>CM059569.1:15759212-16359212 GCA_030386875.1 Morinoia aosen | reverse complement strand
CGAGCCGTGCTGCTCGGCTGACAAACGGACACCGTCAGGGAGCTAAGCCCACACGATAATATTCTCTTACATCAAAAGCTGCTACGAGTGGAAGCACGTGCATTCTTCTTCAAACAAAGAAAGGCACGAGAAACTTTGCGATCAACTCTAAGATTTACTCGCCCCTCAAACCAGTAAATTAAGAAAACGTTATGAACAGTGACGCTGAAATATGTTTACTATGGGGAGGTGCACCTGAAAAACCTGCTGAATCGAGAACGAACAAAATCTTCCATGTACCTGTCATAACGGTGCAATCGTACTAATTCAGAATTCTTCTAATTCTGTATTTTCCCACGTAATTCGATTCCTTGAGGAGACCAAATAAGGGATCTTAATTGTAAAATTTAGTGTAGGCTAGGCTGCTGGAGTGAATTTTGCCTTTGTCCCTCTCGCCATCGTGTGAGGCTGGTCAAATTTCCCATGACCTCTACTATCTCTCATGAAATGAAGTACAGGCATTCTCTCATGATGCAACAGTAACATTACGAAGCAAGAAAATATTAAGAAATCACTCCTCTGGAACCTTTCTGTAAAGAAATGCTAACGAATTGAAGAGGTCATGTTTGGAACATCTGGCGGCATATCGTAAATATGTGAATGATTACAATTATGAAGAAATTCCCTCTCTGAAATCTTTCTATAAGGCAATGTTTATTAATTACAGAGGTCTAGATTAGAACGTCCAGCAGCAAAACGTGCTTTTATCAATAGTAATAGTAAAAACTATAATCACGGGCATTTAAGCAATGGATTATTTTTTATATTGCGATTACTTAGGTCAAGGTCGCATTTGTGAATGAAATATACATACCCTGAACGTAATAGATGTGAATATCAAGCCCACTCTTTAAGAATGGATGAAATGTTTCATGATTTAAAAGTAAAGTGTTTCATGGTGTGGATAGGCAAAACCCCAGAGTCCATTTTTTAATTATGTAATAAGTTCCAAACGGAGTCTCATTCGTTCTAGAATAATAAGCCATGAACATGCAAACAGGGACCTCCACTCCACCAACACCATACATGGTATTCCAACACTTGCGAGCAGCCTCCTCAAAACCTGTATTTCTTGTATTTTTTGTTTTGTTTTGCAAGGCTGAACGCTTGTTCAGACAGAGCGCTTTGACACATAATGTGCTCTGGACTGCACATGGAACTACGATCTTCAAGGTTGTCACTAAAAAACTAAGTTTAATTCTGCTGTAATTCTTCAATCATGCCCGACCTCAGTGAAATAAATAGTGACAACTGAGTGCAAGTTTGCACTGGAAGTGGGGAAACACATCAGGTTTGTCTCGACCGTTAAGCCGCATCATGCTAGGCGTTCCATGTGGTGTGTAGATATTCTTATGTGACGATAAAACCGAGGTACGAGAGAAGAACGGATTGTAAATATTAGACACCGCTAAGTACGCCCATGTGAGAGCTAGGGCTAAGACACATTTTCTTTGTTAAATATACATTCAAGATAATTTTGCCCGCACATGAGAAATATATTTTGTAAATTAAGATTTTGATTTCCGTGAAAAAATTAACCTGAGATACATCGTTTTACAAGATGAGTAACTTTGTGCATGTTACGTCTTTACGTTTAAATTGACTTTCATGGCATAATTGCCTCCCATAGTTGGGACTCTTGTAAGAAACTCATCAACTATAATAACACGAGTGGTCTAGTTCGAAGAGAACTCGTAAAACGTAATTCATAACTCGGTTCAAACGCGCAGTTATGTCGCTAAAGCCCCGTGGAGCATGTGCTTCGGAAACAGAGTTCTATTTTCGCCGTGAGTTTTGAAGAACAAAGTGCGTTTCATTTCAACAATGCTTGACAATTTTACATTTGAAAATTACACCAGTTATAAACTCCTGTCCTACAGAATATTAGTTGGAAAAGGACAAAGTGCAGTAGCCTGCGCTGGGGAGGACGTTGTATTAAGAAACGTTCAAATTGGTCAAAGTTTTTTAATAGACTCAAATGAATAGAACCGGGACCAAAGTTTATCATATAATGCTCATTTTTTATCAAAGTTGACGCACAGTCTTACAGCCACAGCTCGACCCAACAATCTCTTTCACTAAAAGGCATCGCGTTCTGTACTCTTTTTCTCTCTGAGATTGCGTGTAAAGTTAACGGTGTTAACGCTGACATTTGAGGCCACTCCTTTCGCCAACAACATTCAAATATTCTACTAATGTTAGTTTAGTCGGGCTAAATGCTCCAACAACGCAATCGAGTATAAATCTTTCAAAAATCATCTTTCAGCAACACTGAATAAGATCTTTTTATTGATTGCTCTGATTTTCACGAATTTGATGCGCTTCACGTTATTCAGAAGCTTATGGTTTTCGCTTGACTGAAATATGCAACGAAACATTTCTCAGAATACTTAAAGCATAAAATTCGAAGAACAACTTTGATCACCTCACGAACATAAACACTGTTAAGAGTATGAACGAGTAGTGCCAGCAATTAGGCTACAGTGGCGCTATATTTATGCCGCTGTTCAGTGCTCAGACATGAGAGTGTTGCATAAGCATCGCAAGAACTGGAGAGGCGCTCCAGCGATAGGTCCGCCCAACCACCTCAATGAGACGACTAGTGGGCAGAAAAAAAGCAAAGACAAAATTCCTTTAATACAGACCATAATAATCCCCGGTCAATGAGCGAAGTGTGAGGGCATGATCAACAGTGTTGCACTTTTCAAAGGTTCTACCGATTTTATTGAATTTGAAAGTCTCGTCTCATGCTGAAATGCAAAATATTGCAGATGATATACCATTCAACTAGCAGTATTTGAAAGCTCTTAAACAGTAAGAAAATGAAATAAATTTCATTGCATATATAGAACAGCCGAAGCAGTCTTCAAAAAAGACACATTATGTGTGAAAATAACGTTTTCAGTTTGACCTGCGCATTTCCACGTTTCGCTTCACGCGCTGCGCTGGGCAGAAGACGCACTTTCTAAAGGTCATGTCTGCTGCAGACGCAGAAACGGAGCTCAACAACGGAACGCAAAATTCTATTAGTCTATAACTGACCAGCATTGGGTTTGAACCGTTGGCTTTTTTGTTGAAAATTAAATAATTTTTTTAGTGATTTCAGATCTACAACTTTTATGTTTCGAAAACCAGTTTTCTCTAAAGAGGAATTATTTGGATGCATGCCAGAGATGTTTTGAAAAATCCCCTCATCTGGGAACTAGTTTTGAATTAAGAACAAGATTGATCTGTGCACAGAAATAAAATGAACCATCTATTGAAAAATTTCATTTGAAATTAAGTATTTTTTCAAAGCTGACGCTTTCAATTCATTGGTTGTGGACTGAACATTGCTGAATTTGAGGTACACGTTTTGAAATGAGCGTGCTATTTGGGGGAGGAATTGAATTTCCGTTTGGTAACTCTCTAGGAGATATGATGCATTTTAAATAGATGTGTGTAAATCTGGGAAGTGCTCTTCTCTTTTAACAATCGTATATCGTGTAACAATCGTGAAAGGTCACCCTGCAGGAACTTGGCAAAAAGTTTTATCAAAATCATAAGTACGTTCGTTTATTCTACCATTTCATTAGATATATTCGTAAATAGGACGTATTGCAAACCTACCCCTATTTACCTCCCTAATAGAAACTTCCAAGCTGATCCTGGTGCTCAAGCGTGGGCTGATCCAAAATGACAATAAGACTTCATTGAATGAGTGTCAGGAAATCCCGTTTACATGGAGGAATTAAAATTTATAGTAGCTCTTTTGGATACATTCTCTTATATTGAGTTTTACATTGCTCGTATTGTACAGAAATAGAAAAGAAATCTCTAAATATTGTTCATTTATCCATTCATATACTTGTACAATACTTAACACCTCACTGCGGGATCAAAAGTTAAATTCTTCAGAAAGACACTTACACAAAATCCATTTCAAGATGTCAAAATAATGTACATTTTGCATACTTGGTCAATTTACTCCCATTTCTTAAATCTAAATATTGTGTACTGCTCAATACACAGATGTTCCATACATTTCCAAGCATATCTATTCATTGGACTTCATTTATTAACTCTTATCTTCAGAGCCTATGCACTGCTCTTTAACCCTTTTGTGGAGATACAACTATTGTCTCTATAGGAATTAGTGCCCCCAGATGGAATATAAGAAGTCCCGAGCTCTCCCCTTTGTTGAAATAGAATGTTTTTTTTGTTTTGTTACGGATCATCTTTTTTCGGTTCACTGCTGTTTTGTTTTTCATTACCTACTTCTTTTTTCATCAACTTGTATCTTCTTTCATGACTTTTTTTCTCAACTTTCTGTTATTATGCACCTTGTGCATAGATTCTGCGTTCCCTAACTCCATACTAAACAGTTCCATCCTCCCTCTTCTATGTGGATCGCCTTTTCCACAAAGTATATATAGACAGCCAGGATTCAGACTAACGACCCTTCCTGTGGAAGGCGCGCGCCCTTAACCACTTTTTCCTGGTATACTTTGCAAGATATTTTGGTAGGGGTATTTTGCTAGGACATAACTACCTCTTGAGCCAAGCTCCAAATCTATCTTTGTCGACGGAGCATTCATGATTTTACACGCCCAGTGCAGAAGCTATACTTGGGCGGCTAAAATTATAGATGCTACGCGAAAAAAAGCTGTTTTTTCATGTTCACTTTCTTGTTTTCTCGCATGAGTTCCTCATAATTCAGAGCCGACAGCCCGCTTCCTTTCCCCTCCTCTAGCGAAGTACCCTTGCACCTCCACGTTCAATAACTACCGTACTCTGGGTCTGCCTCCTCACTTTCCCTTTCATTTGGCATCTATGTCCGACTGCAAAGAAAATCTGCGAGGAAAATGAGCGTTCCGAATCGTGAGACACCCGTACATTGATATCGTACGGCACTGCAGCTCAAAAATAAACGTCGGTGCTTTTTCTTTCAGTCGTTGTATGAACTGCAGCTTTTCGCTAGCGCTGTTCTTGCGTTCATGCTGGAAAAACTGAAGTAACTTCTTTTGAAATTCGCGCGTTCGTGCGTTGTCACTTTCCATTTCGTTTGGCTCCTTAAGCAGCAGGAGCAAGAAGACTGAAGATATACGAATCGAAAGTTTACCAGCTGACGCGTCTAAGAGCCATGATAAATGCTGAAATTTAGCCAGAGACCAATGAATTAAGTTGGATGCTCGGTAGCGTTGAATATTTATGCCTTTCGCTTTCTAGCCCAGAAGCTTGACAGCGAGTGTGGCCTGCACGCAGTAATAAGTAGACTTGATTGCAATCTGATACCTGTTGCCGGGCTGAAAGATGCGCTAAAAACTCTTGCACTACTTCTTCGTAGATTTTACCCAAGACATGTACTACTTCAACTGAATTTTCACTTCAACTTTTGAACCCTAACCAGTGAGCTGTGATGAAACCTTTTGAGAATATCTATACAAATATTTTTTAGCTTTCTTAGCGCTACGACACTCGTTTCTAATATACGGTTCATTTTATTACAAACAACTTATTCGGCTGACAGTGTTTGCAGATGAAGTTCCAGTATTTGCTGCAACAGCATAAAATATGACGGCAACGTTCCAACTAATCTGCCGACATATGAAGTTCATGTCAGTATTTTAACACGAGCCAGTACCATGAAGAGACATCCGGATGTATTTTAGTTGGAGAAAATTCATGCCGGAACAAAGAGATTACGAGCACTGTTTCGACATCGAGGAATATGTTAATTATGGACGGATGTGTCGCCATTCGTTAGCGCGTGCAGGTGTCGCTTGTGACCGCTTAGCGTTTATTCTCCCAACGTACACTACATTGTTCGCATGGCCAGTTCCGTTCTGGACGTCTGGTGGCGTTCTTAGCAACCGGTAACTTTCACACCTATCAGCATGAGTAGATTGTGTAAAAAGGATGTAAAATGTGTTATTTCAATCAAGCCTGATAAATAGCACCATGTTCTTTGACTTTTTCTAATGTCTTATAAATAACACATAAACGCAATGACGATTACCCCCGGTCACGCCGGTGTCTATTCCCGACATCTGGGTGGAGTGTAAAATTGCGGCTTTTCCCCAACGGGGAGAATCACTGGGCGACAGCCAGGATTTAAACTGGCGACCCTTCCCGTGGAAGGCGCTCGCCCTTAACCACTCGATCACGATGGTCATAATAAACAATGTTTCAGTGAGCTGAAAGTTCCGTAGTCAAGGCATCGCATGCTTTTTGATATGAAATCTAACATACGTCAAGGTTATTAAAATTCAAATGTAAATCTAACCAATTATAAAATATTATTATTGAATAATCACTACTGCGTTTTATTCACGAAGAGCAGCAGATTTAACAACGAGCACGTTAAGCAATTACAATAAAAATATAATCATACTCCATTACTTTCTATCATCATACCGGATCTCGCGTTAATCTGTACGCCTTGTATAAAACTCTTTTCCGCCACTAACAGCGACCATTGAGTCGAATCCATGAAGCAAAGTCACGTGGGCAAACAGAGAGCTGAGCAGAGTAATCGCCGCCCACCAGCCGTCAGTTGCATCAATGGAAAGGCAGCAATCTTTGCCCAGGCGAAAGCGGCGCTCAGATGAAATGTTCTGACGCACGTACCTCAATACGTATTTTATATTATATATTTGCTCACTTTAGTTAGTGTAAGTGCCGTCCGCTTTTGTTCCTTTTTTTCGTAGTCTGTACCGACGAACTTGACTTCGGTTGAACTCAGCGCCTGGCTAAGTTCATTCCGTTTCCGGACGGTGTGGAGATTGGTTAAATATTCTACCATGTTCTGCATATTGAAACCTTCTTCGTTCCATGCAATTTATATTTGTTTTCGCTTTGTAATTTAATATCTGTTCATTTTTTGTTTCAGCTCTTTATATTATACAAAACTATTCGAAGCCGTTCATATAATAAAGTCAAAAATCGAAACGCGTATCGAATAAATGAAAACAAATTTCCTATTTCATAATTGCTACGGCAATTATAGTTAGAGTGGTCACTGTTCATAAACTTGTGAAGTAGGGAGAAGAAATGTGTTGTACCCTTAGTTCTGGCAAGTCATAAGTTTACTTATGGGTGCCGCCATAGCCACGTGGCTAGAGGGTTCTGCCGCCGTGCGGGAGACCCGGGATCGAATCTCGGCGCTGGCAGTGGCGATTTTCTCTGTTGGGTATAGAAGAAAAATTCCAAGCACAATACCCCACTCTACCCAGGTGTCTGAAATGGGTACCGGTCTTGACCGGGGAAAAGTGTCCTGGCGTTAGTTATAAGGCATTTGAAAATCAAATGTACAAGGTGATATGTATCAGGCTTGATTGGAAATAAAGCATCCGTAGATGCCTTCTTTATTATTATTAGTTGGGTGTCCATTTTGTTGCTCTCATCGCTAAAGCAGCAAAATTTAAACTATTCATGATCTCAACGTCGTCCGTTTACAGGGTATTTGAGATTATCAACTTCTACTGACCTAGGCTCTCAAATGAACTCATAACATACGGGCCTGTAAATGCTCTGGTGCTAGACAAGAAACAAGATATCACTGCAATGACGCAAACAAACTGCCACCTTTACTGCTTCAAAGACAATTGGCATTCGCTAGAATCCACCTCATTTTTACGATGTCATTTTCAACTGAGTTGCACGAGCCATAGAAGCATACGATGCACAATAAAACTCCGCTGTGAAAGAAACGTGCCTCACTTGTGGGGCTGTTCTGTTCGTAAGTCACCATGCCAGCAGGAAAAGACTATCACTTCGTAGCCTGTGAGCACACTTTTTATTTTCTTACCATCACCTGAACTTTGTTGGTTCTGATACGACTGGGTTAGAACGCATGGGCTCACAAAAGATTAGGCGTTTGAATCCTGCAGAGTCTCAGAGTCAAATTGCACGTGCATGATATCATCTGGCTCCAACTGCTAGGGAAAAGAAGCATCACCCTCGTGCCTGTGGTGACTGCGTCGCTTCTCTCCTGAGAGGTGATATCTGTTGACTTGAACGCTCGCTAAGAGAGGGTAAAAACGAGTGAAATTTTGAGCAAATCATGCACAGTTGGACAGTCCAATTGACGGATGTAAGCAGGAAAAAATAAATAATTTCCCCCAGAACTATAAATAAAATTTTTAGAAATTGTTAGTGTGTTTTGTGTTTTGTACCCTATCTTCGTTGTGGAGAAAAGTTGTCGATAAATTATTATTCATCAAATTTAATTAATAATCAGTTGAAATTACATTTCTCTAAGCATGATATTACATAAATCAATTTTCGATAACAAATTGCCCCTGACCTTCTGGATGAGAGGAGACTTGTTACCAGTTTCTGGAGACATTCAAATCACGCAGAAAAAGTTCGAGTGAAAGGAAGATCGCCCCGCCACCCGCCTGCCCAGGATCCCCTGCGGTGCTGGAGGGCGTGAAGACCTTCTCTCTGGCGTGCCTTCGAGCGCTCGCTGCAGTCGTGACCACTTATGAGGGAACAAATACGGATATTTTGCGGACGTGATTAACCTCAAAAATTAAATTACAAAGCTCTTCGAATGCGCAGCGTTTTTCATTGTTTCAAACGAATTTACGCGCTTTAAACTTTACTTCTCTTCCTGTCAATCATTAGTTAACAAACTAATGATATAAATTAGGGAGAATTTGAAGTAATTTTATGGTGCATGGGCTAACAGGAACCAGGATCCTCATTTAAACTGACGCAAGAAGTAATTTTATAGAGCGGTGATAATTCTTTGTCACAGCTTAAAAATGAACCACAACTGTATGACGTTAGATGGGCCACATTATGCTTTAGATGTTAATAATTTAGGGTTTTAGCATCCAGTGAGGAATTTTAATCCTGTGAAGGAATTGGCTAAAAACGAAATTTAACTGGAAATAATGAGATTCTCCTTTGATTCAATTTTTAGAATGTCTTCCACTATTAGCCGGCACAGTAGTCAACATACTTCTCTGGCACAGTCTACTTCGGTGATTCAGTCTACTTGATTTTTTTTAAATGAGATCGTTTAATTACCGATTAATTTTATTGAAATATAATTCTAATGCAAGATACAACATGATCTGATCTTACTTTAAATTGCTTTATATACTACTCTGCAAATTTTGAGCTAGACTCTCGTACTCGTACATTTCTGAAATTAGGCTTGAACAATCGCCCTAGACTACAACGGTGAACCCAACACGGCCTTGTACCTCGCAACGTGTCACAACTCCATTCCCGTCTCTGAGTCGCTGAGGTAAATCTAGGCGATATGTCGGCCTTGGTGTCGCAAGAATCTAACCTCATCAATGTTTCAACTGACCCTCGAGTGATACAACCGTTGGAAAACGATCCGCTCGAATGGACTTTGTCGTTGAAAAACTGCTACTCCGTTACTTCAGAACTTGTATTGAGGCGTGAACCGTTTCCTAATTTGGTCTCGAAAAGAGGATTCCCTCGAGCACTTTTTGAGTCACGGCTTGCCTGTCTCCTCCAAAGCTGCACTTCAAATTTTCATAGATGACCGAGGATCACATCTAATCTATTACTAATTATTGATATTATTATATTATTTCATCTCTTGAAATCCACGCTCTTTGCCGAAATTAGCCTTCTCTTTTCTAATATTCCCAAGTAAAAGAACTTAGATGTGAATAAGATGAACAATGACCTAAACAATTGGTACATTGCTCATGGTTAAAGTATTTCTAGTGTCAATTAAACGCTCTACAAGTACGTGTTATTTACCTGTAAAGCAAATACCTCGTAAAGTTAAGTTTTCTTGATTCTTGGGGCATGATTATCATGAGTTTCGCTTAAAAAATATCGTATGATTCTGCTGCGCAGCTGAAAATAAGTTGGAAATCTCAACTAACTTGATCGTTGATGACGACAGTCAGGTCTTGAAACAATAAATATTTACTCAACTTGGCCCCTTTATTTATTCTGTATGTATGAATGCAAACCAAAACTAATTAATTCTTCGCACTATAGTTCACAACCAAGTAACCATTCAATTAAAACTTCATTTATATCAAGACACGGCATTCGACTTCTCTCGACAGTGAGAAATATTCTAAATAATTATTCAAATCGGATCTTGTATCCCATTTCTTAACCATGCAGCGATTAAGCTGTTTTACGTAGGATAATTTTCTCTTAGAAGTACGTGGTTCACGATTGTGGTATCTTAATTGAAAAATTCAATTCAATTAATTGCTAACGCACGCATGAGCTTGCACTCTTTACCGAGCTAATACTCTACTTAACATCGTCTTCGTTCTCGAATGCATCCATCAACCAGTCTAGTGTACGATCGGCGAAAGAGTTCAGTGTAAAATATCGGAATATATTAGGATACTGCGCCTATTCATGGCGTCCTGTAAGCAACTGAACTTCTGCGTATCAAGTAGTTATGACAGTTCAGATCTGTGTAATGTCTAACAATTATTTCAGTGCTTCAAAATTCCGTCCTCTTTAAATTTCAACCTCAAACATAATGACTCGGGGACTCATGGATGTCAACATGAGAAACATGATTCTCACCCCTGGAGAGATATCCCTTCGGTCCTGATCAACCAGCTGTTGTTGTTTCCTAACAAACTTGGTTCACACAAGAAAGTTTACGCGCCTTCCAGTAGTTTTTTCTGCTGGTCGTGAGTGGAGCAACGTTAGAGCCTGTTTTTTCCCTTTTCAATAAACTGTACCTTTACTCATTAAATTCCCAATTTACGTTCGAGTTTACGCTAGAAAGTGTACTTAGACCCATTGGGATGCTGAAATTGGCATGACGTTACAAACGGCAAAAAAATTGTGAATTAACAGTGGCCGATTTTTGGTATTCAGGTCTTTCAAGACCAGTCATCAATCAAGTTATTCATTACCTGGTATTATTAAAGTATGTTAAGATCTGTTCTTGTTCAAGTCATTCAATACCAGCAATTGTTCAAGTTATTCAAGACCAGTTATCATTCAAGATATTCACTGCAAGTTAATATTCAAGCGATTTAAGACCTGTTATTATTTAAGTTATCCAAGACAAGTTTTCCACCAATTTTCCCGAAAGCGAGTAAGGAAGAAATCTTACGCTCATTCTAATCAAATGCGATGGATCCAATAGAGGTGATAACAGGTGTTACATGCAAGAGTAGTCTTCGCTAGATAAAATTTAGTTGAAAACACTCCTAAACTGCTGATTCTTGATTGCCCTTCCAACCTAACTCATGAGAGGTGAAATATTTGCATTCAAGTGCAGCTTGTATTCTTCATATCTAACGCGGTTTGCTAAGTAATTGCAGTTTCTCTGCATCGTAGATTCTACCGTTCCAAATGGTTTATTTGTATTTTTCCTGAAATGCTGTTAAATCAAGGCCAAACACATTTTTTATATTCCTACCGTGAGATTATGCAGCTAAAAATTTTAAGCTCCAGTTATACCAAATTTAGATACATTTCAAATGATTATTCAGTTTTTAGTTTGAAGAAAAATGTAGGGTCTAACGTAAACATCAAATTTAACTTTCATTTGAGACTCCTTTCTGTGATTGGAAGCCGCAAGAAAAGAATTTGCTATCGTTGTTTCTGCCAATGGCGCTTAAGTTTTTCTAACTTCTCCATATGTTGAGCAGTGATTGTGCATGAAGCTCATGCTTGCTTGCCTATAATTTTAGATAAGTTTTTAGTCAACTAATTGTTAACCTACATTCTAATATTTTATTGATTTGATAAACCAATACATGTCGGTGGCCTTTTTCAATCTAATTAAAACGATATGGAAAATCTTACAAACTTATATACAGGGTGTCCCAGAAGTCGCGCACCATACAATAATTTGTATTTCTTTTTTTTTGTGCTTCAGATTAGATCTGATATGGGTGAGAAACTAACATTACAAGAAAGAGTTCAATTGGTTTTTATGTTTCGAAGAGATGGGGCAACATACCACTCAGTAGCTCAAGAATTCAACCGCAATCATTCTGAGCGTGAACAACCATTGAGCCATACCACGGTGTGCCGTTTGATCAAACGCTTCCACGAAACTGGACTGTCGAAGGATCAGCGCTGAAACTCTCAAAAGAGTAAAAGAAAAATTCATAAAGAGAAGTGATGCTTGTGCCAATGCACAGGGTGAACAAATTGAGCATCTGTTATGCCTATGATCGATAAAATAAATATACAAATGCATTTTTATAAAAACCAGGATGGCATGCAACTTCTGGGACATACTGTAAATAGTGATCCAAGCGGTGACATGTAATCACACGTTTTCTCTCAATTCACCGTCTAAAAATAAGTAATCTATAAAAGTAATAAGAAGCAAGAAATCTTTAAATGTTTAAATGCCATAAGCTTTGATTTTGATTAGCAGTAGTATCAAAACGAAAGTTGTAACCAGAACGTAAATAATTGCAACTAATGCAATAAGTTACGTTATTTACCTTTCACCTGCGGCTGATATCTACTGATGTAAGCCGCAATATTCGAGTATTTAACAGTCCCTGAAAACGTAAAGTTTAGTTTCATTCTAACGTTCTAGGAAAAAATTGGCTTCTGCTGCTTCGAACCTCCTTTTAGTTTCGTCGCACCGTTGATTGCTTGAGCAACCGTTTGATTATTCATTGGATTCATGCTGACTAATCAAGCGTTGCACCCGTGCAGTCATATCTCCATCGGTATTTTTCTTGTAGTCTTGCAAATGAACTTGGCATCGTCATGCAGTGATGCAATTCACGCCTCAGCAAAACAGCGGTCAGCGAACGTGCGCAAAATCTGCCATTCCCCTCGGGCTTCAAGAATGCTTCGTGCAGAGATAAGCATTTAAATCAAAATCTCATCCGTTTCAGAAACCTCCGCTATTAAATGTATTATTTTCATCACGAATTTTGTGAAAACTAACCTTGATATCATTCTTTAAAATTATACGTGCTGGAAATAAGAACTGCGTACTTCCCATCATCACGTCCCTTGTACTCCAGTCACAATTTCACCCAAGTGGCTTGCTCAAATATTAGCACAAAACAGAAAAAAAGGTATTGCTTCTTAATTTTTTACTATCAAGGCCGTCGTCAATCTATGACCATGACATTCAGCCTTACGACCTACCGAGTCAGTACTTTTTCGAGACTTTTAATTGATGACTATATGCTTAGAAAGTTTGAAATTAATAGACAAAAATCGGTTGATTGAAAAGCGTAAACATGATGCAGTCAGGAAGACCATGCTTGAAAATACATTACTTGAAAATATATACTTGACCCTAATTCTGCTTCACCGTCTGTGGAAATTCAGAAAGCCTTCGGATATTTTCAATTCTTTCGGCAAATGCGATCAAATTCTGAAAATTGGGGTTGAAGCGGCAATTTATCGCAATTGAATGTTAGCCAAGTATGGTCAATGCGAACTTCAATCATTTCATGCTGGAACTCAGTCGCTCTTTAAATCGTTTCAAATATAAGGTCACTCATCATAACTTTTTTAACTGAACGAACGTAGAATTAAACTTGACCCCGTAGTGTATTTTCGCCGAAGGCCTACGATCCCGTTTTGAGAAAGTTGTCTGGTGAGCAAAAAATAGTTTATGGAACAGCAAATCTCATTTCGAGGCATGGTCTATTTGCCATGACCGTCATTTCGGCCGAATTTGGCCTCTCATACTCATGGAACTAGAAATTGGTGTCAGATTGACCATTAAAAATTCGGACTCTCGCCTCCAAACTCTTGGAAGAATTATATTTAATAGATGAAAGCAGTTAGAAACATATGTCATTGGATTTTGAAACGGTAACCCGTACTCAGCTATTCAAGCATTCTTCATACTTTATGTTGATATTCAGCTAAACGATAGCTAAACTATTGTGAATCAAAACTTATGATAACTCGTACTGGATGTCTTTGAACATTTATGCGAAAGACTCCTCAAATTTGATCCTCCAATATTCTTCTTTCAAGTTGGAGCTTATACCCCCTCAAAACCCGGCCTGGTCTTCATATAGCGAATCCCTTAAATTTCCAAGTCAGGAGACTGTCACCTACATTTCTTTACATCAATCAGTTTATTTAGGTTTTGGTTGATCTTTTCCACCATTTTACGCCTTCGACTAACCTCTACAGTTGCATCAGTTTTTACCCAGTCATTATTCATTGTCTTCCAAAATCAAAGGCTTCTCAATACCTAAATGTCTACTCTAGCCGATATTACATTCGAGCCTACCACTCCCACACACCTTCTTATTCCCCAGCATCAAACAGTGTAGCTTTAACATTGCTTGTGCAAATGTTTGAGTTTTAACGAAAAATACCTTCGTATCATTCATTCTTAGGCTTCACACCCTCACACACGTAAGCGAATGCATTGTTTTAGGCGATCGCATTAGGATGGCTGGATCCCCATCAGCAGTTTAAGATTAAAATCGGTTAGAATACATCACAAGTTATTTGAATGAAAACTGGAATCACGCGCGGTTAACATGAAAGCGTGATGTTATATCTATGTGAATTTATCACCTCTTCCATCACAGCTTTGACTAAAGCAATTGGCGCTCAAATTGTTAACCTGCAAATATTTCTCAGAACAGGCCTCACTAGTTAAAAAATGTCGTGCTTATAATGGATGCCGATTGTTTGATTGATACAACGTTCGAAAACCCTTTGGTTTTTTTACCAACAAACGCCCAATTAACAAAGTAACTCCCTCTCTAGAGGTGCACTTGAATGACTTAAAATTTTATTTCACTGTTTTTAATAAAGTAGCTCTATGAATGAGCAAATCCTTAATATTGTTTGCATTGATCATCTTCTGCTAACTTTCTCGTGATTCGGAACCCTGTGAACTGGCGTCCTTCTTCCAACACTGAAGAAAAAGCCTTAAAACTTGGCAGTTTTTCGAACTGATCATTCTCTTAGGTACCTAAATGTTTTTATCCATAGTGAGGGGGTTAGGCAGTACAGGGTGTATAAAAAACGAACTTTAAATTATTTTAACTCATATGTTATTGTTGATAATTGAGTTCTGTAAAGACCATAGTGTTAACTAAATATTTATCTCTTCATACAAAAAATTGTTTTTGAATGTTTGTGGGCGTGCACAGAATTCTTACAGAACCATTTTTAAGAAAGTAACAGAGAGTACATATGTTCCGGTAGCGAACATTCTTTACCAAGTCGTGAAGCAAAAAAAAAGGAATTGGAATTAAAATCAAATAATTCACTATAATTCCAATGTAACTTTGATGCGACTTTCATCAATAAATAAAATTTTTCTCACGTTCATTTCCATGTTTTGAAGAACTATTTCTCTCCTTGACTCCTTAAGATGGGAGGATGGGAGGGTTTTTGCCATGCTATTGATATGTACTTTTAATAAATTGATATGTACTTTTTGATAAATAACATGTATTTTTGGTAGAAAAATATTTCAGTTTGGTGTAAATTTTTTTGTTTTTTCGTATCCCGGAGCAAGTGTACTCTCAGTTACTTTCTTAAAAATTGTACTGGAACAATTTTGTGCACCCTAACCAAATACAATTTTTTGTGTGAAGAGAAAAATATTTAGTAAACACTGCGGTCTATACAGAACTCAAATAACAACAATAACCTAAGAGCTAAAAGAATTTTAAGTTCGGTCAATTTTTTGGGGGACACCCTGTATATTTTGGATAAAATTTCTCCAGCCTCGATCCCAGTTTGCTACCCGCGATATTTTCACCAGACCGAGGCTCTCACGTGCTAATGGTGCAGAGAACTCTTCTACTTACTGAACTTACTCTTCACTTACCCATGCACTCATATTCTTAGGTTATTAAGAAGTTGAAATACTATTTGTACAACTCGATCGTAATATTGGAGAGATCAGTACAGAAGGTAATTTACTTTTTGCGTATCATGCATACCTGACTAAGCTCTGCACTCTACAGTAAATGTAGGAAAAATGTTATCCTCCTCCTGCGGTAAGCTCGTGATTTCTTCCCTCGAGAATGTTTGTGGGCTATTTCACATAGATCATCTTAGTTGCTAGGTTCCAGAAAGAATAGCTTGCAGTAGAGTTGGTAGACATGTTAATGTTTAGAATCAGTTACGTAGGCCAAGTCGCTTCATTTTGTCTTGTTGGTCTCATCATGACTTAGATTCTCACTTTTTTTTATATTGTTCATTCTTTTCGTTCCGTTCAAACATCTGTGCCATCGTGGAAGTTTGCCAAAGAACTCAATAGGTTTGAACGCTCTAATTTTTTGCCGTGTGGCACACAAAGTTTAGAGAATTTGCGATCATATTGATCGTATAGCTTTATGTTGAGTCTCGGTGCTTTTATTATCAACCTTGGCGAAATATTTTATGTGCAACAATGCATTATATTTCACCATCGTTGGGCTAGGAATTTGCTGATTGCATTTGATAAATTTCAACCTCAAAAATCTACTGAACTTCTCACACCGATAATGATTCATCTCCCTGATCATTCATGACAGTGACAACAATGATCATATTGAGTTAGGAGATAAATTATAAACTCAATGAGTCGGGCCTACGGCGCCATAAGACAAATGGTTAATGCGCCAAGAACTAAACAGTAAAAAAATTAATCTTCAGACATACTGTATTTTAGCCATGAGCGCCTGTATATAGTTTCAGCGAACGTTGATTTTTATGCCTGGAAGCGAATAAAGGTGAATGAAGCAAATGAAGGGCTACTAGTGAAGCAGGTATGTAATTGCTTTCATCTTGCAATGAATGTATTAGCCATTTTTTAAAGTGATAGCTGGCATAATTTTGAATTATGCTGAACTTACCATTTAGTCATAAAAATGAAAACGAGAACTGCTGAATCTCAAGGCCCGTCTACGCTATCAATCTTTCGGCTGAATCTTGTGGTTTTCGGCAGTCCGCGAACACGAACACAGATGGAAAAGTGTCAGATTTCGGTGTGTTCGTGTTTTCAAACCTGTTGGAAAACTCTGAACACAAACTTTCTCAGAAACAGTAGACACTCGCTTGTTTATGCATTGTGCGTGGTGTTTTTGCTCGGGAATTGCTCAATTTCTACGTGTTTTTTTGTATTTTAACGATTTAATTGTGTTTCTCTCGCGAATAAAATAAATTTTAAGACTGCATGGATATTGTATTTACCGAAATTAACTACGCAATGTGTACAATACTTATTCAGTAATTATAAAATATGTCAATAGGTTTAGATTTAACATATATTCATTTAATTAAGATGAAAACTAACTGTCAGTGTACCTCGGCTTCACGCCACCGAATATTTACTCTGCATACGATCAAGAAAAGCATGTGTTTTCGTTCGCGTTTAGGTATGTTAGTGATTTACGAAAAGTTGGATGGTGTAGACGGGCCTTCAGACTAGTAGAGTAAGTAGCTGCGTGAATGCGTGTAAGGAAAGTTAAATGCATGGAAATCTGAGTGTAAATTTTCATCCAGCCAGAATAAACAGTTTCAGTATATCTGCATGCATATGATAACGACAAGAAACAGTCTTAGCACTTCTTATTTTTTACAGAGAACCTTAAGATTTCTTTGCACCCTGCCATGCTCGGAAGTACACTACTTATGATAAGGCGAAGGATAATTTCCATCGCAGCACTTTCGTAGACGATCTCGATGAGAAACTCAGAGGGAAAAATAAATATAATTCAAAGATGTGAATTATTTTAAAATGATGAAGTCATATGAGTCATATTTCTGTCACGTGAATCGCTGAAGACAGTCCTGGCCACATGACCTTAACCGAGCCATTTAGTGTGAAAAGGTTCATTCACACGCAGAGATTAGTCGAGCTCATCTTCCTAATTTTCTCGATAAACCACAGGAACGACCCATGCATTGCTTTACGCTCGCTGGCGCCGCTGCTGGCCGTGACAGGATCAGCAATTCTGGCGAGCAGTACAGTACAAAACGATTGTAAAAAATGAACAAGCTGGGACTAGTCTCTGCTGGCAAAAGAGTAGTATTTTGTTGGGACTAGATTTTTGAGAGATATTTCAACCATGATAATTTAGCAAGCAAATAGGATTAGATCTTGTTTGCCATGGGAGTGAATGGTAGGAAGACCTTATTGTGACTACCATTTACAAGAGCTAAAGAAGCCGAGCAAATGAGCTTGCAACTCTGTGTATCTTTTAGCCGCTTCGAAAGGTGACTATTTTGATGTCTTTCATACCATTTGACAGCATCAAATTTTTATACACACAACGTAAAAAGTTTATCTTCAGATATATTGGAGTCACATACATATTGAGTATTTTACATAGGTGGCTACATTTTGACATATTTTGGTTACATCGAATCGCCCCGCGAAAATTAGAAGTATGAAGTTGTCAAATAAAACGAAGAGGTGAACTGAGTAAAGTATATGCTATCAAATGTTTATACTAATTAAAGTCAATTATTTTTATCTTTGAGTGGAAAAGTAAGCAATTTCTCGTTCTACTTGAATATTTTCAAATATCAGCTACGATTATTTATTCCGCGCCTTTCATTCTGTTATTGTTCTTGTTACGTTCTGAGTATTGTTAATTAAGAAATTACAACGACATAAGTATCGCACCAAGTATAGCGTTACTGCGCGGCGGGTCACGTTAAGCAGGGAAACATGGAAAACGATTCCAAGATGCACTTGCTTAGTCAAAATTCACTAGCTGATGTATCTTACCAAAATATAGCACCTTTCTAAAAAATGACTCTCAGAACAAACAACCAAAAATTGAAACAATGAATAGCTGCCAACAATAAACGTTTTAAAACATCCTCGAGAGCTGTTAATATCTCCTGCATAACTTTCAACTGATTTAGGCCTTTGAAACCAGAACGAGTAATAAGTCTTGTGTTCGAATGTTAACTTTGATCTTAGACTAAATCGGTTGGTCCGAAAAACCAAAACTATTATCCCGTTCAATGATCTGGGCGGCATTTACGTAACATGAGTAACTTGTAGAAAAAAAGTAAATTCCCTCTGAGTCGATATCGTTTTCTGTATTCACTTAAGAAACTCACAACCGACGTGAAATCAAAAAAACATTCATGTCGATGATACACAGCAGCTAATCAAGGGCAGTAATTTCTGAACAAATCAAAACGGCCCTCTCAATATTCTCGTGATGAAAAACATGAAATACTGATTAGTAAACCTACTGCCTTCAGAGAAATGAAAATAATAGTTTATAATGCACAGTATGGAAACACCACACTTTGAATAAAAGTTTTTTCCGGGCATGCGATAGTTGGCAGTCGTACATGGTGAGCAATACACTAGGCATTAGCAGCCTATGCCTCCTATATAATCAGGCTTGACATAGACTTAACAACATAACAATGACGTCACACTAGTGGACAGATGAAGGCGAAAGTTTCAACAGAATTTGAAAAAGTAAATCAATGCCTCGTACATTTTCAGGTCTGCTCCTAGAAAGATGTTACATATCTGTTCATAACAGTGGCGTCAGCTCAAAAAAAGTCAATGAGAATAATGCTTTGTTCCGTATAATTTCCTTCGAAACTTCAGTAATATTGTGACAGATATGTGCATATCTGTCACATATGTAAAGAGTAAAGGCATGTTATTTCCTATTAGGCTAAAATATAATGTCTTCTCCTTTCAGGGAGTTCAGGCCAATGTTTTCAGATTAGTAAGGTTTGTCTATCCTATAATATACGTATTTACTGGCGACTCTAGAAGTAGGAGTGCTGTACTGCAGTTTACCTCGGCGATAGATAGACAAGAGGAACTTCCATCGTTCGTTCCCATTATGCTTGTTTCAGTTTTCATATCATCGTTATCTCTTCTTTGTTTTTTCGCCTCTTTCCTTTTAACTTGCTGTTTCTGCGCAGAGAATTCAGTGTGGGAACACACTTTGTGCGTAAATTCCCCGTTTTTACCAGTCCATGCTAAGTGGTCCATTCTGTTTGATCTCTTGAGATCTCCTTTCTTGTAGCAAGGGAGTCTTTAACTAACTGATGTCATAAAATTATGATGTCTCTGATTCACATGTGTATTGAATATGGAATCGCAGTGTTGAGGTGGTGCGGTGCAGCATTTAATAACTAGAAGCTTATTCCATAAGCTACATAGGAGTAGTCAAGCATAGCTAGGCAAATAAACGTTCTAGGACGACAAGTCAATAGTCTGATTTCGATCCAAAACTTATTTGTATTTTGCAATAAAGCATGAAGTTAGTATTAAGTGGAACAAAGTTATAGTGCAAGCAAATTTAGAAGTGACCGTGTTAAATTCTTAGCACTTTACCGTTTGTTTGTGTAGCTGCACCAAGTTATTTTTGTAAGAGACAATTTTTTTGACGACCTCCTGTAATCCTGTTACATAGATCGGAACAATTTGAAAAAGATAATTATGGAAAGAAAAGTACATTTTAAGTTAGTTTAAACCTCATTAAGTACAACAAAAGTGTTCTAATGAATGGGAAGAGGAAGGCACCATTCAATACTGAAGTAAGAGAAAGAGGAATCAATACTTGAGGTACTTGCCTCCAAACCTTGCATATAAAAAAAGCAACATTGAAATGCGTTTATGTTGTCAGCTAAAAGTTGAAGAAGAAAGTAATAGCTTAAGAATAAAGTAGTGGAAGAAATTAATAGGAGTGAATCGAAAAAAAATTGCCCGTAGCGAAATAAAGAGCTTATCCTGCTTTAATGGCTTTTCTGGGATAGTTGATTTTCATAGATTTAATCAAGAGATGTGTCCCCCTGAGGCATGAGAAGAAGCCTTCCCATCTGGACCGAATATGCTTTAGTTTTAAAATGAGGACCTCAATCTCCTGATACTTCAAGAAAAGCCGTACGATATTTCCCTGGTTTAAATTGCTTATTCCAATGGACAAATGCCGGGCCTAAATAGGTTCGAACAGTTTCATTTGCCGTTATACAAGAAATAGTTGAAGGAAGCTTTCTTCTTTATCCCCTCAATTGATTAAAAATCTATCACTGTCTATCACTTAAATTTTTTTTAAAATCCAGCGTACCAAATTCCATAGAACAGCAACGATAGATTCGAGCGTACTTAATTTCTCACTTTGAATTCATAACAAATGCCGCGAAATCGCCGACCACGCCTGTGACGTCACGATTTCTGTGAGCAGGCCTGCAGATGAACGAAACATTGGTGTCGCACGATGTCGCTGGGTATTTTTTTTTTTAAGCTGAGGGTAATCCCTTTTTTCTTGAATAGCATTTGATGCCACTGTCTAAAGAAAGCAAAAACTTCATATTTTTTATTTGAGACAGTTTTTACAAGAAACAATCGAACGAATTAAGTTTTGAGATAATTTTTTTCTCTTCGTATTAGTTTTGAAACATTTACTCTTCTCTTCACTATCAGCTGATGGACGTATCACAGTTGAGCATCTATGAGACGCTCTATAGTTATGAGTAATATCAGACTAAAACATTTTGGTGGCCGACAAATTGTGTGAAATCTTCCACTTGCTGGTCACACCCATGATCGCAAGTCACTTTACGGTGTGATCTGTGCGATACGTGGACGTAAAGTGCCAGGTAGGCGTGACCTGTGCTCTATCCTTCTCCAATGTCCTCCTGAGCTTTTAAAACACGCTCCGACCATGCCGTACAACATCTGTCAGAGCTTTATATTTGTGAGCGAATCACAGACTAATTGTGGGCAAGTCATTTTTTTTTTTTAATTTTTGATTGTTCAACATCACCGGAACATGTTGAATAATTTCAATATTTGTATGTAAAGAACGTCAATTTCTCAATATATATTGGAAAAATTTGTAATGCATTTTTAGTTTTATTTACGTTGATGGCTAAAAATTTTGCACCTATCAATCGAACGAATATGTTGAAACTAAGTTTCTGTACTTGACTGTGTATAAATTTGAAATCTTCATCCATAACGAACAGAATCAAAATTGATTGAAATGTCCCCTTTTTGAACAAAATTTCATCAATGCATTTTGATTTCCTATCATCATTTGATACGTTTGCAAGCATCTATCACAACTGCTAGTAGCCACAAATCAGCATGAGGTTCTGCTCTCGCTGGCGTGGAAACATTTTATGATTCTGTTTAGTTCCCATATTTAGCGGTGGTGGACGGCGTCTGTCTCCGCTCTTATAATTTACGATGGTTTACTTTTTGGTCGCTCGTGAGAATGCCTGATTCGTAATTTTATAATCAATCAAAAATTTATTTCGATATTACCTGCCTTTCTTCGGGAGGCATGATGATATGGATACTGTCACGCAGCAGTATCATTCTTGTAACTGATTCGTGGAAAACGGCTCCATCTTATTTAGATTGGAGTTCTAGTTCCCTCATTATATAGACCGTTGACACTGTTAGGTGTGGCTCGTCATCATCCCATCACAAGCGTATTGATAAGAGGTAGGGTTCACACGCAATTTTCTGAGGGCGAGGCTTATTTCTTCACCTCATCACGCTGACTTACCATTACTGAAAGTATTTAAGACTCTTGAGCCATTCTCCTCCCGTCAGTCAATTTTCTGACTCTCTGAAATGCTTACGCTGATATCTTTTACTGCCTGCTGCAACAAGCTGTACTTATGGCGACACTGAAAATACTTGTTTATACTGACTCAAAAAGTAAATCTTCATCTATTTGCAGTGCAATGAGCACTTTATTTGAGGGAAAATAGTGTTTAACTTGGAAGTCACAAAGAAACGTCTTTTTCTTGATCGCACCATTTCACATTCGAGTTTCATTTATCATCGGAGTGATTTTCAGCCCATAACCTGAGTACTTGGAGTATAATGCAAGACCATCAGGTCAGAGGGTTTACTCTATACCCGCTTCTGAACGTGTTCTTTGTCCTACATATCACCTTGAAAGCTGCTTGCTCCGAAAAATGTATCGCGCAGATGCGAGTTCGAAACAAGATCCCAACAGCCTTTTCTCCCAGTGATCACTCTACCTTTGAACCAGAACACTAGTATAATAATTACTACACAAAAAAGGGTATTACCGAAAACCTCTTCTCAGCCCTCCGTTCCTTTCCTTGCTCAGATAAACGCCATAACACATAAAACCTCAACACGAAGACTTTGCCTGAGGCTGCGGTACGGGCGTCTAGTCGCAGCTGATACTCTCAATTTTTCATTTCGGGATCAGTTTCAAATCTTCAGCTGCGTTGAAGAAAATGTTTTTTCTAATTCACGACTAATAATAAATCTTCGCTTCTAATGCCTTTCCTTGAAATTTATGACAGTTCGGTAACGAGCTGCTTAATGTTGGAAGTATTGCCCGTCATGTTCGTGATGAATTTTATTCGAAAAACAGATGGCCATCACCATTTTCAATTTTGAATGCGTCACCTTCAATTGGTTATTTTAAGCCAACGGTTCAATTGCACCAAGGGGATTCTCAACAAAGTCAGTCACTGCGCATTGTAATTCCGGTCGCGCACATTACAAATGTATAGCATTATGACGGTAGTTGAGTGGGTGGAAGAGAGCGTCAGTGAGCGCGTCCCACGGTTACCTGCCTAATGATGTTGTTCAGGAGGACAAATTGATGCTCTCGTGTTCAATGCAGCGCGCTACAGCCGTGTGAAGAAATGCGGCCGTGAATGCACGAATGACTTTGTTGCTTCAACCTCTCTACAGGAATTCCAACATGCTCCTAGGACTGAAATTCTTCAGTGTTTGATAGGAGAATGAATGCTTTCAACACAACATGTTGAGTATTGTCCAGTGATGACACTGGCAAGAACCGACAGCATAACAGAAATATTTTCTCGGAGAAGGGATCTTGAGCGGCCAGTAAATTCGTTTTCTGTCAATACCGCGGTTACACGAAGTTCTCATGCGCCTTAAATAGATATACGGATCACGCAGGCATTAAAATACTAAGTATATACGTAGAAGTACGACTCCCAGAATATGACTATTAGAAGGAACCCATTTAGTGATTCATAGTAGAAAACATTTTACTCATAAAAAAACCTTAGTGTCGAATGGTAAAGACGGGACGGATTTCTATGAATATCAGGAAAATAAGATTGGCAACAAGTACACCGACAAAATATTTTGTTCACTAACTTCATTGGTAGTGTATTACACTTAAAATAGGGACCCGGATTAGATCCAGTCGGTCCGATTAGGTCCAGTCGGTACTATGCCAGAGCAAATAAGCTCCTCTAATAATATAAAAAAACGGAGAAGACCGCTAGCAGAGGTTATAGGGTGAACTCTCACTCTCAGTGATCTTTTATTGAACTCTTTCCTCCTGCACTGTTTAACTACCGCCAAATAATGAGAAAAGGTTTTTAAGTATCACCGGTAAACTTGGTATTGTTTTTACTCCTATTCTTGTAGTAAATAGCTTTTTAATTAAAATCATTCATCGCTTGTCCACTCAGATTATCAATTTTAGAGTGAAAATAATTCTAATAGTTTCATGTCTTAATATATATACGGTGGTAGCAATACATATCTGACAAATGATCAAAAAGTTTATTCAACACAATTATTGAGCACGGTAACCAAAAACTTATTTCCTCATGAATTTTGGTCAAACGATTGAGTTCGTTAGAGTGTACCCGACACGAAAATAACGATGAGGGAGGGGTGATTTAGTATGAGATTCATTTGTTTTCAACACTGCAGATATAGTTATTGGAAAGTAAAGCAAACGAGTTCAGCGATTGTGCGTTACACAGTATTCCGAATCACGAAACCAATGAAGCGACGTCCGCAGTACTGACGCGTGACGTGGCGGTCTAGTGGAGAGACCTCGGTTGAGTGACTGGTTGTCGTATTGAGCGAGCTAAAGTGGCAACTATGCCGGCATCGTTGCCGGTCGCTCACAGGGGAGCGTTGGATACAGCGGGGGTAGTGGGAGTTTGGTGCGGGACAGAAGTGCGGAGAGCGTCGGCCAAAGCCGTTGGCTTAAGCCGAATGGAGTGGAGCGAATGGGTTACTCGATGTGGAGAAGGAACACTCGGGAGCGCTTGGAGAGGGAGCACTTCCCTTCTTCCATAGATTACGGGCAACTGATTAGCGCCGTCCGCAAGGTACGAAATTGTGTGCTGTCACTGGGCCTTTGCTTTCGGCAATTGAGTTAGGGCTGCGAGGTAAAAACCTGTTAGGAAGTTGCCTCAGGCCACGTCAGGTTGACAGAAAACTCGCCCACTCTTACAGTAGGGCGAGTCGTTGCCGCAGAGTTGACCCAGACTATGGCATGTGAAGAGGGAGCTTCATCCTGCTCCTTAGAGTATAGCGAACCGTTGGCGTCACCAAGGTGCACCAAGGTATTGGTATGCTCTTGCTCTGATCCAGAGGTTAAATACTGAACCGAGCTGTAGAGCATGAGCGGGGTGAGAAGTCTTGCCTCAGAATCGATGCGATGACTGCAGAATGAAGAGCGTCGAATGAAGACTGAAGCTTCTTGGCATTTAAGCCTCAATCCGGAAGGGGTGGCAGGGTAGACTATCCTGCTATTGAAGGGTTTGGGGGCTGACGTCTTGGCTTGGAGTACGTTCCCACTATAGAAGGTCGGGAGACTTATGAAGTATCGGTCTGGAGTTTAGCTTCAAGTTCAGAAGGCCCATCACGTGCTCTCGTCCCTCTACCTCCCTCAGAGTAACGCCGATGTTGTAAAAAAATTTCTTCCCAATATTCCGAACAAAAAATCAATTCGAAGAAATGATTTCTTAGTTACTGTTCATCTGACCAGGAATAATAACCTCTTTCAGTTTCTTGAGCTCTGTTGTGGAATGAGCTTCCTCAACGCTTAAAAACTCTCAAAATGTAAAAGAATTAAAAAAAAGGCGAACCCGTCACGCCATTTCCATCTCTCTCATAGAGATTAACGTACTATTACATCTTTCTGTTTTACATTGCTTATCTATCATATTCTACGATCTTGGATTTGTCCTAAAACTGCTTACTGTTGCTTTGAGATCAGCGTCTCAAACTTTGTAAACCTGAAATATCTATGCATTGTGAATTTCCGCATTTCTGCATCGCATTTTATTTCTAGACCTACTGCAAGTACCTCACGTAGCTATACAGACGTGAGTGTGATGTAGCAGAATGGGTGTTCCACCTTAATGCAAAAGCGGAAATCTTAAAATCATGACGATTGCATTCACACAACGCTCTTCAGCTATTTCGGATTAAATTTCTTATCAAGTAACTATGTACTTCGGTATAAAATGAGTATACTGGTTCACTGCTTTGAAAAAGGTTAACCGCTACCCCAGTGAGCGTCCTACGTTTTCTATATCGTAAAATATACATAAACAAATGAAAATAAGCGTATTCTAAGCTTAGCATTTATGAACCAATCACCTTTTTCATTTTTCCTGCATCGTATTGTGAACAAGCATTGAAATTTATTTCTGCGTATTTTTTATGCATTTTAGGTGCGAATGTTATGCAATGTTTTCTGTAAATTATGTTCGGTCAACCCTTCCTCATTACTTGGAACCATTTAGGACGGTATTTTGAATTGATTTAGTATAAGAGTGTTTTACTTCTTTCCATTTTTTCTTGATACATAGCAAATATATTTTTCGCATTTGATTTTCAACCACTGCCATAGGCACTAAAATACCATTTGTTTTACTTGAATGAGTTTGAAATACGATATTGCATATTAAGGAGTTTTTGAAATCCACGATGTTAACTTTTTTCTTTCTAATGTGCTTTTTGGAACTGTGTCGTTTTTGTTCACTCATAATTTGAGAGTCAAGTGTTTTTGTTGTCATTGTACCACAGCTCTTAGTCGTTTCTACCGCTAAGGAATCTCCAGTGCCAGCATCATTTTGGTATTTAATCAGATAAAAAAAATGTTATGCCGTAAAGTAATTTCCCTAAGTTGGTTACTAGGTACTTGTCGATATGTATGCACGAAAACGAGTTTTACGTTTTCAGCATGTCGATTAATAAGCAATTTTCGATGCAAAATCAATTACATCCCCTACTATACATGTACTTCGATCAATATCAGCATTTGCCTGCGAAGCGAAAGCCTTAGCTCTAATGTGAAAGTAAGTATAGAGACAATCCTCCAATGCATTTCTCATAAGTATTTACAGTATTTATAATTAAGCTGTCAGACTTCGTTTCTAGAATAAAATATTCAAAACAATTCATATTACAGTTGCTTCTCTCAATTATATAATGGACCCGTGGCATAGCTATTGTATGCTGTACGTCTCATGGTTTGTCTGTCAAATTATCACCTTTTGTGTTAAGAAACGTTTAAAACCCAAATTAAGAGGTTGAATTATATGCATCATGTTTGAATGAAAATAATTGTGTCTTCCGTTACAGAACGGAGGAGATGGCAAATACTTCTTGATAGTCGCACCCTGTTGAAAAGTATTATTAAAGTTTCGAGTCTCGTGAAAGTAAAATGAAAATTGAATATAATCAACATGATAAAATGAAACGAATTTAATTAATTTATTTGTATCTGGTCGGAGCTGTTGTCGGTTCATTCATTATAACGAGTGCGTGCTTACCTCGTTGTTGGATTGAAGCGACAATAGCAGCATAACCTTGGAGATCTCGGTTGTTCCAGTGTTTGCTTTATTAACCGTATATAACTTGCGTACGGGGTTGCTGCCTGTAAGGTAAATCGCCCAAATAAATTTTAATAATTCTATTTTATGTATTTATGTCTTATGCGCTTTGTGTTCTAGCAACCGACACTTACGAAAAAACGAGATAGTTTGATGTTAAGTGAGGAAAGGTGCGTAATTTAAGTTGTGTACGTCAGGAGTTATTTCTTTGCACAAAAAGTTTGAAGCAAAATTATAAGGCTCAACCACTGCTATAGATATTAGAGTAATTATTCTGACTGTTAGTCTCTTCACTTGGTGGAGTGTTCATGTTTTTTTCTAACATGAAGCGAACTAAAAACATTTTTACTCCTCTTGCTCTCAATTGTATCAACCACTGATATAGGTAAAATAATATTTATTGTGTTTTTTTCACAGATTAGATGTAAGTCCCATTATATCAAGAAATTTTAAAACCTATGAGTTGGACTGTACCAACTTTTTGGAAGTATACTGTTTTTTCTTTCTTTTTTTTCATTGATCTCACTAGATCTTCAAACTGCATAACTTCATGTCATGAATCAGTTCCAACCTCTAAAGATATATACGGCAGTTTTACCTCAATTTTGACAATCTTATGACAGATATATATGAACATTTATGACAACTGTATTGGAAATTGCAACAGCACCATCAGCAATTTGTACCTACCAATATTATGATGGAATATTGATATCCACCTTGTTCACCTTTCCTCGTAAATTGTATGTAATTTTTAACCAACAAACTATTATTATGTGTAAAACATATTAGCTGATTAGATTATCATCGTCGCTAAATTTTTTTCTATTTATCTTTATTTTTTTTAAAACTTATTACCTGTTGTATGTGAACTTTGTAACAACGCCTTCAGCAATTTGTACGCATCAATTTTGTATATTGAACTCCAATATTAATCGCTATTGGCTGAGTATTGAGTGTACCCACGAAATCACGCTAGATTTCTTACTCTTTTCTATACTTTCTAAGCTAGTTTTTAGATAGATATATCCTTTTAATCTTGACTCTGTATTTCGTTTTAAGTTGTACAATAGTACTTACTGCCTACTGTTTACTAATTTTGAATGACTGATCACGCTGATATATTAGATGAAATCGACCCGGATCTCAATCATTTGAACAGAATATTTCCAAACCTAAACGACTCTGAAAACTGCAGATATACTAACATATCAAAATTCAACGAATCTATACGAATAACCCGGCAGGATTTTTCGCTACTGTGTTGGAACTGTAGGTCACTCTATCCAAAATTGGAAGAGATACAATGCACTATTACTGAACTTAAGTATACCTTAGATGTGATTAGCTTCACTGAAAGCTGGCTAGATGACTCGACCAAAGACATGATTAAATTTGAAAATTATCATAGTTACCATTCGCTACGAAAAAACAAGCGAGGCGGGGGCATCAGTACATACATTTCTAAGCACATGGATTCGAGAATCATAGCAAGTGCAACACTGATTCAGGATCATATAGAATCATTATTCGTAGAACTGTCTAGAGATGGCAAACGAATTGTGCTTGGAACGGTGTATAGGCCGCCTACAGCCTGTCCTATATCCTTCCTTAATGAGCTTAATCGAATTATTTCTCAGTTCAACAGGTCCTTCTACAATGACATAATAATATGCGGTGACTTCAACTATGATTTGCTGAAACATGAAAGCTATGAACCAATCTCTAATTTCCTAAATGCATTTCATTCTAAATCTTTCCTTCCGATCATCACAAAGCCAACACGAATAACCTCAGAATGTGCCACGCTGCTTGACAATATCTTTATGACAGACCCAACTGATTTTCTTGCTGGAATAATTACTTCTGACTTATCAGATCATTTTCCAGTTTTTCTTATTAAGAAAAATGTCTATCTTGCGTGCACCAAAGCACGGGCTGAAACTTACTCATATCGTAAAATAAACGAATCAAATTTAGAAGAAATGCGCACCGTTCTAGAAGATTTAATGCCAACATTGCACATCACCCAACAAAACAATAATGCAAGGAGCATTGATGAATCAGTAGTAAAGTTGACTGAAACTATAATGAACGCATACAACCAGTGTTGCCCAATTGTAACTCGTACAGTTACCCCGAAAAATAAACAAAAGCCCTGGATTACTAGAGACATCGTGATAAATATAAAGAAACGCCAAGCGTACCTAGCCCTCCTTTGCGAAGGGCGAATATCTAGAGAAACATATAACCGATTCAGAAACTATGTGACAAACCAGATAAGAACATCAAAAAAGAGCTACTTTACCCTCAAGTTTACTCAATTCAAAGCTGACGTTAAAAAGACTTGGCGCCTCCTTAACTCTTGTTATAAACCGAATAACGCCGAAAAAAAGAAAATTGGTTATATCACTCAAGATAATGTAAAATACCATGAGAAGAATGAAATTGCTAATCTCTTCAACAACTTCTTTGTAAACGTAGGGAAAACTATAGCCAATGGTATTCCAAGTGAACCTACTGATCACCTGGAATTTATGGATCATATTCGAGAACACAACTCCTTTTTCTTTACGCCTACAAACTCCTCCGATGTAATTGCGTGCATAAACAACATGAAAAATAAATCGAGTGGGTTACAAACGTTTCCAACTAAAATACTTAAAATAATTGCTGATATTGTGGCCCCGCTGATATCCAATATTATTAACCAGTCTCTCTTACTAGGCACTTTCCCGAACTCCCTCAAAGTTGCTAGAGTAACCCCTATCTTTAAAAATGGTGAAAAAACCTGTGTAAACAATTATCGACCTATCTCCATGTTACCAATTATTAGCAAGGTATTCGAGAAAATTGTGTATAAAAAAGTGTACTCTTATTTTGAACAAAAATCATTTCTCTATGATAAACAATACGGCTTTCGCTGTAAAAAATCAACAACACAGGCAATATTAAATCATTTACAATTCCTTTATTCTAATATAGATAACGCAAAGACTGTCTTCTCTGTATTTCTTGACTTTCGAAAGGCATTCGATTGTGTGGACCATAACATATTACTCTCGAAACTTCATTGTTATGGCATTCGTGGGGTTGCCCATGATTGGTTCAGATCATACCTAACAAATCGGAAGCAATACGTTGTCATTGACGACGCAAAATCGGATCCACAAAAAATTAGCCATGGAGTTCCACAAGGATCTGTTCTTGGGCCTCTCCTTTTTCTGATTTTTATCAATGATATTATTAAATCTACATCATTTTTTAAATTCATACTTTTTGCCGATGACAGTACGCTTTCTGCGGTCCTTCCGAACGAAAATCCCACTACGATTGCGGAGAGTATAAATAATGAACTCCATAAGGTTTCACTGTGGCTTAAAGCTAATAAAATAAGCCTCAATATCGATAAAACAAATTATATTACGTTCTCATACAAGAAAAATATATCTCTACCATCCATTAAAATTGGCGAAGGTGAAATCAAAGAAACCAACTCATGTAAATTTCTGGGCATCATAATAGATAAACATCTGACCTTCAAAGAGCACATCACTCATATTAGTTCTAAATTATCAAAATCCATCGGAATCCTGAATAAAGTTAAAAATTTCCTGCCTGAAACAGCCTTACTAATGCTTTATCGAACGCTCATTTCACCATACCTGCAATACGGAATAGAAGCATGGCATGGAACTGATAAAAATAAAACTAATATAATTTTTACTCTGCAAAAAAGAGCCATCAGAGCGGTAAAGAACCTAGAATATAATGCTCACACAAATGATTCATTCAAAAATTTACAAATACTTAAACTCTCGGATCTCTACAAAATCTCCATCTGCAATTTCATCTACAAAACATTAGCTAATGATGGCGACAATAGCCTTCAACAGTTATTAACTGCGCAAACTGGTCATCACGACCATTTAACACGAAATAAAAGTAAATTCATGCTTCCTTATTATTCAAAGGCCCGCTCGCAACATAGTATACTATTCGTTGGAACTAAAACCTGGAACTCAATACCTGCGGAGATCCGTGAAAGTAATTCTTACAAGGTATTTAAAAGAAATCTTGAGTCTCACTTCTTATCAGAATACTAGTCGTGTAAGATCACCAAGTCAAATCCTGCCTCCTACATGTCTGGTCCTAATAATGCAATTTGCCATGAGTAATATCGCCGATTTTCAGTCTGCTCCCAAATCGTTATCGAATATACTGTTAAATATTGCCCATATGACCTATATTGTAAAATTAAACATCAATATCGAGTTCATTATCCTGTTGATCAGTCTAATGCGAAACTAGGCTAAGTGAATTAGGTTAAACATTATTGTACGCCCTAGAATAATGTAATGGTAGGATGCCCTAGAAGTCGCTGAACTTATTCGGGCCCACAGGTAGCTATACTCAACTCTGACCATTGTATTAGACTTAAGAAACATTCTACCTCTGTATCTCCTGTGGTAAATAAATTGTTTAAATTGTTTAAATCTCCAAGGCCGTTCGGCAAGTTCACTCGCGGTCTTCGATTGAATAGCTTGAGGTTTGGTTGTCGCGGTGCAAGACAGAGTCTCGACAATCTATTAATTCAGCACAAAGTATGTAAATGAAAAAGAAAATTCTATGACCGCGGTACAAATACCAAATGAACGTTTTAGAAAGTATCCAATGGATCTATGAGATGCAGTTTCTATTTGGTGATATGACCATTCGTCGCTACTGCGGCTTCCAACTGTTTCAGAGATTCACTGATAAGGTTCTGGAAAATATTTAAGTACCTTGGCATATTCATGATTATTTTTGCATATTTTTTTAAACCTGTTCTCCTGGGTCCCATTAATGAATCCTTAATTTATCTAGTTGCAAAAAATTCTAAATAAGACTTTGGTCAGGCGATTGACATCGCTTACACAAATTTCAATTTTCTCGTACACAAAGCATGATGTGTTGCATTCTTCTCAGAGATATACAACTTGTTTTTCTGGGAATTATCTCTCCCAGGAGGAAAACGTCCGCTCCCAAGCTCAAGGTTAAATAGGTTTTCCGTCTATATAAATGAAGTAGGTTTTTGTTATTTTTTTCAGTTCACTGTTATCCTTTTCAAGCCCTTATTATTTTCTACAATTACTGTTTTGTTTCATAAACTTTTATCGTCCTTGTTTCTATTCTCTGGGTGTGGAGGCACACATTGTGCTCCGAATTCCCTGCGTTCGTAAATCCATGCTAAATGGTGTTTTCCTTCTTCCTCTCTTGGGAACAACTATGCAGCGGTTAGGGAAGTTTAAACAAATTTATAATTGAATTTAACCTGATTGCGTTGCTGTTCCCTTGGCCGTATGCTCTCGATTTTGGCTTACGGCAATGCGCAGTTTCTTGGCAATTTCTAGCCAACCGCTGACTCTAAGACACTATCGTCCAGAAGCATGTGATACGTCTGAGAAGTAATTTTCCCTTCAATAATATGGAGTTCACCGGTGCCTGCTAAGGAAAATCAGTGCATACCATTATGCGACCTCAACCAAACTACAATGTTCGAATTGCGTTATTAAGATCATGCGGGGAGTATTCTTGCTCCAAAAGTAAACAACACCATTCCACTCAAATAACGTGACCTTTGTCACGTCAGATCATATAGCACATCGTCCCAAACCTTGAAGGCTTCTGTAAATGCCCTTTGGTAAAATTCATATGATTTATGAAGCTATTAGCTTTAATAAAGGAGGTTTTTTGATGTGAGAGAACTAAAGTCTTCGTTCCTGAGAACTGCTTTGATTATGTTTGAGCTTTCATTTAACCTAGCCACTTCCAAATCGTCTTGAAGTTCGTACCGAGTCAGTCGAGAATTTTGCTTTACCTTATGTTTAGCCGCACGGCTTGAAAGTTTGACACACGCCCTCAACTACTCGCGAATCATGTCACCATCAGCTGAGACTACAGTCTTAAAAGTTAATGAAACTTTTCTATCTTCTTTCACTTAATTTTACTGACCAATTTGCGTAAGTGAAAAATTGGTTACTGGGTTCTTCTGGGAATTCTTTATTAATCTCACTGTTAGAATTAGTGTGTTGATCTATGACCTCTTTCTAATTCAACTCTCAGAAGTTGATTGAGTTTTGCTGTTGTACATAAACAATATTGTTTTTAAAGGACGTTCTAGAGCATAACATTATTTCTTACGCCGCTCTGAAATGATCGAAGACTAATTAATATCGCTTTAAACTAATTTGTGTGTGTGTGTTGGGTACTTTTTAAAAGGTTAATCGAACACGTGTCGCCATCATACCAATTTTTAACTATTTGTGCATTCTAACGCAAAATTTGTATTTGCGTATAAAAATGCACAAGAAGTTTAATTTTCGATGACTTGGCTCATGTGTAACTATGGTAAACAAACATTCGCCCACTCATCGGATATCTATTGCTTCCACTGTACTATGAAGTATTTGCTTAGCATTCTCTGAAGGTAAAGCTATTGAAGGGATCTGAAATGAACATGCAAACCTATCATTTGAATTTTCTATATCCACACATTGAGAACGAAACACGACCTACTCGTACTCGTATTCTTTAAAGTGTGATCTTGTTTCCTTCGTTTTTTCTTAAGCAGGATATTCCCTTCATTTCCGTCGTTCATCCACAGCACCATATTAATCCCTTATCTCTATTTTTCTTCTGCCTGCCTTATTTTTCCTTTGCCTCATTTATTCTTTCATCCTTTTTCCTCTGGTTCCATATTTTTTATACAGCCTTCAGAGTTTACTTATAACATAATATTTGTTTATTAACTTTTTGTCTATTATTCCATATCACGCACTGCTTGTATGTAGGGTTTGTTAGCAGGAGTATTACTATCATTTTAATATTTTTAAATAAAAACGGAATATGAGAGTCTTTATAAGTTGAACACGCACCAAATGTATTAGTCAGCGAAGTCTTCACGAAGTTTAAGGCTCACGACTATTCATTTAAATTTATAACTGAGGTGCATCATCGACTCCTCAGTTCGGTATGCGATGCCGCTGACAGATAGATTGCAATGCCGGAAGGCAATTTCTTTAGATTTATGACAGTCAAGAGTTCAGGATTTTGAGTGTAAGAGCAAAACTCACCACATCAGTAAAATTCTTGTAGTTTTCAGGCATCCTGAACCAGCAAACTTGCCTCGATACATTTGGTTTGAATGAAAAATTACTAACCCCACATTAGAAACAAAATGACAAACAATAAAACAGGTAATATCGAATGCTAAATTTGTTAGAGTTTCCTACTAAATTTAAAAACTAACTATTGCTTCAAGTAGAGGAGCTTTCCAAGGTCCCCCACTTGGAATTCTTGCTTGCAAAAATAAAATATCTCATCGGTATGTTTTCAATTGATTGAATTTTTACGTATGTCATAGTCATTAACATTTTCTTAGAAATTCGATTTATAGTCTTTCAATTCTTTTCAAAAAATATTTACCTGATGCATCAAGTCATTTGGTTTGTAATGACAATCACAGCAAAATTTTGAATCATAAAACCTACGGTTTAAAATAGCAAGCTTTCTCGACGTTACAATTTCGCAAGCCTCTGCGTATCACCAAGGTTGACTTTCTGTTCCGCACAACACTTTCTTGAACTTCAGCTTTTGTGACCAGGAAGCCCTGAAAGACGTATTGCGCGTTGCATCACTGCAGCTCAAAGTTTCACCTTTATTACTGGTCAGCATCTCTCTCGCTCTAGTTTGATTGGCGCAGAGTTTGCGGTTCGTGCAGTGCTGCGGCCAACGAGGGGTGAAAGTAAGACGCTTCTCACGCGCGAAGAGGAGCTTTATAAGATTGCATTTGTCATACATATAGCGGGCATGAAATTTCTGAGGTTTCCGCGTCTGATTTAGATGACGATGAAATGGCTTCATGTGGGACGGCCGACGGTCATGTAAAATGAGCGGACTCAAATTGCAAGGCGATAATCTAGACCAGGGGTCGGCAAACTTTTAAACCCGTCGACCTCTTCATAGAATATTTGTATTTACATCGACCCCCTTCATGCACAAACATACACAAATAGGTGAAAAAATATTAAACCATTATTGACATTTTTGTTGACAAAAATAAAGAGAAATGTTATAAAGCAAACCAATCTTATGTTGAACCCCATACAGTGTTTGAAGACATATATTAAGAGAAAGAGACAGTCTTCACTGATATAAAGTAAAAAAGAAAAGAATAGAAGCTTACCTACTTGTAGAGAATTTTGACCCTTTCGAAATCTAACAATACTTATCGTTGAAAAAATTTTATGAATTAAATCATATACAACAAATGTGCTACTTAACAATAATATTAACTTCCATGGAAGTACGCAATATGCTTTGTATCAAAACAGAATACTGAAAAATACATGAACCTACCTATTAATCAATAAATTTGATTTAATGAGATGGATGAGCTTGATGAGCGGCAGCAAGGCTAGTGATATTTGGTTTAAAATTGGTAAGCTTCAATAATAATAATGAAGGCATCTACGGATGCTTTATTTCCAATCAAGCCTGATTCATATCACCTTGTACATTGGATTTTCAAATGCCTTATAACTAACGCCAGGACGCCATGACGCTTTCCCCCGGTCAAGACCGGTACCCATTTCAGACACCTGGGTGGAGTGGGGTATTGTGCTTGGAATTTTTCTCCTATACCCAACAGAGAAAATCGCCACCGCCAGCGCCGAGAATCGATCCCGGGTCTCCCGCACGGCGGCAGAACCCCTAGCCACTTGCGCTATGGCGAGCACTTTAACCCTACATCATCACGGTTTTTCAAGTTTAGTACATTTATCTGCTTTGTCAGAATCGCATTCGCAAGGCTAAAACCAGCTTCAATCGTTTATGAAGTTGGGAATGCAAGCAGTAAAGCTTCGGCTCTTGCTTTGAGCTTGTGATATTTAGTGGCAGTACTGACATAGGTCCAATATTCAGTAAGGGTTTTGCGTTCAAATAACGCTTTAGCTTCGAGATCTACGCACATTTCAACACGTTCATCTTCTAAGTCACATTCATCACTTTTATTGTCTGTTTTCATATCAAATGGAGTGACAAGCCATCCGGGAACGTGCATATTTTCCAAATCTTGGAAACATGTTTTGAAGTATTCTCTTAATTTATTCTGATGTTCAATATATCTCTCCAAGTCACTGCCTAAAAAGCTCTCGGACTCTTTAAGCATTCGCAAGTTTGAAAAATATTTGAAATCTTTACGTGTCAATGAACATTTAAATAGCTCAATTTTTGCTTGAAACCCCATGATAATTGTTCGAATTTGAATGATTTATACATTTTTGCTTTGAAGACGTTTTAGTACTTCATTAAATTTTGAATAGAGATCTGCCAAATAATGGCTTACCGTTTTAATTCGTCACATAATGATGGATCTATATTTCTTAAAAATTCTTCAGCTGAATCATATTATTCAACAAGCCTCTGTAAACTATCGCTTCTTGATAACCACCTTGCTTCAGTGTGCAGAAGCAATTGGTTGAAAATTTCATCATTTTCTTCACATAGTTTTGCAAATAGCCGGCAATTTAGAGGATGGGCTTTAATTTGACTGATAGATCTGATGCACACTTTGAAAGCTTCATACAGTTCACCACTCAGTTTTTTGCTTCAAGATACTGTCTGTGTAAAACAGTGAACAGTACATACAGTTGGAACCTTTTCCTTAAAGAAAGACAGGAAAACCTCTGTAACGACCTACCATATATAGCTGGTGCGCCGTCGGTTGAAACCGCACTAATATTACCGAACGAAATTTTGTGCTTCTTCAAATATTCTTCCAAGCATAAAAAAATCGTTTTACCTTTTGAATCAGTTTCAAGATAATCAGCAAAAAGAAACTCGTCAACAGCATTGTTCAGAATCGGGCTATAAAACCTCACATGAGCCAAGAGGATATTTTAACTTCCAAAAGTTGATTCGTCAAGTCGAATAACAAATTTAGAATGTTGGAGTTCTAAGGTTACAGTTTGTTCAACATCAAAGGCCATTTCCACAATGCGCCGCTGCACAGGTCTTGCACTTTAACGGTATGGATTTTAAAGCTTGCTTAGAGTCTTACTTAATAACATTTTCGATTGCATCTTTTTAGGCAAGTAATATGATCTCTCCGCCTCTTCGCCAATAGTGTACGGTTTGCCCTTCTCTGCTATATTAAGAGAAATGCTGTATAATGCCTTCAAACCTCCTTCACTATCAGCGCTAGCAGATGATTTTAAAAATGCATTCAAGTTTGACTGAGCCCTTAATTTTTCTTTCAGCGTTTTGAAAAAATCAAGATCTTTGTTTTTCTTATCAGAATGGATCCTTTCTAAATGGTCTTTCATTTTAGCTGGTTTCATAGCATCATTACTAAAAGTTCTTTCACACAACAAACACATGTGCATAGTTTCGTTAGCAAGCGATGGTACAAAACCAAATTTCAAATACTCTGGAGAATATTACCAACATTATTTCTTAGCTCTACTATTGGACATTGTGAGTATTGGATATAACTCTTTATGCAAAAAGCAGTGCAATTTTTAAACACAATAACACAAGCAGCAAGAGACCGGCACAAACCAAATGAAAGATGGCAAGCAAGTAAGAGCAAATGACCTTGTTCACACACGCAAACGAGACTGAGCCTATTTTGAACGTGTTACGAGCTCGTTCGAATTCGTTCAACGACAAAGTGTATGACCAAAACATGATAAGAGCAATTATATCGTATCGACCCAGTAAGCACAGAGAACAATAAAATGTAACATCGTTATTAATTACTAAAAACTTATACAAGTAAGTATCGTACAAAAAGTATCGCGGGGAAAAAGTATGAGTGTACTCGGTTCTCTGTGTTGTGCATGTTTTATGTATGCCAATGCGTCGTCTGGTCTGCACATGTGCACTCCAGCATACACACACACTGCGCTAGAGGTGAGGCTTTGAGTGACTGTCACTATATTGCGCGCTGTCTCGACTTCTGTTACTGCATTGTAAACAATTGTTCACTCTTAACATTTAATTCAATTTACAACATTGAAATTTTCCATTTTTATTTTGTAGATTGAAATTTGACCAAATTTCAAATTTTTCTACAAAAAAATGCATTCGTATCCAAGGTCTTGAAAAACCTAATGAATTCTTTTTATTTTCCTTAATCGACCCCCTTCCGATCCCCATAAATTTATCGACCTCTTGTGTTCTGTGCTCGACCTCCAGGGGTCGTTATCGACCACTTTGTCGACCCCTGATCTAGACCTTAAACAATTTAAACAATTTATTTACCACAGGTGATACAGAGGTAGAATTGTTCTTAGGTCTAGTACAATGGCCAAATTTGAGTATAGCTACCTGTGGGCCCGAACAAGTTCAGCGACTTCTAGGGCATCCTACCATCACGATATTCTAGGGTGTACAAAAATGTTTAACCTAGTTCACTTAACCTACTTTCGCATTAGACTGATCATTGAGATAATTAACTCGATATTTTATGCTGTATTTTACAATATAGGTCAAATCAGCTATATTTAACAGTATGTTCGATAAAACGATTCAAGAGCAGAGAGAAGATTGGTTATGGTACCCAAAGCAAGTTACATTATGACATTATCATTAGTTACCTGTAGGAGGCAAGATTTTGACACGGTGATCTTACACGACTAGTATTCTGATAGGAAGTGAGACTCAAGATGTCTTTTGAATACTTTGTACGAATTACACTCACGGATCTCTGCAGGTATAGAGTTCCAAGTTTTGGTTCCAACGAAGAGAATACTGTGTTGCGACCGGGCCTTTGAATAGTAAGGAAGCATGAAGCATGGTCGTGATGACCAGTTTGCGCAGTCAATAATTGTCTTAGGCTATTGTCGCCATCATTTCTTAATGTTTTGTATATGAAATTACAGATGGAGATTTTGTAGAGATCCGAAAGTTTAAGTATTTGTAAATTTTTGAAAGAATCATTTGTGTGAGCATTATATTCTAGGTTCTTTACCGCTCTGACAGCTCTATTCTGCAGAGTAAAAATTTTTTTGGTTTTATTTTTATCAGTTCCGTGCCATGCTTCTATTCCGTATTGCAAGTATGGAGAAATGAGCGTTCGGTAGAGCATTTGTAAAGCTGTTTCAGGCAGAAAATTTTCAACTTTATTTAGGATTCCGATGGATTTTGATAATTTAGAACTGATATGAGTGATGTGCTTTTTGAAGGTCAGATGTTTATCTATTATGATGCCCAGAAACTTACATGAGTTGGTTTCTTCGATTTCACCTTCGCCAATTTTAATGCATGGGAGAGATACATCTTTCTTGTATGAGAATGTAATATAATTTGTTTTATCAATATTAAGGCTTATTTTATTAGCTTTGAGGCACGACGAAACCTTGTGAAGTTCATTATTTATACTCTCCACAATCATAGTAGGATTTTGGTCCGGAAGGACCGCAGAAAGCGTACTGTCGTCGGCAAAAAGTATGAATTTGAAGAATGATGTAGATTTTACAATACCATTGATAAAAATCAGAAACATGAGAGGCCCGAGAACAGATCCTTGTGGAACTCCACGGCTAATTGTCTGTGGGTCTGATTTTGAGTCGTCAATGACAACGTATTGCTTCCGATTTGTTAGGTATGATCTGAACCAATCATGGGCAATCCCTCGAATGCCATAACAGTGTAGTTTCGAGAGTAGGATTTTATGGTCCACACAATCAAATGCTTTTCTAAAGTCAAGAAATACAGAGAAGACAGGCTTTCCTTCATCTATATTAGAATAGAGGAATTGTAAATGATTTAATACAGCCCGTGTTGTTGATTTTTTAGAGCGAAAGCCGTATTGTTTATCGTAAAGAAATGATTTTTGTTCAAAATAAGAGTACACTTTTTTATACACAATCTTTTCGAATACTTTGCTAATAGTTGGTAGTATGGAGATAGGTCGATAATTGTTTACACAGGTTTTTTCACCACTTTTAAAGATAGGGGTTACTCTAGCAACTTTGAGGGAGTTCGGGAAAGTGCCTAGTAAGAGAGACTGGTTAATAATATTTGATATCAGCGGGGCTACAATGTCAGCAATAACTTTAAGTACTTTAGTCGGAAACGTTTGTAACCCACTCGATTTATTTTCCATGTTGTTTATGCACGTAATTACATCGGAGGAGTTTGTAGGCGTAAAGAAAAAGGAGTTGGGTTCTCGAATATGATCCATAAATTCTAGGTGATCAGTAGGTACACTTGGAATACCATCAGCTATAGTTTTCCCTACGTTTACGAACAAGTTGTTAAAGAGATTAGCAATTTCTTTCTTCTCATGGTATTTTACATTATCTTGAATAACATATTCAATTTTCTTTTTTCGGTTATTCGGTTTACAGCAGGAGTTAAGGAGATGCCAAGTCTTTTTAACGTCAGTTTTGAATTGAGTAAACTTGAGCGTAAAGTAGTTCTTTTTTGATGTTCTTATCTGGTTTGTTACATAGTTTCTGAATCGGTTATATGTTTCTCTAGAAATTCGCCCTTCGCAAAGGAGGGCTAGGTACGCTTGACGTTTCTTTATATTTATCACGATGTCTTTAGTAATCCAGGGCTTTTGTTTATTTTTCGGGGTAACTGTACGAGTTACAATTGGGCAACACTGATTGTATGCGGTCATTATAGTTTCAGTCAACTTTATTACTGCTTCATCAATGCTCGTAGTATTATTGTTTTGTTGAGAGATGTGCAATGTAGGCATTGATTCTTCTAGAACGGTGCGCATTTCTTCAAGATTTGATTCGTTTATTTTACGATATGAGTAAGTTTCAGCCCGTGCCTTGGTGCAAGCAATATAGACATTTTTCTTAATAAGAAAAACTGGGAAGTGATCTGATAAGTCAGAAGTAATTATTTCAGCAAGAACCTTGAATGCAACAAAGCTAAGCCAGATAGTGGGAATGAAAAACTTGGGTCCATGACACAAGAACACGCGCAGGGTTTGAAAACACGTTCTAGCGTCACTTGTTCTAAAAACAATGGTACATTGTGACATGAAATTAGTTATTATAGAGCTGCACGAGTAGCCATAGACGAATTTTGATTCATAGTGGTCGTCTCAATTCGTTCAATTCGAAATTCCTGTAAGATTGGGAAATTTATTTTGGAAAGTTTCGACAAACTGGGTTTGTCAAGAAACGAATTCAGACTTCGAGTAGCTATCGCTAATATCTTTCATGAAGGTGTTTTCTCTCTACAATTTTAACGAATTGTGATAAAAAAAAAATTCTTTCAAAATCCTTTAATGCCATGAGACCAAACTTTGGGTTGGTCTAACGACTCATAAGAGCAATAAGGTCTGATAAAACTCTGATCTCGTAACACCAACCTATGGCTTCTTCTGCTGCAAGATTCTGATGGACGTCAGGATGTGTTGGATTTGCTTGTCCTCCGAAAAACGAACTTCTCATAATATATTGCCTAGGCGTGCTGTGCCAACCCGAAGCGCTCAAATTTTGTGCCATTGTGGTACACCTTAAACTTAAACTTCATTGAGTTCCTTTGTGATGGTCACCTGAGTGAAACGAAGGTTCGACGTTATATTTAACAACAATAATACTAAAATATAATAACTATCATTGTCATTTATTTTAGGATTACCTACTCCATTTGCAGGCTTTTTTGATAAACACTTAGAGTTTTTCGGTTTGTTATTAGCACCTTCAGAATGAAAAGCAACTTTGCCTGACTTAGAGCTTACCCAAAAGTTAACCACAAAATTTACTTAGATCTTTATTTTGACAGCAATAGTGCTAATGTAAAGTGATTTATTCAACCGGCAATATCTTTACAGATTGGTAACATTTCCGTTCTTCTAACAACATAACACTTTCGGAAACACTTTCTTTTTTTAGAATTTAATGGTGCATTTGCTTATATTTAAGCGGATTCCTTGTAAAATTAATTGGGGCAAGTAAGCACTTAGAGTATTTTTTCAGAATGACCTGTATACGTTTCAAAATGAGCAGCAATAAATGCTTGTCAGAGGCACCTTCCAGATCCGTAAACACCTTTCCTCTCTCACCTCATTCTAGTGGACTTTTACCATCGCTTCTTGACTTATTCTTTCTTTCGAGTTCAAATTGCTGAGCAATATAGGAAGCATGCAACACCAGAGCGTTCTTCATTTACACTTTTTGAAGTATTCAAAACAGTCTAACCGTAATCCGGTATTTTCTCCTGTTTATTTCACAGTATCAAATGCTTATGATATGGACTTTACTTTAAAATTTATCCCCTTAAAATGATGTTCGCATTTTACAAGAAACTAACAATTACTGAAAATTTGATATAATGCGAAGAATCATCTTCATCAAGATAGTTCTTTTTTGTTTTTCCAAAACTACTACGATGCTATAGGCTATAGATTGTTTCACTTCCTCATGTTTCTTCAATCCCTCGTTTCTTTTCCATTATGTTTCCCATGCAGAGCATTATTTCAGCTACGTTATGCTTATATCAATTCGGTATGAGCAAAATTTCTTCGCGCTCAACGTAAGGGTGCAATGCAAGGAATTGTTATTGAGTGTCTCTGAATCTTCTCCATTTTCAACTTCCTAGAAGGAGTGAAATTAAATGCGAGGCTTTTATAGAACCATAATGCGTCCCGATGAGAGGAACCCTAAAACGATATTAATAATAAGAGTGAGTTGAAGACACTCCTGTTTAAGGTCGGTCGCTAGAAGAATTCATGGATGGAATTACACTAGGGTAGTCTGAAACATACTTTTTTCAATACTACCAAATTGTAAAGGATATGGCAAACATCGTTTCGGCAAATTCCTACTGAATCCTATTTTACACTGATGTGACTCATTTTCAATTTTTGTGGATGTAAGAGGATTTACGTTGCAAATTTTGGACCAAATACTTCCAATTCTCTAAAAAGGAAGATAAATTATGATAGCTTGAACTATTACGACAACCGCGACTATAGGTTGTCGCAGTGGACAGCTCTAGCATAGTGAAAATTCGACAAGCAAAATTTCATTTAGTAAAGATTAGAACATTGCAATTTCAAACGAGTCGAGTACCCTTGAGTTGCTACCCAAGTCCATTGCAGTCCATCAATTATTGCTCTCTGCGCCCGGAGGAGAAATAAAGGAGAAACAGTCACACTCACAATCACAGGAATCACTACACTCGTACGAGCACAAAAGAGCAGAAAATTCAAAGATTCATTCTAACACAAGACAGCAGCAAATTTCAATTTTAATTTGCCATGATTTTAATTTTCTTGCATGATCAGTAACATTTGGGCCTGAAAAAGTTATTTAATTTCATGGTAAATCGATTTCATTTTACGATGAGACATTACTTAGAGTATATTGATGAATTATTTCGCTTAAATCGCGAGGTCGCACAAAAAAATCAATATTAAATGCTACAGAATTATTTAAATTATGCAAGAACTTTAACTCAATCAATAAAAATGGGAAAACAAATTCCGCCACAGCAGAGTTAAAATGTGACTCTGACGTTCTCAGTTTCATTGAAACTTGGCTCGACAACACATCGAAAAACAATTGGCTCGAACCGGAAACCTTACTGGGTACCATTTTTCACGGAAGAAAACCAAGCAAAGCATAAAAAAGACACGTGGTACAGAGGCATTAGTAAGTAAATTTCTAAATACATACGATGTGGGTACAAATGAAACTGTAAATCATGACCATATGAAACTCAATTGAATTATTAAAAGCGCTAAACGTACTTTTTTTAGGAATTGCTTACGGACCACCCTCAATTTGCGTTCTGTCCTTCTTGAATAAAATAAATTATTTTATAATTAAATAATATTCAACAGCTTCCATTACCATAAAGTAGTAATATGCAAAGGTTTTATTTTTATCTAAAACTGAAAAATCTGATAAGAAATACCTAAATTTTTTAGGGCAGTGCACTCCACATTTTTGTTTCCTACACGCATATCGTGAGGCTCTACCATGCCTTTTCGAAAATATAGTCTATGCAGAGTCAAGTAACTTCCTTAAAGAAATACTGACTTTGGAATTATTTTATAATTTTCGGGATTTCTTCTAAAATGAATATAATTAATATTTGACCCCACAGCAGTCTGACACCTATTTCAATACATTAATTAAATAATTTTGGGATAAACGCATAACATCTTCGCAAATTTTCCTCCAACAATACATTGAGTTAATAAATTATGACTACACAATGTTAAATCTAATTAATGTGATAAATACTGCATCTAATCAATGGTACCTGATCATGACACACAGAATTACACCGAAAAACAAACAAACACCCTAGATCGCTCAAGAAATCATTCTAAACATCGAAAAGTGTCAGGCATTCTTCATATTATTTAACGGAGGACAAAATCATGCTTAGTATGCGTCTAATGCGTTCAGAAATTATCTCATGTTTCAAATAAAAGACAAAAAATTACTCCACGCTAAAATTTTGCGAATTCAAAAATAATGTCATAAACCTGATATTAGCATATTTCTGCTTTTAAGCGACAGAATATTACAACACACTAATGTATTGTGCAATGAAATGTAGCACATCGCGAGTGAAAAAAAAAAACAGAAAATATTTTCAACAACTTTTGTCAATGCTGACGTAGGTAAAACCTAACTGCTATCACTACTGATCCAACTCAGCATCTAAACTACATACATGGAGCCAATTCAATAAAATAATAGTCTGTATCTCTTTACATCAGGTAATGCCAAAGATGTTCTTGGCTCTATAAACAATTAGCAAATAAATTAAATGAATGGATTAAAATCTCTACTGGTAGGAGCATTAAAATACGTAGCTGATATATTACGTCTGATTTCTCAGACTTAATAATTCATTAAAATTCTTTAAGAATTTTCCCACATAGTATGAAAATTACTAGAAATCTCTTATTTTCAAAAATGGTGATTAATCCAAATAACAATTATCCACCAGTTTCTTTCATTCCAGTTTTTAGGCTTGTGTGACCGGTACGTTTTTCCTTGAATCCGTGTTCGCTGCAATCAAATTTTAGGTTTGAAAATGTTTTGTTGTTCGGAGTACGAACAATCTTTCCGTGTTTTTATGGATGACAGATGTTTAGCTGAATCGATATCATGCCGATAGTTTTTGGGTTACGAGAGATCGATTACAGGTGTTTGATAAAGGTCCGTTAAGAAAAGAAATAAAATAAAAACCGCTTATTTTCAAAAACGTTTACGCAAGATAAACATGACAACACATTGGCTTTTAAAAATGTCTTAATGTAAGACATCCTTAGACAAATGTTCCATACGAGGCGAACTAATAGACAAACTATTCGTGATGTAGTAATAGACCAACCAAGAGCATCGGTTGTTTCTTTAATTAAGTACTCCAGGAGTTAAGCCGTCAGGTCCTGAGGATTTACAAGAGCTTAGGAGGTTTAGCTTTTTTCTGTCGCTTTTACAATGAATAAATTGTTCGCTAGCGGTAATTGAAAGGTTAATCTTGAAGTTGAGGTATTTCAGTCAAACCGTCCCTTATGAACGTTGAGGTTAAGCACGTAGTTAAAATCATTTAGAAGTTTGCTGGAGCATAGCCGCCAGGATCAGTAAGTGGCTCTGACACGTCTCTCTTGATAGGTATTTTATTGAAATATTTTAGGAAGCTTATTGGACTTGTCTTTTCTCGCTCTGCTAATACGAATTCATTATTTTGTTTTGTATGTCAATAAATACCTTTTATGATATGCTTTTGTAACATTGACATTTATGATATGCTTTTCTAACATTGACATTTATGATATGCTTTTCTAACATTGACTTATATGATATGCTTTTCTAACATTGACAGTTTTTACAAACAATTTTTTACTTTTTATCGACTAATATTTTAGAATTAACCTTTTTTTCCTTTCTGTACGTTTGATCATTCGTTTAATGGCCCTGCCAACGCTAGTGTATTTTAGACACTGTGTTTTTTTCGTGGCATTGAGTTTTCCATGCAGTGGTTACCTGTTTTTCAAGAGCGAGAGATCCATCGTATGATGATCGTATGTTTAGGCGTTTTAGAAACTAATATTATTCATTTCGTGTGTCAACTTTGTTGGAAATAAACTGTTTTTTATATAATTTTCTTTCTTTCTAGCCTCTGCCGTTTATTCCGAGGTATGAGTTCGTAATGATGAAGTCTGGGATATTGTTCTGCTTCGTATGTTCGAGGGCTGGATGCTGCAGAAAATTTCAATTTAGGAGATTAATAAGTTCATTTTCAAAGCCTTAAATGCACGATGAGGCCTAATCAGGACGGGTAAATTGGAATCGCCCACAATAGTTGCGTCGAGAGTGCTTTTCAAAATTTTCAAAATCATTAAGCTCATCACAATTAGTTCATAAGGTAGCTAGGTTTCTATGTACAAATACCAATCTTAAACGTTACTCTATGGTGTGAGCTGCTCAACATATTCAACATAGCGGCTCAACGTTTTATATATTTGCCTATATTATGGGTTGTGACTGTAACTTCTCTTTAACGTAAATAACGAAACTTTTTGTTGGTTAAAGGCGTGCCAACACTGCTGTCCGCGTAGTCTTTAAATCAGATTTCCGCAAAGGAGATGTCTTCTGTTCAAAAGTAATCAAGTTTTATTTATAGCTACAATGTCGGGTGACAAGGTAGCTGCAATGACTTGCATTTCATGTGTTTTTAGTTGAAAACTTTTCGTGTTGCTAACAAATATCCTACCTTAACCGTTATTCTAGTTAAGATATTATCTTATGATTAATTGGTCCGAGCAAGGTTTGTCGTTGTTTCTTTTCTTCCATGCGATAAATGTGATGCAGAGTAAATTATTGCGCACTAATTTTCGATACAAGGTGTTCATCGTTACTTTTTTCAGTAACTTTTTTGCCCGGAAATTTCTGCTTGTAAGCTCGTACAAATGACAAATAATATTACACTTTATTATGTAGCATTGAAAAGAATTTCAATTAGACTTATTAGGTCCTAAAGTTCTTTTTAGTCTTGTTCAACTATTAAACTACTCTCTGCTTAAAACTAATTAGCGCTCTTAAACATTACAAAATTATTCTATTTTCTTACACTGCTTTACAAATTTCAGGTGTGGCTGTTGGGTGCAACTTGCCACGGCTTCCACATCTTGTCATCCGATTCTTCTACCGAGCATCATACGAATCCCGACGACTTCAGAGTATTTTCCCCACACACCGAATTCCCTCGACCGAATTACAGCAACTCCAGGGACACGCCTAACTTCCCTGCGGATCAAAGTGCCAGTTTTTCTCCAGAAAACGATCCCACAGAAATACTTCAGCGAGAAAGAAGAGATGGTGTCGACAGAGTTCTTTCAATTTTCGGTGGCGCTCTACATCCTTTCCGACAGCCCCGCCGTCACCACCGTCCATCGAAATGGAGGCCAATCCGCCCTCATCTGGGAGCAGTGAAGCATCATAGGCATCCTGGTCCGCCGCCTCCTCATAACCGCTATCCTCCGCACAAGCAATTTCGTGCACCAAAACCTCACCATGGTTCGTTTCATCCTAAGCAACACGGTCCGCCAAAGCATTTTCCGCATCATAATGACCATCATAGCGAGCACCATCATTTTGAGCATCACGACGAAATTATACATCATAACGGCGGAGACGTGTTCCACGATGATGATATTCATCACGGCGGAAACATTCATCACGATGATGAAATCATTTCAGGTGGCGGCCAGCTTCATTTCGGCCCTGTTGATTACGTTTATGACGATCACAGTCTTAATGATATTCACGAATCTGACTTCGTCGTCGAAGTCAATGACCATAAGCCTCATTTGGAGCATGACTATCAATTCCGACCATCACCGATCGATCATCACGACCATCAGTTTAAACCAATAATAATGGATGACCACGAGGATCAGAGCGAATTGCTCCATGAGTTTGGACACCTCAGTGGCATTGCAGAGAACAACATTTACAGAGACGATATTCCGTTCAAAGAAGTCCACAATGAAAAAGATAAAATTCACGACGGCCTTCAACCCGGTGGAGTGAAAGGTCTTGATCCGAGTCTGATTACATTTATTTCAGATAAATCGCGTCCGTACGTGATGGGATTGTTATAAGTGCGGTAACTGATATGGAAACTGAAGGAAGAAGCAAGAATCTGTCGAAAGCAAGACTCCATAGAGAAGTAAAACAAAAATTACGGATGGCTTCTGTCGACATACGAGTACATCGGTGAACTTCAGAAAAATGCTCATGAGACAACAGTTTTCATCTGCTATTGAATTTTTCGAAAATTTGTGGTGAAAATTATTTAGGAAATTTGAATTGTGTGTTAGGCTCAATATTTATGTAAATAAGGTGTAGAAAATAACAGGAGTTTTTTGTTATGAATAAGAAGTTGTAGTACTGGAAGTGACTACTACTGTTGAGAATGGTCGTCCGGCAATTTTCCAAGAGAAAGTTGTGCTTGCGTTATTGGGAGCAGTTGAGGACAGAAATAGAAATACAACTATAGTGAAGCTTTTTTATAGAAAATTTTTTTTGCATAGAATATCCTCAGTGATCGTTCCATGTTGGAAGCGCACTTTGTTTGCTATTACATACTTCGTTTTTTCTGCTCCTAACCTAAGGGATGCGGAAGTGGAATTCAAACTCATTGAGAAGGAGAGCTGTTCATTTAATCTTCTCTAGTCGCCTTGGAAGATTTTGTATCACTTGACACGCTTGTTGTTCAGGTGAAGTACGGCCAGATGTGGAGTTGAACAGTCTCCTTAGGATCCTTAACCAGATTGCAACATTCTTGCCATTGCACCGAGGATAAAATATCTCGTTCTTGAAAGTTTTTCTCTAACTCCAAACAGGTTTAATAGCAGCTATTAAATCTATAACAGTTTACGATTAATCATATAAAAGCTTTCAGGAACTTCGTTATTCATCGATCAAGTCCAGTTATTGGCCTCAGAAACATTCCTTCCTCAAGACCAAACTTCACGCTGTGTTCTGAAACAACGAGATACGTTTGATTAATTGAGCTCTCATAAATTCTATTCACTGATTTACGACAGCAAAGTTGATCTCAAAGATCAACTCCATTTTCAAAATTTACTTCAGTTGACTCCTATATATTTGACCTAGATTCTGCAACTGAGCCTGGGACTGACTCTACTCTCAAATGTTAGCTCTCCCTTCTCCACACCGAAGCTTAGAGTTTTCGTCTTTGGTTTACACCGATATTAAGTTGACGTCCGCAGTGTGACTGTGTATTCGACTCAACAGACGTAAAGCTCGAAGGAGTCTTCCACAATAACTTTTTTCGCTAACTCCTTTCTTTGCCTATTCATTCACTTGTAAAATTTTCTTCCATAATTTCAGTATGGATGTGACAATCCTGAGAGCCCATGGGAGTTAACGAAGTGTGGGTCGAGGTGAGACCTCGCATCAGGTGGGATGGCTAGGAAGGAGTTAGGTAAAAGTTCAACTTCTGTGATATTCTTGCTACCTACAGGTGTTATTTTAAACTTAAATGCTTTTTAACTGTCTTCATTTCTTCGATAATTTCATGTTCAACTTCGCATAGCATATATTTGGAGACGAAAAGAGTATCTCGAACGAGTCGATGAATATTTTTGGGGAGGGGACTTAAAGCCACAATGGAAATTTTATTCCAATCAAACGTCAGACATATCATCTTGTATATTAGTTTTTCAAGTACCTTGTACCTAACACTTGGACGCAACGACGATACTCCCGGTCGAGCCGTTACCCACTCTCGACACCTGGACGGTGTAGGAAACTGTGGCTAAGTTCTCCCTCTCCCCAACGAGAAGATTCACCGGCCGGCATCGCTGGAAGTCGTACCGAGCATCCCTCCCAGTGAAAAGCGCCCACGGTGACCAAACAACATTGCTTAACTGACACAGAAAAAACATTTCAATTCTTTCTTCACATTTACAAACGCTGAAAAAGTTCTTCAGCATCAAATTTTTCTTCGTTGATCTACACACGTGTCTCCAGATCCTTAAGGATAAAGCATGTTAACAACTAAAGCAAAAAGCGCTCCCGTTGTTATGGGGTTAATTTATATATGTCGATGTGGAACCTTCGAAGCAAAATGTTGGTTGGCAGGACAAGCCTACCTGATGTTCAATATTTATGGTTAATATGGAAGCATTGAGGAGGTGGGTGTCATTGAGTTATTTATCTTGGATAACCGGAAGTAATTTCGATGCTCCACGCTGGATTACTAAGCTCGAACATTCCCTTCCAATATGAGAGAATCTTACATAGAGGATAGGAACATTATCTTTTAAGTAAGCCTCAGAGAAAGACGGTATAATTATATATTGAAAACTTGTTGCGAAAGCGAGAGTACCCGAACTTTACCTAGCATTGTTTTGTCGATTCTGTGTAGGTACGGAGACTCGACCGTTTTGACATGGAAGACAATAACTCGGGAACACACAGTAAATTATTGAACTTTAATCACTTGAATTAAACTAAAGATGCAACGCACGCTAATGGTTTACAAAGGCTACTACTGCGCAAATGCTTAGAAAAAGGTTTGTGTTCGTTCGAGTCATTGATCCCCACGCCACACGTCTGGGCGAATTATGGAAGAGAGGAGCTCATATTTGCATAATCATATTTGAGAGTATTCGCCCAGCTCAAATTATACGATGTCATTTTCCTGTATCTTACTACGCGAAATAATTTTCCACGTCCCTCTGAAGATGAATTCAATTACATTTTTTAAGGGATGGTCCATGCTGCAAATTAACGGTATTTTCTAGTCAAGCATCGCGCAAAACAAAAGTCGGCGAAAAGTGATTATAGCTCGATGCGTACAGTATAAGAATCACGTAGAATATTTCTTAACGCAAAAGTAGGAAAAAATTCGCAAACACAAATAAATCTTCACTACCGATTCTCTCGAAGAAAAACGTAACTTTCTAGCCGAGCAAGACGGCATCTGTGCTCCGAGTAAGATTGGTAGTTCAAGCAACTAATGTAATTAGCGGCTATAATTACTATAAAATATCCTACGAAGCTCTAATAACTGAAATCCATCTGCTCTCATATACGATATTCTTTGACTGCAAGTCTGTTTCGTTCCGATCTTATATACGAGTAAGATCAGCCGCTGTGCACCGCACTCATGAGACAATCGCTCACGCTCGATGCGTGTCGCGCATTTATTTCTGTTTAGTCATGCGTCAAATATAAGGATGAGAAATACTCTTGGCCGCAGCTTTGTTCTAATATTATCAACTTCTTATAACTTCTTATTAAAGATTCACAAACTAATCCGAACATTTTCAAAAGTCGATTTTAAAATGCAGTGTTCACCAGTTGCTAAAAAGACTGTTAGGGCACAGTTCTTCATTTGAATGATTTCTTCACAATAACTTGGATCATCTCAAGGGACCACTGTTCATGAAACGTAGACTTTCTCCTGACACCCTCACAAACACAAGCTAATTAAAAACTCCATAATCGCAACAGTCTCAGTCTATCTGGCAGTGCAATTTTTGTTATGTTAAAAATGTGCAGTACGATTCAGTTCCGATGCGGTATATTTGAAGGCAAAATCAGAGTAGGGCATTTGCCACCTCTACCAATCTCACCGCACATTTTTATCAATTGTACTCGACAGATATTTAATTCTTTACCATGGAGTAAAGAAATAGCTCAACACTTCCGTAATTAAGTACAAGGCAGACAAAACCGTCCAGTACTTAGCCTTGCGCTGGAGTTTTTCGATATATTTAATTACAGATACGTTCCAACAGAGGAGTCCCGTCACTGTGCAACTCAATCGAACGTTGGCACAACTCTACTTAGTGTCCCTTCTTGCTTGTTCAACGGCCTTCGTCGCTGTGCAGCATCGACTGAAAAGATACACTTGTTGGAGAAAATAACTCGTGTAAATTTCGACCTATGTTGTATATCAGTAGCATGTTTAATGATTAATGTTAAGAGATTTTTATTTTGAATAAATTTCTAAAATGACATTTGACTTTTGCAACCTTTTCACGATTATTGGACCGCGCGGATTCCGCATTAGTCGCTGTTGAAGATTTCTAAAGCGAATATCAGCACTGCGACAACACAGAAATTAGGGAGGATTAGATTATGCTGAGTTGGTACAACTACATCAATGTTGTTCCAAAGAGAGGAAGAGAAGGCACCATTCAGTAGGGAGTTAAGGGAACGGGGACTCGTAAAAAAAAGAAATAGCTAAGAAGGTATCAAGTGGAAAAGAAACAAAGAAGGCACGAAAGATAGAAGTCCCTACGGTCGATATATGCCTGAAGTAACATAGAAAGGAACAACTTAAAATGGGCGACTCATTCAAACTTGAACTCATAATTAAAGGTACACGAGGCTTCAAGATCATCACGAAAACTTGTGGGGAAATCTCATACAAAATAAGTAACTAACTCCGCTCAAGTAGTTATGGACGCTTACAAAGAAAAATGGTGTCCTAGGTATGCGGGACTATTCTCGTCAGCATGCTTCTACGCTGATAAGGTGATTTTTAAAGAAAATATTGGGTAAAGAAAAAAGTCACACTCGAGAGAAAATATACTCAGCAAGTCATCCACCTCTGGAAAATAACTCAACACAAAGAAACACTTAAATAAAACAAACTTCAAGAATGGAATGCCACAAAATTACCACTAAACTCTCGTAGATAAAAAAAAATTTGTACGCACTGACAAATGAAGCCAAGAAAATTGGAGATGGAATCAATTCTTGCTAAACACAAAAAAAGCTAATGAAACGTGAAATCTCGATCGGTTAAGCAACTCTCGTGTTGCCCCAGCTCACCAATTGACGAATTTCCATTTCTCAGTTCGGCAGCTTAACTCACACTTCGATGGAAACTTTAGTTGCACCCAATAAGTGAACGTTTTCATTTTTCTCCATATTTGAAACGGTAACAAAAACAAAATCCCTCACTAGCACGACAGCCTCGTGAGCATAAGTAGAGGCTCTTATGGACGATGGTTTCTTTGCTCTAATTTGGCTCCAGGATTATCTCATTGACCCAAATTTAAAATATTCACGTAACCAGTATATTCCTTAAGTGGAATTGAAGGTACGTAAATCTTAACCCCATTCAGGCAATGGCTGAGCAAGGATGTCATCGATAGTATACGACTGCAAGGAGAGAGGAAGTGGCTCGTAGAAGCTCAGATCGACCTTCGTTGTGGTGGCATGAGAGGGTTGAGGCAACGGACCAGGCGACTTAGAAACATTAGAGGAAGCCTCAAGTCCACTTGTGCCAAGTAAATTGGAATACTTTTTAAGCAGTCGGGCACGACGAAGAGAGAAAATTATACGATTGGCCTCTTCTGAATTTGAAGGACAGAGCAAGCCCAAAGTAGCATCGAGTTGCGACGGTAGAGGGCCATACTCTGCCACCACTGCTTCTTTTTCCGCTGAAAAATGAGAGAAAATATATAAGTATGATACACAAAGAAAGAAAAATCCAGCAAACATGGAACAAGAATTACACTGCTCAAACCTAGGATAATCGATACCATCAACATTTACAGCGAAAATTTCTCCCATAAACATCGTTCGGTGGAAGTGTAAGAACTCAAAATATTCATGCATATAAAAATAAAGAAACACAACACTTGGTCTACATCAAATTTTTATTGAGAGTTTGATCCTTCACATAAAAGGACACTCAACACAAGATTTAACTGGGAAACTTCAGTTGCAAGACAAAATACTTGGCTTTAAATCTTCTTGCCTCATCGCAATGGCGGTTCCAATTTCTCATCCCATACTAATGAAAGCTGCGTGTAAATACAATACAAAATAAATATAGAAAATGAGCATCACTAAGATGAATGAGTAACGGAAATGACATTAATTTTTCAGCTCAAAAATACTTTTTTGGTAAAATGTTTCCGTAATAAGAAGGCCAACAGAGCATAACACAAATCGCACCTGAATAACAAATGATCAAGTCGAAATTCCGAAACGCGTAGCTTCAGAAAAGCGCACAATGAAACTAATGTAAGTCGTGAGCAATAATGGAGAAAGCTAACACTTGAGAGTTATCATTTGAATGCTGAAGTGATATTAGGAGACACGTGTGTGCTATTGAGTACAGCAAATGGCAAAAGCAAATTTGAAAAGTTTGAATTAGCTAGTTCAAGACTAAACAGATAAAATGCGACCCTAAGACAGGAAAGAGAAAGAACTACTTGGAGAGGACTACTACTCGGAGGAAAACGCGGAATCAAAGCAGGAAGTGTGATCCCACATAGGGCACCTTGAGCACAGAAAAAGCCATGTTGGGAAGAATAACAAGAAAAAGAAACGGAAGAGAAGACACAGCAGATAGAGCAAAAAAGGCATGAAATAAGAATAAAAATGGGCACAAAAGGTAGAAGCCCCTAGCTAACAAAATCTTCTACAGAAGCACCGGTCCCCACAGCATAGGATAGATAAATCAAGCTAACCTGAACTTATGGCTTATCCTGTGCTCCTTGATGGTATGGAAGCTTTTAACTGCTTCGCTACACTATTTTTTGTTCTAGAATTCCCTAAGTATTAAACTATATATAAACCTAATGAGAAATTGATGTAACAAACTATTTGACAAAAAAAACTGTAATTTATTGGATATGGATTTAGAATCATTATTGCTCGAAGTCAACCAAGTGTAGCTTAACTTTCCAAAACTACTAAAAAATTTTAATGCACCTATAGCCAATCATTCCCAATGGCACCTGGTGTGCCTACAAATTACCATAGAATAAAATGATTCAGAATTATTTCCACCATATAAAAACCTATGATTAACTATTCATTATATATTGTGCTGGGTGGTCACTACTTATGACACGGAGACAAGCCAATCTATTATTTTTTTGATGGAGTTAGCATTTTTATTCAGATCAGTGTTTCTACCAAATTCATACTACAAATGATAATAACGTATTGATGTTAATAAATGAAAGAAAGACAAGAATTCAAGGTAGCTGCTAAATTTAAATGCCTCCATAAAAAAAAATGATACTTTATAATTCACGATTAGAGATGGTGATTAGAGTTCTGGTAATGGGAGAAAATTATTATTCTACAGTCATGTAGAATGGTTTTGGCTATGATTTCCCTGTAACAAGTATGCTAATAAATTCAGATGATGCAAAAACAAATGTCACAAAGACATTGTCAATGCGTTCTGATAATGCCATCAGTACCTCTTTCAAGAAACTCGGCCATTTCCTTCCATTAATTACTAACAAAATCGAGAAATTAAGGTACTTCTAACATATTCATAAATTAATTTTCATAGATTTTTAAAAACAATCTAAAAGAGAGAACCGATGTAGTTTCCCCACCATCACTTTTATATTTCCTACTCACGAGTTTAATTGAACTCCAAAGATTACCACACCGTGACCAACCTGACAATCGGAGAGCTTCCAGCTCCTCTTGGCTACAGTGAGAGTAAATACAGTCATCTCCGAAGTTACACCCCTGGTTGGAGAGAAACTTTCTGCATTTTTCCTTTGTGCTGAGAGTGTGGTAACGCTTGCGTGCTGTCTCGAACTGCTCGTAGTGACGCGCACGCAAGCGCACGTGCAAGTTACCCGAGCAATGCTTGAGGCGGCCCTCCCGGCTGTAGGGGAAGCTGGAGTGGCAGTAGTGGCAGTAGTAGCGCCGGCTGACCATCCTCGCACACACCTGATAACATGCCGTCTCAACTTCAGGCGTGTGTTAGCACAAAGGAAATTCTTCTGAAGAGCAGCAAGAATGCTCAACATTAAGAATTATTATATGCATCCATGTGCAGCTAATTTGCTCAGGGAACTCCACAGCAGGAGTAATATGAGAACACAAAAAATGAACGAAATCCAAGTATCACCTACAATAATGTAATATAAAGGCTTAAAATCCATAAAAAGCAAACAATACTTACAAATCATTACCTAAATGGAATTTTAGAAAGGATTTTAATGAAAAGTATGAGTATGAGTGCACTGTAAAATCATTTCAGGAAATGAAATTTCCTTTCAATTCTGAAGCCGTGCTGAGGTTGTCAACTTTGTTTTAGTGCCAAGTAATATTGTCCCAGAAGAATTGCTCGCATGGCACCTGATCAATCCCATCAAGAAAACTTCAGTTTTCAGAGCTTCAATTATATAAAGTTTACAAGTACATCACTTTAAAATTAAAAAAAAAGCAGCACAAGACAATGGGCATCTATTTATGCTCTATATCAACACACAGAATAAGACAAAACAGTAAAAATTACGTAGTTTTAGTTTAGACTGGTTGCAAGACTTGAAACTAAAAATTTATACCCATATCAATCTATACCAATACGGCTTCGTTTGATAAATTCATCATTTTTCAACAATTAACGCTCAATACTTAGGCAGGTTCAAGGCTTGCTTAATACTTAAGCATAGATACTTGATACACATGTTCAATACTTGAGCAAGCATAAATTTAAGCCTTGGTACACTAAACTCAAATAGTTTATACAGAAAGTTTGCAGGGGTGTTGTCAGTACCCTGAAAAATCTGTATGAAACAACCCTTAAATTCTTTTGCTAAAGCCAAGAGCCTACTTTTATATTTTAAATTTAACATTATGCTTCCGTAAATTAAATAATTTTGTCAAGTGAGAGGAATTTTTCATCCCAAAAACTAGGTTCTTAAATTTAAAAAATCATCTATCAAGTTTTTTCTCAAACTTATCAACTCAACAAATGAATAAAGGTTCAATAAAAACTTACTCCACTTAAATAAAAAATTATTAGAAGCATGACACGGACCATGTGGCATGAGCTTGTAGAAATCAATAGCAAATTGCACAGGCAAGGCTTATGGAACGTCAAAAAATAGTTTCATGCATGACAATAATTGACCTAATTTTTTCTTCATTCCAAAATACTTCTCTACAAGTTAAATTACTTCAAAAATTCTGTATGTTACCCTAAACTGGAAGCACTAGCTATCTTAACACCGGAACTACTTAAGAGGACAAGGTTTAAAATAAATTCAGTAGAAATTACAAAATTTCCATATATATAAAGATTGTGCCCCAAAAATGTCCTCTAGTTTTCTATAAATTTATACCTCCAGTTCAAAAAGAGATATTTTGAGTGTGTGTTTCATGTTATTCAAAATTGTATTATAAACAGATAAAATAAAATTAATATCGTCAGAATATCTACTGCACAGTAGGAAGTTAAATAAACAGGATACAACATGCTTTGTGACAAAAAAATCATAGAAATATGGTATAAACCTTAATACGCAATTTTAATGGTTTCAAATGTTTAAAAATTGTACCATACATACCCACGAGTATTTAAGCCAGTTGTGAGTTAGAAATTAGTTTGTTTCAGCCTCCCTTACCACAACACAGCTGTTCTACGAGGAAGGGTGAAGGCATTATTTAGTATGAAGTTAATAAACACCGAATCCGTGCACAGGGTGTGTTCTCACACAAGGTCCCTCATGCACAGAAACATTAAACTAAGAAGGAAGGTTATGAAACCAGATAAAGTTGAAAAAAAATCAGAGGAGCTGAAAAACAAGACGGCAGTGAAACAAGACATCAGTGAAACAAAAAAAAGATGGCCCTTAACAAAAATGGAGAACATATTTTATTTCAACAAAAAGAAGGCCTACCTAACTTTCAATGGGACTTCACATTTTCCGATGGGAGCACTAACTAATATAGATAAGGGAGTTATTAAAGTTTATCACATGCTAAAGTAAGATGAAAGATGAAATTCACTGAACATTTTTTTTATAGGAGCACAGTCAATTGTTAAAATATTCAAGCTTTCTCTAGTCTACAAAAAGCGACATTCCAATGTACTAACACCATCCTCAGGCTGTTCCCTAATCTGGCAAGTACACATTCTTGTGGTACAAATTTTGTCTCTAGTCATTTTCTTGTACTCTGGTTATCAACATTCTTACTTTGTCCGATCAAGTTTAATTATTAGATTAGCATTTTATCAATGTGACAGAAATTTTTTGTACATTTTTAGCCTGAGGAGGAAATTTGTACATTAAAATGTTGCTTTTTATAGACCACTGAGATATTGAATTTGTTAATGATTGACAGTGCTCCAATGAAAAAATTTTGAAGTGAAATTCTTTTTACTGTAACAGGCAATAAATTTAAATTATTTTGTACAGTTGAAAAGTTGGAAAAGATAAGGGAATAAGGATTCTACGCATAAGGTGTGTATCTACATCCTGTTCATGGAAACAGCATGATTCAAAAAAGTTTATGAAACAAGATAATATTTGAAAAAATAAATATGGACTAAAAAATTCCGATGGCTATTCTTCAATTTAAACCTATTCTTCAATTTAAAATCTATTCTTCAATTGAAAGAGGCAAATCTAACCTTCAGTATGGGAAAATGTATTTTCCTTCTGGTGCTTCCCATTTCATTTCATTAGATGTTCCTTCTTGAAGGAATTCTTCAGGTGAAACTAACAAAACATGTAAGCCATGAAATACCAATTAGCTCCCAATTCAGATTGAAGAAATCACTCACGTATTAAATAACTAAGAAGACAACAAAGAGAAGAGGTGGATGACAAGGGAGCACGGCGCCACTACCGAGCGTGAGGGTTGTTGGCAGACAGGTAGTGATAGAACACCACCAGCAGGAACAGGCTCACGCCCAGGATGTTGACAAACACAGCCAGTTGCACGTCGGAAATCATCCTGCAATCATTCCAAAGAGAATAAATAAGCAGGTACTTCACATGAGTTGCAGTACAAGTGTAGAAGATTTGAGAAATAGTAAGGAAAATAAGATTAAATCTAGTAGATTGGTCATACAAATTGGACACACACAAGTGTGTGTTGGGTTTCTATGAGGCATTGTCAGTAGTTTTGATATTCATACAGAGAAGCAATTGCAATTATTTTAGAATATTAAATGCAGAAAATAAAAGGAAAATTGCTAGTGCTAAATTCAATAGAAAATTATTATACTCCTGATTTGTATATTATGTGAGTAGTTGTTCACCTTCCTGATTTATTAGAAAAATGTCACCTCCATACATCACCATTCGCGAATAAAAAGCGCACAATCTATTTTAAAACTGCTATCATTAAAAATGTGCATGTATCAACAGCCATACACTTTATTACAATGAGTATTAAGGTGTTCCTACAGTAGGCTGGAGCCTACACATTACAGATTTGCTAATAAAACCTATCACAAATAATTAATTTAAGAATTTAGTTATTATAAATGAGCATACTATTAAGAACTTGCTTGCTTCATTTAGCCCAAAATACTAAAGGAAGAAATGCTACATTTATCATTTGACACAGATACAAGATTGCATTACCTTGAATTTGACTTGACTAGGCACAATAAAATTCAGTTGAGGTTCAAAATTTTTCTCTCCAATCAAGGTTAAATTTTCTAAAAATCTTGTTTTCCAGAGAAACAACAATCAATCATAATTGGTATACTCTGGTTGCTAACATAGTGCCCATCAAAATGATCAAGATCTTCAATATTAAAGGCACTGACTAAAGTCTGAAATTAGTCAAATTTTCTTTTATTGTTAATTTGGTAGAGCAATGCATAGTTAGTTTGCAGTAAAAAATCTGGAAGCATCTGAAGTCCCTAAGGTGGGTAAACAGGGCAGGAGAAGGAGTAGCAGGAAGGGTTGCATGGCTCGTCAGCACTCATGTGCCATATCATTTCAGCCAGTTTTTGCTTACCGACTGTTCATTGCTAATGAGATATATACTTAACATTCAGATCAAGAATTTTTATGATTTTTCAACGCCGAGCATGAAAATTTTTTCTTTAAAATTAAACACAAATATGACAACAATTAAATAATAGAAAAAGTAACATTTTAGCACAGCTAGATAAGATAAATTGTACTCTATCAAAGCTAAGCATTGTTTTACTTTAGCCCTAGAGCTTGCAAAGGTTTTTCAACTCCATACTAGATACATAGAAACGTCACAATTAAAAGAAGTAGACAAAATTTACGATGACTAAATAACAACAGTGAAGCCAAAAAATATGTTTCACAACACTGTCAATACCTGTTCAACTTAAGGGAACCGTACTCCCAAAAAAAAAATCCTAAACTATTCGACCGACCTCCATGAAACTTGCTATAGGTATGTAAAATTGAACAAGGTTTAAGATTGGACTCGTGTGTTTTTCCAATTTTCCCCATAGAAAATGTGTTATTCAAAGAAAACGTCAAAATAAGGGGTCTGGGGAAAATCTATGGACGTAATCAGATTTTGAGATACAGAGATAATATTGGTATCAAAAGAAGCAGAAATATATTCTCTACAATGTGACGTGGAGTTATGTAGAATTTTCGAAATAATTTTTGAAAAAAATGATACAATACAAAAATTTGACCCATTTTCACACTTTTCCCGACAAAAGAAAATGTTGCTAATTTTCTATTCCAAAAATGAATAAAAGCTCACATCATCTTGTAGAGGATTAAATTCTAGTTCTTTTGATACTAAAATCATCACTGTAGCTCAAAAACTGTAGAAGACGCTATATTTTGAAGCCCCACATTCCGGTCCTCCAAAATAAGGCAAAACAGGTAAACAAAGATATATAAACAATTTCAATTTTTTCTTTATTATTTTTTTTGGGGTCAGCTAGGACCCTTGAAATCATTATACAGTAAAAAAGAGACATAGAAGAAGGCATAGCAACGTCAAGCCGTGAAGAAAGTGCCGAGGGGAAGGTGTAACATGATAAAATATCACTTCCCCCTCCCCTCCCCCCCATACTTCAAACCCCCGTAGCGGGCGAAGCAATGAACGTACGAACTTCAGTTTTTAACAGGATGTACTTGACATCTTACCCTTCCTATGGCAGCTAAAACCCAATATCTCAAGAAAATTCGATTTTCTGGGAGTACGGTTCTCTTAAATAAAATGAAGGCCCACCTAACCATTAGCTTACATCCTCATAGCCTCTTTCTGAGAGCACTAATTCTCAAAGAGACAATAATTGTATTTCCTTGAGGAAAGCATTATACATTCAAGTTATTACTCATCAAGCTATGCATTTTTCACACAGTTACTTTTCCATTTGCAATATATAATTTCAAATACGGTAAATAGATTTATCTCACCGTGATATTCCGGATTTTTTCAACATAAATTTTAAAATAGGAGAAAAATACTAATTTCCCAATAGAAAATGATGGGTAGAATAACCATTCCCACAGTGATGAAAAATGTGTTGACTGCCACGTGTTCCACCGGTGGTACACGAGGGGAATTTTCATAATGCTGCAGACCGACCTGTGGTTACCAGCTAAATTTTAAAAAAATACTCAACCAAAGCTACATAAAGGCCTGATCCACATGATGTTTGATATTTTCAAAATAGCTCACTACATTGGACTTTAAATTATAGTTGGATATTGAACTTTAGTTAAACCCATAGCAGTTAATGTGTTAAATACCATCAACATCTGCCATATACAAATTTCACTATTACAACTATTATTGCTATAATTCTATTAAAAAATGATTGTAAATAATTATTATAACATAATAACAGGCCACTAAGTTGCTAAATCAAGTTACCAACTTAATTCATAGCTCAGTAAGCACAGGCCACCCGGTACAATTGCCGCCATCTTGGAGCTGATGTAAACATAATTGCGGACGTCACCCTAATGGGTGGGTTAGAACCTTCATTTATAATTTTCACAAGAACTGTGGCTCCCCCTCACGACCCAACCTGTTTACGTAATAGGGGATTAGCATCCGTTATTAATTAAATTCTGCTTGGCGCGCTCGCTGCGTTGTTGGAACATCCTGTCCTTTGGCGCGCGAAAGCCAACTTCAAAGTTGAATAATTCGAAAATAATGCATCAGCACCCAGAATGTCATTCATGTAAAACACTTTTAAATGGACTCCTTTCCTGATTGTTGGAAACGGAATGTTTAATTTCGGTGGATCACCTTGACTCGTAGACCCAAAATAATGTTAAAGTTACACCTCGAGCGTTTTTTTCTGTTTCTTATGTTTATAGATGTAAATTGCTCCAGACGTTTCTCTTGGAAGCAGTGGTAAACTAGTTCCTTATTCTATACGACTGTTTCCATGTATGAAATCACTGTTAAGGAAAATTTGATTGTGAATTTTTTTTCAAAAGATTAGGAAAAAATTTAATTGTGTATTTTGGAGAATTCAAAGCAATTTTGTGCTACATGATTTTGATTGTGTACTCATTGGGTTTTTCTTTATGTTTGGTAAAACGTTGTTCTGTAAAACATTGTAAGATTTGCATTCAGCAGTACAAAGATTGGTCAAAAGAATTTTGCGGTAAGGCCATTCTGGAAAGCAATGGGCAGTGTTATGGGGAGATGTCAAGCGCACCGCAATTTATGGGAAAACTGGGCAGCGTACTGCCTGGACTACAAAGATCTCTTACATAGGCAGAAAAATCTTTCCACAAAAGTGTTTGTAAATAGGGTGCTGTTAAAATAACAAGGGGGAGAAGAGGGTTGAGAAACTAGAGAGGCTTCGGCCGGACGACATAGGGAGAAATTTAATTACAAACTCTTGTGAGCGTTGGTCATAACGGTTGAGGACCGCAGCCACAAGTGTTTGACAGATTTTATGGGCTTCGATGTGTGAGCTTGGGAACCATGAGGACAAGCGGACAACCAATTTGTGGTGCTCGAAGGGGTAGCGACAGGTCTTGAGAAAGGGCAGGGTTTTTCAAGCGCACTGCCAATGGAAGACAAGAAGATCACAGGAGGGAAAGTCGAATGGTAGAACTAACAAATGAACAGCGATCTCAACTAAGAGGGAGGCCTCGAAAGAGCGCTTACAAAATCTCTGAAAATCCCTGATTGGTTATGGGTGAAAAGAGAGGAGGACCTACTATAACACGTACGCAAAGCTAACAAACCGAGGGCAGTCTAACGCGGTATTTCAACGGGCAAAGAAGTACGTGGAACCAAGTGTCATACTGAAAATCACTTTCTGAAAAATATAGGTGAAAATATTAAATATATTGTGGGTATAGAGGAAATTGAATAAGTTTTTTTTGAGCCCGTAAATTAGAAATGAGATTAAGGAGAGCGTCCCCCTTATGAATCCATGCTTTTGAGATTTCTTGAGAAACTGGGATTTTTGCTGCTATAAGAAGTAAAAAAGGTCAGGTACATCCTGTGAAAAAATGAGACTCGTACGTTCACTCGTTCGCCCGCTACGGGGGTTTAAAGAATGGGGGGGAGGGGAGGGGGAGGTAGTATTCTATCATGTTACACCTCCCCCATGGCATTTTCTTCATGGCGCAAAGTTGCTATGTCATCTCCTATGGCTCTGGATTACTCAATAATTATTTCAGGGGTTTAACTTGAACCAAAAATTTTACAAAAATTTTTTATTTGAATTGTTTGTTTTTTTTGTTTTGCTTATAATGTAAACAATGGTTTTTGGGGTTTCAAAATGCTTCTCCTCCTACAGTTTTTTAGCTACAGTGATGATTTTGGTATCATTGGATGCGGAAAGACACGGGCTTTTATGGAAACTAAAATTCGTTTCCTCAAATTTTCATTTTCAACATGAAAAAGTGTAAAAGTAGGAAAAAATGTACTTTTTCGAAAATGTGAAACTATATGACGTCATAACTCGTGAACAATGAATAATTTTGGAATGAATTTTAGTTTCCATAAAAGCCCGTGTCTTTCCACATCCAATGATACCAAAATCATTACTGTAGCTCAAAAACTGTAGGAGGAGAAGATTTTTGAAAACCCCCCTTAAAATTTCATTTTCTTTGATTTCCCATTTTCTTTTCAAGAAAATCGAACTTTTGCTCTAAGCAAAAACGATTCCAAATTCGATTTCCTATCAGTACACCAAATTTCGTTGTTCTAGGTTCAATAATAAAGAAAAAAGTCCGTATGGGGGACGCTGTCCTTAAAAATATCACGTCTATTTTTTCAGAAATGAAAAACATCGTAACCAAACTGTACAGTAAATGAAGTACTAAGTTTCTACGCCGGTTGGGAGGGTAAGGATTGTTTTCGGATCATAAGGTATGCTGTTCCCTTTTGAAAAAGATGTTTTTGAAATGTCATGGAAATATAATGTCACATTAACATAAAGTTTAAAATATTTTAAGCACAATTTTTGGCAATTAAAAGAAGTAACGTGGTGATTAATTATTTGCAGGCAGGGCGGTCGTTGCAGATGTCTGACGTGAAGGGAAGGTTACGTGCTAGAAGTCAGAAGTGGAGATTTGGGAGCCGGGCGTCATAACTTTTGAACTGTGCTCATCAGGGATGGAAAAAACCCTTGGTTTTTTAAAAAAACCCAACCCACGTGGGTTTTTTTGGGTTAAATTGTTTTTTTTTGGGTTTTATTGGGCTTTATTGGGTTTTTTGTAATACCTTTTTTTGTTTAAAAGAGTTATTCACATAGGTCCAGTTGCCTCTCTTCCAGATTTATATACACTTATTGAGTAAATTTTGTTATTTGATTACTTTATTTCCAACATTATATTACATCATTATATGAATTATTACATTCTATGAACAATATATGAATTTAGTTTGTTCATCACAATTACCACTTACCAATTACCATATGCATAGGGACATAGCTGTGCAGTCTGTAAAGATATAAGATGTGCAAAGAGAATCGCTATGCTTGTCAATTCATAGTAAGTTGTTTTAGCAGAAGACAGACGCAAGTCATGTGAGAGGGAAGCACCATGCAGATCATAAGTAACCACCACAAGCAACTTGAAGCAAGACAGCTGCACATCACTCAACAGTCATGCTGTTAACAACTTAACATGTGTATTGTGTGAGCTGGAGGGCTTAGCAGTGCAAGCCAAGTCAGTCAACCACACTGTTACATGTTACAACATGTAGTGACATGCCAAAATTTTTTCTTTAAATTTGTCAAAAAAATCACTTTTTGCAGTACAGGATAGCAACAAATACTCAAACGATTAGAAATAAATGCTCTAACAGATTCCATCGTCAAATTTGTTCCAGTGCAGCTTGAATGCTCACCATAGGCCAGTCGTTTATTTACTTTCTTACCCCATGATGGCTGCGGTCGTGTCTTGCCCCATCTGACTATAATTGTTAGACTTATTTCCGGCAAAGCTCTCAAAGGAGACAGATATTGAAGAGTGGTTGGCTGAGTACAATCCGGAGTTGATCGGTACGATTTATTTGTATAAATTGAAGGACTCCAACATCTTCCCAAAACACATGTTCAACATGAATATCACTAAGACAACGACTCCTCATTGATGGTGAGATATTTAAGACATGAAACAGCAGAAAATGCAGATTCTTGAAAAAACACTGGCAGAGGGTTTCTGCAAGTTTATAAGCAATCTTCATTCCTACTTTGCAAGTTCAGGATTCGTTGAGAGAATTTTCTAAACATTTGGAATTGTGTGGAATAAATTGAGAAATAGATTAGGATCGGAACGCGCACAGAAATTGGTCTCATTATATCGCCACCTCTCAAATGATCATGATGTGGAGGACAACGATAAAATGGCAGTGGATGTAGAAAGAGAAATAAAGTAGTACTGTAGTAGCGGTCTAGTATAAAAGCAGGGTTGGCACATAAAATACCCACCCAAAAAAGCTCAAAAAAAAAAACACATTAAAAACCCACTAAATAGTGTTTTTTGGGGGCATTTTTGGGTTTTATTGGTGCTATTTGCATTTCACTTGTTTTCAAGCTTATAGAATCAAAATGAGCTAAATATTTTTATTGTCAAAAATTTGTACAAGGCATTTGCATGACAACGACAATAAATATTGAAAAAAAACACTATAAAAATAAAATAAGAAAAACCCTAATCACAAAAAAAACTCGAGGGGCTAGTATATTTCCATGAGTTCCATTTCCAGAGTAAAAAACAAAAACTAAGAAACAAATGCAGTTTGACTATTTGAGAGTAAAGAGACTTCTAAATTCTTCCTCTGTCTTCTAGACAGGGATGGAAAAAACCCTAGGTTTTTTAAAAACACTCAACCCACGCGGGTTTTTTGGGTTAAATTGGGTTTTTTGGGTTTTATAGTTTTTTTGGGCTTTATTGATTTTTGGCAATACCTTTTTTTGTTTAAAAGAGTTATTCACATGGCTCTAGTTGCCTCTTTTCCAGATATATATACACTTATTGAGTAAATATTATTTGATTACTTTATTTCCAACATCATATTACACCCACTATTTAGTGGGTTTTTTAATGTGGGTTTTTTTGGGCTTTTTTGGGTGGGTTTTTTTGGGTGGGTTATTTATGTGCCAACCCTGGTGCTCATGAAACTGAACAGAAGCTGTGCTTGTGAGGAGCTTGTGAACGCACGTTATGACCACATCTTGTACTGCTGAACGCCACAATAATTTAGGGGTATTCTGTCATGTTTTATGTGTGGGAAAAGTGAGGGAAAGGGCTGGCCAGCCAGATTTACTGGGATATGAATTAGTGTGAAAGTTATTAGGTTAGGGCTTTGAGGCAGGTTGTAAATTGCACTAAAGCAAATTCCGTCAGCGAGACCGAAGGAGTCGACATCGAATCGTCAATAGCAGCGTCAAGGAGTTGGGCAACAGAACATGCAAGCGTGAATTGAAATCTACGAGATATAAAGTCATCGATACTGTAGGATGCTTGAGAATGTAGGAAATGGGCCTGTAAATTTTTGTGAATGGGATAAGGGGTGAGCACTCAAGCATTTGACGTATTTCACGTTGGAGAAACACAGACCCATCGAGTAAATGAACACGATACAATATATTACGCCGTGCTGATTGTAATGAATAAGATTCTTAAGTGTAATGTACCCTGCTTTCTGCGGATTAATTTTAGAATATAATGTGCTTAAGTAGAATTTACCATGTGTGTTTTATGATGGCTACAGACTGGAGTAATCAGAATTCAATAAATAGCTGAAAGCTAATTAAAAAAAAAAATTGTCAGGCCAATTTTTTTAAGTATAGGAGGGCGGTCCTGTCAAGAATCTGTTAAGAACGATCAATTTTGCAAATTGAAAATGAAAATTTAGGAAAAGTTTTATCATGTGTAATAAATCTTGTAATTGTGTGTAATGAATTTTGTGCGCATTTATTGTTTGCTTGAACTAAAATTGTGAGTTTATAAAACTGTGGTCAGGCGCATTCCAATGGAACGAATGGATCGCTCTAACATGTGTGTAGGCCTGAATGTTTACATTCAACATAGATTTATGTGTCGTATAAGCGAAGCGGGCACTCGAGGTAGGGGCGAATGTTTTGCTTTGTAATCAGACCTCAAGAGCTCGAACAAGAAGGGCAGCATTGTTTACCACAAAGGCAAAATTTATTGACCATAGGCCCGGTGTAGAGGGTAGAGTCGTGGGAAAGCCGGATCACCAACGGGTTTTGACTTCAAGATCACCTCGCAAACTATGGGCGGGAAAATTCGTGTCCTTCTAACAGCGAATAGGATGCGTGCAACCCCAAGAACAGCCAATGGGACAGAGTAGGCGATTGTTTAGATGGTGCAAGAGTAGTACCATTGGTCATGATTGGAAAGAGGGTAGACCCAAAAGAACACTTGGGCCACGACGCAAAACAAGAGTCAGTGAGTCTTTGCGAGCATTTCGATAAGGTTCGTCGTGGCTAGACATTATTATACCTAAAGTGTTATACTCTGCGTCGTGAATAGGTGTTAATGTAAATGTTATACTCTGGAAAATAAGTGAGAAGCAAAACCTGTTAAGATATATTTTTCTTGAATCAACAAATTAAAAGTTTACATTTTGCTTTGCAGAGGGAAGAAGATCCCGTACCGGGGAGGTCGTTTAAAGGAAAATTTTTTTATAACGTCGTCAGGGCGGGTAAGGCTTGTTCTTTTGTTACGATAGATACCGCTGGAAACGATAGGTTCATATAACGTTAAAGAGAATTGGAGCAGTTGAATTAAATGTGGAATATGCGCATATATATGTATGTATGAGAAAATTGTAGAATTAAAGTAATTGTCAAAATTTGTTGCTCCACAGGAGGGCGGTTTTCTCCTATTGATTGCAAGTACGACTTCTTCATAAGAACGTCCAAAGACAGTAAATGTACTGTGTAAGAAACAGGGATTGGACTGAAGCCGCTCTTGGTTGAAAGAACTTGTGAGCCGAGGCCAATAGCCATCCATTGTGCCGTTGTAATGCGCCAACCCGCCATTTAGGCATTATTTCATTATATATATGTCGGTGGGTAATTTACTTGAAGAAATTGACCGGTCAATTAGGCAGAGTAGAATGTGTTAGTATGTGTCACTAACAGTTCCAGTAATTTACGGCTAATGCTTTGTACCAGGCAGTTCCATTATAAAGTTTCTTCAGCATTTAAGGAGAGCGTCCCCCATACGGACATTTTCTTTATTATTGAACCTAGAACAATGAAATTTGGTATACTGATAGGAAATTGAATTTGGAATCGTTTTTGCTGAGAGCAAAAGTTCAATTTTCTTGAAAAGAAAACAGGAAATCAAAGAAAACGAAGTTAAAAGGGGGGGGTTTCAAAAATCTTCTCCTCCTACAGTTTTTGAGCTACAGTGATGATTTTGGTATCATTGGATGCGGAAAGACACGGGCTTTTATGGAAGCTAAAATTCATTCCAAAATTACTTATTGCTCATGAGTTATGACATCATAAATTTTCACTTTTCCAAAAAAGGACATTTTTTTCCTATTTTTACACTTTTTCATATTGAAAATGTAAATTTCAGGAAACAAATTTTAGCTTCCATAAAACCCCGCGTCTTTCCGCATCCAATGATACCAAAATCATCACTGTAGCTTGAAAACTGTAGGAGGAGAAGCATTTTGAAACCCCAAAAACCATTGTTTACATTATAACCAAAACAAAGAAACAAACAATTCAAATAAAAAATTTTTTGAAATTTTTGGTTCAAATTAGACCCCTGAAATCATTATAGAGTAATCGAGAGACATAGGAGATGACATAGCAATTTTGCGCCGTGAAGAAAGTGCCATGGGGGAGGTGTAACATGATAAAATACAACTTCCCCCTCCCCTCCCCCCCATTATTTAAACCCCCGTAGCGGGCGAACGAGTGAACGTACGAGTCTCATTTTTTCACAGGATGTACCTGACCTCTTACACTTCTTATAACAGCAAAAATCCCAGTTTCTCAAGAAATCCCAGAAGCAAGGATTCATAAGGGGGACGCTCTCCTTAATGGAGAAATCCCGTTAACGCTAGCAACACAGCTCACCGAGGCAAAATAGCGCACAGAAATGCGCTAATGTAAGTCGAGTCAACTATCATCGGTGAGTAACGCTTTGATTTTAGTATATGTACTGTAATGTCAATTATTGTCCATGAATTTTTTTGTGTTGTATATGTCCCCCTGGAGGTGGGCCAATTCCTCAATTCCGAGAGCCTGATCTTCTTGTTAATGAAATGTTAACAAGGTGACGGGACGATTTCTTGTGACACTATTAATGTAAATTAATAAGTAGGCGGGACCATTTCTCATGACAAATCACAGTATATAGTATTTTTTTGTTTGTTGTGAGGAATATTTGTTACCACCAGTTATATGCGATGTAACATTACATTTCTCGTATTAGTATTGATTCCTAGAATGTTCTAGAAGTTAGATGTCTAGACGCAATGCGCATTAGTTTATAGTCTGACTCGGACAGTCAGTCGCCATTGGTACTCATTGCTGTTAGGATGTGTGACTCTCGCACTATCCTCTTGTGTTCTGTATTCGTTGTCTTCAAATAAAGTACAGAACAAACTTAGTCGTCCTTGCCCCCATAATTCTAACAATGGTTACGGGCCCAGAGATAAAAGATGTAAACTTGACCCTAAGTCAAAGCGTTGTTACTTTGTTGAACTTCTGTTAAATTATTAGAATTATTTGCACTAATTATATTTAAATTGACAAATATAACGGTCAATATGCAGTTTAAAACGTTCACAAAATTAAAAATTTCATTCCAAAGAATCACTAATGGAACACATTTAAAAGCATTTTATAGAAATGACATTCTGCTTGCTGATGCATTATTTTTGAGTTATTCAACTTAGAAATTTTTGTGTACCATAGCAGTTCCAGTCAGTTGCGCACTTGAGCTAGAGCTGTTGAAGTACATTTGGGTACTTTGTAATTTATGATTAGCAGACCCTGCAAAGCCTGCACCCATTTCTAGGATCGGTAAATGTTGAGGACTTGACCATAATCGATTTTCCACTTTTTGATCAACAAAGATTGTTGATCTGACCAAAATAAACAAGTTTTCTTCAATGCACTTTCCGGCGGAAATGAGTATTTTAATAGTTATGGCGTTAAATGAGTTACCGGAACTCCAGTGTGCATCACCCTATTACAAAAGTAAAGAGGTTGGGTCGTGATGGGTAGCCACAGTTCTTTTAGTTTTATAGTTTTCACTAAAAGAACTGTTGCTACCCCTCACGACCCAACCTCTTTACGTTTGTAATAGGGGGTTTGCTCTTCGTCGGCTTGGTTGGCGCGCGGGAACGCCTGTTTACTTTCACGTCGGACCGCGCGGTGTATTTTTCTCCGCCTCAAACACTGGAGTTACGGTAACTCATTTAATGCCATAACTTTTAAAATACTTATTTCCGCCGGCAAGTGCATTGAAGAAAACTTGTTTATTTTGGTCTCATCAACAATCTTTATTGATCAAAGAGTGGAAAATCGATTATGGTCAAGTCCTCAACATTTACCCTAGGATCTTTCAGTTAAAAACACAATAAAAGTTATCACCCAAAAATATTAGTGGGACTGGGGTAGTGCATACTTAAATCTACAGTATTCACTCCTACGGTTTAGCAAATGTTCTACAGTGGGCACCATATGGAAACTGATGTCAACTGTATATCCATTTCAGTATTCACTACAGGTTCAGGCTCCACGGAGAACCTGTAGGCTTTCAGGCTCCACTAGAAGTGGGTTCAGGCTCCACAGAGTCAGCTAATAATAAATTATAAACTACCCAAACGTACTCAAACAGCTCAAGCGTGCAACAGTTTTAGCTGTTTGAATGAAATTTACAAGTTGAATAACTCAAAAAAAATGCACAAGAAAACAGAATGTCATTCTAGTAAAACATTTCTCAATGTGTTCCTTTTGGCATTCTTTGAAACAGAGTTTTTAATTTCTGTGAACGTGTTAAACTGCATATTGTCCAATATAAATCCTCATGTTTACCACATTTTCTTAACTAATTAAACATGGGCTAGCCCTAATTGAATTCTTCATAAATAACAATTTCAAATAAAAAATTGTTAAAATAATAACCTAGAATGGTTATTATTTCAAGAATTTATATAAACATGTCGATAAAACAAGGCTCCTTGTTAATATTATAAATTAATACATTACATATTAATAGCAACTTTATTTTGAAAAATTCAAATACTTCATCTGCATGCATTACACGTCGCAGATACAGTCCCTTGAATTCAACAGCATACGTGAAAAACTATAACCTGATATTAACGAATGATAGTTTATTTAACGCAACACAATTCACTAGAACATACCAAAGTTTGCACTTACACACCTGCAATTATATAAACTTAGACCTAGAAGTCAAATAATCGGCGTATTTTTAACTGAGAGCGAAGCTTTGATGATGTGTACACTCAACTCTGTCGAGAGTAGCAAAATATCCCTAAAATTTATTATTTTAACCCTAAGTTGATTGTTCCAGGTATATCGAGGCTAAAATTATTTTCTAAGCATTTATGTATACATAAAAAGCCTGTTGAGAATAAAATGAAAATTCTCACGACTATTAAGACTCAAAAAATATTTATTTAATTGCTTAAATGAAATATATAGGTATTTATTTTCAAATTATTATAAGTGAATTTTTCTTACAACCAATGTAATTTATGCTCAGATCCGATATGCTGAGACAGATTGCATTTGTCAAGAAAGAACTGGAGCGCTGTCACGATGTAAACTAAAAGATTATTTTTTGAGCATCTTAATCTCCACAATCTCATTGCGGCCACAGAGGTATCCGTTAAGGCCTGTTGACACCACGGCAAATGATACTGAGCGGGGAAGTTTCACCAAACGGGTCTGCAAGTTTAGATCGGCAAGAGTCCTAGGAACAGGAGTTACTGCAGCGGGCTCGTCTGGTCTCTCCAGACTTGTCGCTGTGTCAGTAAGAGGGCTAGAATTAGAGTCTACGATAGGCTTAGGGATAGGGTTTGAATGTACAGACACGTAGAAAGGGTTACACTCAAGTTGACTAGGCAACAAGGCAGCCAACTGAGGACGCTGAGATGGTAGATATGATCCTGTATGTGTAAATTTCGGATGCTAAGTAGTACTACTGGAAGTCTATCAGCCCAATCGTGACTGCAATTAAGGCAGCGCAATGCAACCTTGAGGTCTCTGTGGACTCTCTCAATAAGTCCATTTGACTGCGGATGATACGCTGTAGTGGATGTATTTGCACACCCTAAAGCGGTGCTAAGCTCACTCCAGAATTTGGAGGTGAATTGTGATCCCCGGTCATGTGTGACACTTAAGGGAACCCCAAATCTAGAGATCCAGTTTGACAAGAAAGCGCGCGCTACAGTCTCAGTTTGGGTATCAGGAAGAGGGACAGCCTCAACCCAACGTGTGAACCTATCGATGATGGTCAACAAATAAGAATGCCCGCGCGATAAAGGCAAAGGACCCACCAAATCTAGGTGTACAGAGTCGAACTTGTGACCTGTGAATGCACAACTCTGCAGCGCTGCACGATTATGTTTCACCACCTTACTACTCTGACACGCATGGCAATTTTGCACAATTTGCTTGACCTCCTTACGCATCGCTGGCCAGACGAAACGATCAGAAATCAAACGCACTGTACGGTTAATACCTGGATGAGAGAGGGAATGGTAGTGGAAGACAGCTACCCTGCGGAGCGTCGCAGGAAGATACAAACGAGAAAGTCGCTCGGCATCACGGTACACGCCGTCAACCAAGGTTAGTTTCGGAGAGGAAGTGTTAGAAGGTTTGAGAAGGTCCTGAAGTTAAGGATCCTCCTTCTGCGCTCTTTCAATGTTGCCGAAGGTGATTTCACCACTGGTTTGGACAGTGTTGATTCTGGAAAGACAGTCAGCGACAGTATTGTCCAACCCTTTTATGAAACGGATGTCAGTGGTAAACTGACTTATAAACGACAAGTGTCGAGCTTCCCTTGGGGAATGTCTTTCAGAAGGCATTTTGATCGCTGAGGTCAGAGGTTTGTGATCTGTGTAGATCACAAACTCCCTCGCCTCTAGAGCATAGCGAAAGTGTCTCACAGACAAGTAGATAGCAAGAAGTTCCCTGCCGAACGCGCTATAAGCACGCTCAGTGGGCGACAGCATTTTGGAAAAGAAAGCAAGAGGAGAGATGTTAGTCCCTACTTGTTGTTGCAAAACAGCACCTACGGCGGTACTGGATGCGTCCACAACGAGGCTAAAATCAGCATTAGCAATAGGGTAGGATAATTCAGTCGCGGAAGCTAACTTGTGCTTGATTGTCTCAAAAGCTTTGCGCGCTTCTTCTGTCCATTTTACCTCAATAGATTTGCCTTTTCGTTTCGGTTCGAGGAGGTCAGACAAGGGCGCTAAAGTTTGAGCACAGTTGCGTATGAAACGATGGTAGAAGTTAACAGAACCTAGGAACCTTCTTAGTTCCTTCTGGGTCTGTGGAAGAGGAAAGTTTTTGATCACTTCTACTTTGGAAGGTAAAGGTTTTAGACCTAGGCTAGAGATTTCATGACCTAAGTAAATAAGTGATGGCTTTCCGAGCTCACATTTTGCAGGATTTACGAGGAGTCCATTGACGGACAATCTTTAAAAACGACCCTAAGATGGTCTTTGTGCAACTCCGGGGTTGTGGATGCCACTAGGATGTCGTCTAAATAGACATAAGCGAAAGTGAGATCAGAGAAAATTTCAGCCATGTGCCTTTGGAACGTTTGAGGAGCGTTCCTCAAGCCATATGGCATCTTGAGGAACTCAAAGAGACCAAACGGAGTGATTACCGCGGTCTTAGGAATCGCAGACTCCTCCAAGGGAATTTGATGGAAGGCAGACTGCAGGTCTATCTTAGAGAAAATTTGTGCTCCCTCTAAATTTGCACTGAAATCATGAAGGTAGGGAATAGGGTATCGATCAGGTAAAGTAACGGCGTTCAACCTGCGGAAATCCCCGCACGGTCTGAATTCACCGTTAGCCTTGGGTACTAGCAAAAGAGGGCTAGCCCAAGGGCTTTTGGAAGTGCGAATGATGCCACTTTCGAGCATGCGCGCAAATTCTTTCTTAGCTAACGCCAATCGATCAGGCGGCAGTCGCCTAGCACGGGAGAAAACTGGCGGACCTTGCGTCTCTATGAAGTGCTTTGTGCATGTTTGCATGTTGTTAGAAGCTAAGTTAGGGTTTTTTAATGCTGGGAAATTTTTAAGTTCTTGTTCAAACATGCACTCCTCCTTGAAAGCAATCGAGAAGGAATGCAAGACATTTGCTCTAGTTATGCTACAAGCGGGAATTGAGATCTGTGTCTCCTCGTCCCTAATTCTACGGTTCTTAATATCTACAATTATGCCAAACTTGGCTAGAAAATCAGCACCTATGATGGGCTCTTGGACTTCAGCTACCAAGAAAGTAAATGCTAATTTTCTCCTCAATCCCAGACCGCACTCTAAAATTCTTTCACCGTAACAAGGAATTGGCGTGCCGTTTGCGGCGCGTAATGTCGCCAACAATGGATTGTTTTTGTCTTTCACCGTGGCTGGGATAATTGACACACTGGAGCCAGTGTCTATTAAAAATCGATACTTGGTGACGGGATCGAGAATAGTAAGGAGGCGAGTAGTCTGGGAATGAGGCAACGCAGTACTCGCTACTATGCGTCGCTGTTGGCGTTTCCCGAAGTCATTTCGGTATAACGAGGACAGTATCTAGAGGCACATTTGCGAGCTTGGTCACCAAATTTCATGTGGTACCAGCATAAATTGCTACTAGCATCACGAGAGCGCGACCTGAAGCGGCGGTCTTGATTTGACCTATCATAAGATCTACCTCTATCAAAGCGTTGAGGAGGAGGGGAAGGATAGTTTGAGTGATAGTCATAGGGACAGTCGTAGGCATTTTGGTGGCCTTGGAATCTCCCTGGGCCTTGCTGAATGTGAGCTACACTTTGACCTATTTGAAAATTTTGGAGAGCTTGCTTTATTTCAGCGATGTCCTGCTGCATCTTATCTATTGTGGCTGAGGATTGATTTTGCGCCGTATTTGACGGGCTAAAGTTTGTAGCTGCTACATTCAGGGAAGCAACTTGTGGTTCTCGTGACAAATTAATATTTCGCATCACCGTCTCTGCGGACTCCGCTAATTTTTCTAACGTTTGCTCGGGCCCTGCTAACGATAGAAATGGACGCACATTCGGGGGAAGCTTAGTCATGAAAACTTCCTTCAGAAATCCCTCAGCTACGGCAACACCCGTAGCGAGTTTCCGCAGTTCTTTCACTAGCGAAGTGGGAGAGAAAGAGACAGAGACAGATGGAATTGCTGAGGCGTCTACAAGACTTCGGAATTTGTCCGCATCGGACATCTGAAGCCTTGCCAAAATTTTGCCTTTCAAGATTCCGTAAGGATTGAGAGCTGGAGGGTTTTCTAATATTTGGTTTGAGTCATTCAATAGTTTTGTGGGCGCGGCGGAAACAAGAGCATAGAATTTGTCTATGTCATTTATTATTTTATGATACCTAAACACGGCTTCACACTGTTGAAACCAGGTGTGAGCGTCCTCCGGAATAAAGGGCGGGAGCCTAATGGGTTTTGAGGGGGCTCGATCTTCATTATCTGATTCAGTCATGCTAGCGATCACTTTTGGGATGCACAATTAATGATATCAGTGCCTAAGACTTGGGATTAAGTGGCAATGGTTTGCGTTAATTCTTTACCTACTCAATCATTCAGATTAAGTTGAAACAGAAGGAAGGAAATATGAAATTGGAAACGAGAAAAAAATTTCTGCGGTATGCGGCAATTTGCGTAGGCACAAAAATAAAGCAGGTGAGAAAAATTATTTTCCTACCTACTCAATCAATCAATAACGTTGAAGAAAACGGAGGGAAAATGGAGAATGGAAACGCGAATTTTACGGTAGTCAGAATGAACGTAAGCACGGAAATAGGAAAAAAATACTTTTCCTACCTACTGAGGCACATAAAACAAAAAAAAAACAAGGACAGGATAGCGCTAAAAAAAAATTTTGTTAGAGCTGCTCAGAGAACAATTAGCACGGTCAAAATCCACAGGAATCTCTCAAACCACTACGACATGGGAAAATTTATCACTACAATGATACGCCAACATTATCCTCTCACAATCTCTCAAACACTTCGAGTTGAGTTTTTATTTTTACGAGTTTCCCGGCCAATGCACCAGTGTCGGGTTTTCGTGACCGTTGGGGTAGTTTGAACTTAAATATTAGTTCTTGACGGCCAAAAACTCGAACAATTCTCGATAGTGATCTGGGAAAATTATGAGAGGGATAATGAAAAACGGATTTGGGACTCAGCTTATTTCAGGTGGAGTTTATTGGAAGAGGAAACCAGGAGGTCTTCGATGAGCTTGACTGGAAATCCCCAGTGAGGTCCGGAGTGCCGGTGGTGAGCTTCGGTGAGCGCTGGCGTCGCTCCGGCCGGTAGATGAGATTTTTAAGTGTATCGAGTTCAGAATATTCAATTTACTGTGGGCAATTTTTAAAACAAGCACAACAATCGGTGCGTAGCTAGTTGTGTGGGCAAAGCAGGCTTAATTTTGGAGCAGGTGAGTTTGATCAAGGTGCCGAGCCTGATGGCGATGATGACTCTTGGTTTGAATAGTACTTAGGATCCAGGCACGCGGAATTTAGCGAATGCAAAGCTAATTCAATGGTGCCCGTACTTTTAGGCAGTTGAGAATTAAGGCCCGTAATTAGAGAATATATCCGGCTAAAGGCCCAAAGCATAGCCAAATCCAATCCAAGTAGAAAGCCCCAAAAGCGGCCCAGGGAGAACGTTGTAAGTGGTGTGTGTGATGACGTTGAGGTCGAGAAAAATTGCTGTGAGCGGGCTAGTCAACCGCCAAAGTAAGAGTCTCTATTTGAAACAGAGACGCGCATTGCGCAGTATTGCCACCAGAGGGCTTCTCTCTCGAAAAATGTAAATTGTTATTTTATCGTCTCATGTATTTACACAAAAACTTCAATGATTACGAATTAGAAGTAGAAAATAATTAATAATAAATTAGAGTAAGATTTTTAATGCTACTAATTAATTTATTTAAGTACGAATGGCAAATTTCTAATTTTTACGCTTATGTAGCGGTATGCTACACGTCTCTGCTCCCTGCCTACACGTTCTCTTGGAAAAGTGGCGTTTAGCTGCCAAAAAAGGACTTTTTTAAGCCAACGCTTCGCCCACATTTTCCTCATTCGTTTTTGTTTCTTCTTTATAGCCGCGACAACTGATAGAGATTGAAAACGCCATTGCCTGTCGCAGAGCCACCTTCGTACGTTCTCTCTCTCTACCGCTGCTAGGAGCAGACTGAGGATTTTACTTGGAGCAGTCTGCACCTCTGCCATGGTCCGTGTGGACACCCTGACTCGAACAAGCATTTTACTGAGCTCGTGGTGAAGCGCTCGCACACTCCACGTGTCAACAGGCCTTTACGATGGCATTCTCCGTGGAATTTCCACTGGTCCTGCTAGTTTCTGTGAATAGAAAAAATTAAAAACGATAAGCAGACAAATAAAATGAAGTGCTCGTGCAAAAATGATCTCTATTTTGTGTGCCGAACAAGCCATGCATTTTATTTTTGAGTGTAAATCCGTTTACGCATTTCTAGATGTGCGTGCTGTGTTGCGCGATGATCATTATAAATTATTTTGTGACTAACTTCTTCTCAACACATGATTGTCATTTACGGTGGTGTTTCAACCTGCTCCGGTATAGAGTTTCTTGTCTCTTTCTTTCTTCGATAATTTCAACTAATAGCTTAGGAGTTCCGAATAATTCTTTAGTAGTATTCTAATTATTTATAAGTTGTTAGAAATCTCTTGGAATATAAAACATCCAAGAGATAATATTTTTAATTTTTTTTTTCAACTACCCCTTGACAGAGTTAGACTATCAGCACACCACGTATGGTTTGTCTATTAGTACGCCTCGTATGTTTTGTCTATTAATATGCCTCGTATGGTCTATCTATTTTTACATCTCTGATAGTTTGTCTATTAGCACACCTCTTATAGTTTGTTTATTATTATGCCTCGTATGGCTTATCTATTTGTACACCTCGGATGGTTTGTCAATTAGTACTCCTCGTCCGGAACTTTTGTTTTAGAGCGTCTTATACTAAGAAATTTTTAAAAGCCAAATGTTGACATGTATCTCATGTGGCAACTTGGAAATAAACGGTTTTTCTTTTCTTTCTTTCTTCTTCAAACGACATAAGTCATCAGTAGCCAGCCAAGCAAATACATTCAAACAGAAATTCACACTTCCTCACCGATTACCGAAAGCATCATTCTTAGATTCCTTTCACTTTATTCATGGCGAAAAATCCAACAGTATTAAAAAAAAAGACTTTTTGAAGCCCTTCCTCACGAAATGGATGCTGATTTTCATGGCTTGCTGCTCCACTCTGAAGTGCGATGGTTATCGCGTGGAGCAGTTTTGAACTGTGTATTTGCACTGCAGAGAGAAACCATTTTACACAATTTATTTACCACAGGTGATACAGAGATAGAATGTTTCTTAAGTCTAGTACAAGGTCAAATTTGAGTACAGCTACTTGTGGGCCCGAATAAGTTCATTGAATTCTAGGGCATCCTACCATCAACGTTAGTCTAAGGAGTACATGTTACGATTGGTGGGTACGGTTAAACTGTAATATAGGTATTAACGTCCAATCATAATCTTTCTCGATAGTGTTCTCGAAATTGCGAAAAGAGGGGATAATGAAGACTCTTTAGGGGACTCAGTGTTATGTCGTGCGCTAGCGGAATTGATCTTCGCTTCAGCACGCCATTGAACGGAACTCGGTAGGACGCCCAAAGGGAAAACGAGGTCTCTTCAGGTTTTTTATTTCTTATCCCTTGGTTCCGTGAATCTGCCCAGACAAGTATGATTCAGACTCGGACCAGGAATTGCTTGACAGAAAATCCTAATTTAAGATCACAGTCGAATAAGCAGTTGACGTATACAGCATTACATAACGAGAAAGGGAGGTATATGAGAAGTAGCTGAGTGAGACATAAGAGGCAACTGAATAATTCTAGCACCAGACATGATATTCTAATGACGGAAGGGCGATAAGAGTGGTCACGAGGCATAGTCATGGGAGCAACATAGCATAATGACATTTCATGACTCAATTGTTATCATCTTATAGAAAAGTTTTAGCCTCCCTTAACCACGGCAAAGATGTTCCAAGAGAGGGAAGAGGAAGGCACCATTTACATAGCACCGCACAACAAGAAAGTAACTTCATACCTCGAGGGTACACGAGAAATAGCTGAGTGAGACATAAGAGGCCATAGAATAGCAGCACATAATAAAGGGAACTCGCCGCCCTGCTAACGACGTAGCGCCGCAACAATTCGCATTGCTATTACCAGTATTATTATATAAGAAAGTTTTAGTCTCCCTTAACCGCGACAAAGATGTCCCAAGAGAGGAAAGAGGAAGGCACCATTTAGCGTGGAGTTGGGGGAACGCGGAATCTACGCACAAGGTGCACAGGAATAGCAACTAGGAGATAAATTCACAAAGCAAGAAGGGTTTCAGTTGCATTGACAGGGAAGAGAAATTTTAGTCGATGAACACATTATCAAGAACACCCTGCCGAAGACACACAGCTAGAAACACATTTAGAAAGAACACATTTATGATACGCACACGAATATTGTAAAACTCGCGTCACTAACGCCAGGCAGTAATACGTGAATCGCTCGTTTCGCCCAATGTTCAAAGTGTCTTTTTAAGGAAGCATAAAAGAATATATACCTGAATACACATCCGTATCTAGCAATTTTAACACAGCGGTCACTAGTTGATAAGCACTTTATTTGAGCAAAAAGGTGGACGATCGCGCAACAAAGGTATAGTCTTCGCATGAATGCCTCACGATAATAAAGAGATGAGTTAGGTAACGTTACAGGTTGAGAGAGAATACTTTAAAATACTTACAGACGATGGGGAAAAGTCCCTCACTTTAGACCTGGAGCAGCTTATTCTAGGACATAAATAATTGATTGCTCTGTCTTTCACTTTACCCTATCTGTGGAAAAAGAGACAGCAAAATTAGGTCTCTAAAGCAGGGGCAAGTCGCTCAGGTTATCAAATCTGTAGTGATCGCCCTCAGCCGTACTTCAGTCTAATTTTCTTAAATTATTAAAACCATCTTCTAAAAATTAAATAAAGTTAACGTAATCATTCTTAAAATTTTAGATCACTATTTTCATTCAACATTACCCTTAAATCTATTAAAATTTGACCAAAGAAATACTTCGACAAGAAAGAACGGCGTTTCTACCTAGAACCATATCGCAAGTTCATCCGTTTCCGGAAAATTCCGGAAACGCTCGTCCGCTCAAAGCGCATATAAGGCCGGCTTCCCAGGCAGAGTCGTCATTCTCTTATAGATCCTCCTAGCGCTTGGGCCCCAGAGCGGGCAATTGTAAGTATCAAGTGTAACGATAAGTGTGTATTATGTCTTAACTTTCCTGTGTTATGTCTTAACTTGTTCCGTGTTAGGGAGCTCTCGTTATTGTGTAGTAGAAATATTCACTATGTTGTCTCTGTGCCAGTGTTAGTTAGTCACCAGCCTCAAGCTCACTGCCACATCTTTGTCATTGTTATCGTGTTTGCTATTCTCCGATGATGCCGTATTGTGCTGTCAGTATTAACCGATGTTGGCATTTGCTCCTTAGATATTTTTTAGTGCTGAGCATAGTGTTAAGACACTTTGCTGTCCACAGAGATCATTTTTGGTTTGCTCATCTTTTGTAGGTTCCAGCTTCTAATTAATTGTGTTCTCAATTTTTGTATTTTGACTAAGTCAGGTTTAAATAATTTTGGAATTCCTCTGCAATTTTTAGTCAATGTTTGAATTCATATCTTGAGAAATGAAGCTATAATAGGTTATTTAAACCAATAGAGATTGTATCTTCTGTAGTCACTCACTCAAGTCAAGTCACATAAATAATCATTCTTTCTTGCTCATCGGAATAATAGAGATAGAGACTTCACCTTTTCTCATACTTATATCTTAGTACATTAATTATCTAATTACCTCAGTGCTTTAGCTGTTATTTTGGCTGTAGTTCATTTAAACTCAGTTGTGCTGCTGCTTGTAATGTCAGGATAGAGCTTGTGACCAGTTGGTCCGGAACACTGATTCTGGTGTTAAGATGATTCAGGCTGCGACTCGGGCGCTAGAGTTGCGGACTGATTCTTATCACCGGACTCCTGCCATTGTTTATCCTGTTAATGTTGCAGTTTGCGCAGTCTTGCACATGTGTTATGAATAGACTCTTTTTTTTGTTTGTTCAAATAATCCAGCACGATGACCCCTGACAGGATCGACTGGACCACATCCATGCACTCACAAACACGTATGAAACCAAACCCTAACTTCTTAATTGAAGGAGCTTACCTCCTCCAAGTTTTCGCCTTCAAATCTCCTCCGGGTTCATCCTCCGGGGTTTGCCTCTGAGTTGATTCTCCGAGTTTCCCCCTCTTATTTTACTTGTGAAACTAGAAGGCCTGCATCCCTGCAGCTAAGCCGCTTGAACCTTTAGTTGTGACTACCTTTGGGCCGAGAGTCCCTTCCTACCGAGTTTTCCCAACCGGTAGCTATCCCCATACTCATCACTAAATTCACCACTCACTTAGTGTCGGAACCTCCCACACTTACACCATCATCGACTTCACACTCCAGCACACGCTTCCACAAGCCTGAGCTGAACGAATCGTCTGAAGTTATTCAACCTCCTCGGACTCTCACCAAGATCGTCTCTCGAACAAGAATCAAGCCTCGCACTTCAGCGTGCAACCTTCCCTTCAATAAATTCCCATACCGGCGAGTGAAACTATTCTCTCATTTTCCTCCGGTGTTGGCTTGTGGTAATTTTTGTTGTTGATTGTAGACGCTTGAGATATTGCGTCCGAATACCGCCTAACTCCTTCTGAGTCAGAGGCCTTAAATCATTCCTTTTTGCAATTAAGTGTGCTCTACCCGGAGCACTGGTGACCCTTTTAAATAAGAAGAACATCTTCCTTGTCACTTGATAAATTCCTCAATATTTAAAATTTAAAAATCATTCAGTTGTTTCCCCCATTAGGGAGAACTCCATAAATCAATCATTATCAATAAATTCTATTATAAAAAATGAGAGAGGCAAGTACACGTTTATCAACGTCGCTTTGAAAACACAAATCATATGAGCTAGTGGTCTCAAATTTCTGCGCCTATTCTCAGTCTACTGAATGCCGTAACTTTAGGCTTCCACCTTGCTGACTGGCGCAACTTGCCCAGCCCAGCTCATAGGTAAAAAGCCAATCGACTAACTTTATTTTACTTGCTTCACGTCTTTCTATTAATGAATGTTATAAATAATACAAAGACAAGAAATAATACAGAGACAAGAAAAATCATGTTCCCAAGTTGGTACAAGTCCAGCACGACGTGCCATGAATTTTCTCAATATCAACAACTGATGTCTAATCCATGGAAGAATCACCATAGTTTTTATTTTCAGTACACAAATCTTTCAATAGTGAAGCAGTGGTTGGTTTGTATTATCAAATAAATATAAGATTGTGCTATCTTGTGTTAATCTATGAAATGTAATAAACTTCAAGTAATCCTCTGTGTCAAACTAAAAAGCATTGAAATGTCAGTCTCTCCATGTTGCATTTACTGCCCATGACACTGTTTACAATATTATATATGACAACATAGCTTACATGGCTTGGCTATTATGCAAATATTGCTGAGCAAAAAAAAACATTTGGACATTAACACAAAATCACTTGGAGCAGTGAAACAGAGATAGGAAAGCTCATTAGTAAAATCACAGTGTTCAGCTAAAATACCGTTAAGCCAGAACCTGACTAATTCCCAGCATTACACTGCAGCTTACTGGCTACACCGAAAGAAAACACCAGACCCAACCGAACTGCAATGGCTAGTCTGATTCAATGTAGGTGGGTTTGCTGGCCACCGGAAGCATCCTCGAATGCTCCAGAAACCGGCCGTTCACCGCTATCGAACACAAGTCGTGTGAAAACACCCGAAAATATAGCTAGCGAGGTAACACGTAAATCAAATGAGTTTCCCACTCAAGTTCACTCTCTAACAACACAAAAACTTAAGATAATCCGGGAAACTGTTCCTCCCACGCACTTCAAACAAATAAAACGTTGGCGTCATTCTTGCGGACGAAGCGCGGATCCGCGGAACGTTGCCGAAATAAATTTATCAAAATTCTTCAAATTTCCTCACGTCTTGTACGACGTGACACTCCCCCCCCCTTGGTGGCTCTGGCCACCAATAACTGCCTTCGGGGGGGGGGGGGGGCGCTGGTTAAGGGCTGGTTCAGTGGCGGGGCGCCACCCACTACGTGCTCATCGCAGTCGTCTCGCCCCGCGGGACGCGTCGGTGTTGTCTTCAGCGACGTGTGGGCGGCCTTCCACCGGCTGCGCGGGCGTGACTCATAGAGGAGTCCTCTCTGCCTCCCCGACCAACGTCGAACTTTCCGTCGCTGGCGGGTGGTGGACCTCTGGAGGGGTCCGGGTGTTGTCTCCTGGTCTTTCTCGACGCTGCCCGGCATCCCTCGTGCGTCGGCGAGTGCGTCATACTTGTCCCGATGCTTCGGATTCCGACGGCAGCTTGTCACGTGGGCGGTACTGAGAGGCTGGTAAAGGGAAGATGGAGGTGGGTGCTCGGCGTTTCCTGGGGGGTCGGGAGCCGCGTGGCCGCCTCCCCCTTTGCTTGGCCCGTTCTGTCGAGCTCTCTTGTCAACAGATGTGCGCTCAGCATGGTGCGCGTCGTACTTTCTCTTCAGATCACCAGGGTACGGAAGCTCCCATTTCCGTTTCTTCTTGGACTTCGGTGATGCACTGTCTGGATCGCACTGAGCGTCCATTTCATCGTTTGTTGCTGAGTGGTTGATAAATCTCGTCGTTGGCGGGGCTTCCGCTTGATTGTCTTCCTCTGCCCTTGTGTTTTTCGTCTTTTCAGGGTCTCCGCGACCGTCATGGGGGCCGCGGATGAGGGGTTTCATCGCTGTGCTGCTGGGCGATAGCGTCTTCTCCTGAGAGCGGTTCAAGGCACGTCTCCGGGCCACAGGTTTTGAGAGCGGCTTCGGCTACGATTCTTGCGACCGTGTAAGAGTGCTCTCCTTCGGGGCTGACGTCGTCGTTCACCTTGCCGACCACTGCCCAGCCTAAGGCAGTGTGGTGGACGAACGGAGCCTTGCGGCGTTGTTTGTCGGAGTGACTGTAGAGTAGGTCTCCGCAGTCCGTCCCCAGGAGCACCGCGACTTCTGCGTGTTTGTCCAAGGGCAAGAAATGCTGAGCGAAGTGCGATATCTCCGGGGTTCTTGCGACGCGTTCGTAGGTCGCGACTGCTTTCTTTCTATCGAGGATGGAGTTGCATTCCAACATCGGTGGGAGCTCGAAGGTTTGGTCTTCGGACACTCCCTTTATTTTCAACCCTGACACGCGTCTGCCGTATCGAGCGGCGGATTGATCGGTCAGCGTTTCCAGCTCGTAGTGAGACTTGGGGGTTGTCACGCGGAGGGCGTTCAACAGCTTAGGAGAGCAGAAGGACGTGGTGCTTTGCTCATCTAAGATTACGTAGGCGCGGCACGACCGACCCGTGTTCTCGTCGATAACGTCTGCCAGAACAACTTTGCTGCATGCACCCTCCTCGGCTGTGGGTACGCGAGAGGCCAGGGCCACAGCTCTCAATCTCTCCCCGAGTTCGCTCTGAGCTCTGTCGTCGCTCGGTTCTCGACTGGGTCTCTCCTGACGAGTGGTTTCACTCAAATTTCCAGCTGCTCGCCAGTTGATGTGGGCGGCCGTGCTGTGACTGCTGGCTCCGCAGTCGTCGCACTTCACAACTTCATTGCAGTGCTTTGCCCAGTGAGGGCCTAGACAACGGTAACATAACTTATGCTCGCGAGACAACGCTCGGGGTTCTTGCGACGCGTTCGTAGGTCGCGACTGCTTTCTTTCTATCGAGGATGGAGTTGCATTCCAACATCGGTGGGAGCTCGAAGGTTTGGTCTTCGGACACTCCCTTTATTTTCAACCCTGACACGCGTCTGCCGTATCGAGCGGCGGATTGATCGGTCAGCGTTTCCAGCTCGTAGTGAGACTTGGGGGTTGTCACGCGGAGGGCGTTCAACGGCTTAGGAGAGCAGAAGGACGTGGTGCTTTGCTCATCTAAGATTACGTAGGCGCGGCACGACCGACCCGTGTTCTCGTCGATAACGTCTGCCAGAACAACTTTGCTGCATGCACCCTCCTCGGCTGTGGGTACGCGAGAGGCCAGGGCCACAGCTCTCAATCTCTCCCCGAGTTCGCTCTGAGCTCTGTCGTCGCTCGGTTCTCGACTGGGTCTCTCCTGACGAGTGGTTTCACTCGAATTTCCAGCTGCTCGCCAGTTGATGTGGGCGGCCGTGCTGTGACTGCTGGCTCCGCAGTCGTCGCACTTCACAACTTCATTGCAGTGCTTTGCCCAGTGAGGGCCTAGACAACGGTAACATAACTTATGCTCGCGAGACAACGCTCGGGGTTCTTGCGACGCGTTCGTAGGTCGCGACTGCTTTCTTTCTATCGGGGATGGAGTTGCATTCCAACATCGGTGGGAGCTCGAAGGTTTGGTCTTCGGACACTCCCTTTATTTTCAACCCTGACACGCGTCTGCCGTATCGAGCGGCGGATTGATCGGTCAGCGTTTCCAGCTCGTAGTGAGACTTGGGGGTTGTCACGCGGAGGGCGTTCAACAGCTTGGGAGAGCAGAAGGACGTGGTGCTTTGCTCATCTAAGATTACGTAGGCGCGGCACGACCGACCCGTGTTCTCGTCGATAACGTCTGCCAGAACAACTTTGCTGTATGCACCCTCCTCGGCTGTGGGTACGCGAGAGGCCAGGGCCACAGCTCTCAATCTCTCCCCGAGTTCGCTCTGAGCTCTGTCGTCGCTCGGTTCTCGACTGGGTCTCTCCTGACGAGTGGTTTCACTCGAATTTCCAGCTGCTCGCCAGTTGATGTGGGCGGCCGTGCTGTGACTGCTGGCTCCGCAGTCGTCGCACTTCACAACTTCATTGCAGTGCTTTGCCCAGTGAGGGCCTAGACAACGGTAACATAACTTATGCTCGCGTATGAAGTCCTTCTTCTTCCGAGATTCCATCTTTCTTACCGTTTGGCACGAGTTTGTCGCGTGCTGTGCACTCTGGTGGAGAACGCAGCTGCCGGTTTGATTCTCCGAGGACGTGTAGAGAACTCGCGAGGCTCTTGGATTGAGGCGAGCGGGGGCGGCCGTGTCGAGTCGATTGCTCACCCAGTTGAGGTTCGATGCCCCAAAACTATCACACTGGGTGTCTGACAGCGTTTTGATGAACTCGCAGAACCTGGCGAAATCGGGTAGCGATCCAAATAATCTTCTGTGCCTAGTTCGTTCGCTTCTCCAGGCGTCCAGAACGAAGAAGGGTAGCCTCTCAACGATGGGAGACAGCCCTACGTCGGTGTTCAGGAAGGCGAGGCCTTTGTTGTGCTGCATTGTGTGATGAACCGCTAGACAGGCGTCGCTGAACTTCCGCAGCTTGAGACCGACTGTGCGGTCGCCCTTCATGCCCTTTATATCCGAGGCTTGGGCGAGGCGTTCGAGCAGGCTATCGGCTACCCTGTCGTCAGAGGCGAAGCGAGTCTTCAATTGTTCGACGATGAGGGTGAGCAGGGCCGCTGTGTCCAGGTAGGTAGCTGCCAGGGTGTCGTCAATGAGGCTCCTTGGCTCGCCGCAGGTGTGGTTCGTGAGGATCTCGATGGCGTCGATGGGCTCCACGGCGAGCCTCTCCATCCTTCTCTTGATGGCATCGAACCATCTGTGGAACAGGTGAGCCTCTCCCGCGTAGGGTTGGCTTGGCGCCTTTTTTAGATCTTCGATCATTGAGAGCCTCATAGCTCCGTCGATCACTGGTGGCTTCGTTTCAAAGACCACGGCAGGTGAGCCGGTGGAAGCCCGGGGCTGGAATGCTGGTGCGGAGGGATTCATCGGAGGTGCGAGATCGGTGTCACGGGGCGAAGCATTCGCAACCGCCGTTGTGCCCCCTGCGGGTTCAATGACGTGATGCTGGAAGGCTTGGTCGACCCATGCTCCTGTGCGGTCCTCTTTGCACTCGGTATTCTGCTCACCGAAGTGCTGATCATTCTCCGTTCGGTTCCTGTTCCTCAATTTCGACCTCGCGATGGCGATTTGCGCCAACAGTACCGATGGCTCTTCAGTGATGTCAATAAGCATCTGCTTATTGTCTTGGCTAGGGGGCTCGCGGCGCTCGGATTCGCCGTCCTTGTGACGAGAGCTGGCACTGGGAAGGCTCTGGCTATGATCGCTCTCACTGTCTTGACTCTGGCTGTAATAGCTCGAACCTTGGTGACTCTGACGACGATGGCTGGGACTGGCCTGGTCTCTGCCCCGACGGTTGGAACGGTGTCCGTTCCTGTTCTCAGCCAATGATGATTTTGGGGGCTTGTTCTGATGGGCAGCGCCTTGCTGCTGGTTCTTGGACGAGGTCCTCCTCGACCTCGAGCTCTTGCGCTGGGAAGGTTCCGTTATCACACTCCGTGAGGGGCTCGCACCGAGCTCTTCGTTTCTGTGGGCCATTGAGTCCGCTAGTGCTTTCCTGCGAGCTCTAGCGCATGTCAATGAGCCTCGGATTACCGTCGCTTCTGCGGTGGCTCCTGAACCCTTGAGAGCTAGGACCAGCTGGTCTCCGATTCGCTTCACGGTCTTAGCCTTTGCTCGGATTCCAGCGTGGACTTGATCCACCTCGCTGGGAGTCTTGAGATCTCGTGGTACTGCACCATTCAGGAGACTGTTCAAGGCTGCTAGCTCCGTATGGAATTGTTCTTCCAGCTGTGGAAGTCTAGACTTGCTCTTTCTTCCGAGAGAGGTCATTTCTGTGGTCTCGGATATTCGCCGCGGGCGGCTGAGAATCTGCTGTGGGCCTCCTCTTTGGAGGGCTTCTTCGTGGGAGGGCACATTCCCCATCGTCTACTCACTGTTATGTCGTGCGCTAGCGGAATTGATCTTCGCTTCAGCACGCCATTGAACGGAACTCGGTAGGACGCCCAAAGGGAAAACGAGGTCTCTTCAGGTTTTTTATTTCTTATCCCCTGGTTCCGTGAATCTGCCCAGACAAGTATGATTCAGACTCGGACCAGGAATTGCGTGACAGGAAATCCTAATTTAAGATCACAGTCGAATAAGCAGTTGACGTATACAACATTACATAACGAGAAAGGGAGGCATATGAGAAGTAGCTGAGTGAGACATAAGAGGCAACTGAATAATTCTAGCACCAGACATGATATTCTAATGACGGAAGGGCGATAAGAGTAGTCACGAGGCATAGTCATGGGAGCGAGCAAGTCAGCGAGCAACATAGCATAATGACATTTCATGACTCAATTGTTATCATCTTATAGAAAAGTTTTAGCCTCCCTTAACCACGGCAAAGATGTTCCAAGAGAGGGAAGAGGAAGGCACCATTTACATAGCACCGCACAACAAGAAAGTAACTTCATACCTCGAGGGTACACGAGAAATAGCTGAGTGAGACATAAGAAGCCATAGAATAGCAGCACATAATAAAGGGAACTCGCCGCCCTGCTAACGACGTAGCGCCGCAACAATTCGCATTGCTATTACCAGTATTATTATATAAGAAAGTTTTAGTCTCCCTTAACCGCGACAAAGATGTCCCAAGAGAGGAAAGAGGAAGGCACCATTTAGCGTGGAGTTGGGGGAACGCGGAATCTACGCACAAGGTGCACAGGAATAGCAACTAGGAGATAAATTCACAAAGCAAGAAGGGTTTCAGTTGCATTGACAGGGAAGAGAAATTTTAGTCGATGAACACATTATCAAGAACACCCTGCCGAAGACACACAGCTAGAAACACATTTAGAAAGAACACATTTATGATACGCACACGAATATTGTAAAACTCGCGTCACTAACGCCAGGCAGTAATACGTGAATCGCTCGTTTCGCCCAATGTTCAAAGTGTCTTTTTAAGGAAGCATAAAAGAATATATACCTGAATACACATCCGTATCTAGCAATTTTAACACAGCGGTCACTAGTTGATAAGCACTTTATTTGAGCAAAAAGGTGGACGATCGCGCAACAAAGGTATAGTCTTCGCATGAATGCCTCACGATAATAAAGAGATGAGTTAGGTAACGTTACAGGTTGAGAGAGAATACTTTAAAATACTTACAGACGATGGAGAAAGGTCCCTCACTTTAGACCTGGAGCAGCTTATTCTAGGACATAAATAATTGATTGCTCTGTCTTTTACTTTACCCTATCTGTGGAAAAAGAGACAGCAAAATTAGGTCTCTAAAGCAGGGGCAAGTCACTCAGGTTATCAAATCAATCATTATCAATAAATTCTATTATAAAAAATGAGAGAGGCAAGTACACGTTTATCAACGTCGCTTTGAAAACACAAATCATATGAGCTAGTGGTCTCAAATTTCTGCGCCTATTCTCAGTCTACTGAATGCCGTAACTTTAGGATTCCACCTTGCTGACTGGCGCAACTTGCCCAGCCCAGCTCATAGGTAAAAAGCCAATCGACTAACTTTATTTTACTTGCTTCACGTCTTTCTATTAATGAATGTTATAAATAATACAAAGACAAGAAATAATACAGAGACAAGAAAAATCATGTTCCCAAGTTGGTACAAGTCCAGCACGACGTGCCATGAATTTTTTCAATATCAACAACTGATGTCTAATCCATGGAAGAATCACCATAGTTTTTATTTTCAGTACACAAATCTTTCAATAGTGAAGCAGTGGTTGGTTTGTATTATCAAATAAATATAAGATTGTGCTATCTTGTGTTAATCTATGAAATGTAATAAACTTCAAGTAATCCTCTGTGTCAAACTAAAAAGCATTGAAATGTCAGTCTCTCCATGTTGCATTTACTGCCCATGACACTGTTTACAATATTATATATGACAACATAGCTTACATGGCTTGGCTATTATGCAAATGTTGCTGAGCAAAAAAAAAACATTTGGACATTAACACAAAATCACTTGGAGCAGTGAAACAGAGATAGGAAAGTTCATTAGTAAAATCACAGTGTTCAGCTAAAATACCGTTAAACCAGAACCTGACTAATTCCCAGCATTACACTGCAGCTTACTGGCTACACCGAAAGAAAACACCAGACCCTACCGAACTGCAATGGCTAGTCTGATTCAATGTAGGTGGGTTTGCCGGCCACCGGAAGCATCCTCGAATGCTCCAGAAACCGGCCATTCACCGCTATCGAACACAAGTCGTGTGAAAACACCCGAAAATATAGCTAGCGAGGTAACACGTAAATCAAATGAGTTTCCCACTCAAGTTCACTCTCTAACAACACAAAAACTTAAGATTATCCGGGAAACTGTTCCTCCCACGTACTTCAAACAAATAAAACGTTGGCGTCATTCTTGCGGACGAAGCGCGGACCCGCGGAACGTTGCCGAAATAAATTCATCAAAATTCTTCAAATTTCCTCACGTCTTGTACGACGTGACACTCAGCTTTGGATATTTTATTGGAGGAAGCCTGTGGGACCGATGGCGTGCTTGAACTTCTGACGATCTTCTCTTAGATGGGCGGAATCCGCGCCAGGCGAGTGCTCCGGCGAGTGATGACGTTGACAGGAGGTACGTGTGCGTGTGTGGTGGAAGTAAATTTTAGGGTACGGGCAATTTAACAAGCCAGAGAATTAGGGCTTTAGGAATGGCTTCAAGTCCTAATTTTTTGAGCCGTGATTGATGATGGTCAATCAATTTTACTTGGTCTTGGGGTATGAGAATTATTACACCCTGAAGACAAATGTCCGTAGTTGGATCAAATGGATAATTAGCCATTAAATTAGATAATTATACCAGGCTGAAATCAGCTCGCAAAACCGAGGCAAATGCAAGGCAATAAGGTCGAGTTAAATGGTGTAACTCGAAGTTTGAGCCGTAAGTATAACTCAAGGTGACTTAATGCTCAGTGAGCGTAAGACTCATATGTAAGGTTATAAGGTTGTAAGGTTATATAAGTGTAACTCTCGAGGGTAAAACATTAAGGCCCAGGGAATGTTTTTGTGGCGTTTCTTGACGGCGATGAGTAAAGCGCTGAAAACACACGAGGCGACAACCAAGCAAAAAGTGACGAACCTACACTTGCGTCAGCCGCGGTGTTGCCATCCCAACGATTCAAAGACTCGAACGTCCATCGGCGGTATTATTTTATTTATGTGCTTTTACACAAAAACTTCTAAGATTACTAATTATAAGTATAATTGTTAATAATAATTTAGAGTAAGATTTTTAATGCCAATAATTATGCTATTTAAATGTTAATAAGAATTTCACTGAATTTATACATTTTTGTAGCTATTGCTACATTACCCCCCAAGGCGCAGACCGAAAGGTCTACCCGCTACAATCATTTGTAGCGGGAAGGAGTTCGAACTACGCGACCATGCCGAGTTTGGCGGTCGGAGAATGTTACTGAGCGGGGAAGCTTCACCAAACGGGTCTGCAAATTTAGATCCGCAAGAGTTTTAGGAACAGGAGTTACTGCAGCGGTCTCGTCTGGTCTCTCCAGACTTGTCGCTGTTTCACTAAGAGAGCTAGAATTAGAGTCTACGATAGGATTCGAAGATACAGGCAAAAAGAAAGGATTACACTCAAGTTGACTAGGCAACAATGCGGCCAACTGAGGAAACTGAGGTGGACGATATGATCGAGTCTCAGTGGAAAGGAAGTTCTGTGGAGAGAATGAAGAGTTAGAAATCACACTATTATCGGAGGTGTAAGCGACCTTTATTCGATCTATGCTCACAGGGTCGGGTGAACCAGATCTTTCCAGGACGAAATACTTTGGCGTCCGTTTCACTACTTTGAATGGGCCATCATAAGGGCGTGTGAGGGTTGGTTTGATACTATCGTTACGAACGTACACATGTGTGCAATGTTGCAAAGCAGGATCAAGTTTGTCTTTTGTTTGAGGCATTCGTGGAGCAACATACTTGATCTGACGCATGCAATCCTTGAGACAGGTTACATATGCGGAACGGTCGGCAGATGAAAATTCAGGCAACGGTTTTTGGTCAACAATGTCGCCCGGGAGGCGAAGCGTCTTTCCATACAACATTTCTGCTGCTGTGCACTGCTGATCCTGCCTATACAAATTTCGAATGCTCAATAATACTACTGGAAGTCTGTCGGTCCAGTCATGACTGCAATTAAGGCAACGCAACGCACTCTTTAGATCCCGGTGGACTCTCTCAATGAGTCCATTCGACTGCGGGTGATATGCGGTGGTATTGGTGTTTGCACAACCTAAGGCGGCGCTAAGCTCACTTCAGAATTTGGAGGTAAATTGTGATCCCCGGTCGTGCGTGACACTTAAGGGAACCCCAAATCTGGAAATCCAGGTGCTCACAAAGGCGCGAGCTACAGTATCAGTTTGGGTATCAGGGAGAGGCACGGCCTCAACCCATCTGGAAAATCTATCAATCATTGTTAACAAATAGGAATGACCACGCGACAAAGGCAACGGACCCACCAAATCTAGGTGTACGGCGTAGAATTTGTGTCCTGCAAATGCACAACTCTGTAGCGCTGCACGATTATGTTTCACAACTTTGCTACTCTGACATGCATGGCAGTTTTGCACAATTTGCTTGACCTCCTTACGCATCGCTGGCCAGACGAAACGATCGGAAATCAAACGCAATGTAAGGTTAATACCAGGATGAGAGAGAGAATGATAGTGAAGAATAGCTACTCTGCGGAGAGTCGCAGGCAGATACAAACGAGAAAGTCGCTCTGCATCACGGTACACGTCGTCAACCAAGGTTAATTTCAAAGAGGTAGTGTTAGGAGGTTTGAGAAGATCCTGGAGTTCAGGATCCTCCTTCTGTGCATTTGCTATATTGCCGAAAGTTATTTCTCCACTGGTTTGGACAGAATTAATTCGAGAGAGACAGTCAGCAACTGTATTGTCGAGACCCTTAATGTACCTGGTATCCGTGGTGAACTGACTAATGAAAGACAGATGTCGAGCTTCTCTTGGTGAGTGGCGCTCAGATGGCATTTTGATCGCTGAGGTCAAGGGTTTGTGGTCTGTGTAGATCACGAACTCCCTTGCCTCTAGAGCATAACGAAAGTGTCTCACAGACAAGTAGATAGCAAGGAGTTCCCTACCGAACGCGCTGTATGCACGCTCAGTAGGCGATAGCTTTTTGGAAAAGAAGGCAAGAGGAGAGATATTAGTCCCTACTTTTTGTTGCAAAACAGCACCTACGGCAGTACTGGAAGCATCAACCACCAAACTGAAGTCAGCATTGGCAATCGGGTAGGATAATTCAGTCGCGGTAGCTAGCTTGTGCTTAATCTCATCAAAAGCTTTACGTGCTGAATCCGTCCACTTGACATCGGTAGATTTACCTTTTCTCTTTGGTTCCAGCAAATCTGACAAGGGGGCTAAAGTTTGCGTGCAATTGCGTATAAAGCGGTGATAGAAGTTAACAGAACCTAGGAACCTTCTCAGTTCCTTCTGGGTCTGTGGAAGGGGAAAGTTTTTGATTACCTCTACCTTGGAAGGCAAAGGTTTTAGACCTAGGCTAGAGATTTCATGACCTAAGTAAATCAGTGATGGCTTTCCGAGCTCACATTTTGCAGGATTTTCCAGGAGTCCATTATCAGACAGTCTTTCAAACACGACCCTCAAATGGTCTTTATGTAGCTCCGGGGTTGCGGATGCCACCAAAATATCATCAAGAGACACATAGGCAAAGGTGAGATCCGAGAATATTTCAGACATGTGTCTTTGGAAGGTCTGAGGTGCATTCCTTAGCACATACGGCATTTTAAGGAATTCAAAGAGACCAAACGGAGTGATTACCGCGGTCTTAGGTATAGCACTTTCCTCAAGTGGAATTTGATGGAAGGCGCTCTGGAGGTCTATTTTTGAGAAGTTTTGCGCTCCCTCTAAATTTGCACTAAAATCATGTAGGTAAGGGATAGGGAAGCGGTCAGGTAGAGTAACGGCATTCAACCTGCGGAAATCTCCGCACGGTCTGAATTCACCGTTAACCTTGGGTACTAGCAAGAGAGGACTAGCCCAAGGGCTTTTGGAACTGCGGATGATGCCGCTGTCTAACATCCTAGCAAATTCTTCTTGGCTAAAGCCAATCGATCAGGTGGTAAACGTCAAGCTCTAGAGTAAACTGGCGGTCCAGTTGTTTCAATGAAGTGTTTTGTGCTCGTCTGCATATTTTTAAAAGCTAAGTTAGAGTTTGTCAATGCAGGGTATTCTGCGAGAACCTTCTCGAAAATGCACTCTTTTTTGAAAACAATAGAGAAGGAATGCAAAGCATTAGCTCTAGTTATGCCACAAGCGGGAATTGAGATCTGTGTCTCCTCGTCCTTAATTTTACGGTTTTTAACGTCCACTATCAACCCGAACTTTGCTAAAAAATCGGCACCGATGATTGGCTCGTTTACTTCCGCTATGAGGAAAATAAAGGTGAAGTTTCGCCGTAACCCCAGACTGCACGTGAGTACTCTCTCTCCATAACATGCTATTGGCGTGCCATTTGCGGCAAGTAGTGTCGCCAACAAGTTATTATTTTTGTCTTTCGCCGTGGCTGGAATAATTGACACGGATGAACCTGTGTCGATGAGAAATCGATACTTGGTAATGGGATCGAATGTGATTAAGAGGCGAGTAGTCTGGGAGTTAGGCAACGCAGTACTCGCTACTATGCGTCGCTGTTCGCGTTTCCCGAAGTCATTTCGGTATAACGTGGGCAGAATCGTGAACCGCACTTTCGTGCTTGGGCACCAAATTTATGATGGTACCAACATAAATTACTATTAGCATCGCGAGAGCGCGACCTAAAACGGCGGTTTTGAGCTGACCTATCATAAGATCTACCTCTATCAAAGCGTTGAGGGGGGGAGGAGGATAGTCATAGGCATGATAGCGTGAGAAATTCCCTGAGCCTGGCTGAATATGAGCTACACTATGACCTAACTGGCAATTATGGAAAGCTTGTTTCAGCTCTGCGATTTCACGTTGCATTGATCCCATTGAAATAGGAGGTTGAATATTAGGAGCATTTGACGGGCTAAAAATCGCAGCTGATGCGTTCAAGGAAGCTATCTGCGGTGTGTGTGACATGTTGAGGTTGCGCATCACTGTCTCTGTGGCTTGAGCTAGTGTCTCGAGGCTTTCGTTCGGGCCGACCATCGACAGGAAAGGCCGCACGGTAGTCGGCAATTTGCTCATATATACTTCTTTGAGGAATCCCTCAGCTACGCCAACACCGGCTGCTAATTTCTTAAGTTCCTTAACTAACGAAGTCGGAGAGAAAGTGACGGAGACAGGTGGAATTGCTGAGGCATACACAAGGGACCTAAACTTGTCCGCGTCGGACAACTGCAATTTGGCTAAAATTTTTCCTTTCAAAGTTCCATAGGGGTTAACCGCAGGCGGGTTAATTATGAGCTCATTAGAGTCACTTAGCATTTGCGTGGGCACAGCAGCTATTAATGCGTGAAACATGTCGCTCTGGTTGGTAATATTATTGTATCGAAATATAGCCTCAACTTGGTTGAACCAAGTTTGACTTTCTGCTGGTATGAAAGGCGGGAGAGTTATAGGCTTAGCGCGCGCTGGATCTGCAACATACTCTGTGTCGGACATACTGGCAATTTTTGTTTTGAATGCAAAATTAAGCTATAACGGCACGGAATTTACGTAATCGACGCCTAATAACTTTGGTATTAAAGTGTCAAAGGTTTGCGTTTTTTTTAATTACCTACTTAAACATTCAAATAAAAACATGAAACGAGAAAAGAAAGGGAAAAAATTTTTACGGTCGTCAGAAATAAGCGTAAAGCACGAAAGAAGGTGAAAAAAAAATTTCTACCTACTGTGGCACATGAGACAAGAGACAGGGAACAGCAATGAGAAAAAAAAATTTTTAGAGCTGCTCAGAGAACCGTTAGCACTATACATCCATGGAATATTCTCAAGGAGAACTACGACAATGGGAACTTATCACTACAATGATATGCCAACATTATCCTCTCTCACGTTTTCTCAAACACCTATCGAGTTGAATAGTTTTTAAGCTTGAAAGCTGGAGTCACTCTGGGAAGGTCACCAGTGTTACGATTGGTGGGTACGGTTAAACTGTAATATAGGTATTAATGTCCAATCATAATCTTTCTCGATAGTGTTCTCGAAATTGCGAAAAGAGGGGATAATGAAGACACTGTAGGGGACTCAGCTTTGGATATTTTATTGGAGGAAGCCTGTGGGACCGATGGCGTGCTTGAACTTCTGAAGATCTTCTCTTAGATGGGCGGAGTCCGCGCCAGGCGAGTGCTCCGGCGAGTGATGACGTTGACAGGAGGTACGTGTGCGTGTGTGGTGGAAGTAAATTTTAGGGTACGGGCAATTTAACAAGCCAGAGAATTAGGGCTTTAGGAATGGCTTCAAGTCTTAATTTTTTGAGCCGTGATTGATGATGGTCAATCAATTTTACTTGGTCTTGGGGTATGGGAATTATAACACCCTGAAGACAAATGGCCGTAGTTGGATCAAATGGATAATTAGCCATTAAATTAGATAATTATACCAGGCTGAAATCAGCTCGCAAAACCGAGGCAAATGCAAGGCAATAAGGTCGAGTTAAATGGTGTAACTCGAAGTTTGAGCCGTAAGTATAACTCAAGGTGACTTAATGCTCAGTGAGCGTAAGACTCATATGTAAGGTTCAAGTGTTAAAGTCGAGTGTAACTCTCGAGGGTAAAACATTAAGGCCCAGGGAATGTTTTTGTGGCGTTTCTTGAAGGCGATGAGTAAAGCGCTGAAAACACACGAGGCGACAACCAAACAAGAAGTGACGAACCTACACTTGCGTCAGCCGCGGTGTTGCCATCCCAACGATTCAAAGACTCGAACGTCCATCGGCGGTATTATTTTATTTATGTGCTTCTACACAAAAACTTCTAAGATTACTAATTATAAGTAGAAAATTGTTAACAATAATTTAGAGTAAGATTTTTAATGCCAATAATTATGCTATTTAAATGTTAATAAGAATTTCACTGAATTTATACATTTTTGTAGCTATTGCTACATACAACAATGTTTAACCTAATTCACTTAAACTAGAGACGCATTAGACTGATCAATCAGATAATTAACTCAAAATTAGATGCTTCATTTTACAATATAGTTCATATGGACTAGATTTAACAGTATATTCGACGAACGATTCAAGAACAGACTGAAGATCGGCGAAATTAACCATGGCAAATTACATTATTAAGACCAGTTATGTAGGTGTGGGGTTGTCGTACTCTGCGGCAGTTGTCGTACCATGCCGGAACCGCCTCGGCTCGCTGCCGCGCTGCATCGGTAGTCAGGGTTGCCAGATGCAGAGAAATTTCCCTGCTTTAGGGAAATTTTGGGTCCCAAAGGGAAAAAGGGATAAAACTTCGAAAACCGTATGAAAACAGGGAAATTTTGCTATGCGGCTTCATTTTCATGTAAAATTATATGTAAGTGATTAGCTACTTTGCATTTTGTGCTAAGCTACTTAGTATTTATAGTTTTCAACACTTGTCGAACATGTTCGAACTTTGATACACGTATTGTACGCGTACATACTGACTAGGAGCAATCAGAGGCGCCAATGCATCGCAACCGCTCAGTGCCAGTTCAACTTCACGCGGTTCACGTTTCACAGAGTCACAGATCCTAATCATCACAGTTGCATTAGTCATTGTATTGATTGTAGCGATAGGAAATTGAAGAGACGCTCTTCAGCATTACTGAAATTTTTGAAGTGAATTAACGTAATACGTAAAGCAGTGGAACGAAACCCCACAATGAAAAGTAAGACGTTAACGTTTAATGCATACTCAAAAGTACCTAGAGTTGTGGCAAACTGAAATGAAATTCAAAGGGTGGCTCAGTAAAAATTAAAAAGGAGCAGAATATTTTCAATGTAAATTAGGTGATGTAAATAGATGGAAAAGCTGGCAGATCAGAGATTGAAAACCATGCGGAAATGACAAATACAAAAAATGTAGAAATTAGAAAAAACAACAAGAAGTTCTTTGGATACGTAGAACGGCGGTAAACTAAGAAAAAATACACAAGTAGAAGAAGGTGAAATTAGAATTGTTGCATTTTTATACGAGCATAATCTTCAGCATTCTATTGTTGAACATTTAGTCCCAGTTGTGAAAGCAGCTTGTACTGATTCGGAGATTGTGAGAGGCATAAAATGTGGTGGGATTAAGTGTATTGCAATTGTGAAGAATGTTTTAAGAGGCGAAGTGAGTGATAATATTTACGAGCTCTTGAAGATTCATTATTTTTCTCTGATAACGGATGAATAAACATAGAAACGAAGTACAAAGTATTTGGCATTGGGGGCAAGGGTTTTTAAAAAAGATGTTGTTAAAGATCCATTTTCGACTATCATTCCACTCATTAGTGCTACAACATGTTTGCATGGAAAAATAAAAGAGCTATTCACTGAAACAGGTATACTCTATAAAAGGAATATGATTCTATGTATGTACGTATGTATGTTTAAAGAATCTACAAAACAGGGAAATTTCTGGTCAAAAAAGGGAAATTTTGAGACTAAAACAGGGAAATTTAGGTTAGACCATCTGGCAACCCTGTCGGTAGTGTGCTTATGGAAACGGTGGAGTGCAGACGCGCGTGCTTTCGTTCTTCGTTGGTCTTCTCTTCGCTTCAATCGGTACCTGTGTAAGGGAGGCAGTGCCTTGCTTCCGTGTCTTTGGGAGAACCCGAAAGGTGAAACAGCTGAGACAGCTGTTTTGCGGTTGCTGTCGGTGTCGCCTCCAGCAACGGTAAAGGTAAGCCAACAAGCTATCTAGGCTTTTGGCGGTGGTAGACATCTTGTGGGTAGCAAGATGGCGGCGGTTGGAAAGGCTGCGTCAGCTGAGGTAGCTGACGCAGCTGAGAAGGCTGCAGCAGCCGGAGCTGGCGATGCGGGATCGCCAGTGCCGCCGGCGGGGAGCACGTCGGGAGGGCTTGTGGATGTTAGCCTGTTGGCTAACATCCTGACTCAGGCGCGTGGCCCGATCCTCGACCGGTTGTCTAGGCAGCTGCCTAAGTTGACCGGCGATGGATCGGTCGACCCGCTGGAGTGGCTGGAGAACCTGGAGAGGCTCTGCCAGCTGGAGCACGTAGCTCCGACCGACGTCATCGGGTTCATGCTCGACGGCAACGCCGCTCGAGTGTTTCGCTCCATGACTGTCGGTGATGCTGCTCAGTGGCAGGTAGTTCGGTCTACGCTGGCCTCGCAATTTGCGTTGCCTGTGCAGGAGACGTATAGGTGGTTCACCGACCGTCGGCTTGCAGCCGGGGAGTCGGTGGACGTGTACCTGGATGACTTGGCGCGTCTGGGTGGGAGAGTGGGGTCGACTAAGAAGGATTTGATTTTTAGGGTCAAGTTCTACGAGGGTCTCCCCCCTACTCTGTATACTTGGGCAGTTTCACGTGAGGACGCGTATACGGCGCTGTTCGATGCTGTGGTGTCGAAAGTGCGGAAGAGAATGGCTGCACAGAGGGCTGTAGCCGGGCGAGGCCAGGGGCCAGGCTCGGGGCAGACCTTGCTGCTTCGGGGAAGCAGGGCAGTGGTGGCAAAGGTGCTTGCTACCACTGTGGCGGTGCACACCGCGTGCGGGCTTGCCCGCAGAAGCAAGGCGCTGCGGCGCCTGCTGGCGGGGGGGCCGTGAAGGCTCCCTCCAAAAGGAAGTTCGCATGCTTTGCGTGTGGAGAGGTCGGGCATTTCGCTTGCGACTGTCCGGTGGTAGGTAGGCCTACGGTTGGTGGGTCGGGTTTCTCTGCGGAGGACGCCAGTCGGGGCGACGCGTCCTCCTCAATCGAAACCGTGTAAGCCGAGCTTACCGGAGGTCTCTTCTCCCCGAGGGAGGTGACGGCGCCCCCTCGGAGAGAGGGACCTTGAGCGGCACGAGTGTGTCGCTGAGGCGGGGCGATCTAGAATCGCTCGGAGCGACTGGCGTTACGATGGGGCGTCGGTTGCCAGTCGTTCGTGCCATCTTGAATGGGCATTGTTCTTGGTGTCTGGTAGACTCCGGGAGCGAGCGGACGGTGGTTTGTCCGCGGGTGGTGGTGGGCCAACGCCCCCGGCCGGGGCGGCCGTTGCTAACGGCGGACGGCAGAACTTCCCATGTGGGGAAGCACTGTCGGGTGGTAGTCGGGTTGCAGGGGCATTGTTTTGGTGTCACTGCGCTCGTCATGCCGGAGTTGGGGAATCTTGGCGTGGACTGTCTCCTAGGGAGTGATGTTATTGATCACATGGGGGCGTGACGCCCCCATGTGATCAATAACATCACTCCACCAATAACATATCAATATCAAAATAACATACCAATAACATATCAATAACATCACTAGCACCACCGTCAAGAGAGGTCCTGACTCGAAGTATGCAGTTGACTGGGGGAGAGCTGGGTCAGCTGGATGCTGTAGGGGGTCCAGCAATGGATTCGCCTGTGCCAAGCTGGGAGCCGGCCTGGTGGCAGGGACGGGGTCGGTGGAGTCGAGAGGTGCGCCAGCGCCGATCGAGATTGTCGACCCTGACTTTGTTGCTAGGTTCGCTGACGGTCGGTGGACCGTCAGTTGGCGGTGGTCCGAGAAGCCGCCTGAGGGGTTGCAGACTCGGATCGCGGAGTACGGATGTACTCGGGCGCCTCACGTGCGTGAGCGCTATGATGCGGAGATTCAGAGTTGGATCTCGAAGGGTTGGTTGAGGCAATGGCATGGCCCCATTCAGGGCGTCATTCCGTTGCTGGCCGTCGTGCAACCAACGAAGGACAAAGTCCGCCCAGTCATGGATTATCGTGAGTTGAACGGCTTTGTGGAGTGTCATAATGGCGATGACATGGTCGCTGTGTGTGGCGACAAGATTCGGAAATGGCGGCAGCTGCGGGGCGAGCTTAAGGTCGTCGACCTTAAGTCTGCGTACCTGCAGATCCACGTTTCCGAGGATCTGTGGCGGTACCAGATCGTGAAGTTTAAGGATGTGCCTTACGCTTTGACGCGATAAGGCTGCGGCCTCTCGTGTGCGCCTCGAATCATGACGGTGATTCTCGGCAAGGTTCTGTCGTTGAGCGACCGCGTTCGTCGATGGACGGACCACTATATCGATGATATAGTGGTTTGTGAGTCCATTCTCAGCACGCAGGAGCTCCGGGAACATCTTGCGCGGTACGGACTTGCGGCGAAGAAGCCTGAGAGCCTGGATGGAGGCCGGCTGTTGGGAATTTCTTTACGGAAAGATTCCAACGGACATCTTCGGATGTCGCGGGGGACTGCTCTCTCCGAGTTTGGTTCGGTGAATGTCGGCTTAACGAAGAGAGGGCTGTTTTCCTTGTGCGGTCGGTTAGTCGGCCATTACCCCGTGGCGGGATGGCTGCGTCCTTGTTGCAGTTTTTTGAAACGGCTGGGGTGCAGTGGCTCTTGGGACGACTCGGTTGACGGTTCTGTCGGCTCGTTGGCTGCGGAGCTGTTGGTGCGGGCTCGTCGGGAAGATCCTGTTGGGGGGCGTGTGGGGTGTCGACCCGCATGGTATGGTTACCGTGTGGGCTGATGCCAGCTCCCTCGGAGTCGGTGTGGCCCTTGAGGTCGATGGCCACATTGTGGAGGATGCGTCTTGGCTCCGAAAAGAGTCAGACCACCTGCATATCAATGTGGCCGAGTTGGAGGCGGTGGCGCGGGGTATCAATTTGGCGATTGCGTGGGGATTTAAGACCTTCACGGTCGCCAGTGATTCCCGGACAGTCGTCACGTGGATGGACAACACTGTCGACGGCCGCAATCAAGGAGGTTTAATGGAATGGAGGCGGCATCGCTATCTTTTGCCAGTCAAGCGCGCGAAGCCACTTTTGCCGACCCAAGCCCCGCCCACCCGGCATTGGGTCCCAGTTTGGAGGTGGTGTTGCAGTGGAGGGGTAGCACCACCTCCATCATCAGCGACTGAAGACCGCACTGTTAAATGGCAGACTTGCGCTACTCTGTGCTATATGTTTTTTTCTTAGGCATATATTTCAATTGCGTCCTTGAAACGGGTCATATTGAAAAAACTCGTACTTGACCGCAGCTTACATTAGCGGCGCCCTACCACGCTGAGTGTCTGACACGCACTGAGCCCCATCTCCGTGTGTGTGCTCGTATACCCTACAGCTACCGAAAAATGGCTTCACTTTAGAGCGCTGATGCCGCCTCCATTCCATTAAAGCTCCTTGGCCGCAATCGTGTTCGCACGAAGGGCGCGGCGGAGATGCTCGTGAAGCGACGTCTTGGGGTGATCCGTGAGACGATCGCTGAGCATGGTCTTGTCGTATCTGATCGCTTCGTCTCGACGATCGAGAACAAGGCCGACCAGCTGACCAGGGTACCTAAGAGATGGCTTAGTTTCCGCGATGGTGGTGGAGCCGTCGCACAGGTGTCTGCCGTGCTTGCCTTTGGGGAGAGTCTCGAGGATGCCATTTGGGCGGCTCATCTGCCGCATCATTTGGGCATCGATCAGACGTTCTACTTGGCGCGTCTGATCCGTAGTGATCTGTCGCGCGAACAGGTGAAGCGTGAGCTGGCTGGATGCGAGGCCTGCCAGCGGATCGATCCTGCGCTGCGGGAGGAAAATCTCGTGGAGCGAGGGGGTCTGTCTGTGGAGGAGAGTTGGCGCCGGGTTGCGGTTGACGTAACCCATTATGGCAACAAGCTCTACTTGTCCATGGTTGACTGTGGACCCTCGTGGTTCGCCATCTGGCGACGACGGCTGAATGAGTCTGCAGTGAGCATCGTCGCTCATTTGCGTGAGGTCGTAATTGAGCGAAGGCCGTGTGACGAGTTGTTACTGGACAATTCTACGGCGTTCCGATCAGCGACTGTGGAGCAGTTCGCTGATGCGTGGAGGGTTTCACTGCGATTCCTTGCCGCCTACGCCCCGAGCGGCAACGGGATCGTTGAGAGAAATCACCGGACGATTAAGAGGATCGCCACCAGGGGAGGTATCACTCCTGAAGAGGTTTTATTTTGGTACAATGTGACGCCCTGGAAGGACACTGAGACTGGCTCAGTCCCTTCGAGCGGTATATTCCGATATCGCTGGCGAGTGCCATTCGATATCAATCGTCGGGTGAGTGATGGCTGCGCGCACAACAGTTTTACTGTTGGTGATGAGGTGTGGGTGAAACCCCCACTGCCTTCATGCACGAAGCAGTGGACGTCTAGTGAGGTCACCAGCGTCGTGTCAAGGTACGTAGCCTGCGTAGACGGCATGCCTAGGCATGTGCGCGACGCCAGGAGACGGCGGATTGGTGGTGAACGGGGCCGTGTTCCCGAGAACCATAGGGGCGTTGATGGCGCTGCGGAGCCCGAAGCAGTTAGCTTCGGTGGAGGTGGGGGCGGCGGTGCAGCTCCTCTTGCGTTGCCCGAGAGAGTGGTTGTTGACGCACTAAACGCGGCGCCAGTGGTGCCGGCGGCAGATAACGCGTCGAGTGAAGACTCCTCTGAAGAAGAGGGCGAGGAGCCTGCCGCTATCGACAGAGAGGCGGAGCAGCACCAGGGGGAGCCGGCGCCATTGAGGCGGTCACGCCGTGATCGACGACGTCCCTCGTACCTAGACGAGTACGAGTGCTAAGCGCCCCGCCACGCTAGTTTCCTGAGAAACTGGGGGAGATGTGGGGTTGTCGTACTCTGCGGCAGTTGTCGTACCATGCTGGAACCGCCTTGACTCGCTGCCGCACTGCATCGGTAGTGTGCTTATAGAAACGGTGGAGTGCAGACGCCCGTGCTTTCGTTCTTCGTTGGTCTTCTCTTCGGTTCAATCGGTACCTGTGTAAGGGAGGCAGTGCCTTGCTTCCGTGTCTTTGGGAGAACCCGGAAAGTGAAACAGCTGAGGCAGCTGTTTTGCGGTTGCTGTCGGTGTCGGCCACAGCAACGGTAAAGGTAAGCCAACAGTAGGGGACAAGGTTTGACTTTGTGATCTTACACGACTAGTAATCTGATAGGAAGTGAGACTCAAGATTTCTTTTGAATACCTTATAAGAATTACTTTCACGGATATCCGCAGGTATTGAGTTCCAAGTTTTAGTTCCAACGAAGAGGATACTGTGTTGTGACCGAGCCTTTGAGTAATAAGGAAGCATGAATTTACTTCTATTTCGGGTTAAATGGTCGTGATGACCAGTTTGTGCAGTTAATAATTGTTTTAGGCTATTGTCGCCATCATTTGTTAATGTTTTGTAAATGAAACTGCTAATGGAGATTTTGTAGAGATCCGAAAGCTTAATTATTCGTAATTTTTTGAATGAATCATTTGTGTGAGCATTATATTCTAGATTCTTTACCGTTCTGATGGCTCTTTTTTGCAGGGTAAAAATTTTGTTGGTTTTATTTTTATCAGTTCCGTGCCATGCTTCTATTCTGTATTGCAAGTATGGTGAAATGAGCGTTCGGTAGAGCATTTTCAAAGCTGTTTCAGGCAGGAAATATTTAACTTTATTTAGGATTCCGATAGATTTTGATAATTTAGAACTAATATGAGCGATGTGCTCTTTGAAGGTTGGATGTTTGTCTATTATGATGCCCAGGAATTAACTTGAGTTGGCTTCTTCTATTTCACCTTCGCCAATTTTAATGCGTGGGAGAGATATATTTTTTTTGTATGAGAATGTAATATATTTGGTTTTATCGATATTAAGGCTTATTTTATAAGCTTTGAGCCACAATGAAACCTTACGAAGTTCATTATTTATACGCTCCGCCATCCTAGCGGGATTTTGGTTTGGAAGGACCGCAGAAAGGGTACTGTCATCGGCAAAAAGCATGAATTTGAAGAATGATGTAGATTTTATAATAACATTGATGAAAATCAGAAACAGGAGAGGCCCAAGAACAGATCCTTGTGGAACTCCATGGCTAATTGTCTGTGGGTCTGATTTTGCGTCGTCAATGACAACGTATTGCTTCCGATTTGCCAAGTATGATCTGAGCCAATCATGGGCAGCCCCTCGAATGCCATAGCAGTGTAGTTTCGAGAGTAATATGTTATGGTCCACACAATCGAATGCTTTTCGAAAGTCAAAGAATACGGAGAAAACAAGTTTTCTTTCATCTATATTAGAATAAAGGTATTGCAAATGATTTAATACAGCTTGTGTCGTAGGTTTTTTAGAACGAAAACCGTATTGTTTGCCGTAAAGGAAAGATTTTTGTTTAAAATACGAATACACTTTTTTATACACAAATTTCTCGAATATTTTGCTAATTGTTAGTACAGAGATAGGTGTATAATTATTAGGGTGGCCCTTATTTTCGAATTTTTGAAAAGAACACTGGGCACCCTCCAGAATTGTTCCTTTAGGTGTAAAAACACCATGCCCAAAATATTATGCAAATCCATTATGATTTACTGGTGGCGCCGGAGGTACAAAGTTTAAACCCAATTTCATAGCGCGGCTCACTGCATAGCAACTAATGCTGAAACTATCTTGTGAATTGTTGTTGTTTTGTTGTTGAATCAGTGTTGCATTGGACGCCGCAGAGTGAGGTGGTGTGTTGTATAGTGTAGTGTCTCACCCACTGCTAGTCTCTGTTGCTCCTAACAAGGAAATTAGATATATTTCCCCCTACGATTTAACCTTTTTTTACTTTATTTTCAGGGTAAATTAATTTAATTGCATTCAGAGTATTATAGTGGCTTATTAGTGCTATTCAGAGTATTAGATTGGAGCTTTTTATGAAGTTTTTGAAAAGAATAACCATCATATAACCACCACTGCTATCACCAAACGTAAGTGACCTTGAAACAATTCTAATCACTCAAAACATTTGAAAATATAGTGAGTTTAGTGGCATTGGCAGTTTCGTATTGACTATAAAATATTTTTGTTTTCAAAGTGAGTACTGAATTCCTGTAAAAGTAAACATTTTTTCTTCCAGATATGCCATCAAAGCGTTTAGACGAGATCTACTTGTTGGGAAAGCCTTCTCCAACCATCACTGGAAACAAACTCCCATCTAAAAGACAGGTTCTTCAAGTGTTTTTTCACCTTCACAATGAAGAAAAGAAGACCATTCGGGAAGCAGCTTCAGGAGCAATTTCTGAAGCTTTGCCTTTCTGGGAAAAGGCAAGAATTCCTGTGCGCTTAAAGAAACACCTGATCAAGAAGCTGGAGGTCCTCTTCAACTTATGGAAAGGTCTCAGGAAGAGCAAAAAAAAAAAAGTCCGCCGTGCATTCCCAAAAGGAAAAAGATTTTAAGGATGACCTAGACAACCTCTTTGACATGGCTCATCAGGATGCACTGGACATGATTACCATCGTGGAAGATAAGGAGTTTCTGATAGCACAACGCGAAAAAGGGAGGAGAGGATCAATGGCAGGTGTGGACTTGGTTTTAACTGAAAAGGAAGTCCGAGCACAAGAGAGAAAGGTTGCTGAAGAAAAGCGCAAGCTCCAAAGTAAAGAGGATGAAGAGGAGCCTAAAACAGCTATCCTAGAATCATCAAGCACTGACAATACCTCTTCTGCTGAGTCATCAGAATTAGAATAGTCAGAAGCTGAAAATGTGCAGCAAGCCATTGAGACACCCGGACCTTCTCAATGTATTCCTCCTAGAAAAAGAGCTCGTAAAGATATAGTTTCTCCAGGTTTGGCTTCAGCTCTTGATCGCACCAAGGTGTCTGATAGGAAAGCGGCTTTTGTTATCTCTGAAGCTGTCAAGAGTGTTGGCCTAGATACAACCGAGTACAACATTAACCGATCTTCTATCTCCCGAGGTCGACAGAAAAACCGGAGGCAATTTGTCGAGGTGATCAAACGGGACTTTCATGTTGATACTCCTTTAGTGGTTCATTGGGATGGGAAGCTGATGGAACAACTTACAAAGAAACAACATGTAGAGAGGCTTCCCATCCTCGTCTCTGGAGAAGGTTTGGAAAAATTGTTAGGAGTTCCAAAGCTGTCTGGTGGAACTGGGGAGAACCAAGCCACAGCTGTCATTGAAGCACTAGAAGAGTGGGGGATTACTGATAAAGTAATTGGTATGTGCTTTGACACGACTGCTTCCAATACAGGAATAAAATCAGGGGCTTGTCTTCGCATTGAACAGAAGCTTGGTCGAGACTTGTTTTACTTTGCATGTCGTCACCACATCTTAGAGCTGATTCTCTCTGCTGCATTTACTTCTGAAATGGGTTCAAGAACAAGTGGACCTGATGTTCTTCTCTTCAAACAATTCAAAGCTCGATGGGAAACAATTGACAAAACAGCCTACCAAGTAGCACCTGACGATGAACACCTCCGCCAGCACCTGCCTAAAGACCTGATCCAGCAGGTCACATCATTTACCACCTCCTAGTTGACCAATAATCAACCACGAGATGATTACAAGGAGTTCCTAGAGCTTGCTCTATTGTTTTTAGGAGCAGTTCCCCCACGAGGTGTACGATTTCTAGCACCTGGGGCTTACCATCATGCTCGCTGGATGTCCAAGGCTCTCTACACCATTAAGATCTGGCTATTCAGGGCACAGATAAAGCTGACAGCTCAGGAAGAGCGAGGTATGAGAGAAATCTCTCTCTTTGTTGTGACAGTTTACCTTGAAGCCTGGTTTTCCAGTTCTATTGCAACAGAAGCTTCTCGTAGGGACCTGAACCTAATGAAACGTCTGATCCAGTATGGTGAGTTTAATTCAAAAATCTCCAAAGCCACATCAAATAAGTTTCGAAATCATCTCTGGTATTTGTCAGAGGACCTTGTGGCTTTAGCATTCTTTGACCCCAAGGTTCTTCCTTCAGAGACGAAAAAGATGGTGCTTGCATTGGGAGAAGAAGGCCATGAGGAACCCGTTAAAAGACCACATCCTACTTTAGATGAATTCCAAACAAGGACACTCTCATCTTTTGTCTCCATGAGGACCAAAGAGTCACTCATTAAGTTTGGCCTGGATATTGATGTCTTGGATAATGATCCTTCAACGTGGCCCAATATAGGTTCCTTCCAAGAAGTAGTTAATAAGGTATCTGCATTGTCTGTAACTAATGACACCGCAGAGAGAGGAGTAGCCCTGATTCAAGACTACAATAAACTCTTGACAAAACAGGAAGATCAGCTCCAGTTCTTGCTTCAAATAGTTGCTGCACATAGAACTGCCTTCCCTGATTCCCTGAAGTCTACTCTGACCCAGAACAGGCTACAATGAGTGGATTGGGCACCATGAGCAGCTAATACTCGGTCAAGACCGGGGGGGGGACCTGGATTACCAGGGTTCAGAGTTTGATGGACCGGCGCTACCAGTAAGTTTTATTATATTCAAATAAAATTTTTAACATGATGTTTTCTCTATAAATGGAACAATATGCCAGGGTGCCCCATAAAAATTACCATTTTTAAAAATAGTGGTCACTCTGGCAATTTTGAAAGAGTTGGGGAAGATACCTTGAGAAAGGGATTGGTAAATAATATAAGATATGCACGGTGCTATTATATCAGCCATAGCCTTAAGAACTTTAGCCGAAAATTTTTTCAATCCACTTGATTTATTTTTCAAGTTGTTTATGCACGTAATTACATCGGAGGGATTAGTTGGCGTGAAAAAGAAAGAGTTAGGTTCACGGACATGGTCCATGTATTATTGCAAGTGGTCTCTGGGTTCACTGAAGACACTATCGGCTATATTTTTTCCTATGTTCACAAAAAATTTGTTAAACACAGTTGGAATATCTTTTTTCTCGTGGTATTTTACATTTTCGTGAACGACGGACTCAATTGTTTTCGTAGTATTATTATTCGGTTTATAGCATGAATTAAGCAGGCGCCAAGTTTTTTTTAATATTAGCTTTGTATTCAGTAAATTTGCGTGTGAAGTAGTTTTGTTTTGAGGTTCGTATTTGATTTGTCACATGATTCCTGAATCTGTTATACGTTACTTTAGATATTCGCCCTTCGTATAGTAAGGCTAGGTACGCTTGACGTTTCTTTATATTGATCACGAAATCTTCAGTAATGCAAGGCTTTTGTCTATTTTTCGGCGTAATTGTACGGGTGATTATTGGACAACACTGGTTATATGCGGTCGTTATAATTTCAGTTAAATTTAGTATTGCTTTATCAATGTTAATCGCATTATTTTCCCGTTCATAGAATTTTAATGATGGCATTAATTCTTCTAGAACAGTTCGCATTGTTCCCAAGTTATATTCGTTTACACAACGAAATGAATAAGTATCAGCCTGTGGGCTGGTACAAGGACTATAGGCATTTTTCTTGATGAGAAACACCGGGAAATGGTCAGATAAGTCAGAAATAATTATTCCGGTAAGAAAATCAGTCGGATCTAATGTAAAAATATTTTCGAGTATCGTAGCCGATTCAGAAGCAACACGTGTAGATTTCGTGATGATTGGAAGGAAGGAGCTAGACTGAAAAACATTTATGAAGTTTGAGATTTGCTCACAGCTATCATATTGTAGAAGATCGTAGTTGAAATCCCCGCAGATTATTATGTCATTATATAGAGACTTGTTGAACTGAGATATTATGCTTTGAAGCTCGTTCAGGAAAGAGACGTTACAAGCTGTTTGGGGCCTATACACTGTCCCAAGTATAATCCGTTTATCATTTTTCGTTAGTTCTATAAATAAAGTTCAATATGTTCACGATTTATAGTTGCACTTAAAATGGCTTTCGAAGATATGTGTTTAGATATGTACGTACTGATGCCACCACCACGTTTGTTACTACGGAGTGAATGATGGCTATAATAGTTTTGAATTTGAATCAGGTTTTTAGATGAGTCATCTAGCCAATTTCGGTGAAAATGAGAACATCAAAATTGCTGTTCAGCTCAGTGATTGTAATATAGCGAGTAGTGTAAGTTCTAGTTAGAGAGACCAAAAGTTGGCAACGCTCGAGAGAGCAACACTCGCAGTCAGTCTTCTAGTGGTCTCGGGCTCAACAACAAGTAAATGTTGGCCGAGTGTGTATATAATAACCTACTATGGTTGGTATCTAACTTCTTAATTTCTAAACTAATGTACTTAATTCTGCTCGACTCTTTTCTATATATTCCCACCTATCTCCGCTCTACTCTTGCTAGCCACAGGTCTGGAAATTGAGTATTTAAGTTGTAAGGTATCCAAGAGGTGAGTGAACTATTTACATAAATTGATGTGTCATTGCATTGTCTATTTTGGTCAGCACTGTTACTATGTTGTGTCTATGTGGAACCTATACTGTGCTCTAGTGTAGGGCTACCTACTCTACTATAGTGATAGTACAAGATCATCTGTTTTCGGATAAATGGATCTACAGTTCCAACATAATAGAGAAAAATCGTTACAGGTCTTTCTCATCGATTCATTGAATTTTTTAATATTTAGGTATTTACAGTTACCAGTTTCATTTAGGTTTGGGTGCAGTCTTTTCAAATGATTGAGATCTTGATCAATATTGTCGAATATATCAACATGGTCAGTCATTAGAATTAAGAAACAGTAAGTAAAATGTGACGTAAAAATAATAAATGATACAAACTACAGGATCAAGGTAAAAATAAGGACATTCCTACTTATAATTAAATTTTAAAAAAAGAAAAGCTAAAACACAGAGAAATTATTAGTCTAAATTGTCTAAAACCTAGTATGATTTCATAAGGAGAGCCCAAACTCAGTCCATGAGCAGGAACATTAGGGATCATAAATGACAAATAATGTAGTTACAAGGCTGTCATACCAGTGGTATCCGCATATAACACATAAGATGTAGCAAGGACGAAATGGATTTAAAACGAAGTGACAGCGAAGTTATTTATGGAATTTAAAAATCTTGACTTTCTAAATTTTTTCCAGATGTAGAAACATATGTAGTAATACATGAGTTAAGTCTGAGCAGCAAGTTCGGTATGAGCATTCGATAAAAAATGAGAAAAGAAAGAAATTTAAAAACAATTTAGTAAGCAGCAAACCAAAGCTGCAAGGTCGACGTGGATGCCTTGAAGAGGTAGAGGTAATTCAATCAAAAATCAAGAAGAAAACATGTGGACAAATATCAAAATAATATTAAACTCAATACATCAGTCCAAAAAAATACTAATTACGAATAATTTCCTCTGAGGACTTGCCGACATGTTGCAACAAGTACTTGTCTAGTTCTTCAGGCGCATTGATGGTTATAGGTCTCTGAGTTGCTTGTCCAGGTATCTTTGGAGAAAAGACGTTGATATTGCCATCCAAACTTCTTGCGAGTCCTATTTGTTCCGGAAATTTTAGTTTGGCCAATCTCAGAGTGTACATTATACTTGCTCGCGAAGGTACTAAGTATTCATTCCCGTAGAATTTCGATTTAGTCGCACGGCAGGCTGTCAGAACTTCTTGCTTCTTTTCGTATTGTCGTAGCTCAAAAGAAATGTTTCTTTTATCGACGTTTCCGGGTGGAGGTTTTTTCCCAATCTACTCGCTGTGGTGATGTCAGAGTTACTTAGGTTGATTTTGATTTGGTCCTTCAGGAGCTGGCACACCGTTTCTATGCAATTTTCTTCAGGCCGTGATTGCGGCAGTTCCCCTGATATAACCAAAGTGCGTTTTTTGTTTTCCAATTCTTCACGTTCTTCTTTCCTTTCGAGTCGCTCTAGACGAGAGACCATGCTATTTATCTTCTTATCTTGCTTTTCAATCCTTGCATTTTGATTTGATTCTTTCTTCGTTAGTGTTTCAATCATCGTTTTCAAGTCACTAATTTCGCTTTGAAATTTCTTCATTGCTGATTTGAAGAGATCAATTAGGATGGAAACTACTTGCTTACTCTGTTTTGGCAGGCCTCGTACGTCTGGATAGTCAAGCTCCAGCGTACCCTCACTGTTGTCCTTGTTTGTTCTTCTTGTCGCCATCTTGTGAGAAGGGAGACACTCTCAAAAAAGAAGGGTTGAGTGCTTGTTTTGATGGAATATCACACTTTTTGTTCGATTTTTTTTATTTTGGTTAGATAAAATTTATTTTTTTTTTGGATCCTCATGGTTGGAGTCGCGGGTTCGTATCCCCGCGCTGGCGCGGAGATTTTCCCCGTTGGAAATAAGGGAAAGCTCAAGCACAATACCCCACTCAACCCAGGTGTCGGAAATGGGTACCGGCTTTATGGGGGAACCGTCATGGTGTCCTATATATAGGGTTAGTTATAAGACATTTGAAAAACCAATGCTTAGATCATATGTATCAGGCTTGATTGGAAATAAAGCATCCCAAAGATGCCGATGTTAACCTAACCTAACCTTTGAGTGGGCACTCTTTTTTTGGTTAGAAATGCATGATCACTAACCAATTAGGCACTTTGTTTCGGAGCAAAGACACAGACGTCCTCACTGGCTCACTGCACTGCACTAACTTAAACTAACTGTCTTTCTCTCATCACCTGAATCAGATCTTCGCATCTATTTTGTGGATAGGTCATGGATGTTAAAGCTAGTATTCCTATCAGACATATTCCGACATCTAAATGAACCAAATAAGAGCATGCAAGATCTTGAATTATGCACTTTGAATGCGCAGGACAAAGTACGTGTATTCATGCAAAAGCTTTCATTGTGGGAAGGCAAATGCCAGGAAAGAGTCACTGAAATATTCCCATTTTATCACCAAGAATGTGACATCAAGTGAAGAAATCACCGCCATCATTGTGTCCCATCTATCTCATCTGCAAGGCTGCTTCAGGGAGCATTACCCTGAACTGGAAAATATCCACATGAGCTGGATTAGAAACCAACCCTTTTGCAGCGGGGGTATGTGCACATCTTGATATTAAGTCGCAAGAGACACTCATTGACCTATCAAATAATGTGGTATGAAAAAAAAAGTTCCCTGCCCTTCCATTGACCGAGTTCTGGATCTACTCAAGAACTGAATATCATGCTCTGTGTGAGAAAACTTTGAAATACATTTTGCCGTTCGCCAAAACCTACTTTTGTGAAAAAAAATTTTCCGCAATGACAATACTGAAAACCAAGTACAGAGCACGCCTACAGGTGGTCAACGACATGCGTTTGGCACTCACTAACATCAAGCCCCGCATTGATCAACTATGCATGTAGAAGCCATCAAGCCCATCAATCCTACTAAACTAGAAATGTTTCATAGCTTTTGTGTTCAATTCTGCACTTTTATATGTAGGTAGTTCGTGTTCTTGGTTATCTGTGTTGACAGTACCAACTGTAATGAGTGTAATCATCTGTCTACAGTGGCTACTTCTACCAATTTTACTTTGAATTGAATTTAAAACAATAACTATTTTGAAAATATTTTAAAAGCTTATTTTTATACTTTCTTTGTGTAGAAATATGCAAATGGTAAATTTACTGCATAATAATCATGTAATGTATCTCTTGGTATGGTAATAATAACTTTTAATTGCCTGGGGGTCCTCGGATGGGGCTTAAATATCTGTGGGGGTCTTAGGCGTGGTAAAGTTTGGGAACGTCTGCTCTAGGAAACCAGTGGCATCTGAACTAACATACATTTTTGGACGTCATCCGCCGCTACATTACGGCCGTAAATTACCGGCATCCCTTTTCTATTAAACCGCTGCTTAAGAGACGCTCAACCGCCAGAGGGGTGTAACGCTGGTCGCAGTGCGGTTGAGGGCGCCGCTCTATACGGTAGCCGTGAGTCAATTTAGTACGGCCAATGCGTAGTTGGCACAGTGTCACATCCATACGACGATTGCGATAACTGAATGAGATACTCACCCACAGTGGGTGTTATTGTTTCGTTTGTTGTCGGCCACGAAATTCTTGCGCTGCTGCCTTGAGACGAGTTGAAGCATGGAATGTGGTAAATGATAAGAGCTAATCGCCAGTCCATGACAGAAGTTGAATGTTGAGCGAATTGCGCGTGCCTGTGACATTTGCAGTGAATATCATGTGCGTATACGAAATGAAATTTGTACTAAAGTAAATTAAGGCTTTACAAGGACCCATTTAGAGCAAAAAAAATAGGGCGTGGGTGGATTATGAAAACTAAACGCAATACGTACTACAATTTTATCGGTACTCAAACACAACCAAATGGCTGTCTTTTCCCCAGAAGTAGCAAGCGGATATGCAGTCTAGTCCTTGGATCCAAGGAAAGTGAAGAGTCGATTCAGCAGTAAGCTTATGCGTAATAGCGTTTCGACTCTTCGTCAAGTCAACCATCTGATCTCCGTTGTCTGCGCGCGTACCATCATGTTAGTATAATACCAATAATTATCTGTCGTTCGCATCTCCAACAGTACTATATGCGTAGTAATGAGCAGACCTCCGATGAAAGCTTTGAAGAAAAACTGAGGAAATTATTCAGGCTTTAATATATTGTTTGTGCCACGACAGAAAAAAGTTGCTGGATCGACCATCCAATAGAGTGCCATCTCAGCAGTAGTGTTTCTTTGCTTCCTTGCACGACCGACTCTGTGCAATAGACGTTTCTACTACCCTTTACGAAGAACTAATTTTGAAAGGTGTTTGTAATGTAGGTCAATAAAATAAGCGAGTTAAATTCATTAGTCATCTTATTAAGAAGTTGCAGGAAAATCAGATTCAGTACACAGACATACTATCTTCGACGTATCAAAGGGAAACCAAGTCTCATCAAAAACGATACCAAAAAAGCGCTTAGTATAACCACGTAATCTACGCTATATAGAAGCTTTACAGCCTCAACTATGTAAAAAATGCAATTTCAATGAGAAATAAACGCGATGCCCGTGAGCTGAGCATCAGGATGGAATTAATTATAATTTAAAAGAGGCAACCACATCACCAGAAAGTCACTGAAGATAAACTGAAATTAGCATAAAAATATAACAAGAATGTTTTTTCATGTGATTTAGTTGGTGTTTGAGTCAAGACGAGTCTGGCGAGATGAAATGGAGCCCGGCTTATCATATGCTAAATTATGTTGTCCAAGAAACGGTGCAGCACCACAAACAAAAATGAACCCTTCTCTAGAATAAATCCAAAGTTGACCACAAACAATGAATTCGAAATCAAACGAACTAATGAAAAACAGCCTCTATGGCTCGGGAATTTTTTATCCTCATTCACATTTCACAAATTCTAACTTCCACAGCTGAGTTTTCCAATAGTAACCCACACAGACGTGAGCAGCTTCCAGTGGCAGTTTTGTCTCTTTGTTAGAAAATACGGTTCACTACGCTGAAAGGATAAAATGTTGTAAAAAAATTCATCCAATTCAGTTACTAACGCTCAGCACAAATTTTATCGAGTATTTTCTAATTTAAAGTTAAGATTCCAGTTCATAGATTTGATCAATTAACTAGTTCATTGGAGCATCAGTACATTAATGCATAATTTCAGAGAGAATCCGGCGCTATATCAAAATTAACGTGCTTTGCTTTTAATAAATACAAAATCCTATTTTCTGCGTACTGATCCGTTCTTAACTCGTCACGATGAGAGTTAAGCAACTTCAGCGATGTCACCATCCATCTCCTGGTCTTCCTCCTCGTCATCACCAGCCACTTCCCTCTGGGCGTCTTCAGCCGCCTCGATCTTGCGGGCCAACTCGGCCTCCTCGACGTCTGTGACGACCTTTGGTGCCATCTTCACGGTCAGCACGCCACCAAATTCTTTGATCTTCGTCTCGATGTGCTTGATGGCGCCCAGCAAAACTGTCACGCCCTGCTCCTTCTCGGTCGTGTTCGTCGTTATCACTGAAATTATGGGAGAAGCGGCAATTACACAGCCATTCGTGAACCTGTCTTGAGTTCCACACCTCCCATTCAAGAAATATTCTAACAACAACGCATTTTATGCACACTTTATTCAATACACTTCGCCAATCTGAATCAATTTTTTTCAGAATTACCTATAAAACACATGAGTTAGGCTTGGAAGAATTAAACATTGTTCTGTCATGTTTTGCTAAGCAACTAAAAGGTGAAGTCAGGAGAGACAATGTTCAACAGATAATTTTTATGAAAGAACTTTCAAAACCAGCGAAAATTTTGTAGGAACTACGAACGAATAGTAAAGAAACCACTTCAAGATAATGTATTTAAAAAATCAGTATTATAATTACATAGTCCATTGAGAAGTGTTACATCAAAATAATTTTTTTTGAAAATTCATGTCTTCACAACGCATTCAAGAAATAGACAATTTGTTTGAGTGATCAAGTGGCGACATGTAGAGTAAATAACATAATAAATTCAGCCGAGAACAATTTTGACAGGACGACACTGACCATATAGAGGCGGGGAGATGAGGTTGATCTTGATGGGTATCTCTTCAGTAGAGTCTTTGATTCCCTCCCTGAGCGCCGTCTTGACAGCGTCGATGCCCTCGTACTCGTAGCAGTAGACCTCTATGTCCCCTCGCACCTTGACGGCCTGGGGCTGCAGCTTGCTCTGGATCTGCGATATGAGCACGCGCTTTGTCTCTTCGCTCAGCTCGCACTCGTCCAGGGCCGTGTGGTCGCTGCCACAGTATAAATTTACGTCAAACATATATTAAAAGGTAATGAAAGGTAAAATATGGCAAGAAAAATGTAAGAAAAGGGCGAAAAATACGTCAAAGTGATCAAAAAAGTGAAGAAAACAATTGGCGACCTCAAGAGAATACAGAGGTAGGGCAGTGCAAGGAAGGAACAGGGTATTTGGAGTATTTCTTTGACGTGAGAAGCGATACATCAGGAGTAGAAGAAACACTACATAAGTTGAATGAGAGCATGATGAATAGGTCACAGGAGAGCAAGCACAGCCTAGGAAAGTTGGAGCAGAGCACCAGTGTTACCTATACACCTCATAACAAAACTAACTTCGGTAGGCATGGTAGTAAATGAAACTGTTCATTCGTTTAGTAGCAATCAGTTGGTAGTACTTCGAGAAATAGGCATTAACATCAAATTTCTAAAGGTATAATTTTAGCCCAAGCATGACTTAATAAGATTTAGAAGTTTTTTAGGTCATTAGTTAGTTTAAGCCTCCCTATCCGAAGTTAAGGAAACGCGGAATCTATGCAGAAAGTGCATAGAAACAGTAAGTTGAAAAAGAAAATTATAAAACAAGATCAAAGTTGAAAAGAAAAGTAGTAGGTGCTGGAAAACAGGACAGCAGTGAACCGAAAAAAATGGTCCTTGACATAACAAAAACATTTTATTTCAACCAAAAGAAGGCCTACCTAACTCTCAGCTCGGGCCCTCACGTTTTCCGCCTGGAAGTGCTAATTCCCATAGACACAATTGTTGTATCTCTCTAAGGGGATAAGATATAGATGCACAACGTGAGTCGAGTTATTGTGTTTGAATAATGATTATATCTGTATAATGATTGGAATAACTTGAAGATATACAAATTCTGATTTACTTACAACTGTTTTTTAGCTATTATGAAGACTCGGTCTAACCTTTTTAGCAGTTATCATGTATCTAGGATATGACATCAAGATTCAAAAACTTTTGATTCAATGCAGAAGAAATGTAATTAAAAATAAAGCTACATGTTTTAGCACATCTCAAATATGAGATTGATTAGATTAGATTTTTAAATCTCAAATATGAGAAAACATACAAATGAATATTTGTGTAATACAAAAATAAATATTAAAAAGTTCTAAATGGGAACAAGTAATACAATCAAAGAAAGAATAAAATTAGCTAGCAATGCCTATAACAAGCATCAATGCTGCATTGTCTCTGTAGAATTACAAAGGCAGTGGGCAACCATCATTGTCTCTGAGCTAACAGATGCATTGTTGTTAAGAGATTATGTTGTGTCAGTCGTGAATAAATTACCACTGCACGTGGAAATAAGCTCAAGAAACTGAATGAGATACAGCAGAAAAGAATTACTAAGAAAGAAAAAAATTAAACAAGAAGGCCAAATTTCACAGTACCTAAATCTGGCAAACCAAGTTTGATTCCCTAAGAGGAGGTGAAGCATCACCATTAAACTCTGACTGATCACTCAGCACAAGAAATTAAGAAATTAAAACAGCAGTCTACTAATTTTCTCCATGAATCAGTCACCAGAACCGGCCACTTTAATGTCTGAAAATGCGCACCTCAAATCCCGTTTTTAGATTTTTGAAAAATTGAAAAATTGTACGGATGCTTATCTAACTTGGATATTAACTCACACAGCAGCCTGCTTGAAGGCATGGTAGGCACTTCCTTGTACTTTGAACTTGGCCTCAAATTTCCATGCAGTTTTCTTGTAGAGTTCTTCAAACTCCTCGTCATCCTTATAGCCAAGCAGCTCTCCAGTGTGTCTCAAAATGCTCTGCACAGCCTTGGCCTTAGCAAACCTCTCGGTACACCGGACAACATCTTCCTCTGACACTCGTCGCTTTGACAGATCAATGTACCCTGGAAACAAAATAATTTTGGTTACATTAAGCTACTTAATTTGTATACATTTAGAGAGAGAAAAACTGATAAGCATCAAAAATAAATCATTGGAAATGACATACAATTATATACATGAACAGATAATATGCAGAAATTTTTTAAAATTGTCTTCTTTTCAAGGTCTGATATACAAAAGCAATGGTAACATTTTTGATCAATCAATTAATACAAAAAAAGGCTGAACCTGAAGTATTTAAGACAGTAAATATGTTGCAAATCAGAATATTTTGTTGCAAAAAGACATGAGAGCAAAATAGTTCTAAATGATGACATCTCAAAGAAACAGCATACTTAAACATCCCTAACAATAATACACACTAGTACTTGTTAACCTACACTAGAAGGAAGTCATTTCAAGATCATGCTTCACACCAGTTATGTTACCCCAAGACTTCATTGCATTAGGGAGCAACCCAAATATTTGTACAGCATCAAGAGATGGTACAGTAAAACAGCCATAAATGCTTGCAAGCTTCAAATAAGTGGCATTTCATATGCCTATTACTACTTAATTGGCATCACTTAATGAAGAAAAACTTTTTGTAATGACTCTCAACTCCTTATGAATGTTTTCGAGTCAGGAATGAACAAAGCAAACCTGACTCTGGGGAATTTTTAGATCTAATTTAGCTAAGGTGTGGTTTAGATAAATACAATACAAATTATCCCACTAGTCATAAAGCTCAACATTTTCGCACAATACAAGCAAGCTTTACTCCATCAAAAAGTAAATTTTTTTTAGCTAATATCCTTATTTCAATGCATGTTGAAAAAATATACGTAAAGATTTTTCCATGCTGCTGTACTGTCTGAAGTACAAACTCACCTTTTTCTTCATCTACTCTTATAACAACAAGGGGCTCTGTTCTCCCTACTCTGATGAGTTTGTTCATGGAGCGAATACGTCTCCTGGAAAGCTCTGAGAGCAGGATCATGCCCTCAATATTGTTGTATTCTAATAACTGGACATAGGCTCCAAGCTCCCCAATGCTCCGAACTGTGACCATGACGACATCGTCTATGTTGGGGTACTTTTGAGAATAAAATCGACATGAAAGAGGCATCTTGAGGGGATGATTCACAAACAGTGGTAAGACCTGGAAGAAAAATGGGAGTCAATAAATGGAACAATAATGAAGCGTTAGTTTGAAATATCTTGCTACAACTACTCACTTTCTTAATATTACTGTACCAATCATTACACATACCATACAAGAACTAAACCATAGATCTACAGATTTGATTAAAAATTTGCTTAAAAAGGAATGTCCACCTTAAATCAAGGAAATGGCACACTTTTCCCCATTTTCACAATAATCACATAGATAATGGGGAAAAAATAGGGTAGTTTAAGAGCTATCTTCTCAGAAAGTTATTATATTGTTACAATAACTTTTTATTATATTATATTATTAATAATCATTTTGATTGCATTGAATGTGCTAAGAGTTGCTGCATGCTGATACAGAGAATTGTTTTGAAATTTGCAGTAGTTTAGGAATTATGAAATTTCAAACAGTTATTTTAAGGGGGTCCTTCGGGGCCCTGCCAGGCCCCTCGGTCTGGTGAGCTTTTCTGGTTTTGTTTTGGGAAAGGACCCTTAGGTGATGGACTATTTGGTCCTAAAATTTTATGGCACTACAGACACTAGATCCAGGGAAGGACCATGGAAGGACTAAAAATCCTTAATTTTCGACCCCATATAAAAACACAACAAAATGGGAAATCGAAAATTTGACACCGTAACTTTGTTTATAGTGCTTGCTTCAAGGATTCTAAAACTGTCTTTGGTTTTTTTCTAGCATAAAAAATCAGTGAGTTCCATTCATTTGAAATTTCAATAAAAATGAACTAAAAAACAAATATGTTCAATTATGTCAAAAACAAAGGCCTGAATCAAGAAAAAAGAATGGAGAAAATTGTGTTTCTTTTCAAAAGTTGCATAAACTAGTCAAATTTCATCAGAAACTAACTAAAAATATAAAATTTCATAATTTTTTGGGAATAAAAAAATTTTTATTTTGTTTTATTTTCCATAAATTACAATTCACAATGTGAATATGAAGTTATGCATGGAGATTATCAAAATAAAAAAGAAAACAGCATTCAATTACATAAATTGTCCACTATATTACATTTCAACAAAAAAGTTTGTTTATGGCTTATCCCCAACAACTCTAACTTTCAACATTCAAAAAGATAGAAGATGAAAAGTTTTTATGCTAGGAAGAAAAAAAGTTTTAGAATCCTTGGAACATTTCTAACAAACTGATGTCCTTGTTTTTCCAATTTGTACATTTTAAATTTTTTATCATAGTTCAAACACAAAAATTTGATATATTTTATATGGTGGCAAAATATCGCATATATATATAAAAAAAATTCAAATACAAAATAACAGGACATCAGTTTGTTAGAAATGTTTCAAGGATTCCAAAACTGTCTTTGAATTTGTTCTAGCATAACAACATTTTGACTTCTATCTTTTCGAAATATGTATAATAATGAATGAAAAATTAATATTTCAAATTTTTTGGAAAAACTAAGTCCTAAATCAAAGAAGTTTCTGAATAATATATGTTTTTCTTTCAAAAATATTTCTACTGGCTAAATTTCAGACCAATCGGATCAAAACTCAGATTTGACGTGAGGACCCCCTTAAAGAGTCATGTTTTTTCCGTAGATTTCTCAAAGTAACTAAAAAATAATGAATTACAAAGTTTTCTTCCATTACGGCAAGCAGCAACTCTTTGCGCATTCAATGATACCTAAATCACTGCTCTGCAATAACCTTTGAAGACAAAACAGCTTGAATATTGTGCCTTTGCACTCTTCAGGAAGCACTTTTTAGTGCCGAGAAAAGTTATTTCATTCGCAAGTTATAATGCTTTGAGAAATTGGCGCGGTTGACATTTTGGAAGCTATTATGGAATATTTACTTGCCCCTGACTATCTCCTATCGAAGTATTTTGTGGTTCCTATAAGTAATCGATACAAGTGGTACCCGGAGCCAGATCCCGAGCGAGGCGCGCGCGTGAGGCTCAGGTACAGCAGCACATTGCTCAGGGGTACCTGAGATGCGCTTGACAGTTCCATGAATCCTAACCAAACTTGGAGAGCAGGTGCAGCAACAGCTTGACAAACAAGTTCAGCTCTCGTTCAATAACATAACCGCTTCGGAATCTTTGTAGCACTGAACACATCTTGGAGATGGCTTCTTATATACCCACTGAACAGGAGCAGAGGGGTGGAGGCACCAAACTTGAGTTTGCCAAATCATCAAAAGTCTTGAGCAGCTGGCAGATCTCCATCTGCCAGCAACCTATCTTACTAGAAATAAACCGACAGTTAGCAAAAAATTTATCTGATGCGGCACGTGTGCTGGCTTGCCAGCGCTGTCTGGCACGCTCGCCCCACCTCCCCTTAACTCCTCTCTGGAGGTAGAGATCGTTCTGAAACTTTGTCTGCCTGTGGACTAAGCATTTCTCTACCAAATAGAGCAATAAAAAAATTCTTTAAATTTCCGGAGTTTGCATGGACCTTCCCATTAAGCTTCTCAGCCACAATGAAGACGTTTTAAAGATGGGAAGATTGAAAGCATCATTTAGTATGGAATTAAGGGGAACGTCTAGTCAGAAGTCCAAAATTGGCAGAATTTTTTTTTATTGCTTAATTCGGTAGAGCAATGCACAATTGATAAGCAGTAAAAAATTTGGAAGCATTTGAGGCGAGTAAACGAAGGGAGAAGAAGAGGCGGGGGAGGGTCGCATGACGTGTCAGCGCTCATGTGCCAAATTATTCCACTTAGATATTGCTCACCGACTGTTAATTTCTAAAGACATATGTATTTATCGCTCAGTTTTCAAGAGCTTTTACGATTTCGCAACGTTGATCTTGGTACCTCCCACAGAGCTCCGCCCCCCCCCCCTCCTGTGCCGTAGACATAAATAGGAGTGCTGGCCATGCAGCTGTTCAGTGTATGATGAAAGCTGACGCCAGTATGATGTCAAACGATTAGCTGAAGCTGCCTTTCAAGCTCAGTAGCTGGACTGCATCTGCTAAGCTTAGTTAGGATCGAAGCGCTCCTTTCTGGTCCACCTGAGTTTGCGTCCCCCCTGATCCTCATGCTTGGTACCTGGCCCCTGGTACCACTTGTGGTACCGGTTTCGACAAGGAACCACAAAATACTACGATGAAAGATTGCCAAAGTCAAGAAAATATTTTAGAATTGCTTTCATAACGTTACCTGCGCTGATTTCTCAGTAATATAGCTTGAAAATGAAAAAACCTGTTTTCTGTACTAAAATGCGTCTTTTGAACAACTCAAATGTCAATATTCAAGCCACTTCTTCTCAGAAACTAGTGATCGTAGAGCAATGCTGTTGGTATCATTGGATGCGCAAAGAGTTGCTGCATGAAGAGTCAGAGGATCTCCTTGAATTTCATAATGGTGTCTTAGTTACATTAAAAAATCTACGGAAAAATGAATCGCTCCTTGAAATTTTTTTTTAAAACACCATAAAAACTAAACTATTATAAATTTCAAAATAATCCTCTGACTCCTTATTCAGCAACCCTTTGTGCATCTAATGAGATACTTAGATCATTACTCTAAGTTTGTGACTTTTTGAGAAGTGGCTTGAAAAATTTCCATTTCCCTGCCCACTTTCTCCCATTATCTCCGCCATTATGGCAAAAATGGAAAAAAAGTGTTAGATGCAGCCCCTATTTATTTTCCAAAAACATACGTATGCCAAATTTCATTGATCTAGATACCATACAAAAATACAGGACAGCCATTTTCTTGATTCTGACTAGACGGTCCCCTTAAGGGAATAGACAAGGTGTGTTCCAAAACAAGATAGACCTTTGACTAAAAGAATAAGTTAGGAATGAAGTTAATGAAATGAGATAAAAGTTGGAGAAGAAAGTAATCTGGCGCCAGAAATCAAAACAGCAGTGAAGCAAAAAGTTCCTACATATAAAAATCTATCCTATTCCTACATGAAGGCCTACATAATCAGCTCAAGACCTCAAATTTCCCTCCTGGGAGTGCTGATTCTCATTGATAGATATACATATATGTATTTGCATCCCCCACTGAACCACAATGAAGACAAAACTTATATCATTGCCAAAAAGAAATTTCAAGTTTTATCTTCAAAATTCCCAAGATCTTCCTTCAACTTTGTTAAGAGTTGTACATGAGTTTGGAAATTATACGGAAGTCTGTTTTCAATATAATAGAAATTCGAGAATGAAAACAAATATAAAAGCTCATACAAGCAATACACTTTGCAGTGTCTCAAGCTTCTTTGCCCTAATTTGAGTAAATAACCACCTATATAGTCTCAAGAAGTCTCCACGTTATGCTAACATCACTAGCACTCCAAGAAATCAAGAAGAAAACTTAAATTGCACTGCCCATCTGATGTTAAATAGAACAATAAATTACAATCAACTTCAACTTGGTTTTCCAAATCATTTGTTATTTTACATTAGTTCAAAACTCCCTAACCACAAAGCCCATCTTGAGAGTGAAAGAAGAAAGAGAGAAATGGCCAGATAGGAAGGACCACAGAAAATGGACAATCTAATCTATACACAAAATGTGTTCCCACCCAAGATATTCTAAGCACAGAAACAGCAAATCAGGAAGAGAAAGGACAGACAAAAAAAAGGCAGAGAAAACACAAGAACTGAAAGAAGAGCCTAACTAAGCTCAACCTATTGCCTATCCTGTGCCTGCCTCATAAGGGCTGTTTTTAAATTTAATTTAACACAATCCAGTATTATAATACGTAATTCCTTTATTATGCTATCAATACTAAAAATAGGAGTTTAACCTAACTTGAGCCTTCCTAACTACAACAAAGGTGTTAAAAAAATAAATGGAAGGAATCACTGAGCATGAAAAATCTGTCTGTTCTCACATAAAATTCCCTGCACATAGTAAGCTTGGAAATGGGTTTATGAAACACTGTTAAGGTGAAGGAAAATGTAATAGGCATTATAAATAAATGGTAGCCATTGATGCTGATAAGTGAGCAATGTACCAAGCTGTACACATATGTACCAATAAGTAGAGAATGTGTTAGTATTATTCAGATTTTGTAAAAAAAAATCAACTAATATTGGAAGTTCAACTTTTTGGAGATCAAGATATTATAAATAAATTCTTTATTTTTCCCTATGCGTTTGGACTCCGGTTTCTTTGATGTAGGTGTTTTGAACAATACATCTTTTTTACTTAGGATAAGTCATGAATGGCCGGTCAACTTGCACGTGCTTCATGAAACTGCGTTGAATGTTTACACAGCACTAGTATTGCAAAAAAAAAGGGTTTTTATATGTTTTTTTTTTTTGCACACACCTAAATTTGGTTAGGTATGTCTGTTTTTTTTTTGGACACCTAAAATAAATTAATATCCATGTGTATGCGCACTTTGTCCGTACATACGTTAGTACGTAGGTCAGGCAACGCCCTGGTGCGCAGTGCCGCATTGCAGATGCTTGGTCAGCAGAATTGAGATAGTATAAAAGGACGTGCGCGGCTCTTAGAGGCGCGTTTGGACCGTGCTCTACCCAGTGTTAAAATCTCTACCAGTAAACACCCCAGTTAACCAGCGTTATCTCTACCCTTCTGCACACACACTGGTGGCCATATAAGTGACGGATCCACGAATTCGTGAAGATATATTTGAGAAGTCAAGAAGATATAGTATTCGACGAGAAACCTCCAGAAGTTTGGGAAGAAGATCCAGTGAATTCAGCAAATCAACACGGCGGAAATAAATACAGAAAAATCAAGAGAGCTACCGTGAAGATAGTCTGGTTACAGGAATCAAGAGAGCTACCGTGAAAATTGTCTGACGACAAGAATTATAACTTCTGAGAAGAGGATCTGCAGAGACTGCAGAGCAACGAGAAATCAATTATAAGGACAGCATCTACAGACAGAGAGCTACAGAGATCTACGGAAAGAGCGGCTACAGACCTAAAACTACATCTACGAGGTGGTTCAGCCAACTACAGCTACGTATCTGCGCGGACGCAGCAGTTCAGGTGCATCGTTTCCAACGCCTGCAGAGATCGCGACATCGTCCGACAATGGCAACTAAATCTACAATTTCAGATAAGTAACGCAGCACCCAATAAATGTGATAATTGTTACAGTACCGTTGCAGCTCACTATTCTAGCGCGTGAGGCAGGCAGCGTGGAGCGTGCGCATTAGCCAGTGCGCGCAGGCGTCAAGGTCAAACATAGGCTGTCCTTGCAGAGAGCAAGCTGTGTAAACAATGCCCCTAGACATGAGCTGTTTTCAAGGTTTCAAGAGAGCTGTTTCTTTAAAGTGAGTGGCGCTATTTTCTCAAAGTGTTGCTATAGTGTTTCAAGTAATTTTGTATTGCTTTAGTAGTGTAAATTTACGTTTGAGCAACCGTAAAACTGTGTTGATCAGTAAAGTAATATGTGTAATGCGTAGACACCAAACTCGTAACGTAACTATGCCTGCAATTTCAGTAGCGAGTGATTTTCGAAATAGTAGAATGCCTACCCAGTTTTTTTTCTGATGTGGATATATTGGCAACAGAGAGATAAGTATCCTTAAATGCCTTCTGTGGCCTGTACAACATGTAGGTCATGTGAGTTTTTTTTGCTGGATGCGTCTGGTAGGATGTTGCAGGGGGGATGTGCGTTCTAATTTGCCCAAAGGTAATGCTGAAGACCTTTGTGAAAATCAACTTTCTAGCGTTGTGTATAAGTCGAATTTGAGAGACCACGGATCAAGGGATCCTTTATTGAGAGAACAATCCGCTGTGTTGAGAGAACAGGAATTGAAAGATAGTTTTCGACTAGTACAGAGCAGGCTAAGGATTAAGCCTAGCGAGAAATATGAAGTAATGATGAGAAAATAATGATGAAATATATTGTGGCAATTAATGTGCTGAGAAGTGCTATGTGACTTCAAGAATTAAGAATAAATATAAGTAGGAAGGAGTAAAGATACTCTTCCGAGTGAGGTAAATAATCGTGGATGATATTCTGATGATACCTGATGTCATTGCTCTGAGTAAGAGAGAAGTATTTTTTCAATACCATAAATAATGCAGAGTGTCTGATGGCAGACGTGATTGCCCAGAGGAGGCGTAAAGAGTAATATCTGCTGAGGTAGAGAGAGCCTAGAAAATGGCGACAGGCAACTAAATAGCCGAGAGATAAATGCGGCGGGGCAGCAAAAAACCCCAAGAAAGAAGCAGGAGCCTTGAGCGAGGCGCTCGAGAGCGAGAATAAAAATGAAGAAGAGAAAGACTCTTCTAGTGTACGTAAATGGTACGAGACCTGCATTACTAGGCTGTGGATATATCTGGTAAATGATTTAAGGTTACCAGATATATTTACCAGCAAGGTCGAGTGATGCTGTTGAGGAACAGTATTGAATTATTGCGTGCAGACATATGGATAAGCTTTAAAAGAAGCTGTTACCGTTAATTTTGATCGAACTCTGATTTCAGTTCATAATTTCATGTGGTGGAAATAATGCCATTGATACCATGATGGTCAGAGTTTAGCATTGTAGATTGCGGTTGTCATTGTGCTGGCAAACAGAAGTAACATACAAGAGAAATAATGAGAGGCGTTAGACGCCCATTAATTAACCACACGTGGTGGTGAGGTAATTAGTTAAGAGTACCGAGTAATAGAAAGGTAGAGTGTGCAGAGCAGCGCGCAGCGCAGGCTGCACAAGGCAATAAACTCAACCAAGGCGATACATACGCCAGACAGTGAGGCGCCGAACTTCCGGTGGCTCTGTTTAGCAACAGTTGACAGCCAAGGTACGACGGCGTGGCATGAATATGACTGGTGAATAGTCATGAATAAGATGTGTTTATGTGTTTTGAAGAATTGACGAATAATTGAATAGTGGAGACTAATTAAAAGTAATAACAAAATTTAACTTATTTCTTAGCTATTTATTAAACAAGAGTGGCTGTTTTTAATGTTTTTTTAGCATGTTTACGATCTAGTGCGTCATACAGTCGTTTTGCAAGCCTACTCGAATCTCATGATCAGTGAAGTTTTATGTTGTGTGATTTATTATTCAAACTTATAAGAATGCAAAATTTATCGTCAAGTCTCCCAAAGTTTCTACGGGATAATGAACAACTGATTGAACGATTAAAATTTAGAGTGCTTAACGTCAATATTGATTTTTACTTTGACAACAAAACGTGTATTTAACGTAGAAAGTATGTTATGTATTCAACCATGTTTTTTTTTGTTGTATTTGCTTATGCTTCATGTTACCTCGTATATGCTTTAGTATTTAACCTTTTTGATTAAGGCATAAACGTAACGCGATATGTGAAACGTAAAGTACCCGTTCACAGTGTAACAGTTCAACAAGTACAGTATAATAATACGTAATTTTCTTGTGCAAAAGCAGTACGTGATTATTGATTGTGATCTGTCGTGGCAAGAAACATTGATGATCTTGAAGAAATTCATTTTTTTGTCATTGTGCATCGAGGCTGAAAATGCCCCAGTTTTACTCAAGATAGAAACGGTGAATTAACAGTTTCTTAGTGTTTGAATTCCACATTTGCGTGATAAGATTACTAATGCATTTTTTTTAATGAGAAATTTGAATGTCGGTCACGAAGATTAAATTTCAATGCGGAATTTAGTCGTTCTTTAATGGGTTAGCATTTGTGTTACGGGAAAATTCTTGGATGCTAATGAGGAAGCTACATCTAGTTTGTCATTAAAAATATTTACTTGAAAGTTTTCAGGAAGTTTACTCGGCATTGACTAAATAGTAAGTTTCGGTAATTGATCACTGACACTAATGAGGTTCATCATTTCACTTTACTTGTGCATTCATGTACGAAAGTTTGCGCTCTAGCCATGCTAATCGTTGTATTTGGTTCCAATTTCAGTTTGAGCGCGTGCGAGCGGCAACACGGCATCTTGCAACACGATTCATGCTGCTGTGCGAGCAAAGGAGCACAGCGAGTACGGGCGAGTCACGTAGTAAACACGTGACGTGTTACGCACTGTGCTGTGCGGTGTCCGGGCCCGACAGGCTGGCGCCCAGCACCTGTCAACAAGCACAGATGGCCTTGACGGCAGCTCAGCTTTGCGTGCAGTCAAGAGATTACTGAAATTCATCTTTGCGCGCAGTGATTTCAAAGAGTAACTTACTTTGAAGATTTAATATGGTGTTAATACTTTACAGTGATACTCTACCATGGGGATAAGTGTTAAAAACGTGGTTTAATAAATTTAGTAACTTGAAATGTGGTAATTATAAATTCAGAGTCGTTCAAAAATTATGGACTTGTTCACATGTTATTACTATTGGATTACGATAAATTGTATTGGTTTAGTGTTTTTCCTTTTATTTTTGCAGGATGCGAAACCCGATTTTCATATTCATACTTGATGTTCTAAACTAGCGTGTATTTGATTTTGTTACGCATTTTCTTATATCTTACTCCACGTACTATATCATTATGTTACCGATAGAATTAAGTTTTACGAGTCTACGGTCCTCTGTTTATTCAGATTATTGTTTTAACTAATAGTGGAAAAGTTCTGTTCTAATTTGTGCGATGTTTGTGTGGGGGAAGGAGCGGGAACGACTTCGAGACCGGGGGACGGTCTGCTGTGCACTACGTGAATTCTCAAGCAGCATCGGGAGTTCGTTAATTCATCGGCTAATCTGCACTATGTAAATTCTTCAAGCAGCATTGGAAGCGTATTAAATCATCGCGAACTACAATTGCAAGAAAGTGTTAATATCAAGTTAATGTTTGAAAGCTCAGGAAGGTGATTTTTAGGTGTGAGAGTTCTAGCACAGCCAGCAACTGTAATAGTGCGCTCCGAGCGGAGAGTAATTCAATGTGATTTGTGTCATGCGGAAAATTGGCTCATGTTCGAGTTCTGTGTTGTGCAAGATGCGAGGTATATTGTATTTGGAACACCTTGTGGTAAGCAAAGCGCTTTGATTTTTATATTGCATTATTTCCAAATGTTCGTATTCATGCTAGCCCATTCATCGACTATGTTCCTGATTTTTGCACAGTGCGGAAAGTATCTTTGTCGTAACCCTGAAATTGTTGTGATAGCGTTCATTGTAACAAGGAGAATAGATTTCTCGTTCTTTGTGTGGCTCATTACGTTGCTCATGTTAACGCGTTCATCTTGTGCTCATGTTGGCCCAGTCATGCCGCCACGGAGCGTGCGCAAAGCACGATTTATGGCAGTCATCGGCCTAGACAGCCAAGGTGTGGTTTACTCATTGTGTCGTGTGAGATTGCCATGTCGTTAAATCCATGCGCATGTTGCTATAACATTTCCCTGAGCTTAATCATTGCATTGAAATACTATGTGTGTCATATTCAAATTCACGTGTTTCCAAATAAATTCATGTAAATCTTCAATCCTTTTATTCTCCATGTCTGGTATGCAGGTGTACGCAAGCACGAAGGACAATATTATAAAATGTGTACGGGGGTTGGAATTCCCTCAGCGTATGGAAAGGGGGTCCTAAGCCCACCCCTTCTCCGTATCGCGACATTTGGCTACAACACTAACTTCTATTTTTAAGTCTACGGTAACGCAGACGATGCTTTGAAGGTTTCTTTTTGGTGAAAACTTTATTGATTCTCTAATTTCATTAACTTTTTAGAATTGTTTTTCGTTACCCACGAGGTAATAGCTTTGTTCATTATAAAATTTTCCAAAATTGCCTTGCCGAAGAACTCGTGTTTTGCTCGGAGTTACTCTTTCACCAGAGATGTAAGCGGATGTTTTCATATTTACTCAGGAATTATTCTTAAGGGCACGGTTCGGGTCTATTTTCAGATTATGGTCATTTTTCAGTTTATAAACTCCTCTTATAGAGATTCTTCTTGTGCATCCAACGATATAATTGGCTTTCAAGTACGTCAATTGGTTAGTCTTCTGGACGGGGTGAAAGACGCGCACTAGTGTGACCTTGGGGTGCGCTAATGGATGGGTGACCTCCCTCTTCCCCCCCCATTACGAGCCAGTATTGAGTGTTTCTCTACTGGAATAGCAAGAGAGTTCATTCATGGCCATACTTGAAATGCTTTTGTACTCTAACGAAACATCCTATCACTCAGTGATAAATTATGATGGTGTAATTGAGTGTTTGTTTTGAGTTTGGCTGCTGAGTCATCAGCTAATTAGCTCGCTATGTAAACATAAACGCCTCCCGGAGTTTTGAAGCTATAGGAATGGCAATTATATCAATCGAAAGGGCTCAAAAAGAGCTACTAAGCAATACAGGTTTTTGAAAAAAAAATTAGTCAGCATTGAAAAAAAAAATTTGTTAAAAAATTAACCCTGTTCTGAAATTTATATATATTGACTTTTGATATGGATCCTTACCCACTGTTTTGAAGGTACATATGAGGGTACAGAATCACTGATAAGACTCAATTAAAAAATCAGTACAGAACGAAAAATTTTTTTTTTGGAAAAATGGCTTTTCTGAATACTCACCTCACCTTCTTGATTTTTGAAAACCTTCTCTTCCCACAGTTTTGAAGGTACAGAGATGGCGAGCATACCAATCAATAGCGATTGAAAAGGGAAATAGATCCGGTGCAAAAGTTTTTTTAAATTTCAATTCACCTTGAAAATTAGAAGCAAATTATTCAAAAAAGTGGAAAAAGAGGTCATTTTTGGGGAAAAAAGTTCTCAAAATTCAAAAAATCAAATAATCGAAAAACTTTTGCACCGGATCTCTAGACAAGACAATTTGCTATCTAGAGAATACTTTCTGAGTTCTGAGAGTTGAAAATTGTAGGAGAAGTGGGGTTTTCCTTAACACATGTTTTTTCATGTTTTTTTAAAAAAATCTTTTTCACGTATGGTTACGAAAAATTCGCACAAATCAAAAAGTTATTAATAACAATTTACATCGACGGTAGATATCTCAGAAAAATCCACCGAGAACTTACAGACTTTTTTTTACCCCGAACCGTCCCCTTAAGTTGGTATTTCCACCCTTGTGCTTTACGTATTTCATTTTAACCATGTTCGTGAAGATGCTCTAGTCGATGCAATGTTCAGGTATATAATTATGATTTGTTTCATTTTGCTTTTCGATAAATCATTTCATGCGAATATTTTGATCATTTAAAATTTAGAGTTATTGTGTGTAATTTGTTTCATGCGTGTTTATTATTATCCTAAGCGAATGTATTGTTTTTTTACATTTTATGACGAGTGTCGATGCCAATTTACGAGGTTTCTGCGTGCGGTGTTTCATATTTATGTTTGAGTGAAAAGTTCTTTAGTTGTTGTTTCAACGATGGGATTTTTTTTTTAATTTTTACTGCGTTATCATTTCAACAGTTTTTCACAAAAAATTGTTAGAGTTAATTGTGATTTTCATGGCTGGTGTTCATGTTAGCGGTTATTTTTTTTTTTGGTACGACACCTGCAGAGGTGCTTGTTTCAAGGTTTTCTGTAACCACAATTTTTATTGGATGTTGCACTATTCGTGTGCCCCATAAATTATTTTTTTATTATATACGTGTGTTGCGCAGCGGCTCGTTACATGTTTGTTTTGGTGATGGGGGTGTTGGTGTTTTTCTTTGCGATGCTTTTTGTCGAGTTTAAATGGACGCATTTGTTTTTACTATTAATGGCAGTTGTTTTTGCCACGAAAGGGTTATTTTTATTTTTTTGGTTTTCCTAACTAGGATGCCTTTAGCTTACTGTGTTGATTTTTGGTTTACGATTCTTCCCTTTGATTCATTTATTTTGTGGTTGGTGATCAATCCTGCAAGGGGGGAAGGTGTGTATGCGCACTTTGTCCGTACATGCGTTAGTACGTAGGTCAGGCAACGCCCTGGTGCGCAGTGCCGCATTGCAGATGCTTGGTCAGCAGAATTGAGATAGTATAAAAGGATATGCGCGGCTCAGAGGCGCATTTGGACCGTGCTCTACCCTGTGTTAACATCTCTACCAGTAAACGCCCCAGTTAACCAGCGTTATCTCTACCCTCTGGCTTTGACACATGTTTTTTAGTTATTTTTTGTTATAAAAACATTAAAAAGAAACCATTCAGTAAAAGTAGTTGCAGATAACCCACAATTACCAAACGGAATGTAAGTGGAACAGCAGGAGCCACAGAACTTATATTGATGGACTCAAAATTCAGAGCTTACTATCTCTACTATGTCTGATTTTATTTTTAGGTGACCAAAAAAATCAGACATAGCAGAGATAATAAGCTCTGAATTTTGACTCAATCAATATGAGTTCTGTGGTAAGTTATGTGGCTCCTGCTGTTCCTCTTAGCTCCTCTAGGTAATTGTGGGTTATCTGCCACCACTTTTACTGAATGGTTTCTTTTTTGTTTTCATTACAAAAAAAATGACTAAAAAAACATGGATGTTAATATATTTTAGATGACCAAAAAAATATGCTGTTTTTTTACAAAAAATTCTGACTAATAAAAATGAATATTAATATATTTTCTGGTACCATATATAACCATGCTGTTTTTTTAATAAAAAATCATGACTAAAACAATATATTTTATATGACCTAAAAAGCCCCATGCAGTTTTTTAAAATATCATGTTTCTTACCAAAAAATCATGACTGAAAAACTATGAATAATATATTTATGAGCTAAAAAAATGTTTTTATACTGAAAAATAATGACTAAAAAAATATGAATATATTTATGAGACCTAAAAATCCCATCCCTGTGCTGTTTTTTTAAAAATGTGTTTTTACAAACAATGATGTGTAAGAAAATTTGGATATGAATTTATTTTTTAAGTGTTTTTCATATAAAATTGTGTCTTAAAATCATGGATATTAATATATTTTATGTCACCAAAAAAATGATTGTTTCTCTAAAAATGTTTTTTATTAAAAAGTTATTATTATTCATTTTTTGCTCACGACTTCTTTGTAAAAAAAAACATGGATATAAACTTATTTTATGTGACCAAAAAACCATGCTTTTTGAAAAAAGTTTTTTTTACCACAAACCATGACTAAAAGCAACATGAGTGTTATTAAATTTTATTTGACTGAAAAAAACCATGACATTTTTAAAAACCATGATTTTTTCACAAAGTCATTAATATCTATGTTTTTAGTCATGATTTTTTTTGGTAAAGATACATGATTTAAAGAAAACCAGCATGTTTTTTTGGCACATAGAATATTTTATTATTCAAATTATTATTCATTATTCCTTTTGGAGACCAGCTCCATCCTCAGTAAGTCATTCAGTCAAATGTTTTTTAGAGGAACAGTGAAACTTCATTGTCCATTTTACCACATTTTACTGAATGACTTACTGAGGATGGAGCTGGTCTCAAAGGTTTTATGGAGTGAATACGAGGCCTGTCGAAAAAGTATCCGACCTTTGGCCAGAAAAAATACTTCAACAACCTGACGGGGTTGGGACCCTAATCCCCTTCAAAGTAGGCTCCTTGTGCTTCCACACACTTAGCCCACCGATCCTTCCACTGCCGGAAACACCTCTGGAAGTCTTCTTTTGGAATGGTGTTCAGCTCTGTCGTCGCGTTCCGCATTATCTCTTCTCTACTCTCAAAACGGGATCCTTTCAGTGGTGTCTTCAATTTTAGAAACAACCAGAAGTCGCAAGGAGCCAGGTCTGGAGAGTAGGGAGGTTGGCGAACGGTCGTAATTCCATGTTTGGCCAAGAAATTGCGGATCAAATGGGATGAATGTGCGGGCGCGTTGTCGTGATGCAAGTGCCAGTTGTTCGCAGTCCACATGTCTGGTCTTTTGCGCCGAACTGCATCACGAAGTCGCCGGAGAACATCCTGATAGTACTCCTTTGTCACTGTTTGTCCTTCCGGTGCGTATTCGTGATGCACAATTCCACGGACATCAAAGAAAACAGTCAGCATCACCTTGATTTTGCTTCGCACCTGCCGCGCTTTCTTCGGCCTTGGAGACTCGGGATGCTTCCATTGGGATGACTGTCTTTTTGTTTCTGGGTTTTGTGTTACACCCATAGCATCTTCCCCAAACACCTGCTGAATCTTACGAATTGTTTCAATTTGAGAATCACCAAGCTTTTGACAAAATTTGATGCAGTGTCTTTGCTCAATTCGTTCAGTCATCTTGCAAGAAAACTAAATCCGACAAATACTTAGAACAGCACTTTACTTGGTGACCACCAGCCAGTGACTGGCCCAAGTGAATGCGGTGAAAAAAGTCAAGCATGCGCATTAAGATTCCTCCTTCCACCGTGCACAGTGGCGCCGCCTTAGAATCACTACTTTGCGCGGGAAAAATTAAGGTCGGATACTTTTTCGACAGGCCTCGTAGATTCTTTGTAGATATTTTATTCTAAGACCTAGTACAGTTCTAATAAATATGATGTCAATATTAACAGCATTCTTTGTTTATAAGTTTCTAAAGACAATTCGATTAAAGAAAAATAACTTTCCTGACATTTAGGCCCGTGTTTTCTTAGTCATGATTTTTCTGTTAAAAAACAGTGTTTTGAAAAAAAGCATTGGATTGTTTATGTCACATAAAATATATCAATATCCATGTTTTTTAAGTCAAATTTTTGGATAAATAACATGTTCTTTAAAAAAAACAGCATGGTTTTTTAGTCACATCTCTATCAACGACCATAAGTAAAGATATGTTATAACACACCACTTTGGGAGTTGAAGGTCATTCACAAGTATTGTAAAATAAATGAAATATTAAAACATGAAACCGCAGAAAATGAAAAATTTCATAAAACCATGGAAAATCATGAATTAAGAAGTATGCTGTTTTATTTAGTAATCTGACATGAAAACAAATAATGTAATGTGGTTCTTTTTCTTGCAGAGTGATTTTCAGACAAAATATTAAAAAAAAAAAAATATCCATGATTTTTTTGGCCATGGTATTTTTTGTAAAAATGTGTTTTTTTAAAAAAAAAAACATGTTTTTTTTTAGTCACATCTCTACACAGCACAAAATCAAAACAATGAATTCAGAGTGATCCTTAAACCTCTAATCATCAAATATGTTTTGAATTTTCTATAGATCATATTCAGTTATTTTTAGATGATGGTTCAGTAAGTTTAAATTTTGTTTGTTCAGTCCCGTTTCATTTGCTTGGTCATGTTTCAGTGACCGGTGTCACTTGTTCATTAACATTTCAGCTCATCGGTCAATTATAGCAAATGGTAATTGCACATAAGACATAGAAAAATATGTGAGGAAAATAATAGTAAATATTAATAAGAAAAAATACTCTTGCTCTAAATTAACAACTTTGAACTAACTAGTGATACCTTGGGTCACCAATGCCTTTCTTTATAAATTTTTTTGTGTTATAAAGTCATGTCTTCATATTGGGTTACAAATTTAAATTTTCCTTCCAAGCTCCTGTTTTTGGTGGACAAAGTCTTAATACCATGCTCTGTGATCGCATTTTTCTTGGAGATAACTTAACAACAGCATCTCAGAAAGGAGTCACATGGTTCCTCCCATGCATACTCACCACCTTCTAAACCCTCTTTAGCATCCCGTTTGCTTGCTCATTCTCTCAAAAGCAGCCACCTAGATTCAATGGGTATTACAGACACCTAGGCCACCTAATCTCAAGATAGCAGCCGCCATCTTGGGTACCATCTTAGGATAAAAGATCCTAAAAGTGAGTTTAGGCTCCGCAAGCTTTACGGGGCAAGCTAATAATAAATTACAAAGTATTCAAACGTACTCTTAACAGCTTGATTGTGCATACCATATAACCAACCGCTCTAACTTATAAAATACTTATTTGCGGCAAACAGTATATAGAGGAAAAGTAATTTATTTTGATGTTATTATCATGACTCAAGCAACAAAAATTTGTAAATTGATTCCTAGCTCTTTATTCGAGCGCATTTGTCATCAGAGACAAAACTAAACCTACCGCTTCAACTCATTAAATACTCATTTGCAACGCAAAGTGCATAGAAGAAAACTTGTTTATTTTAGGTCAATATAGAATATAATGTTGTCAACGAATTTCATAATTTTGTAGGTATAGATGGGTAATATAGTCAATTATAAGACGTTTTACAGGAATGACATTCTGCCCGGCGATGCGTTATTTTCGAATTATTCAACTTTGAAGCTGGCTTGTGCGCGCCATGAAAGCACGCGGGGCTAGCGTAATTTAATTAATAACGGACGCTAATCCCCTATTACAAACGTAAAGAGGTTGGGTCGTGAGGGGTAGGCACAGTTCTTTAAGTGAAAATTATAAATAAAGGTTTCGAGTGACGTTTGTTTACATCGACGCCAAGGTGGCTGCCGCCATGGCGCCAACCGTTTGAAGATGGCGGCAGCCATCTTCGAGTCGATGTAAACAAACGTCACTAGAAAGCTTTATTTATAATTTTCACTAAAAGAACTGTTGCTACCCCTCACGACCCAACCTCTTAACGTTTGTAATAGGGGTTAGCTTCAATTTTCATTGCTAAAACAATGACTGTTTTTGCGTTAAAAGGGCCATTCAGGAGCGCCGTTCGTATAACTTCAAGCTTAAATAACTCGAAAACTAAGCATTTCCGGGCACATTGACATTCGTGTAAAACGTCTTATAATCGACTATATTACCCATCTATACCTACAAAATTATGAAATTCATTGACAACATTATATTCAATATTGACCTTATTTTAACCTAATTAACTTAGAATAGGCCCCAAAAACTGGAAAATCAATTCTTACCTAACGCTACACATTTACCATCATTTTTTCACAGGGTGTATCTGACCTCCTGCACTTCATATAACAGCAAAAATTTCCATTTCTCAAATGGTCTCAATATTCCTGGATTGCAATGGAAGATGCTGTCCTTAAACTCATATTATGCTAGGCTAGTTCTAAGGTTTTGAGTGAAATATTTATCGAGAACTAAATAATTAAAGTCGGGTGATTTCATAGTATAATGTTGAGGAAATCCAAATTTAGGGACTAATAAATTTTCATTAAAACCTGGGAAACAAATATGCAACTAGAATTTCAAATATAGGGTAATTCATCAAATATCGAACAGAAACCAAGTGTGTCTTGAAACAACCTTCATAAATCGGTGACTTTTGCTCTGAATAGCTGTTGCGGGCCTCAAGATAATTCTTGAACAGTTGCTTTCTTGTTCTGTGATGTCGCTTTAAAGACAACGTAGATTGTTGGAATTTATTTATTGTTCTAAAAATCAAACTCTTCAATAACAATTTCATCAATATCGAACATGAATGGAACAAGAATTTTGATCCGAACAGGTTTTTTGTTCGAATTTTGAATCCGAACACAACTTACTAAAAACTATGTAGGCCTATCTAGGATTAGGGAAAAAAGGCTGTGAGATACCCTATATCAATATATTTAAGGAGCGCCTTCTTCTTTATACTACAGTACATTTTCTAGATCTTAGATTTACGATTATGGCTAAGTACTGCAACGTAGCCTATATCGTCTGGGGAGGTAGATCGAGCTTGTTTACAGTTAAGACGGAGATATTATTTTATTTTACTTATTTTTGTAACAAATATATTCTTCAGTAATTAAATTAACTTTTTATTGACCTTTGACCCGTATAATACACTTTGTAATGTTAAGCCCGTCTGTATATATTGCCATAGGCTTGTGGAAGGTTGCTAATTTTCTGTAGCACCTCCTTCGAGTCTATCATGGGGTTTAAGGCCCGGTAAGGGATAGTAACAAATCGGTCGGAGAAACGGGTTTATTGTTTAGGTTACTGAGGCCAGTAATCTCAAGAAGTAACGAGAACGTAAAATAGTGAGACTAAAAGAGTGTAAACGTATGGGGGTAGCTGTAATCTGACGAAGAACAAAAGGGGTTGATATAATATAAAATAATGCCAGCATGAACTAACAAAAAATGTACGGTTACATAAGAAAATGAATGAAAAGAATTCATTTCATTCGCCAGAAATAATAATTGGTTTTAGTGAATGCAGGACAGGGTCCATCCGCCTGCTAAAGCAGAAATGACTATCGTACAGGGGCTACTTTACGAAATACAACTTATTAACCGACCTTTGTGACATTGGAAACACATTAACTATTATTTATTTTTCAACTACTAACTATTGCGCTAGGCTAGGCTTATTGCCATAGGCTAATCAACACAAAATAAATTGAAATAAACTAAAACTGAAACAAACATAGAACAATATATAGATGAATGCAAAACACACAATTGCTATGTATATACAATATTTTAAGGAAATGAAACAGGCGTTCAATAGATCAATTCAGTTATTTAAAAGAATTAAGAATCGAAAAGCCCTGTTCGAGGCATATATTCATGATTTATAAGAAATTTTGATTCGAACACCTTTGTTCACTAATTAATACTGACATGAAAAAGGAACTGAATGTCGAACATGGAATAATTATCAAGGTTTTGGCGAGAAAGAAAAAAATACAGCAACAGAACATCATATGACAACACTACTCTCTAGTTATGACTGGAGGTTGACGGTGACCCAACAACAATTAAACCGTCGCAATTTTCCCGAGGTGCGTAAGATTTTTCAAGTGAAAAAATATGACCAATTTGTAAGGGACGTACAGAAAATGCGTTCGCAACGGCTGGTAGCAGTTTGCAGCTCACAGAAATGAGTTTTTATCACTAAAATAGGAGTTTAAGATGTAAGATCATCGGCACTGAGCAAGTTTGGATGCTTACTAAATTTATTACGCGCATATTACCAAAGTTGTTCGATAATCAGTTCAGTTCGATATTTGATGAATTACCCTAGTTGGCCAATTTGTTTTATTCAATAAATATTCTAGAAAAACTAACATGTAATTTTGAAAGAGGTTTCTGAAACCCTGAAATTTTAAAACGAATATTTCTCCTACTCAGTCCAAAAGTAAGATTATACATAAAGTTCAAAAAACAAACACACCTCACCAACGTAATTATTTTCCTTGTTTTTTTCTAGTTAAGAGATATTTTCGCCTCTCCCTAACTGCACACACGCAGGCACGTTCGACTTTCAGCAATAAAAGGATCAAAGTCAAAAGAGACCGGTAGAAGCATTGTAGACCATCTTAAAATTTAAAAAGTCGTGTGAAAAAGCTTTGTTACGTGCATTGAATTTACAGAAAATCAAATCTGAATCGACTTTTTTAATCAAAATAAGATAAATAATAGATGAGTAGCAAAGTTCTTATCCTACATAACATTCAATTCCTGGTGTTGATGATCAATCTACGATGCTACCGGAGCATTTACTTTGATATATCAAATAAATCATTTATAAAATCTATATTATAGCCTGGTAGAATGTTTAATCAGAATGAACAATCAAAATAAAAGTTTTTTAATTATTTTAATTAGGGGTGATAGAGAGGACAAATTTTCTCGATATGATCAACTGACATGAATGATCTAATTTAATACAACCAGTTGAACTATTTAAGATTCGCACATATTTATTAGACTCCCACGATGTAGATGAATTTTTATGGTATTAATGGAGTTTCCTTTTTTTACTTGTCAGTACGTCTCACTGTCAACATAGGAGTTTTTACATTTGAAGACTGACGCAACATTTGAGAGAAAACTCGTTGAAAAGCAAGAACACCTTTCTTCGTTCATTTCATGACTGCGTAACATAACCTAATCTTACAGATTTTCTTCAGTATTTTAAAACCATATATTTCAATACAAATATGATGTTATGGGATCACCGTAATAGAAATGAACATTATTAATTGGACAATCCTACAATGATACATAAAGTGGATTAGGGGATCAATAGATTGGAGTTTCAGTTAAAACAAAGTTTTTGATACCCTTGAGTTTCAACAGTCGTGCAATGGCAATAGTCAAAAAAACGATTTAGAAAAAAGCATGAGAAATGCATTCCCTCTGATAGGTTATCACAAATTTGACAATGAAGCACAATAAAAGTAATAATAAAAAAACTAGTGACACATTGAGGAAAAACGCTCATGTTAGTACACACTTATATTAAAATTCGAGCTTAGGAACTTTCGATGTCACGGATTACACTGGGAAACAATCTTTAAAAAAAAACTTCTGTATGGTTTCCGCTTATTTAGAATAATATTGTCATGTTGATTCCAAATCTGTATTGTTTTTTTTCTAGCAATTCTAGTTCTATCTCCGAGGCCTACCAACCACAGCAAAATTCCACTGGTTAGCTGTAGACTATAGTAAAACTTGCCAACTGATTACGATTTGACTCCTTTAGAGCTATCGAGAGTGTGTCGAGAGTTTACGGATGTGGACCAAAGAAACACGTGAAAAGGTGCCATTTGGTAGCCACATGGTTTGGCAAAAGCAAAAAATATCATTCTGCTGTATATTACGTTTATTCAATGTAAGCATTAGAATTTAACAAGAAAAATAAATATAAAATTGAACATCCTAACGTACCGTCAGCTACATGACCAATACCGTTTTCTTCTGAAATTCCAGTGCCAGTTTCCGAACAACTACCTCCTCTGGAAGATCTGAATGATGCTGAAGAAAAAGAAAGAAAAGAAAATAAACGTTTATTTCCAAGTCGCCACATGAGACACATGCCAACATATTGGCTTTTAAAAGTTTCTTAATACAGGACGTCCTAGAACAAAAATTTCCAGACGAAGAGTACTAATTGACAAACCATCCGAGGTGTACAAGTAGATAAACCATACGAGGTATAATAATAGACAAACTATACGAGGTGTACTAACAGTCAAACCACCAAAGGTGTACAAATAGATAAACCATACGAAGCATATTAATTGACAAAATATACGAGGCGTACTAATAGACACACCACACGTGGTGTGCTAATAGTCTAACAAAAGTTCCATACGAGGAGTACTAATTGAGATATTAATTGACAAAATATACGAGGCGTACTAATAGACACACCACACGTGGTGTGCTAATAGTCTAACAAAAGTTCCATACGAGGAGTACTAATTGAGATAAGCCATACGAGGCATAATAATAGGCAAACTATTCGAGGTGTACTAAAAGACAAACTATCAGAAGTGTACAAATAGATAGATCATACGAGGCATATTAATAGACAAAATATACGAGGCGTACTAATAGACAAACCATACGTGGCGTGCTAATAGTCTAACTCTGTCAAGGGTAGTTGAATGAGAAATGAAAAATATCATCTCTTGGATATTTTATATTCCAAGAGATTCTGGTATAGCGTCCCTTGTCTTTTTCCTACTTCGATAATTTCAATAAGAACTTGGGAGTTTCGGAAAATTCTTTAGTGGTATTCGAATTATTTATAAGATCATCGAAGTAGGAAAAATACAAAAAAGCTACAAAGGAGCAGATTGAAACACCATCGTAAATGACAATCAAGTATGGAGAAAAGGTTAGTCACGAAGTAATTTATAAAGAACACCGCGCAACACAGCACGCACATCTAGAAATGCGTAAACAAACTTACACTCAAAAATTAAATGCATGGCTTATTCGGCATACAAATATAGAGATAATTTTTGCACGAGCGTTTTATTTCATTTGTCTGTTTATACTTTTAATTTCTTCTATTCACAGAAATTCCCTTCCGGGTCGTGATAGATCGATTTATAAATCATTTAATTAAGCAAGCGCAATCAATTTGTTTATTTCTGGAATTTGGCTTAATGTTAACTGATTGCAGAGCTTTAGGTAAAATGTAATGTGTCTTGAGGTTTTGCTTTTACGCAAAAAGTAGAAATAGAAATATATATATATGTAAATGTGCGTATATATATATGTGCGAACCTGTGCACGTGTACACTGATACATAGACATTTATGTTTGCGTGCGCACACATACACACTCATGCACACACTAACACATATATTCACATATATACGTATTGAAAATGAATATAAGAAAAATGCTAATAAACATGAAAAATTATCTTGCTCCTTCTATATTTAAAATGACAGCCAAAGCTCTGATGAATCGTAAGAAATAACCTGATGAAAGATAAGGAAAAGAAAAAGGATTTCGAAATACGTATAAATGGAATGGTTTTTCAATTTCATAACAGAAATTTTAGGAAAACTCAAGTTACCGTTGAGGAACAGCAACAACAAAAAAAAACATGTTTCATATCTTCTCGATATTCTCTGCAACATCATGCGGAGCGGACATGGGTACATGGGATAAAATGGAGATACAGTGTAAGCCGGTTACCACTCATGATTGACAAATATCTACAAAATTTTGGCAGAAATGCGTGAACAAACATATAATCGACATCAAAATTCATAGCATGTACAACATACGGACAGAAAGATAATTTTACCACGATTCATATGCTCAAATTGCGCTTTATTTCATTAATTGTATTTGTCATTAATCCGATTCACAGAAACGCCCTCTGGGGAAGTGATAGATCTATTTTTGAATCATTTCGCTAGTGCAATAAAATGTATTAACCGGATGGGTTTGGCGTAAAGAAATGAAGTAGGAACATGTATATCTATTTATGTAGATATATATACCTACATACGTACACACACATATTAATATATATACTTATTGAAAATGATATATAAGTGTAATATAGCGAGTAGTGTAAGTTCTAGTTAGAGAGACCAAAAGTTGGCAACGCTCGAGAGAGCAACACTCGCAAGTCAGTCTTCAAGTGGTCTCGGGCTCAACAACAAGTGAATGTTGGCCGAGTGTGTATATAATTACCTACTGTAATTGGTAATGGAAATGTGAGTACTTCCATCCACCCTTGTGTTGGAAAGCGGTGGAAGGTCTGAGTTGCCCCAGGAAACAGGGCAAGTTCCTCCATCCGGCGGGAATAAGAGTCAGAGAAGCTGCCAACGCGGTGGGTAGTGAGGTGACTCCGAATGCTGTTGGCACGCCTCCACCGGCGAGAATCTCTTTTAGAGAGGCCGTGAGCGGCCGCGGAGTTGAGGTTTTTGGAGTTCCTCCGACTGCAGTGACTGTGCCGAGCCTTGGGTCGGACAGGACTAATCTTCTAAATTTGGAGAATGCGACTCCTTTTTTAGAGTTACGGAGACAGGTGCAGGCAATCCAGGAGCTTTTGGAGAGAGTACTGAGTGGGCGAGAAGAGCATCGTCCTCTGGTAACAGAGGCCCGAACCTGCACCTGCAAGCGAGTCTGGTAAGCAAGGAAACTCATTGCACTATAATGATGTGCAATGTGGAGGGCTTGAGCACCCGTCAGAAGAATTTCAAGGTCGGAATGCTCAGGGACAGAGCTCTTCTCGCGAGTGCTGTGTTGATTGCTTTGGTGGAAACCCATCTGAACGTGGACGTGCTTGACGCTGAGGTCTACATAGAGGGTTTCCAGATATTTAGATCGGACCGACTTCCAGGCCGAAAGAAGGGCGGAGTTGCGGTGTTTGTAAAGGCCCTTTTACACTGACGGTGTCTTCGCGCTCCACACCGTCGCTCCATCCCGCCAGCCAAATAAGCTCCGCCCACAGCAGAGCAAAATGACCCTTATTGCCACGCTCTCGGTAAGGAGCGGCAATATTCTGCATGCTAAATATTGGCGGTGTGCACTGCCGGTTAACAGCATTCAGTTTCTCTTGAGACCATAGAGAGCATGTGTAGTCATGGCTTGCATATTATGGAGCAAAGAAGAAATTAAAACTCCTATCGAAAAATGTAAAGAATTTCCATGTTTATGGAACGTTAAGCTCGCAGAGTATAAAAACAGAGCGTCCAGAGAAGATGCTTTTAAAAGCATAGCATCTCACTTCCACAATTATAATATTTTAATGGTTAAAATGAAAATTCAAACACTGATAGGCCAAGATAGGAAACCGCTCTCACTATTCAAAAAATCAAAGAAGCATACACAGCGTATGTGAACGTAAAATTAATTACAGTGCAATTAAAATTGTACAGTGTGCATGGCTCTTAGGAAAAGTACTTCAAGTAAACGAAAAACATTCGGCAGTTGTCATTAGAAGATTATTGAAATTAAAGGAGAAGTAAAAAAATACACCTACAAATTGGTAGTTGTATTTATTTTTTCTTTCTTTTATTAGTGTTTTTGAAGGTAATTGGGTAGTATCAAAGTTTTTTAGAATATTAGCTTTTTACTTCTGCAAAATATTCTGTAAATATTCTGCAAATTGTTCTGCCAAGTATTCTGTCAGTAGTGCAAGAGCAATACTGACGATCAGGGCTCACACTGAATATGTTTAGATAAACCTAGATTGAACATGAAAAAACCTAGATTCGCTAAAAATAAATGGAGAAGTGTAACTTTAATAAGAAATAAGTAAAAGTTGACATACGTCAGTAGAAACAATGATGGTAATGCTGATTTTATCCTGTATTTCATCCAAATTTTTTTGTTCAGCGCAAATTTCAATATTAAGTCGACTTTTCTGTTGTGCAAGGCGCTTTTCATTACGCTGGTGACATGCTCTGTTGATGACATCTCGTGCCAATTTCGGCTTAGGCTTCCAACCGTGACAGGTTTTTCATTCTTTCCATTAACCATTCTTTTTTGAAAGATTGCATTTACCACTTTTTAGGCATCGTTTTCGAAGGGCTAGCCATTTTGAATACTAGTGCGGCAAAAATATGAAAATTTGAATGTTTAAAATAATTAATGTTTAGGCATTCATTTAAAAGAATGCACAACCAGTTTTACGATCAAAATGCGCGTCACCTCACTGCAACGTGCCTAGCAAATCGAAGAAACAGAAGTGGAGCGACGGCTATCCCTGGCTTGGGCGGGCTTGCAAGTTCGTAAGATACTCGTTCATTACGCGTTTTTAAGGTCGAGAAACAGATTGAACACGTTCTACCCCATCCGATAGGCGTGGTTTTGAATCAGATATTCATTTGCATACGGTGTTGAAACAATAATTCTTAACTGCATTACTAAATTTACTACAGTTAATGATGAAGTTACTGTCTGACTTGAAAAAAAAATATTTAGCAATAGATCAAAAATTAATTAAACCTAGCAACCCAGGAGGGATCGAAAAAACAAGATCTCGGTGGAAAACCCAGGATGAAGAGCCCTGCGTGGCGATTTCTGTCTCTCGGGAAGGAGCGTTGTGTTGAGCGGCAATGTAAAAGCAAGTCGGTGTGCCCTGACGCTCAGTCCTCTCGTGGGCGGAGCTATAGCAAGTCCACCGTCGCTCCATACCGTCGCTCCACACCGTAGGTGTAAAATGAGCTTAAGGGAGGATATAGCCGCTGAAGCTGTTGTCCTCACTGGCGGTTCTAATGGAGTGGTGGAGCACCTTGCGTTGTGGTTCGACAGTAGGAGGCTGGTCCTGGCTGTGATTTACAGACCTCCCACATGTGAATCGACCAACTTCGATACTGTGCTTGGCCATCTTGTTGGGAGGTTGGAGGAGCAGGGTACTCCCATCCCAACCATGGTGGTGTTGGGAGACTTCAACTTCCCTCGGATGTGCTGGTCCACTGGTAGGATGGAAGGAGGGGCCAATGATACCAGAGCACAGGCGGCTGCTCTTTGGAGCTTTATGGAGGAGTTTGCCCTGGAGCAGTATGTCACTGTGCCTACGCGGTTGGACAGTGTACTGGACCTATTCCTGACAAATGGCGGGGATCTGGTGAGAGGACTAGCTGTCGAAGACCTATCCTGTCGGACCACCGGTTAATCCTGGCAACCGTTGACCTAGGCTCGAAGTCTGGTAGTGAGGAGCGCCAAAGTGGGCGGTGTGCGCTTGACTCACTGAACTTCATGAGCGAACGTGTTGACTGGACTGGGTTGAGAAGGCACCTGTTGGAGATACACTGGGAGGACCGGATAGATGCAGATGTGGCAGAGGAAGTGTATCAGCAGTTCTGTGGGGTGCTGGCTGACGTCTGCCCAAAGTACGTGCCGAGGAGAAGGAAGCATAAAGGTAGATCTGTTCCTAGTGATCGCCGTACTTTGATGCGCAAGAGGAGACGGCTCTTAAAGCGACTATCAGAACCAGCCACTCCAGAGACAAAGCAGAGAATTGTTGCAATGGTGCGTGACCTTGAGGTATTGCTCCAGCGTTCGCATGAGGAAGAAGCTTTGAGGGAGGAGGATTTGGCCGTGGAGGCAATCCAAAGAAACCCTAAGTACTTCTATGCATTCGCCAAAAGGAGAACCCTGACAAGGTCTACGGTTGGACCGTTCCGCATCGGTGATAGTATTGTCAGTGCTCCAGACGAAAAGTGTGAGGTCTTGAGAAAGCAATATGAGTCCGTATTCAGCGTACCGATACTCCAGAGCCTGAGGTCACACTTGGATGAGCTGCTGCGAGGGATCCGTGAACCGGGACTGTTGGAGGACATCTTCTTTACGGAGGATGATTTGGTGGTCTCTATAAAAGAACTGTCCCCGACGTCGGCACCGGGACCGGATGGAATCCCTGCCGTATTGCTGCGAAATTGCTGCGAGGAACTAAAGATGCCACTCTTTTGGCTGTGGAGGTCGTCGATGAGCGAAGGCAACGTCCCGCAAGCCCTGAAGCGTGGTTTAGTGACGCCGATATTCAAGGGCGGAGAAAAGCACGCCCCAATGAATTATCGACCAGTAGTACTGACGTCACATGCTATTAAGGTCTTTGAGAGGGTGGTAGCCAGGAGATTGGTGCGTCTTTTGCAGAGTGCGGACCTCTTCAACGAGCATCAACATGGCTTCAGAAGAGGAAGGTCATGCCTCTCGCAGCTCCTAGAGCATCACCGCTTAATAACCGAAGAGCTGGGCAGTGGGCGGGCAGTCGATGTCGTGTATTTGGACTTCGCCAAAGCCTTTGATAAGGTGGACCATGGTGTCCTTCTGCGAAAGCTGCGGGCTTTCCACATTGGAGGAACGTTGCTGAGATGGTTGGCCAGTTTCTTGACGGATCGGAGGCAGATGGTGGTCGTGGATGGGTGCCTCTCGTCTGAGTCGGTGGTTGCAAGCGGGGTCCCGCAAGGCTCAGTGCTGGGCCCGCTACTGTTTTTGATCCACATCGCAGACATTGATCTAAACCTGCAACATGCGCGGGCGTCCTCTTTTGCTGATGACACCAGGATAATTAAGGAGGTGGCCAGCTCAGAGGATTGCGTCGACTTGCAGGAGGATTTGGAGAGGATCTATGTCTGGGCGGAGGAAAATAACATGAAATTCAATGAGGCTAAATTTGAGCTCATTAGGTACGGCCGGCATCCAGACGAAGCATTCTCCTACACGACAGCGGGTAACCTCACGATTGAGAGAAAGCTTTCTCTTCGAGACTTGGGGGTTGTTGTGGAGGAGGGAGGAGGCTTCGGCGAGCACATCAGTGGTGTGGTGAAAAGATGCAGGCGGCAGATCTGGTGGGTGTGCAGGACCTTTAGGACCAGAGAGCCGACCCCAATGTTGACCCTGTACAGAGCACTAATTCTTTCCCTGGCAGAGTATTGCTGCCAACTTTGGAGCCCAAGTGGGCGGGGAGATATAGTGCGGCTGGAGAGTATACAGCGGTCCTTTACTGCCAGGATTGAAGGTACTCGTCGACTGGATTATTGGAGTCGACTTGAGCATTATCGGATGTACTCCCTCCAACGGCGTAGGGAGAGGTATATAGTAATATATACATGGAAGATGCTGACGGGGCTTGTTCCGAACTTCACAGACGGCAGAATTGGGCTTCGGACGAAACAGCACATTCGGTTCGGTACATTGTGTGTGGTCCCGACCCTGAATAACAGAGCCCCAGCAAGTGTGAGGAGCAGGCATGAGCATCGTTTTCGGTCATGGGCCCAAAACTTTTTAACTGTCTTCCCCGCACCCTGAGAGAGCATGTCGGGTCGCTGGAGGCATTTAAGAGGCAACTGGATGAATTTTTGAGGACGGTTCCGGACAAGCCACCGCTGCCTCACTACTATCAGCCTGCTGCAGGCAACAGTTTGCTGCAGCAGCTCGCCCACCGAAAGGCGCAACAACTGTAGCGGCGCGACAGCGCTGTGAGGCGGCGCCTTCGGCGTGACCTGGACCAGAGCGTCCGAACTTCACCAAAGGGCCAAAGGGTATCTAACTTCTTAATTTCTAAACTAATGTACTTAATTCTACTCGACTCTTTTCTATATATTCCCACCAATCTCCGCTCTACTCATGCTAGCCACATGTCAGATAATTGAGTATTTAAGTTAAGGTATCCAAGAGGTGAGTGCATTATTTACCTAAAGTGATGTGTCATTGCATTGTGTATTATGGTCAGCACTATTACTGTGTTGTGTCTATGTGGAACCTATACTGTGCTCTAGTGTAGGGTTACCTACTCCACTACACTGGCGACGAGGATTTTGGTAGAACTACTGGGAGAGGCTAGACTAGTGAAGGAACTCAGAATTATTCAATGACTAGAGTATTGGTGCTGTAAATTTCTGTTTACCAAGGTGTATTACTACAGTCTCTTGAATTGACTACTCTTGCAACTGCTATTGTTGCTACTACTATTTCAGGTAAATATCTGACAAATTAGCTGTGTAAGTAGCTGTAAAGCTGGGTAAAAATGCCAATGCTAGGCTCAGTGGGAGAATTCAATCCTGTAGAGGAAGAATTCCCGGAATATGAAGTCAGGCTAAACTGCTTCCTGAGTATTAATAAAGTGGAAGATTCAAATAAAGCCAAAAAATTTATTGCTCTGGTGGGTCCTAAAATTGTGAGGTTAGCAAAGGACCTGCTCTCCCCTAAAAAACATTTAGATGCTACCTATGATGAGATCATGGAAGCGTTAAGACGGCATTTTAAGCCGACACGCAACCATATCTTTGAAAGGTTTAGGTTCCATAAGCGGAACCAGAAACAAGGGGAGAGCATTCTGATTTTGTGGCTAGCTTGAAGGCCCTTTCAGACACCTGTAATTTCAAACAGGAAGTGCTAGAAGAAACACTTCCAGACAGGTTCATACTGGGTGTGGCCAGTAATGATGTTCAAAATTGCTTGCTGAATGAAGATGACCTGACATGGCAAAAGGCCATGGATCTAGCTACTGCTAAAGAAATAACACTGAGAGAAACAGTGGTGTTGAGGCAATCAAATCCTATTCTAAATGTAGGTCAGAGTAGAGTTCAGCAAACTGCGCACAAGCCTCAGGGCAAAACTCAGGCTCAAGCTAGCCCCAAACCAGCATGCAGCGGCTGTGGTAATCTGCACTGGCGTAGAGATTGTCCCTACAAAGACAGTGTTTGTCATGGTTGGGGCCAAAAAGGTCATCTAAAAAAATGTGGTTTCAAACTATAAGGGCAGAAATCTGCTAAAGGCAACAAAAATAATTTTGTGCATGCTATGCATGAAAAAAGGGGGAGGGAACACCACCCTAACCCTAATGGAACTAGCAATGGAACCAGTGCAGATTACCCAGCCCCCAATCATGGGTGTTATGGGGAAATATTTTCTTTAGCAGAAGAAATGAAACCCCCAATCAAAATTAAATTGTTACTGAATGGTGTGCCATTAGAGATGGAGGTAGATACAGGTGCTGCCAGGTCTATCCTATCAATGGCCACCTACTCTAAAATACCAGCTAAGTCAAGACCCGAGCTGAGACCTTCTGATGTTAAGCTTAGGACTTATGGGGGAACCACACTAGTGGTTTGTCGGCAGATTAAGGCTAACATCCAGCGTGAATCTAGTGGTATGGTTCCTCAGCTAGCAACTATTGGGGTTGTAGACAGGGAGGGGCCAGCTTTGCTGGGTAGGGACCTCATTGATTCCCTTGGGCTAACTATAGTAGCAAATGAGGTCAACAAATTGACTACCTGCCCTGAAGAGTTAGCAAATAAATTCCCCGACCTTTTTCAACCAGGTCTAGGTTGCTTTAAGGGAAGGAATTTCAAAATAGAAGTTTATCCAGCCGTACCACCAAAGTTTTGTAAGGCCAGGAACGTGCCTTAAAAACTTAGACCTAAGGTGGAGGCAGAGCTTGATAGACTGGTGCAGGAAGGTATCCTCACCCCTGTACAGTACTCAAGATGGGCAGCGGCTATCGTCTCTGTGCTCAAGGCTGATCAAAGCATCCGAATATGTGGCGACTACAAACTAACCGTCAACTGAGCCACTAAGCTTGATACCTACCCTATACCCAGAGTGGAAGATCTATTTAGCGGGTTAGCAGGAGGAGTTATATACTCCAAGCTAGATATGTCTCAGGCATACGCTCAACTACTCTTGGATGAAGACTCCAAGGAACTCACGGTAATAAACACCCACAGAGGTTTATTTGCCTACAACCGTCTCAGCTTTGGAATTGCGTCCGCACCTGGAATCTTTCAGCGTGCCATGGAAGGACTATTGCAGGGCCTCCCAGGAGTGTTCTGCTACCTGGATGACGTCCTGGTGAGTGCCACTAATGAGCAAGAGCACAACAAGCGTCTCTATCAAGTCTTATCTAAACTACAGGAGGCAGGGCTAAAACTGAAAATTGATAAATGCCAAAATTGGAGTGCCACAGGTATCCTACCTTGGATACCAAATCGACAAGAATGGATTGCACCCCACTGCAGAGAAGGTAGCAGCAATCCAGAATGCACCAGCTCCTACTAATGTAACTCAACTGAGAGCCTACCTTGGGCTGCTAAATTTCTATAGGAAATTTCTAAAATCATCTACAACTATGCTGGAGCCCCTAAATACCTCACTGAGGGATAAAACCCCTTGGAAATGGGAAGTCTGAAGCACTGAAGTCTGAAGCACTATGTTTTTTCAGTTTTGCTTCTTCATTCAGAAGACGCTCTGTCACAATATCCCAAGACGGTAGTTTTTCATGAGCTTCCAGTGCAGTCACCAGTGTGGAGAAATGGTCGGGAAGTGACGACAGCAAGATTATTACACGACTTTCTTCATCAACAGCGTCGTCAATCACACTGAAGGACTCAAAGATTTCGACAAATGCTTTGAGATGAGTTTTTAATTATTAATCTTCTTTTAGTTTCATGTTGTAGAGTCTTTTGCGTAGTCTGAACTTGTTAGACCAAGTTTTCTTTTGGAATGTATCTTCAATTTTGTGCCACAGTTGCACAGGGTCAATAGGATCGGATCACCCAATAAATACAGTTGACTTGTTTCGACACCAAGCACAATTGTTGCAAGTGCACTGTCACGTCTTTCTTCAAATTTTCTTCAAGCAGTCTCGTCCGTAGTATGTGGCATGGTTTCCGTTCCTCGAACCAAGTTCCACAACTTTTCTTTCATCAAGATCATCGTCATTTGCAGCTTTCACGTAGGATAGTTTTTATCGTTAAGAGCCGTGAGGCAGTTCTTTGCACTTTCACTTACGGAGCCTGCCGTGTTTCTTTCTCTTTCACTGTTTCTGTCTCACACAGCACTAACAGATCACCAACGTCTGTTCTCGCTGTCCGGGATGTTTTTCGCTTCGGGACTTAGGATAACCTCACTTGAAATTGTTTCTTCGGAAGGTTGCCTGGGCCCATAACCTATTGAATATAGGTTAAGTAGAGCGAGACACTTGGTATTTATATATTGTCAGTAACACACAGCAGGACACAGTAAGTTTACATTATGACAGTTGGCGGTGGAGTGGGCTCCAGCCAAGCCCGAGAACCATGAGCAGAGTTCCACTAGAACCATGAGCTCAGTTCTCAACGCAGAGTGCTGTCTAAATACATTCTTACACAAGAGCACTGTAACATTATCAGTATTATACACATATACATTCAAGGTGCTACAAGAAAGGTTTCAACACAATAGAAGACTGACTGCGAGTGTTGCTCTCACGAGCGTTGCCAACTTTTGGTGTGTCTAACTAGAACTTACATTTCCCTCTATATTACAGGTTTTTAATTTCTTCGTAGAAATTTTTAAGAAAACTAAGGTTACAGTCAAGAAACAACACAACTCTTCAGCATTAAACGAACATGTGTACATGGGATAAAATGGCGTAACATTGTTGCCGGATATCACATCTGAGTGGAGAATATTTACAAAATTTGGCACATATAGGTAGATTTGGTCCGAAGTGATAATTTTCATTACAGAAATTTAGAGTTTTTTCCGATTTGAAAGTTCAGTGCTAGTGTGCGCTGAAACGCACGGAAAAATATAAAACGACTAAATGAAATGCTTAAATTACCCCCTTCCCCCAGCTCAGCCGAAATCGATTGAAAACATCTTCGAGAATGATTTTGAAATAACGAGACAACGTTAGCCAAAATTTAATTCATTAAAAACTTTGCACAACCCTCACATCTATAAACCTGTATATTGGTGTACACACAAAATGTATTTCAGGGTATGTTTATCATACGGACGTTAAATATTAATACAGATACGAGAAAAAATCAAAATAAAGATGAGGAAATTGTAGTGTTCTCCCTCAGGCTGCTTTACACTCCGGGCAGACTTGTGAATATCGATAGACTTGTGAAATATCTTTGCCCGAAGTGAGTGCCTGAGGTGCAAACGAACCCGGCAAGGTGAGGAAAACACAACTGGAATAAACGCCGTATTATTATGAAGATCGCCGACAATGATGGCACAAGGGAATATTACAGTCGAGTAATACAGTGACAGCTGACGTCTTGGCGGACCGACGATTGTCGGGGAGACGCTGCGTGGTTGAAGGACGAGAGCAGACCGGTGAGGCTGCTGCTGGCCGAGTGTCTCCGACCAAGGAGTACCAGAGGTGCTAGCAGGGAACTGGTGCGTCTAGCAAGCAACAAGACGTGGCGGCTGGCAGTCGAGGAGGCGGTGAAGGCGACGGGTGAGGTGCTGGCGGAGCGTCGAGACTTAGTGTGAATATCAGGGACGCTGAGAGTGTACTGAGTCAGCGCTGGCTGCGCGGCTGTTTATATAGGTTTCGCTGGAGCCCAACTCTGGCCGTCCAGGTCTCCGATTGGTCAAGACGGGGGTGCCCGCTTTTCGCAGTCTAGGCTTGTGCTAAACTTACGGAGGTTTCTATCGACGTTGCCTGACTGTTCGAAGCAGGCTGCTTATGAAGCTCGGTCCGGCACCCCAGCGCCAAACTTTAGCTCTGATTATTGGTCGCTTAGTACTGGCGCTTTGAGGCTGTGAGGTGGCGCTTTTAAGCTTGTGTGGTGGTGTGTGTTCATACCACCACAAAATACTCCTAATTATGTAAAAAACGTTCGTTCTGCTGCATTGAACTGACGGCTCTGGTGCTCATAATTGTCGACAGGAATAAGTAAGATGAATATCCGAATGGCTTAGCAAACGTAAGAAAGAAAAGAAAGAAAGAAAAACTTTATTTCTAATAGAGATTGTACAATATAACAATCATTGTTTTTTAAATATCTTAAAGTTAATACGCTTAGATGATACACACACATGAGTCCTGTAATACCATGGAGCTAGGATATATGGAGGGAGCATAGCGCACTCCGATCGGGCTCAATTTGGCTGCAAAAGTTGAAACACTCGGGCAGTGTGAATGCCCGATTCTGAGCCAACCACAGACGCTTGGCTGAAGTTGCTCCACCCACCTTCCCTACAACCCTTCCTCTCAATGGCTCTCATTTTCCAAAGCGAGATTAGTACCTCACCACAAGTCAAAGGGTGAGGTGCGCGTGCAATTCGCTCTAATTTGTTATAATCAAGGGCCTGTAATCTTTATAGTTTTCAACTCTTAATGTATCTTTGCTAGTAATTTTGATATTATTGAGTGTCTTCAAGTGAGGAAACACAATTTATTATCTTTCGGAGTCGTAGAATCCCAAATTAATCATTACCGACTGAATGATTAACTAAACAGCTGGAAGAGCACTCAGCGAGCGCGTGCGCACTCTAACGTAGTTGGTAGGTTACTGGCTTCCGTGCTGACGTCACACTCGCGAGACGGCTATTGGTTACCACAGACACAGGAGAAATCTCAAAAACTGGTTCGCTTCACAGACGGCTATGCTCCCTCCATATATACTCCCTCCACGTGTAATACCCATGTCACTAGTAGAAAAGAAATGATTGAGGGCAATGTACTCCTAATCTTGCTTAATCTACATTTGATAATACATGTAATGATAATTATAAGAGATAACACAATTTCTTGGACGATGCATTTTCATTGTGGGGGGAAACACTTTTGACAGTTTACATGTACATGACATAAAACTTCGCAATTATTGATACCAGGAAATAATATATGAATCGTTTGTTTCGGCCAATGTTCAAAAGTGTCATTTTAAGGAAGCATGAAAAAAATATATAAATACATATCCATATACATATATATATGTACATATACATATATATATATTATACATACACACGCACACACACACACACACACATATATATATATATATACATATACATGTACACATAAGCATGAGGACCAAGAAGATTATAAGTTTTGTATTTCTAATTCAACAATTTTAACATAACGTTCGTTGGTTAATAAGCATTTTATTTAAATATAACTGCATGATCGCACAACAAATGTATAGTTTATACATTAATGCTTTACAATAATAAAGAGATGACGAGTTAGGTAATGTTACAAGTTGAGAGCGAACAGAAAAAAAACATTATCTCTATTAAAATGCTAGTTGTCAGTCTAGTACACACATATGTGCACAAATACATGTAAATATATACACATACACATGCACACACATACCCACGCACATACTTACACCAAACTCGTAAGCATACACAAATGCATTTCTATTCATCGAGGCAATTACAATACATACGCATTCTATTAAGTGTCATACGCATAGCGTGCACACGAACACATATACACCGTACACATATACACAAGTAAGCATGTGCGCAAATATCAGCGTAATCTAATGAGTGTAAACCTGCATTCCAATCGGGGGAAACGGAAAAAATATCTTTTATTATGGCATGAATTTTATAAAATTTCCGTACTGAAATTAGTGGCACAAAACAGTCTACCTAAGTCAGAAACATGAAAACGATTGTGGGACGTGAATAAGAAAGAAAACATTAATGTCCCATAAGGGTTTTATATTTGAAAAAAATTCACATTATCTTCGAAATATGGCGCAAATTGTCGGCAATTTATAAACATACAGATGCACATGGGTATCACATTATTATAAGCATATAACTATAAGCATTATAAGCATATTACTGCAGTATAAATGGATGATCACACAACGAATATATTGTTTTATTTTTACATGGATGCTTTACAATTTCATATTAGAAAAAAATCACATTATCTATGTAATATGGTGCAGAATATCTGCAATTGATAAACACACACACATATAGGTACCATGACGGTCTAGTTTAATGCTTGCAAAGAAACGGAGAGGGACGACATAGAATGCAACCTTCGACTGGTTTATCTACTCTAGTGCACACAGGTGTACATACACACATATACAAGTAAGCATGTTTGCAAATGGCAGCGTATAGGCAATCAAATCATAATACCTACGCATACTTCAAAACTGTTGTGTGATGTCTTGAATTTCATGACAATGATCGGGGGAGATTGTTCTGCAATGGAGATACCAGGCAAATGAGATTCATCAGTACTTATTCAGTATGTTCTGTAACTAAGGATTATCTTTGAGACACAAGATGACGAGTTATTTTGGCTTTAAATTCTCTTGGTCTTTGAGGGATTTTAATACTCAGTAGAAGTTTGTTCCACAGTAAGGCGCCTGATATGGACAGAGCCTTCTGCCCTAAGTGAGATGAACGATAGTTGACTAAGACATTATTGTTTCTGTTCGGTTTTTGATTGGTTACAGTGGGTGGATGGAAACGCACTATCTCAGCATTGCTCTGAGGAAGATATAACGAGGAGAACACGTATTGGCCCTTCTGCATGAGGAACCTTTCTTGGATAGGAATCCAGCCGAGTTTATTTAAGAGAGGGGTTACGTGATCACTTTTTTGGAAATTACCGTTGCATACTACCTTAGCCGCAAAGTTCATGCACTTTTGTAAGTCCCTTTGTAGGTATTGAGGTAGGTCTCCCCATACTAGGTTGCAGTAGTCAATGCGCGATAACACCAGCGATTGAATGGCTAATAATCTAGACTTTTCGTCTAGCATACTCTTTATGCGATGAAAAAATATCAAAGTTCCATAAATTCTGTTGCAAGTATTCTCAACATGAGATTTGAAGGACATGTTTCTATCGAACCAGATACCTAGATTTTTAACTTTTTCTGATGCATTAATTTTATCATTTCCAACTGCAAGAGTAAGATCTGAAGTTTTTTTAATTCCATCTTTAGATCCAAAAATAATGCATTGTGTTTTATTAGCATTTAATTTGAGACCTTTTCGGGCGTACCATGATTTCAGGCTAGTCAATAAAGCTTCGGCTTTAATTTGCGTCTGAGGTATTTCCGATACAGAACTTGTTATTGCAATTTGAACCTCATCTGCATACATTGAGATCCGTGTGTTAGAAGGCATTGGAGGGAAATCATTAATGAAAATAGAAAACAATAGCGGACCAAGAATGGATCCTTGTGGAACGCCAAAATTGTTTTGAATGAATGGGGACAATTTGTTTTCTATACGGTCTGCATGAGATCGATTTGACAAGTAACTTTCAAACCATTGCGTGTCTATTCCCAGGTTCAGTATTTTACGTAGAAGTCTATTATGTTCGACGCTATCGAACGCGTTAGAGAGATCGAGTAGCAGCAAGAGTGTTACATTCTTTTGATCGATGTCACTGTATATTTTTTCAGAGATATTAAGAAGAGCGTCTTGAGTGCTAGTATTTTTTCTATAGGCGTATTGATTTTGGTGGAGTAGATTTGACTCGTCCAGGTGAAATGAGAGTAGATTTGTCACCACTTACTCCAATAGTTTGGACATGACAGGCAAAAGACTGATGGGCCTGTAGTTTGATGCTATATTTAGGTCACCACTTTAATGCAACGGTCTAATAATGGAATGTTTCCATTGTTTTGGAAACTTGTTGGTTACTATTGATGTATCAATTATCAGACGAATCCATGGTGCGGTAACAGGGAAACTGTCTTTGATATATTGAAGACTGATACCATCATGTCCAACTGAGTTTGTGTTTTTTAGTGAGCATAAGATATTTCGTAACTCCGGTAAATCGACAAGCGTGGTCTCCACTTGACATCAGTCCTCGAGGGTGCAGTGGGCATGAATTTTCAATTGTCGTTCCATCTAGACTGTTACACACCTCACTGAAAACTTGAGCCCCTACTTTTGAAAAGAATGTGTTGAAATCCGTGGCTGTTGCCAAGGGATTTTCAAAATAACTTATACGATCTAAATTTTTATATGGGGCTACCTCACTAATGATTTACCAAGTTCGTTTCGGGTTATTTTTAGCCGTTATCAGTTTCTGGGGGAAGTGAGTTTGTTTTGCTTCAGTGATTTTCTTTCGAAGAATTTTTTCATGTTTTTTTATATTTCTTGTAGAAGGTACTGTTTGATCTATTGTTTTTGTACTCTCGCAAATTAGCTTTCTTTATTCTACTTATCTCTTTAATTTCGTCAGTAATCCAAACAGTCCGTTTTGGCTTGTTTTTTTTTGGTGACGTAAGGTGCACATTCGTCGAGAGCTGCTGTGAAGTTCTCGTTGAAGATGGACACTTGAATGTCAACATCGTCAGATTGCATCATTTTCTGGAATTCGGTGGACCTATCGAGTAGTTTTTCTTTAAATAGTTCTGCTGAGTAGTGCCTTTTCGAGCGATAAGTCATTAAGCGGTATTTTTGTCTTTCCTTTGCAATATTAATTTCACATTCTATAGAGTGGTGATCGGAAATAGAAGGTGATATTACAGTACTAAGTATTGCGGTGGGATTATTTGTGATTGCTAGATCGAGGAGAGTTGCAGAGACTTTAGTGATGCGAGTCAGTTCTTTGACCATTTGTGATAGGCTAAGCTTATACAATAGTTTGCTTAGCTGATTGTTTTTGTCCGTTAGGTCAACATTAAAATCTCCGAATGCAAAGAATGACTTTTTTGCCTGAAGGATTTCTTTGAAGGTTTCCTCGTTGAAATCTAGTGTTAGATTTAGGGGAGACGATGGGTGCTGGTAAAGGCAGCCAATGATTATTGATTTGTGTTTATTTATTTGCACTTCTAACCAAACCATTTCAAAGCCTTCGCAAACTTTATTCGCTAAAAGTGAAGATGTTGTGCATATTTTTTTCACAAAAATACAAGATCCACTACCTCGGCTGGTTTTAGCGCCATCGAAGCGATACAACACGTAATCAGCAATGTTAAAAAATGAACTTTGGGTTCGTGAATCAAAACATGTTTCTGAAACACACAAAATGTCAATTTCTTCAGTGACCAACATTACTCTAATTTCATCCAATTTACCATTCAGGCTTCGAGCATTTATATGCTTGATTGTGATTTTACCTATATTAGCACTCTTTTTAAAGGTAGCAAAGTTACTATCTCGATGGGATCGTTCAGGGGATTTATCGATTTTGTCTACGTTGCCCAGGGTGTTTGGTCCAGCATCTGCTATGTAAGAAAGTCTACTATTTGGTTGGGCAGCGGCAGTCTGTCAAGATGAGATAACCCCGGTCTGATTTTTGCCTTGTGTGACAAGAGCACTGTAGTTATCGTTTTTACGATGGAGCAGTAGTGGAGGGTTATTATTTGATAACTCTGAAAAGGGATCGACTGATATTTTCAAAACACAACGATCCTGTTCATCCAGGACTAGAAGTTTTTGGCCTGTCACATTTGAAATGATTAGTGGTATAAGGTCTGCAGCAGCTTGATCAAAATGTTTGTCGTCAATGTAATTATCTATGGGGTTTTACATGTCTCCACTGTTCTTGTCAACAAACTTAGCGTATGTGCTGTTGTTTGCTTTACTCCCTGTTTTGATTGCAGTCTTTAAGGAATTGTAGTTCCATTTTGATGCTGGTTGTTTTGTAAGTAGATGAGCTACTGCATGGAGGAGGCAGTGTCCATCGGCTTTGGTGGGAATCAGCTCTATTTTCCATGATCGTTTCAATTCATCCATTGTGGAATTCATGCGTTCACAAATGGGGCCGGAGGCGTTGTTTTTCGTACTTTTTACATCATTAAGAGGTTCTGAGAGGTGCGGAGAATTTACGTTTTTCTGGCTCCGAATGGGCCAGCTGCGGTGATTTCTTGCATGGGGATTTGCAGAGAACTGAGAAATGCTAATGTCATTTCTATTTTTCTGGTGATGATTGTGCGTGCAGTTGAGTAGTGGATTTTCCATTGATTTTCGACTGCAATTTTGCAGCGATTTCTCTCTTCCTGTTGATTTCAATGCTTCCGAGTATGTGACTGGATGTTGATTTATACTCGTGTCTTAGAGAGGCTTATCATCCTCTGTATCAGGTTAACAGGTTAGGTTAACATCGGCATCTTTGGGATGCTTTATTTCCAATCAAGCCTGATACATATGATCTTAGCATTGGTTTTTCAAATGTCTTATAACTAAGCCTATATATAGGACACCATGACGGTTCCCCCGTAAAGCCGGTACCCATTTCCGACACCTGGGTTGAGTGGGGTATTGTGCTTGAGCTTTCCCTTATACCCAACAGGGAAAATCTTCGCGCCAGCGCTGGGAACGAACCCGCGACTTCCAGCATACAAGTCCGATCCCTTAACCGCTGTGCCACGGAGAGCATTGGATCAGCATTGGATAGCAATGAAAACCTATTTTTTGTAGGCACTCCGCAATTTTTTGTGGCAGAGGGAGGAGAGGGTTTGTTATATGAGGGCAAATATCGGGAGGAGAGGGGAGGAGAAGGTTTGTTAGATGAAGGCAAACATCGGTTTATGCTGCTGGAGGTTTCACGTGGAAAGGCGGTCAACTGAGAACAATCATTCAACTCATTCTGCTGTTTTGCATAGTCATTGGAGTATTCAATTTCTTCATTCAGGTCATGGGAGTTTCTGACACAGGAGATAAAATGTGAAGTTAGTCTCAGAGGTGATCTTTAAGCAATTTGTTGAAGAAAATGATGGGTATCTTCTCGCGTAACAGGCCAAGTGCGGGCGTTGTTGTAAGATTCATTAACAGTAACGGTTTTTACATTTGCTCGCAGCGGAATCAGTTTAAGGCCAATTTTTCTGCACAGGCTCGATGCCATGTACAATGGCTGACCACTGCAGACACTCACCACATAAATATGAGAAAAAAGATTCTTTGTCATGATCAGATTTTTTAATTTAGTAAGGTTATGGGATGAGAGGCTCAAACCTTTGAAACTAATTATATGGTTCCTGAAAGGAGGTGCGCGTTCAATCACATCATAGAGATCATTTAGACGTTCCGAAGTTATGGTCTGAATCCTGCATGCGCTATCAATGTCATCTCTGTTGATTTTTGTGAGACTATTGTCTCCAACGAGAAAAGTGTCTAGAGGGGATTTCGCATAAGGATGGCTACTCGCAGCTACCACCGGCGTAAAATCATGAGCGCTGATACAATAATTTAAAGCAAAAAGCTGTTCTGTAATCAATTAAATACTTGATACAGTGGAAAAAATTGACGCTGGGCTTGGGGGACAATTTTGTCTCAAAGCTTTATTGAGAAATGCAGCTGTAAGAGACAGCATGTTATTTATTTCGTGAATAGTTTGGGAACTGGTCATTTGGAGAGGATGTAAGTACCCATCAAAAGCGGTAACAGGTCTGTTTGTATTGTTCTCCACTGAAAATCTTAAGTTATCCTCGCAGTTTACGCTCTGAGGTACTTCACTGCCAGTGCCAGCTGCCGCGCATGCATTTTCAGACCTAACTCCACCGTCTGAAATGCCTACACACAATTTATCATTAAAATTGTAATTAAAATTACACCTTTTACTCTCTGACTGGTTGCTCACATCGAAAACTTCATCGCGTTCCAACGTTGACGTTGGAGTTGGTGTCGTCATGGTTGGTGAACATTTTTGAGCTTTCTCAGTGACGCAGGACAGGGGAGATGTCGCCATGACGCAATCGTTGGGAAGAGACGAAGGAGGAGGAGCTGGCGGTGGTGCTGTGGCAGCTCCCGCCAGTGATGAAGTAAAAGCAGCGCTTGGGAGGTTTTCGTCAAAGACGGGCGACTCTGCTGCTCGACTCTCTGACGGGCACCTCTCCGTCGATTCTCTGTCGGTTGGCACTGGTGATGTTTTGGGAGTTGCGGTGCTTTCGTTGACGTCATACTGTTTCTCTGTCGGAGTTTTTGTAGTCATTGTGAGCGGCTTAGGCTTTTGAACGAGTGATTTCACACGCGAGAAAAAGGTAAAATTTCTTATTTTCAAATTTTTTAACAGAAATTTCAGGAAAATTAAAAATTTCTGGTAGGTGGGAAATTCCCACCGAAATGCTGCAGGCCTTATGACAGAGATGCAAAATGACTTTACACATTTACTCTAATTTCTTTTACAGTTTTAGAGTTTTTGATATGTTGGGGAAGCTTGTTCCACAAAAAAGCTCCAGAAACTGAGAGAGCTTTTTGTCCCACGCTAGATGAACGGTAACTGACTAGAACATCGTTCCTCCGATTTGGTTTTTTGTTTGGAATATTAGATGGAAAAAATTTACCACCTCTTTATTACTTTGGGGGAGGTACAGAGAAAAGAACACTTGTCGAGCTTTTTGGATCATGAATCTGTCGGTATTGGGATCCAGTCGAGTTTTCTTAAAAGAGGAGTGACATGATCGTATTTATTGAAATTTCCTTTGCATACCCCTTTGGCGGAGAAGTTTACACATTTTTGCAACTCTTCCTGACGATATTGAGGTAAATCCCCCACAAAAGACTGCAGTTGTCCTGACGCGATAAAATTAAAGACTGAATCACTAATAATAATGAAGGCATCTACGGATGCTTTATTTCCAATTTCAAGCCTGATACATATCACCTTATACATTGGATTTTCAAATGCCTTATAACTAACGCCAGGACGCCATTACGCTTTCCCCCGGTCAAGACCGGCACCCATTTCAGACACCTGGGTAGAGTGGGGTATTGTGCTTGGAATTTTTCCCCTATACCCAACAGAGAAAATCGCCACCAGCGCCGGGACTCGAACCAGGGTCTGCCTGGACGGAGGCAAGTTCGCTAGTCTCACGACACGACGGGCACAATAATCTAGATTTTTCGTCAAGTGTGTTCTTAATGCAATGAAAGAACATTAAGGTTCCATTTATTTTGTTGCACATTGTTTCGACGTGTGAATTGAAAGTCATATTTTTGTCAAACCAAACACCCAGATTTTTTACCTTTTCTACTGGTTCAATTGTATCGTTTTCAAATGTTAGCTTCAATGGTGGCAAATTTTCAGTCGCATTCTGTGATCCAAAAATAATGCATTGCGTTTTACTTGCGTTTAGTTTGAGGCCATTATGGTCATACCAAACTTTCAGATTTCTCAGAAGGTTTTCAGCGTTGGCTTGTGTTTCTTTTAAATCCACTGTTGAGCTTGTCGTGGCAATTTGTACGTCATCAGCATACATTGAGATTTTTGTGTTTGCCGGCACGGTGGGGAAATAATTGATGAAAATTGAAAATAGGAGCGGGCCGATGATTGAACCTTGAGGAACGCCTAGCACAGTTAAGCAGTCAAGAGTCAGCACTCTCCCCAGTCAAGCACACTGCATGAGAGCGGTTTAGTAGGTAGCTTTCAAACAACTGAGTGTCTATTCTGAGGTTTGAAATTTTTTGTAGAAGTTTCTTATGCTCAACACTGTCGAAAGCTTTGGAGAGATCAAACAATAGTAAGAGAGTTAATTTTTTTGGTCTAAATCATTTTAAATTTTTTCTCTTATGTCTAACAGGGCGTCCTGAGTACTGGTATTCCTTCTGGATGTGACTCGTCTAAGTAAGACGAGAGCTGGTTTGTTATTAATTTTTCTTATACTTTGGACATAACAGGCAGGAGACTGACTGGTCTGTAGTTTGACGCTATGTCGATATCACCAGATTTATGTAATGGCTTAATAATGGATAGTTTCCATTGATCGGGAAACTTGTTTGTGGCTATAAATGTATTTATTATCAAGCGAATGAGGGGTGCTGTGACAGGGAAGCTGTCTTTTATATGTTGGAGGCTTATGCCATCATGTCCAGTCGCTTTAGTATTCTTTAGTGAGTATAAGATTTTTCGTATCTCTATGACGCTAACTAGCTTTGGTCTCCATTTGTTACTACTATTTGGGGATGAAACATCGCTTAGATTTGCCCCTGTAGACGTGTCTGAAACTGTCCTGGATACTTCATTGAGAACATCTTCGCCAACTTTTGAGAAGAAAGTGTTAAAGTTATTCACCATTTTTGAAGGGTTGTCAAAAGTGCTTTTGCAGTCTGAATTTTTATACTGAGCAACTTCTCTAATGATTTCCCAAGTTGTTTTTGGGTTTTGTTTTGCCGCCGAGAGTTCTTTGCGGAAGTAGTCCCGTTTTGCTTTCTTAATTTTTTTTCGTAGGATCTTCTCATGATCTTTATATAATTTTCGACGCGTACTGTCTGATTTATTCAGTTTGTACTCACGCTGCAAATTTCTTTTAGCTCTGCTAAACTGTTTTATCTCATCTGTTATCCATTTAGAAATTTTGGGCTTAACTTTCTTCGTAGTGAAAGGTGCACTTTCGTTAAGAGCTGATACGGAATTTTCGTTGAAAAGCGAAACATGTAGATTGACATCATCGGTGTTTTCCATGCCATGAAATTCACTCCATCTGTCGAATAGCTTTTCTTGAAATATTTCTTGGGAGTAGTGGTTTTTCATGCGATATGTAATGTAACTAGATTTCTGTTTCTCTTTTGCAATATTGATTTATCATTCTACCAAATTGTGATCAGAAAAGGACGGTAAGATCTCTGTGCTGAGTACTGCTTGGGGATTATTTGTAATTACTAGGTCAAGAAGAGTTTTGGAAGTGCTGGTAATGCGCGTTAGTTCTTGGACCATTTGAGAAAGATTAAGTCTGTGCAGCATCTTGCTTAGTTGATTGTTTTTATTTGTCAGATCTACGTTAAAATCTCCAAAAACATAGAAAGACTTTTTGGCTGCAGAGATTAATTTAAGCGTATTTTCAATGAAATCTAATGTTGGACGTAGAGATGCTGACGGATGTCTGTAAAGACTGCCGATAATGAAAGACTTGTGTTTGTTTACTTGAACATTGAACCACACCATTTCTATGTCTTTGCATTTTTCTTTTATGGGAAATAAGGATGTAGAGTAGACATCTTAGATGAAAATGCATGAAACGCTACCTCTCTTACTCATGACTCCGTCATAACGGTACAATGTGTAGCCGATAATGCTGAGAAATGAGCTTTCGACTCGTGAATCGAACCTTGTTTCAGATACGCATAAAATATCGATATCGTTAGTGATCAACATTACTCGTACGTAATCCATTTTACCATTGAGACTGCGGGCATTTATGTGCAATATTTTGATATTACTTATCTCAATAGGCAGATCTTAGTGGAGTTATAGCATTTTTCAGGTTTAGAAGGGCATTTAGTATTCGTCTCTAGGTCTTCGTTGCCGCGTTCATTTTTTGTGATTTCAGCTTCAAATTCAATTTGATCACTGTTATTTAGTCACAAAATGGGGGCAGGAGCAACACGATTTTCATCACACATTTTCAAGAGAGCGCTATAGTGGTCCTGTTTCCGGTGTATGCTTACCGGAGGAGAGTTTATCAGAGCATTTGATGTAGGGGAGATTGTCGTCTTCCAAATCCCATTGTCTCTTTCATCAAATACGTGAATTGGTGTTCTCGTCACATTAGAAAGTATTTGGGGTATGAGGTCTCCAACTGGGTGATCGAAGACTTTTCTATCGATGTATTTATCGATGAGTTGTTCGAAACTGCCACTGTTCTTGTCAACGAATTTTGCATACTGGTCCTTGTTGCTGGAGCTCTCAGTTTTGATGGCTTTTTCAGAGATGTATAATTCCACTTTAATATTTGTTGTGAAGCAAGCTGCGTCGTTACGGCGTAGAGGAGACAGTGTCCGTCACCTACAGTGTAAAGGGCCGTTTACACTGGTCTACATTTTGCTGCAGGCTCACGTGTAGAAGCCTCGTGTGGAGCTTCACAAGAGTCATGTGCGTTTAGACTAGACACCATTGGAGCGAGCCATGGAGCGCGTGCTGCTCAATAGGGCTGCCACTCTAAATATTATATAGCTAGATCTAGATGTTTTTGCTGAAGCCTAGATGTAAAATTTCGAACCTAGATATTAGCTATAAAATCTATATAGTTTTTGCAGCGTGCTAGAAATTTTCTAGCTAGAATTACAATTAAGCTATGTATTTGATAGATTACTGTAAATTCGAATTAGGAATTCACCATAATGGTTGGTTACTACTTCATTCTTATTGTATTTGTTGATTTACTTAAAACAAATTGTCTGAATAGTGAAGCAACCATATTCTGATGATGTTATGTTCAGATTATGAACGACACCAAGACGGCTATTTCACGGTTCATAAGCTAAAGCACACTATCTCCAATTGCAAAACTAGTGATGATATCAAAAAATCATGGAATAAAATGCACATACATTATCACGAATGTATTGTGGCCTCATTTTGACGAAAGACTGACCAGCGATATTGGTAACAATGAGTTCAGTTTATTGTTGGATGGAAGCAATGATATTTCTATCATGAAACTACTTGGTGTATCAGTTATATACTAAAGTAGTGTATCTAATAAAGTAGAATCAACTTACTTATTAATTGCAAAATTATTAAAAGTGATGAAGATAGCGGTGTGAAAGCCTTAAAACAATTGTTGATATAAGTAGTAATCTGAGCATTGATAATAATTATTGCAATGCAATAGAGACTAACCTTCCTACTCGCAACACGTGTGAAATTTAAGAATATTTGGATACCAAGCTTAATTAGGGTAAATATCACGATACTAGATAATTTATTTAAAGATAAATTGCCTAATATAAAGCAATTTATGATATAAATATTCTTATATGCTATTGTTTAACTAATATATTATAGTAGATAATTAATTTATTTCTAGATATATTTTTGGATGTTTTATTTTTAAATATAGATGTTTCTAGATATTTTTTGAGGTCACACTAAATTTTTTTGGTCAAACTAACTTTTTTTGTGCCATGCAGCACAAAACCAGTCAGTGTGGCCTGCTGCTATGAAATATGGATGTAGACGAGCTTGTGTGAATATTGTTGCTGCATCGTCAGCTACGTAATCTCTTTTTTATTTGGATGAGCGAAATGTTACTATATTCGTTCATTTTCATAAAAATATAATAGAAAGCAGCCTCCTTATATTCGCAGCTTTTAGTCTGCCAAAGACATTGATGGGCTAGGTACATTTCAATTAAAAGCAGTGTAGTTTCTCGCGGCAGTGTTGAGTCAGCCATAACGGATAAGCGTGAGGCGCTACCTCACTTGATGACTACCAACTGCACACTGGCCGGTCTAGAGCTGCGCCGCTCACATATGCGGCACGCTTCACGAATTCGATCAGAGCGAATAGGGAATTTCAGACTCACACTCACAAATATGAACCTCCGTTGTGAGCCTCGTCTACATGAGTCGCGCCTCAAGGCCGAAATGTCCCCTTTGTGTGAACACCCCTTAAGCAGGCTCCATTTCGAGCGATCGTTTCAAGTCGTCCATTGTGTCTGCAACGCGTGTGCAAATTTGATTCACTGTTGATTCTGCGGCAGCAGTGTCGGTTTGGTCGTTCGATGGAGGCCTGGTAGAGGCATCAGATTTTTTCGAATAATTTGATTTTCTTTGGAATAGTTTTGAATATCATTATTCGCTTGACTTTCCTCGGTTTCTGCGTACTCACTGGAAAGTTGAGAATTGGTTGAAACGGAGGGCATGTTGCAATCACTATTTGTGTCTGTTGCAAGTAACGCGAATTTATTTTTTGTACTGACATTATATTTGTCTGAGATCGAGTCAGGGAAAGGCTCAAGCTTATTCACTTTCCTCATGCTGTGGGTGGGTGAGTTACTCAAAGCTCTGCTTGATGACGCAATCAATTTTGAAGGATTTGGTGTACCATGTGCAGTGATGTGCATAGGCTTATATTCTTTTTCAAATTTTAAAGTGAGACTATTTGTCTCATTCCGCGAAGTTTTCGATTCATTGGAATGATCTACAATTCCATTTATTGCTTGACATTTGTTGAAATGAGGACAATATGGCACGGTGATTCGCAATGTTGATTTCATTGCAAGTTGTCCAAGAAAACAAATGTTTTCTTCCTGGGTGCGAGGCAATTGAAAGTTATTGAGTGCGTCACCATTTTCATTATCTGGGTAAGTTTGAAATTGAATCAAGTTTAAACCCAGGTTTTTGCAAAAATTCAGCGCTTTGTGGAATTCTTTCGCACTGCAAGCATTGACAATATAAATACGAGAAAGTGCGTACTTCCTTACAATTTGTTGTTTGATTCGAGCAAGGTCTGAGGGAGAGTGACAGAGACCATCAAAACTTAGTATTTAATTTTTAAATCTAGCCATGCAATCTATAGTATGGAGAAGGTCATCGAAGCGCCCTGACGGAACAGTTTTGATCCAGCACGAGCGATCGATGTCCTTCCTTCTGATCTTGCTTAGGATTTTGTCACCTAGCAGCAAAGTATCGTAAGGTTCTCGACAATTGGAGTCGACTTCACAAAAGATACTAGCAGGTACCACAGTTGCAAGGTCTTGAGAACTTATATGTGAATTTGAAGCAAAAAGTTGCTCGGTTAAGTTCTGAATGTTTGATACTGTAGAGAAAATTGACGACGGGCTAGGAGGCTCACGTTGTCTTAGGGATTTATTGAAAAACGCTGCTGTTAGAGATAAAGTGTGAATAATTTCATGAATTTTTTGAGAGCGTTATTTGAAGCGGGTGCAGGTAGCCATTAAAAGAAGCAACAGTGTTTTTTCTATTGCTCTGTACTGGAAATTTCATTTTGTTCTCACAGCTTGCGCTCTGGGGTAATTGACTGACAGTATAGGTTTGTGCGCGAATATTATCGAACATATAATCTGGAGATTGAGGAGAGTCTACCACGCTTGAAATGTCCTTATTAGTAACAACTATTCTGTCTTGTACCCCTGATGAGGATGGTGTTTGTGTCCCCGTCGCTGGCGGACAGTTCGGAGCGTTGTTGACGCAGAGCTGGGGAGCTGGCACGCTGTTTTACTTGTTCAGATGAGGCGCAGCAGGTGGTTAAAGTGAGTGAGAGTGGTTATTATGATACGATACGGTGTGCACGTGTGCTTCTGATCCTCCGACAAAAAATGTGGTGAATTAAAGTGAAGTTGCTGAAAAAATGGTTTAGTTTGTATACTCACTTGAGTACAGTGTGTGACTTTGCATGGAGTGCTGGTGAGAGTAGTTTTTTTGTTGCGTGAAAGTTGAGACTGAGCATTGGTGTGGTGACTTGCAATTTTTGACTGAGGTGTTTTGACTGGTAAGCTTTCTTTTCAAATAAAGAGTATAGTGTGTGACATTGTAGAGAGTGACTGTGAGAGTAGTAGGTAACGTTTTTGTTTCTTTTTGTTTGATAAGTTGATTTTCAGTAGATTTGGTGAGTGAAGATTTCTTCTGCCTGTGAAATTTGTACTGAGATAGAAGTCCTGTGTTTGAGAATGGCAAGAAATAGGACTGGTCGTAGGAAGGGAGGTGCAAGTGGAATGGATGAGGAGATTGAGTGCAGGACTTGTAAAGATTGGGTAGATATAGATGCATGCAAAGGTTTGAGAGAGATGAGTCGGAGAAAGTTGAGTGATCTTGTGTTTACGTGCTGGAAATGTTTAAATGGTGAGAGTAAGAAGTTGAAAGAGGAGGTTGAGAGATTGACAATTCTGATGGTTGCTTTAGAGGCTGACTTGAAGGATGAAAGGAAGCTGAACGAAGGAAAGAATGAGAATGGTGCAAATGCAGTGAATGATGAGATAAATGATGGTGCAAGGAGTGCAAATGCAATGGAAGATGGGGCAAATGATGGTGTAAATGAAGTGGATGATAAGGCAAATGATGGTGCAAGGAGTGTGAATGCAGTAAATGATGGTGCAAATGTGACAGATGAGAGTAGAAGGATGAATGAGCATGAAGAAAGAGGTACAAATGGAAAGAGAGTGAATGAGCGACCTGTTGATGTGCTACATGAGGTGCAGGAGCTTGTAGTGGAAGCGAATGAAAGGAAGATGAATGGAAAGAATGATCTGAGGGAAAGAATTGAGCGAAAGAGTAGCATGAAAGGGCGAGTGAGACCTATGATTAGAATATGTTGGGATAGCATGGTGAAGAATGTTGATAGGTTCATATGTATGAGTGACAGTAGCGGATGTACGAGCATGAGAGGGAAAGGAGTGGAGGAGATTTGTAGGCATGCTGAGAGAGTGATAGATGAAATGGATGAAGGAATGGTTGTACTGCAAGGAGGTGGCAAACGGTTGCTTGAATGTGGGAGAGAACGTACGGTGAATGCAATTATGGAAGTTGTTGAAAGGGCACGGAAGAAGAATGTTAGAGTGGCGGTGAATAGCCTCCTAAGAAGGCCTGCTTGGGAAGAGGAGTATGAAAGGGTACGGAAGGAGGTGAACGAGGAGGTGCATGAAAGGATTATGAGTATGAAAGCTGAGAGTGTGAGAAAGCACGAGTTGGGTTCCAGCTTCCTAGACATGGAGAGCATGATCCAGGATGGGTGTTTTCTTGGAGATGGAGTCCATCTTGCAAAAGAAGGTAAGATGAAACTCTCCAAGAAATATATCCGGTGGATCAAGGCTACTCATGTCATAATGGAAAATGGAACTGGATGAATGAAAATCTGTCAGAGCAAAAGTGAGGAATGCCTTGAATTTTTCAATTGTGTTGTAAGGTTTGGAAGTATAAATGTGCGTGAATGGATGCAGGAAAGTTAGATGACCTTGTAGTAGAATTTTAGAATGGAAAATTGGATTGTGTTGGTGTAGTAGAGACCCAAATGCGTGATAGAGTCAGTTTAACATGTAAGGAGAATGAGTATTATATGATAGGGAAAGGTCGTGTAAATTGGCAAAAAAGAGGTGGTGGAGTTGGTCTGATTGTAACAAATGCTCTAAATTGGAAATTAGAGGAACTTCCTGTTGGAAATGAACCTGAAAGTGAAGATTTGTAAGCAATTAAGTGTGAAAGAATGCATGCCGCCAGAGAATGTATTGTTGTGATTGTATGTTATATGACAACTGATGGGATTTTAGCTCATGAAGATAATGTAAAAAAGTATGAAATATTAATAAGGATTGTACGAGAACACTGCAGGTGGCCTCTGATTGTGGTGGGTGACATGAATGGCCATGTTGGTATACTTGGTGAGCCGGTGAATGCAAATGGACAAAAATTGATAGATTTTTGGGATGAGAATAAACTTGAAAACCTGAATGTCACAATAGGAAATGGATTGCATATATGGCAAAGCAGGGAATGGAAAACTGCAATTGTCTATATAATTGTGAATAGTAGAGCAAGAGAGTGTGTCAATGAAATGTTTGTAGATGAAGATGATTTTGATATTGATAGTGACCATAAAATGCTTGTGCTTGAATATAACTGGGGTAGAAAGGAGTCAATGCAGAAGGTCAGTAGTGTGAAAGAAAGTTGGCAGATAAAAATGGCGAACTGGGAAGAATTTAAGAATGAATTGAGTAGGTGTAACTGGAACAGGTGTGGAAATGTAAATGACCTAAATGGTGAGATAGCAAGAACCTTGTATGATGTGGCAGAGCAAAAGATTGGTAGAATAAAATGTAGGAAAGGGACAGGGAATGCCAGGTGGTTTACAAGTGAGATAAAGGAAGAACGAATGAGAAGAAAGACTTTAAATAAGAAACAACGCAGTATGAGGAAAATGTATGAAAGAAACAGAATTACTGAGGATGAATGGCAGAGTGCATGGAATGAGTACAAGGACCCGCAGAAAAAATTAAGGAGAATGATTAATGAGGCTAGAGTTAAAGAGGACAGACACCAAGTTGAAAATCTAAGAAAGAAAGGTCCGGATGGAATAAAAGATTGGTATAAGTTTATACAAGGTGATGATAGAGGTAGTGAAGTTCCAGTTGATGAATTAGTAGTCAATGGTTGCAGTGTGCAAGATAGGATGCAAATGGTGAAAGCAGTTGAAGAATACTGGGAGGACATTGGTGGAATGAATGAGCAGGTTACAGATGATGAACCCGAAAATTTTCTGATTGATGAACGTGAACTGCAAACTCCAATCACTTGTGAAGAGATTGTGAGTTTTTTGAAGAAAGTGAAAAATGGAAAGGCATGTGGCCCTGATAAGATCCCATATGAGTTCTAAAAATGTGGAGGAGAGAGTGTAGTCAGTATGTTGAAATGTTTATTTGATGAGATGTGGAAGAGTGAAAGAGTACCGGATGACTGGAACAAGTGTAATGTAGTTCTGTTGAATGAGGGTGGACATAAGAGTATGAAAGAACTTAAAATTACAGGCCAATAACACTAGGTGACACTGTATGTAAGATCTTTTGTGGTATTTTGGATGAGAGAATGAAAAACTTAGTTGAGGAATTAGGAGTCCTATATGTATAGGTGAAGAACAGAATGGATTTAGGCAAGATAGATGTGGGGAGGATAATCTGTTTGTAGTGAGTGAAATAATTGAGCGAATGAGGAAGGATGATAAATAATAATAATAATAATGAAGGCATCTACGGATGCTTTATTTCCAATCAAGCCTGATACATATCACCTTGTACATTGGATTTTCAAATGCCTCATAACTAACGCCAGGACGCCATGACGCTTTTCCCCCGGTCAAGACCGGTACCCATTTCAGACACCTGGGTAGAGTGGGGTATTGTGCTTGGAATTTTTCTCCTATACCCAACAGAGAAAATCGCCACTGCCAGCGCCGAGTTTCGAACCCGGGCCCCGGCCACACGGCGGCGGAACCTATAGCACACGGCTATCGCGAGCATGGTATATTTAGCATTCCTGGATATTGAAAAGGCATATGACTGAGAGGATCGGGTTAGGCTCTTTGAAGTTTTGAGAAGAGTTGGGTTAAGCAGAAAAATAGTAAAAATTGTACAAAGTCTGTATGAGAACACAAGCGCAATATGCAGGTTAGGAAATTTGGAAACAGGGCAAGTGAGGAGTGTTAGAGGAGTGAGACAGGGCTGTACTCTGTCTCCCCTGTTGTTTGGATTGTACACAGAAGAATTAGCAGTTCGACTGAGAATGAGTGGCTTAGGACTGAAAGTTGGTAATGAGAGACTGAGCTGTTTGTTGTATGCTGATGATGTGGTTGTGGTTAGTGAATGTGGACATGAACTGAAAAGGATGCTTGACATTGTGAATGGATATAGTACAGATTTCAAGATGAACTTTGGTGCCGACAAAAGTAAGGTTATGGTTATAAATAGTGATGAGACTGATAGAGGCAGACTATGGAGTATTGGAGAAATCAGAATAGGTAGAACAAAAGAATACAAATATCTAGGTTGTATGATAAGTGAAGATGGATGCACTAAAACTCAGGATGAGAAAGTGGCAAAAGCAATGCGGTGGAGTGGCAGGGTAAGTAGTGAGGCCAGATACAGAGCAAACAAGTATGAATGTGTGAGAGGAACGTAGAAGTATGTTGCTGTACCTAGTGTCATGTATGGTATGAGTGCTCTTGCCTGGAATGGAAGTGATATTGAAAAGCTGGATGTAATACAAAATAAGGTAGGACGGTTAGCATTGGGTGCTCCGAAATGGACAGCTACAGAAGCCAATAGAGGTGACCTTGGGTGGAGCCTATTTTCAGAAAGAATGATGAAAGCAGTGCTGAATTATAAGGTGAGAATTGAAAGAAAGCAGAATAGCAGATGGGTAAAGCGAATTTTTAAATGGAATCTGAGTGTAAGCTATTGGGTGAAAGTATGTTGGGGGCATGCAAGGAAACGTAGTATGCAAAAGATTATTCACGTTAGAATTGGGAGACCTGTAGATGACTGGAGTTTAATAAATGCAGGAGGTGTAGGGCCTGAGTGGTATTGCAAGAGGTGGAAGAAAGAGATTGACAGGCAAACAAAAGAGTATGGATTGAATAAGTGGAAGCTTAGCATGATGCGGAAGCCTACACTTGACTGGTATAACAAAAAAGAAGCACCTATGTTTGAGATGTTCTATGATGGTAGTTTTGGAAGTCAACTCTTGTTTGCTGTGAGATGTAAGTCATTGAGTGCGAACAGACGTACATGGAGGTGGAATGAGAATAATAACAGATTATTTCGGCAGTGTATTAGTGGAGTGGAGGAAACAATTGAGCATTTTGTGCTGGAATGTAGTAAGTATGAGCAGGAGAGAGAAAGTTTCATGAATGTGGTGCTTGAGCAGTATGGAGAGAATGAGTGGTATGCCAGGTGTGCTGAAGATGATTGCGGTATGAGCTGTCTTGCTGAATTGGATCAGGAGTGTAATTCGAGTATCATTAAAGCTATGAAAATGTTTCTTGTGCGTGACTGGAGTAAGAGACAGTGACTGGAATGAGCCAGTCAGGTAGAGTGGTCAGTAATGACCCAATATGCCTGAGGATGGTGTTTTGACACACTGGTTATCCCAGTGATGGCGTCCAATGGCAGCATGTGACAAGGATTGGTAGATTCTGAGTAGTTTAGTGGATAAGTCTGGTACCAGGCGCTGAACTCTTTGTGTGAAAACTGTGGAGGGAATTGTAGGCCGTTACAAAGGTCCCGACGCTGTCGGCCCTCAATTTCAAGTTCAAGTTCAAGTTCAAGGTTGTGGTGCTGCGGTGCTGAGACTTTACTGCTTCGAACCTTCAAGTGGTTGCTGGAGGTTTGGCAGATAGATTTTCCCTCATCCGGCGATATTGGTTGCATAGTCTTCACTGACGTTGCTCCGGAAGGTGACACACATTCTCTGACAGGGTTACTGGCATATGTTAGCAAGTCTCCTGTCTTTTGAGCATTAGAATCTTGTGAGTGAGAGGATGTAGGTCTCCTACTTGCAGGTACTTTGCTTGGTAAGGTCGTATTTTTGCCCCTGAGAGAACCATTTTTTCGGGATGTTGTGTAGGGCAACATTTGTGCAGAGAACGGCACTTTCCGGCCTGCGAAGCGAGTCTCGTAATGATGCATCGTGCGTTTTATTTGCATAGCTATGACTGAATTTTGAGAACGAAGTAGCTTTTGTATATATATCGCTGATACTGATTTGCTAAAAAATTTTTACCTCGCTCAGCAAGTATTTTATGAAAAGTGAGGTAATTTTTTTTAGTTGACCGAGAGTTTCTTCCTATTTGAGGGACGCTTTAATTATTCAACAGAATGAGATCTGGTGCAAAATGTGATATGATATCGAGGGAATGCATAATTTTTACATTTTAGTCTCATTGATTATAAAGGGGAGCGTATCTTAGCGTGCATTCTCATCTTCAGTTTTTTCCTTCGTTCGGATGGGCTTCCTTTCGCTGCGGTTATTTTGCTGGAAATTTTGTTGGATCAAGAAACACATCGTCTGTAGGATGACTAACGCTTTTAGTGAGAACATATTTGAATGAAAAATTCAAGGCTAGTTGCACTTTTTATACTATTTTCCTTGACAATTGTGAATGTTTTTCAACTTCTCGTTCACCCGTTGTTCATACTGGTAGCTCACTTCAAACTATCGGTGTCTTTAAACTATTCGGTGTCAGTAGGGAAACGGAGGTACGAAACACAATAATTCTTTCGTGCACATTTGCCGTCTCGGCTACGTAGGAAGTGAAACAAAAACTTCACTGAGAGGTTAGACATTTACAAAAATTTATCAAATCAAACGTAATTTCTTTGGTTGCTTGAAGAGGAAAAGTTCAGGATTTTCCATGTTCTGAACGGTCAGAAGACGGGAGGCAGGGGTACATGAAAGGGGGGGTGCGGGCTCAGTGAGGGGAGACTGAGGGAACAAGGACACTTCAGACAGGCCTATCGTTCGAGACCAGGCTGAGCACACCATTTCACACCCCTTGCCAGCACTGCTTTGTTGGCTTCTCATTTAAATTGCACTAATTTAAGCAGAAATAAGACAAAAGTTATTTTTTCCTTTTCGCAGTTCTACAGGTAGCAAACACATTCACTAATAGTATGATTTTTATGCATTGTTAGGTGATTTTCCACATGCATTTTCAACAATTGCCGCACCATTTTTCCCGCACGTCCGAACACGACCGAGAAAAAAAAACGAAGCCACTACCTGCCACTACGAAGAACGTAGTGGTGTAGCATACCGCTTCATAAGCGTAAAAATTATAAATTTGCCATTCATACTTAAATAAATTAATTAGTAGCATTAAAAATATTACTCTAATTTATTATTAATTATTTTCTATTTCTAATTCGTAATCATTGAAGTTTTTGTGTAAAGGCATGAACTAATAAAAATAACACTTGACATTTTTCGAGAGAGAAGCCCTCTGGTGGCAATACTGCGCAATGCGCGTCTCTGGTTCAAAAAGCCACTCTTGTTCTGGCGTCCTACCTTGTCGGTGTTACAAGCAAATTCTCGACCTCTACAGCATCGCCATACACGCAACACTCACAAAATTGAATCTCCCTGGGTTTTACCTTGAGTGCCATGTTAATTGCTATTCTCACATAAGCAGTGACTAAACTTGCTACTACTAATCTGAGCAAGTAATTCAACTTGCTCCTGCTAATGTGCCGACTTGATTCTGCTCACATGAGCCTGATTTAACTGCTCACTCACACCCCACCTTATTTTGGAGTCATTAGTTCTACCTGAACTACTTTACTGACCTGCGCTCAATCATCACTAATTGCCAAACTCAAATTCCCAAATACAACTCACTCACCCTGCTTACTCCATCGCGTGCCGGCCTTCGTCAACGCCAGCCTGGTCCTCCGGCAAGGATTGCCCACCTAGACAAGCTCTCCGAGATCAAGATCCAAGCCAGATTTCCTGGTTTCCTCTTCCATAACCGCTTTTCATTATCCCTCTCATAATTTTTCCCTTACGCTTCGAGAAATTGCTCGAGTTATTCTTGCCGTAAAAAAATCAATATTTTACATTCAAATCAACCAACGGCACGGAAAAACCCGACACTGGTGAATTGGCCGGGAACTCGTAAAAATAAAAAAATTCAACTCGAAGTGTTTGAGAGATTGTGAGAGGATAATGTTGGCGTATCATTGTAGTGATAAATTTTCCCATTTCGTGGTAGTTTGAGAAATTTCCTGTGGGTTTGTCCGTGCTAATTATTCTCTGAGCAGCTCTAACAAAATTTTTTTTTCAGCGTCATTTCCTGTCCTTGTTTGTTTGTTTTATGTGCCTCAGTAGGTAGGGAAAATATTTTTTTTCTATTTCCGTGCTGTGCATTTATTTCTGACTACCGCAAAAATCTTCGCTTCCATTCTCTCTCTTTCCGTTTTCTTCAACGCTGTTGATTGATTGAGTAGGTAGAAAAATAATTTTTCTCACCAGCTTTAATTTTGTGCCTAAGCAAAATTGCCGCATACCGCAAAAATTTTTCTCGTTTCCAATTTCATATTTCCTTCCTTCTGTTTCAACTTAGTTTGAATGATTGAGTAGGTAAAGAATTAACGCAAGCCCTTGCTACCTCATCCCAAGTCATAGGCACTGATTTCTTAATTGCGCATCCCCAAAAGAGATTGCTAGCATGCCTGACTCAGATAATGATGATCGAGCCCACACAAATCCCATTAGGCTTCCGCCCTTTATTCCAGGGGACGCTCACACCTGGTTCAACCAGGTGGAAGCGGTGTTTAGGTATAATAGGATAAATCAGAACATAGACAAATTCTATGCTCTTGTGAGCGCTGCGCCCACAAAACTACTAAATGATTCTAATGACATATTAGAAAACCCTCCAGATCGCAATCCTTACGGAATTTTGAAAGGCAAAATCTTGGCAAGGCTTCAGATGTCCGATGCGGACAAATTCCGAAGTCTTGTAGATGCCTCAGCAATTCCATCTGTCTCTGCTTCTTTCTCTCCTTCTTCGCTCGTGAAAGAACTTCGGAAACTCGCTACGGGTGTTGCCGTAGCTGAGGGGTTTCTGAAGGAAGTATTCATGACAAAGCTGTCACCTAACGTGCGTCCATTTCTATCGCTAGCAGGGCCCGAGCAAACGCTAGAGAAACTAGCGGAAGCCGCAGAGACGGTGATCCGAAATATTAATTTGCCACGAGAACCACAAGTTGCTTCCCTGAATGTAGCAGCTACAACTTTTAGCCCGTCAAATACGGCGCCTAGTCAATCCCCAGCCACAATAGATAAGCTGCAGCAGGATATCGCTGAAATAAAGCAAGCTCTCCAAAATTTTCAAATAGGTCAGAGTCAAAGTGTGGCTCACATTCAGCAAGGCCCGGGGAGATTCCAAAGCCACCAAAATGCCTACGACTATCCCTATGACTATCACTCAAACTATCCTCCTCCTCCTCCTCCTCAACGCTTTGATAGAGGTAGATCTTATGATAGGTCAAATCAAGACCGCCGCTTCAGGTCGCACTCTCGTGATGCTAGTAACCATTTATGCTGGTACCACATGAAATTTGGTGACCAAGCTCGCAAATGTGCCTCTAGATACTGTCCTCGTTATACCGAAATGACGTCGGGAAACGCCATCAGCGACGCATAGTAGCGAGTACTGCGTTGCCTCATTCCCAGACTACTCGCCTCTTGACCATTCACGATCCCGTCACCAAGTATCGATTTTTAATCGACACTGGGTCCAGTGTATCAATTATCCCAGCCACGGTGAAAGATAAAAACAACCCCTTGATGGCGACATTACGCGCCGCAAACGGCACGCCAATACCTTGTTACGGTGAGAGAAATTTAGAGTGCGGTCTGGGATTGAGGAGAAAATTCTGCTTTACCTTCATGATAGCTGATGTCCAAGAACCAATAATTGGTGCTGATTTTTTGGCCAAGTTTGGCATAGTTGTAGACGTTAAGAACCGGTGTATTAGGGACGAGGAGACACAGATCTCAATTCCCGCTTGCAACATAACTAGAGCTAATGTCTTGCATTCCTTCTCGATTGCTTTCAAGGAGGAGTGCATGTTTGAACAGGAACTTAAAAATTTCCCAGCATTAACAAACCCTAACTTAGTTTCTAACAGCATGCAAACATGCACAAAGCACTTCATAGAGACGCAAGGTCCGCCAGTTTTCTCCCGTGCTAGGCGACTGCCGCCTGATCGATTGGCGTTAGCTAAGAAAGAATTCGCTAGGATGCTCGAAGATGGCATCATTCGCACTTCCAAAAGCCCTTGGGCTAGCCCTCTTTTGCTAGTACCCAAGGCTAACGGTGAATTCAGACCGTGCGGGGATTTCCGCAGGTTGAACGCCGTTACTTTACCTGATCGATATCCTATCCCCTACCTTCACGATTTCAGTGCAAATTTAGAGGGAGCGCAAATTTTCTCTAAGATCGACCTTCAGTCTGCCTTTCATCAAATTCCCTTGGATGAGTCTGCGATTCCTAAGACCGCGGTAATCACTCCGTTTGGTCTCTTTGAATTCCTAAAAATGCCTTACGGCTTGAGGAACGCTCCTCAGACGTTCCAAAGGCACATGGCTGAAATTTTCTCTGACCTCACTTTCGCTTATGTCTATCTAGACGACATCCTTGTGGCGTCCACAACCCCAGAGTTGCACAAAGACCATCTTAGGGTCATTTTTCAAAGATTGTCCGACAATGGACTCCTTGTAAATCCTGCAAAATGTGAGCTCGGAAAGCCATCACTGATTTACTTAGGTCATGAAATCTCTAGCCTAGGTCTAAAACCTTTGCCTTCCAAAGTAGAAGTGATCAAAAACTTTCCTCTTCCACAGACCCAGAAGGAACTCAGAAGGTTCCTAGGTTCTGTTAACTTCTACCATCGTTTCATACGCAACTGTGCTCAAACTTTAGCGCCCTTGTCTGACCTCCTCGAACCGAAACGAAAAGGCAAATCTATTGAGGTAAAATGGACAGAAGATGCTCGAAAAGCTTTTGAGACAATCAAGCACAAGCTAGCTTCCGCGACTGAATTATCCTACCCTATTGCTAATGCTGATTTCAGCCTCGTTGTTGACGCATCCAGTACCGCCGTAGGTGCTGTGTTGCAACAACAAGTAGGTACTAATATCTCTCCTCTTGCTTTCTTTTCCAAAAAGCTGTCGCCCACTGAGCGTGGTTATAGCGCGTTCGGTAGGGAACTTCTTGCTATCTACCTATCTGTGAGACACTTTCGCTATGCTCTAGAGGCGAGGGAGTTTGTGATCTACACAGATCACAAACCTTTGACCTCAGCGATAAAAATGCCTTCTGAAAGACATTCCCCTAGGGAAGCTCGACACTTGTCATTTATAAGTCAGTTTACCACTGACATCCGTTACATTAAGGGATTAGACAATACCGTAGCCGATTGTCTCTCCAGAATTAACTCTGTCCAAACTAGTGGTGAAATCACCTTCGGCAACATTGCTAATGCTCAGAAGGAGGATCCTGAACTTCAGGACCTTCTCAAACCTTCTAACACTTCCCCTCCAAAACTAACCTTGGTTGACGGCGTGTACCGTGATGCCGAGCGACCTTCTCGTTTGTATCTTCCTGCGACGCTCCGCAGAGTAGCTGTCCTACACTACCATTCCTTCTCTCATCCAGGTATTAACCGTACATTGCGTTTGATTTCTGATCGTTTCGTCTGGCCAGCGATGCGTAAGGAGGTCAAGCAAATTGTGCAAAATTGCCATGCGTGTCAGAGTAGTAAGGTGGTGAAACATAATCGTGCAGCGCTGCAGAGTTGTGCATTCACAGGTCACAAGTTTGACTCTGTACACCTAGATTTGGTGGGCCCCTTGCCCTTATCGCGCGGTTATTCTTATTTATTGACCATCATCGATAGGTTCACGCGTTGGGTTGAGGCTGTCCCTCTTCCTGATACACAAACTGAGACTGTAGCGCGCGCGTTCTTATCAAACTGGATCTCTAGATTTGGGGTTCCCTTAAGTGTCACACATGACCGGGGATCACAATTCACCTCCAAATTCTGGAGTGAACTTAGCACCGCTTTAGGGTGTGCAAATACCTCAACTACAGCGTATCATCCGCAGTCAAATGGACTTATTGAGAGAGTCCACAGAGACCTCAAGTCTGCCTTGCGCTGCCTTAATTGCAGTCATGATTGGACTGATAGACTTCCAGTAGTACTACTTAGCATTCGAAATCTACACAGACAAGATCAGCAGTGCACAGCGGCTGAAATGTTGTACGGGAAGACGCTTCGTCTCCCCGGCGACATTGTTGACCCAAAACCTTTGCCTGAATTTTCATCCGCTGACCGTTCCGCTTATGTAACCTGCTTAATAGATTGCATGCGTAAGATCGAGTACGTGGCTCCACGAATGCCTCAGACCCAGGACAGACTAGACCCTGCCCTGCAAGACTGCACACATGTGTATGTCCGCAATGATGCTATAAAACCTACACTCACGCGCCCTTATGATGGCCCATTCAAAGTACTTAAACGCAAGCAAAAATATTTCATTCTCGAAAGATTCGGCTCACACGACCCTGTGAGCATTGATCGATTAAAAGTCGCATACACTTCTGATCATAGTGTAACTCATAACTCATCCTCCTCTCCGCAGATTTCTCCTTCCACTGAGACTCGATCATATCTACCATCTCAGCTTCCTCAGTTGGCTGCCCTGTTGCCTAGTCAACTTGAGTGTAACCCTTTCTACGTGCCTGTACATTCAAACCCTATCTCTAACCCTGTCGTAGATTCTAACTCTAGTCCTCTTACTGACACAGCGACAAGTCTGGAGAGACCAGACGAGCCCGCTGCAGTAACTCCTGTTCCTAGGACTCTTGCCGATCTAAACTTGCAGACCCGTTTGGTGAAACTTCCCCGCTCAGTATCATTTGCCAATTGCCGAACTCGGCAGGGTCGTGTAGTTCGCCCTCCTTCCCGTTACAGATGATTGCAGCGGGTGGACCTTTCGGTCTGCGCCTTGGGGGGTAATGTAGCATACCGCTACATAAGCGTAAAAATTATAAATTTGCCATTCATACTTAAATAAATTAATTAGTAGCATTAAAAATATTACTCTAATTTATTATTAATTATTTTCTATTTCTAATTCGTAATCATTGAAGTTTTTGTGTAAAGGCATGAACTAATAAAAATAACACTTGACATTTTTCGAGAGAGAAGCCCTCTGGTGGCAATACTGCGCAATGCGCGTCTCTGGTTCAAAAAGCCACTCTTGTTCTGGCGTCCTACCTTGTCGGTGTTACAAGCAAATTCTCGACCTCTACAGCATCGCCATACACGCAACACTCACAAAATTGAATCTCCCTGGGTTTTACCTTGAGTGCCATGTTAATTGCTATTCTCACATAAGCAGTGACTAAACTTGCTACTACTAATCTGAGCAAGTAATTCAACTTGCTCCTGCTAATGTGCCGACTTGATTCTGCTCACATGAGCCTGATTTAACTGCTCACTCACACCCCACCTTATTTTGGAGTCATTAGTTCTACCTGAACTACTTTACTGACCTGCGCTCAATCATCACTAATTGCCAAACTCAAATTCCCAAATACAACTCACTCACCCTGCTTACTCCATCGCGTGCCGGCCTTCGTCAACGCCAGCCTGGTCCTCCGGCAAGGATTGCCCACCTAGACAAGCTCTCCGAGATCAAGATCCAAGCCAGATTTCCTGGTTTCCTCTTCCAATAAACTCCACCTAAAAACGAGCTGAGTTCCATAACCGCTTTTCATTATCCCTCTCATAATTTTTCCCTTACGCTTCGAGAAATTGCTCGAGTTATTCTTGCCGTAAAAAAATCAATATTTTACATTCAAACCAACCAACGGCACGGAAAAACCCGACAGTGGCAGCAATGATGCAGAATTTGACAATCATGAGGATCCAGTTTGTTAGAGATTTGAATAACACAAGTTGAATGACTTAGTAAGGTGATTCGGGCCTGTCAAAAAATGTTTCAGGAATATACTAACATCATGACTGGAAAAGAAAAGCATACAGCATTTGGTATTAGTCTCTAGGTTGATACCAAATGCTCTACTAGACCTAGTAAATTAAATAACTTAAATAAAGATTTGTCCATAGAGATAAATAATATCAAAATATTACACATAAATGCTCGCAGTCTCAATGGTAAAATGAATGACGTAGGGGTAATGTTGATCACTAACGATATCGATATTTTATGCGTATCTGAAACATGGTTTGATTCACGAGTCGAAAGTTTATATTTCAGCATTACCGGCTACACAGTGTACCGTTATGACGGTCAAGAGTAAAAGAAAGGTAGCAATTCATCCATTTTCATCAAAGATGTCTACTAAATATCCTTATTTCCGATATAAAAATGCGAAGACATAGAAATGATTTGGCTTAATGTTCAAGCAAACAAACACAAGTTTTTCATTGTCGTCAGTCTTTACAGGCATCCGTCAGCATCTAAAGCGGTCCATAGACGATCAGTTTTATTGTTAATATAATTTTCAATGACGAATATTGACTATTTGATTGATCGTATGTGGGCTTGATTGACGACTGTCAATTTTTGGCTCAATGTATTGACTCAACCAAATCAGTTGGATTTTTTATTGATGGTTCGTCAATATTTAATTCTTAGCTCTGAAAGTCGTAGTGTATAAACTAGGAAATACTTGGAATTTCATTTTTGTGTACACGCAGATCTGGTACTTTTTGCATGCTGGAGGATGCTGCAACAAATATCTGGTAATTTTTATTGCTTATTATTATATCATTTGAATGTGGTCAAGTTATTTTATTTATAATTGTTAACCTACTGGTTTAAATTATCTTGAAAGGCAACAACTTGGTACTTTTCAGTACTTGGTACTTCGTACATAGTACTTTTTATGGAGTCATCAGATGCAATAGCTCATCAAATGATGTAGTGTCCATTCAAAGATAGTTCTTAAAATCTTCTGGCCCATTTGTACGTAATTCTTTGAGCAATGCGTCGGTTCCGAATATTCTGCCACGTTCCCTGAGCCAGTTTTTGGCCCATGTCTCGTGTTTACGTGGGCATTTTCTGAGTGATGGAAGTGCCAATTGAAGGCTAGCGCTACAATGGTAATTTCTTCGTCGACCATCATGTAAGGCGTCCGCAGAGCAAATGACTGGTTTTCATCAATTATATTGATGAAAAGATTGACGTCGTTTGTAGGCAACAAAAAATCTCATCAATATATTGATTCAATGATAATGACAATTAAATTGATCGTCTATGGGCCGCTGAACAGAGGTCAGAGATTTTACTGAAGATGGGCTGCTAGTCCGAAACGTTCAATTTTATTTGATCATTTTTAATAAGAATGACTTTACGAGTGGTGATTCTTGTCTTTTTTATTAGTTAATTGAAGTTGAATAGTGTTTTTTAATTCATGGAAGTAATAAAAAAGTGAACTTTGTACGGTGAAAACACATATGACAGTTTACACATACACTTACATAGAAGCTTTGAATTTCTCGACATCAGGGAATAATACTAGAATTATCTGTTGCGGCAGATGTTCAAATATATCATTTCGAGCGAGCGTGAAGAAATAAATAAAAGTGGGTTGACTGCCTGGAAAGGCATGCTTTAAGTCACAACAAATTTATGAGATTTCTCATTTAAATACTTGACAATAATATAGGAAGAAAATTGAAAAATACATGTTTAGAGCACATATACAAGTCGCTTAATTAGAAGTGCTACATAAACTGCTGCTTGTGAATGTATGAATGTATTTACTTTTATATATATATGTATATATACACGCATTCACATATGTACATAGATACTAGGATACAAGCATGAAATTAGAAGTTTTGTTTTCTCTGATTAAATATTTGAGTGTATAGGTCATGCATTAGTTGATAAGCATCTTATTTAACATACATGGTTGCTGACACGACAAATTATATTTTTACATAAATGCTTTGCACTAATAAGGAGAAATGACGGGTTAGGTAACGTTGCAAGAAGAGAATGAAAAGAAAAAGAGCGGTATATGCACATATATGTACATATATATGCACACACATACATACATACATACATACATACAAATTAACACGTATACACACACATATACATGCATAAGCATGAGTGTAAATATAAGCATACAAGCAATCATAATACATACGCATACTACAAAAATATATAATGTATTGAAATATAGGATAATCAGCCAAGGAGATTCGGAACTACTTTTTCAGCTTCCAATTATTGTTGAGACGCAAGATGGCGAGCTATTTTGGTTTTAAATTCTCTCAATGTTTGAGGGATAGTGATACTCTGGGGAAGTTTGTTCAACAGTAAGGTGCCTGATAATGACAGAGCCTTCTGCCTAATGTCCGATGAAAGATAGGCAACTAAGACATTGTTTATGCTCGGCTTTAGGCTGGAGACGGCTGGGGATGGAAACACTATCTCAACATTCTTCCGAGGAAAATAGAAAGAGGAGAATACGTTTTGGGCTTTGTGCATAAGGAACCATTCTTGAATAGAAGTCCAGTCGAGCTTATTAAAGAGATGAGTTACATGTCACTTCTTTTGAATTTACTAATGCATACCACCTTGGCTGCAAAATTCATGCATTTTTGTAGCTCTTTATGAAGGTATTGAGGTAAATATCCCCATACCAAGGTGCAATAGTCAATGCGCGATAACACCAAAGATTGAATGGCCAATAATATGGATTTTTTGTAGAGCATACTTTTTATACGATAAAAAACATTAGAGTTCCGTAAACTTTTTTGCATGTTTTCTAAACATGAGATTTGAAGAACATATTTCTATCGCACCAGCTACCTAGATTTTTAACTTTTTCTGATGTCTTAATTTCATCATTCCCCACTGTAAAAGTAATATTTGGAGGTAATTTTCATTGCGTCTTTGGAACCGAAAATAATATATTGCTTGTTGCTAGCATTTAGTTTGAGAGCTTTTTGGTCGTACGAGTACCATGATTTCAGGCAAATCCATTGGGTTTCAGCTTTAATATATGTCTACGGTTCTCCGATACAGAACTTGTTATTGCAAGTTGAACATCATCTGCGTGCATTTAGAGCCGTGTGTTAGAAGGCATTGAAGTGAAATCATTAATATTTATTGAAACCAGGAGAGGACCAAGAATAAATCCTTGAGAAACACCAAAATTGTTTTGAATGAATGGAGACAATTTGTTATCTAAACGGACTGCATATGATCGATTTGATGAGTAACTTTCAAACCATATTGCGTGTCTACTCCTAAGTTCAATATTTTTCGTAGGAGTCGATCATGTTCGACGCTATCGAGCGCTGTGGTGAGATCGAGTCGCAGCAGGAGTGATACATTCTTCTGATGGATATCACTGTATATTTTTTCAGTGATTAAAACAGAACGTCTGGAGTGCTGGTGTTCTTCCTATAGGCGTATTGATTTCGATTAAGTAAATTTGACTCGTCCAAGTGTGACCACTTTTTCCAATATTTTGGAAACGACAGGTAAAAGGCTCATGGGCCCGTAATTTGACGCTGTAATTTAACAGTCACCAGTTCTATGAAACGGTCTAATTATGGAGTGTTTCCATTGGTTTGGAAATTTATTAGTTGCTATTGATGTGTTGATCATCAAGCGAATAAATGGTGCTGTCACTGGAAAACTGTCTTTGATGTATTGAAAGCTGATTCCATCATGTGCGACTGCTTTTGTGTTTTTCAATGCGTACAAAATAGTCCGTAACTGTGGTAAATCGACAGGGCGTTGCCTCCACAGAGCACCAGCCTTTGAAAATGTAGTAGGACACGAATTTACAACTGACAGTGGATTTGGATTGGTGTTCCTTACTTCATTGAAAACGTGTGCACCCACTTTTGAAAAGAATGTTTTGAACTCAATGGCTTTTTCCAAGGTATTTTCAAAATTACTTTTGAAATGAAACCTTAACTGGGTCCATTAAATAACATCAATTTAAAAAATGTACACACGTAGCTCGCGAGACTCGAACTCAGGACTATAAATTACCGCGCCGGCACGCTATCGACTGCGCTATCGACCAACAAGATGATCGAAGCCAGGTCAGGGGTACATAAAAGGGAAAGGGGTACATAAATTACGCAAATAAAAAAATAGAGAACAAATTAAAAAATTGTTAAAGCTTGTACAAACAACCCACCAATGGGTCCTATCGCAGTCAACGTGTCAAGGTCAGAATTTCAAGCTTAGCGAAGCTGGAAGTTTTATGATTGAGTTAGGTAATTGTCTTCTTATTATTATGACTGCATTTTTTGGTAACATTGTTGATTATGCGTTAAAACATCGTATTTTCGACAAGACCTACTGCGGTGACCTCACAATAAGCCTGTACAGTACAGTCAATCATGAAACAAAATTTAGGTTTATTTGTAATCTAGATGCCAAACTTTCACTGTGTTTTCATTTCATCTCAATATTTGTATGTTATTGTCAATATTTGGATGTTATTGTAGGGAAGGACGAAAAAATGAGAAACATGAAACTTATTTTCGCTTCGACTGCAACTTGATTTTCAGGGCGTTAGAAACCAGCTCATTTTTGCATTATCTACCTGAGAGATATTTTTTTCCAAGTACACAAAAGAATGCAGTCGTATGTAAATCATAAGCGGAAATAACGAGAAAATGATAAATCTACTAAAACTATGTTGAGCGTAAAGTGTAATTTTTATTTTCCCGGTTTCCATCACTGAATTCGAAACTCATTTTTGCACTTGCCCTCTAAGTCTCAATAATTTTTCTTCTTTTAATGTAGCAGAATGGAGTGTTTCATTTCGTTCCAAAACAATTGAAAACTTGAAATCGTGACCATTACATTCACTCAACCCCCAGCTACCAGTTAGTATTAAGGGGATCATCCGCAGCCCCATTGGGCCCCGGCGGCTCCCCCCACTGAAAATTTTTTTTTTGTTGAAAAAGGATCCTTAGGGGATGGGTTATTGTGCCATGAAATTTTATGGCCCTACGGACACTAGAACCCAACCCAAGGGGGTGAAAAGGGGACCGAAAATGGTGATTTTTAGGCCCAATTTTTTTTTGGTTGAAAATGGATCCTTAGGGGATGGGTGATTGTGCCATGAAATTTTATGGAATGTGAGTTAGTTAGAAATGTTCCGAAGATTCTAAAACTGGTTTTGGTTTTGTTCTAGCATCAAAACTCGAGGACGAGTCCCGTTTTGAAATATCCAAAAAAATGTAACGAAATGCTCTTTTTTCGTAAAAAAAATAAAAAAATAAGGCATAAATCGATAAAGTAACACGGGTAAAAAAGGTTTCCTTTCACGAAATACATATACTGGCCAATTTTCAAATAAACCGGACGAAAAAATTGAAAAATTCTGAACATGGTGGGTACTGAAATAAAATGTATTATTTTTATTCACTCATAAAAACGATATTTTTTATATGTTTACTTGAAATTCTATAGGAAAATGCTGGTCATTGTTCATACATCGAAATAGATCATGGAAACTGCATTCATGTACAAAAATTTCCATTATATTCAAATTCAATAGACATAGTTTGTTTTTGGGCTCTAGTGAAAAGTTGACTTTTTTACATTCAAAACGACATCGGTCCTCGAGTTTTGATGCTAGAACAAATCCAATGACAGTTTTAGAATCCTTGGAACATTTGTAACAAACGTTTGTTCGGCTTTTTTTCAAATTCGAACTCTTTGAAGAAATATATAGCTCTAAACCCAAAAAATTGTTGCTGATTTTTGAAATTTCAAAAATTTTTGAAAAAATAGAAAAAATTTGAATTTGAAAAAACTGAACGAGCGTTTGTTAGAAATGCTCCAAGGATTCTAAAACTGTCTTTGTTTTTGTTCTAGCATCAAAACTCAATGAGTTGATACGTCTTGAAATATACATAAAATATACCAAAAAACACATTTTTCGTAAAAAAATTAAGGCCTAAATTGAAAAAATGACATGAGTGAAAAAGGTTTACTTTCACAAAAGACATATACTGGCCAATTTTCAAGCGAATCGGACGAAAAAAGGTCTCCAACTCGGATGATCCCCTTAAATTGTTAATCAAAAATAAGTAGGTATTCCAGTAAATATAAGTACACTCACAGCACCAATAAGATATTTATCGTTACCACATCGAGCGTCAAACGTTTCTGTATCCCAAAATAAAAATAAAAGAAAAGAAGCGTAATTTGAGCTTAGGATTTATTCCCTGTTTACCTCACCAAATGTATCATGAACGATGATTGAAACTTATTTCACCGTATACGTTTGTTACATGTTTATGACGTACGTGTTGTGCAATATACTTTGTAAATTATATTAGGCTGACCCTCTCACAATACTTAAAATTATTTGGGACGATATTGCTGTGTCCGTTTAAGTTTTAAGTTTTTTTCGTAACAAATTTCAAAACTTCACAGCCCGATATCGATTTCAACCATTGCTATAAGCATTAATATACATTTTGTTTCACTCCCTCAACTTATTCTCCCTCAAACTCTAGCAATCTTCCCTAGGACAGAGAATCGCTGAGCATAGGGGAGTCAGCTACCGCACAGGATCAAGGCCAGGATCCGTGAACACGGATCCTGCAATCCGTGTTCACGCAGACAACTGCAATTTCAATAATCTCGAACAATAATTTCTCAATCATAGAGCAGGGGTCAAATTTCACTGATGTACGTATTTTAGAATCACTGCATATTTTAGAATCACTGCATATTTTAGAATCACTGCATATTTTAAGGGGTAGACCAACACTAAATGACATGTCTAGTTCCTTCCCACTGTGCATTTCCATCTAATTTATTATAGTTTCGTGAACCGTTACTTTCTATAACTAATCAAATTTATTTTTATGCCGTGTGTTTTTAAGCTGATGATAGGATTTATCTCGAAACACACAAAAAATGTTTAGAATTTTATTCTTCGCTGTTAAATTTTTAATAAGCTCATGTAAATAACATTCAAATTTAAACATGTACCGTGTTTTTTTACAATACATATGTCTGCCATGCGACTTTTCAAACATCAGAAATAACACAACCTTTTAATTTATTTATTACATTTGCTACAATTGGTGAGCTGTTTCTGTCAGCAGGAGCAGTTGCATATTGTTCATTTGATTCAAAGAATTCATGTGATGTAAATTCCAGCCCTTCGTCCACTCTCTCCCTGACAACAATCATATTGTGTGAAGCTGTTACTGCTTTTGTGATTTCCACTGCATTCTCTACACAACGCCGAGCTTTGTATAGGCGATATTTGAATTTTTTTTTTGGTTTCATTTAAGTTTAGACGTGGGCATGGGCGCATCAAATAAAGGAGCAATGAGCAGGCTTCATCTCCTATAAAAAGAAATTGTGTTTCCTCATCACTCCCGGGTAGCTTCATTGATTCAGGGAATTGAATTTATTTTCCTTCATGCATTCATGCAAGTCACTATTGCGGAACACTCCTCCATCGCTCTGCTTACCAAATGCTCCAACGTCAACACACACAAATTTGTATTAATGATCTGCAACACCTTTCAGAATTATTTAAAAAAATGTTTGTAGTTAAATACAGGGATCCAGTTTGGTTTGAGCATGTTATGCGAATGTGCTTGCCGACTATCGCGCCAAAGCAGTTGGATGAGTTCCATTTTATATAACACTACTCTACAATTTCACTACCCAACTTTTGATCGGTGTAAGGCATAAATATGAGTTGAAGGTTTCTCCAAATAGCTCTGCATGTCTCCGTCACAATAGTTGCAACTGTTGATTTCCCCATCCTGAATTGAAAAGCTAACAATCAAAATGACGATCCAGTTGCCACATATTTGAAAAGCATAATAATCAATTTTAAAATGCCACATTAGTCAGTTTAAATGATGGACCTTTTCTTTTTTCAGAAGAACCAGCAAGAAAGAAGTATAAAACTCTGCGTGACAAATTTCGAGTGGAATTGAAGAAACTTCCGCAAGGAAAGTCGGGAACGCAGGACTTCCCCCTGAATCATATGAAAGCAAGTAGCCTTTTTTTAAATGTGTTTTTTATGAGAGCTCAAATGTACGGAAAACAGACAATGGGAAATTTGTCAGGGATGGCTTTGAAGCAAAACTGCCCTGATGGACAGCAATCAGAGTCGATGAGTGCAAGCATTACTTCGACTTCTGCTCAGGACATTGATGACGCCTTCGAAGGGCTTGTGGAAACTGGAATTGTTGAAACTGGAGGAAATATGTAAGAGTACCCCAAAGAACCTCATAGAAAAAAAAGGAAAGTTCAGAGTGACATCAGGGAGTATTTCTTGCAATTACAAAAAGAGAAACTTGAATACCTCAAAGGAAATAGTGAACCTGCTGAATGCAGTCTCTTTCTTCAGAGTTTTGTACCCTCAATGCAGAGCATGAGCAAAAGAAATCAATGCCTGTTTAAGATTTAGGTTCAAGAACTAGTTTACAAGTTCTTACATGAATAAAATGCCTAATTTTAAATGGGGGTTTTAGGATTCAAATGTTTATATGGTTCCCCAACTTTTTCAATACTTTCCAGTGGGTATTTTTGTATTAGTCTTGAAGGTTTACCAATTAATTTTACGTTTAATAAATAATGAAATATCATACTGCTGCTAATGCATAAATCGAGAGTAAATCGTGCCCTTTTGGATAACAGACACATAACTAACAGCTAATTATATAACCTGATACGGAATTGCTTCGCAAATAAAAGTGCGTAAAGAATTCCTTTATGATCAATGAAATTTTATTTAACTTCATTGTAATGTAACATAAAGTACATCTTGTTGATTGAACTATCATAATTTTACTTACGTTATTATCACCATCAGCCGTTCCTCGGGGGAGGCGGCCTGCCGAAAGTTAGTGGTTTGTTTGTATATATCATCACTCACTAAGCTGAGCAGCTCATCAAATATAGCCATGCTCATCCTTGTACATTCTTTAAACTTTTTTGGACATTTCCGTAGATCAGAAAACAAATGATGGTATTCTCCGTATTCGGATCTTGTTTTATTCATTGGGTGAACGGCAACTCATTGATTTCCATCAAGAATTAGGGACTTTACATTTGAGGACTCCAACAATAACACCTTCTCACTCGAAGTCATCGTGACAATTGGTTATAGCCGAAGCCCGATGCTCCTCGATGAACGCGCGCGTCGGCGTGCAGTGTGGCCGCCTCCATTCAAATGGCAGCGTCAGAACTCGTGAAGCGTTCGCACGCGTCAGCGCCAACGCGTTCAGTCTGGCCGCACCCTCATACTTTCAACAATACCGACGTCGGCCGCAGAAGCCTTAGCTCAGAAGTGAATTCAAGAGAAAACTCTCCCCCAATGCATTCTTCATCAGTACTCGTATTTACCGTATTAAGTCCATGCGCTTAGAGTGAAATATCTAAAAGAATAGGTTTCCATATTGTTTCTTCCGATTACATATCCAACCCTTGACAGAGTATTTGTTGACTTCTGATGATTTGTCCATCAATTTAAGAAATTTAAAAAAAACAATTACTGGTAATGCATTTCTTGCTTCAACTTTTTTTTACCAAAAACGTTTTTTTTTCTTTTCTTTTAGCAGGATTCACTGAGGTGAGATTAGATTAGATATTAGTTTAAGCCTCCCTAACCGCAAAAAAACGTTCCGAAGAGAGGAGGGAGGAAGGTACCATTTAGTATGGAGGTAAGGAAATGCGGAATCTATGCAGAAGGGGCGGCATAGAAACAGTAATTTGAGAAAAAAGTTTATGAAACAAGACTAAAGTTGAAAAAAGAAAGTAGTGGGTGCTGAAAAACAGGACAGCAGTGAACCGAAAAAAGTCGTTTTTTAACATTACAAAAAACATTTTATTTCAACGAAAAGAAGGCCTACCTAACTCTCAGCTCGGGACCTCACACATTTTACCCCCTAGGAGTACTAATTCCCATAAGTACAATAGTCGATCCCCCGGGGGGATTCACCGAGGTGAATGCCATTGTAATTCCATCTAACGGGACTCGACGTGGCAGCTAAATTACAAATGAATATCATCGAACTGAGAGAGACTAATCTCTCGAGAAACTCACACTGCACACAAAATAAAAAAGATACTTAAACAAAGCAGGGAAAAAAGCCCTCAAATGGCATGGAAAAACGTGTATTAAGAATATAAAGAATACATTGGCAACGAGCATGTTTATATAAACTCTGAGAGGTAACAAAGACTACACGTATCTTACACTTACAATATGGCACACAAACACGTTAAACCTACGAAAAATGACAATGTACCCACAGGCACTTGCATAAATGCTAACTGACTGCATTTGTAAAACTTGCCAGGACGTTGAAGAATTTAAACTTTCCCTCCTTAATCAAAAAGGTTTAGCATTAATTACCCGCCGCTAAATACGAGTCTTGAGAGATTCTACAACGTGTATAAGAATGTAATTCGTACGTTCAGGCTCCGAGTGGTGATGCGGAGAGTGATATTATGAAGCTGAGTAGATCCGTCGTCATTATTTCGTTGGCCAATTTGAGAGCAATGCTTCCTATTTTACTCGATTGATATTTAATTTGCATTCAGCAAAAGAGCTTTTATTTTACAGTGTTTCAAGTACTGCTAATATAGATTTATTATACTTTTATTAATTCTATAATTCCTTAAATTACGACTATTTATTACAATTTCTAAGTTGTACTACAGAGAACTATATTCTTTCACGGCGCGCACAGTCAATAAGGATTCCCCCAATGTTAGTGTAAAAAATGCAACGTAAATTGCAAATTCAAATCAAAATGCAAAGATGCAAATGTTTTAACAAAGGAAGATGAATTGATGCAAGGAAAATGCGCGAATAACGCCCTAATTCACTGGGTATTTTAGCAGAGGCTCAACTGGCAACTCAGGTCGATTGAAAGCATCTGAGGGGGCAGTACAAAACCTCCCACATGGATTTGACAGACTACACCTGTGTGCAGGGGCCTGCATTCAAAGCACTGATGTACTAGGGTAGATTTTGCTAAATGCATAATTTTTATTTCGTGTCGAAAACAAAAAATAGGCGTGAACAGGTTGCGATAGTGGTCAGGGATTTCATGGAAATAAAGCAACAGTTTAAGAAAAATTGGAAAATGGAAATTAGGTTCAATCAAGTACGAAACTAAAACTCCCACAATATTATTAGGTCCACAAAACTCGCTTCGCTGTAGGTTGCATAGCAATGGAAGGTGTTAGGACCAACTCCACGAGACGTTCAGCAATGGACCATACGCTCGTCAACACCAGGTGACAGAAGGCACACTTCGCACCGAACACGGTCACTGAAAATGTGCATGACCTCAAAACTTTTCCCACATAATTTCGTTGGTGGATGAGAAGCCACGCAACCTTGTATATCAAATGAGTAATTTTTAAATAGGTTCTCACTCACACACATGTATTTGAATTAAAAAGGCCAGGAAAAAAATGCGTAGTCACAAAAATAACTTGAATAATTATTAAACAAAGCTTGAACAAACGATAGTCTGTGCAGAGTTGAGGACGCAAATAACGGTAACCGAGAGGCAAATTGATGATCAATAAACATTTACAATGCAAACAAAACTATCAGCATGTTAGAATTTGAGAAAGGTAAGCTAAGCTAAGCTTTCGACCAACTTGCTATGCTAACTCGATTAGATTACATTAAATTAGACAAATTATTTTGAGTCTTTCTCTCTCTCTGTCACGAACCAAAGGGGTTCTAGAGAGAGGAAAGAGGAAGGCACCATTTCATTTAGGATAAAGGGAACTGGAAATATACGCAGAAGACGTCTTCCTAACCCAGCGCGAAGAAACAGCAAGATAGCAAGAAGTTTACGAAACAAGATGAACGTAAAAGGTGCTGAACAAAGCAGTGAGCCGAAACAAAATTGTAGCAAAAAAGAACTATCCTATTTCGACAAAAGGGAGGCAGGCTTATCTACCTTTTAGCACGGGACTTCACATCCTTCCCCTCTAGGAAGCAAATTGTCCCATTTGCTTAGCAAGTGTCCCTAATGTGGCAACACCGTTGTATGTAGCAGCCAAGGTTGTTACCTCAAAGGAATGCAAGAGGAAAGAAACAAGGTTTTCCAACTGAATGTTCACGTATGAAACAGAGCGTCAACTCTACAAGCTCCTTTCTATCTAACACACCCGCAGCCTTAGACCCCCGCAGTAACTACCATTTAGTAAGCATTTCACAAACTAATTTAAGTGCATAACGTGAACTCAAGTTCGAGGGCAAATGGCAGCAGAGAAGAAGAGACTCAAACTCAACACTAATATTTGTACATCACGACTGGCGTGATCAGAGCCAGAGCGGACGTCCTCATCGTGCGTCAGAACTGGGAACTAGGTTTGCGTGCAGGGGCTTTTATTCGAAGCTCTGATGTACTAGGACAGATTTTGTAAAATTTATCACTCTAATTTCGTGTTAAAAACAAAACGGCATGAACAGGGCTCTCCTGCTACAAAAAATTTTTTGCCAACCCCAGCCACTAAGCAATGATCTTGCCTATGCGCGTGTTGAATGTCACAAGATCAGGTGCGAATAAATTTTGCCGCAGAGTGTGCCCAAAAACGCAGCGTAATTCACAGTTTGATGAATGACACGATAATCAGATATACAGATCAACGGCGTCCTAGCTCAGAAAATTTTTATTTCAGTTTGAACACGATGTTCGAGTACAAGCAGAGTGGTCTCGAAAGGGCAACATAGTGATTTTCGAAACGGGTTTTCTTGCAAAGGGATGAGCCCACAAAAACCTACATTGACCTACAAAAACCTTGTTGACGAAAACTGGAACTTTTGATAACGACCAGAAATTTGGAGGTCAGAGAATCGCTGCAAAGTTCACTATGTGACAGTAGTTAGCTTTCAAATGAGGTACCCTGAAAACGAGGCAGTTCATGGTTGCGTACAGTTAGAAAAACAAAGTCGGAACTCACATTCGAAAGAGCCATCTAAATTTTTTTGGAAAATTTCCTGAGGAGGAATAAACTAACCCAAAACGAAAAACAATGCACTGAGCAGGAGAGATAATGAAATGACATCGCAGATTTGTTACACGTACCCAATGATGAAATATGAAAAATTTGGGTTCAAATTGTTTAGCTGTAGAATCAGCAGTCACGATGCACAAATCCAAGAGTTCAGTGGACACGCGAAGTTTGGCATCTATCTGCTTGTTCCTTCCTTAGTTCGTCTGTTAGGCTTTCGTCCGAGTTTGCAGTATCATGAATACCGAATTCCTTAGTGTAACATTAAAATGCCTTTACATGCATTGATATGTTTGACATTTTATCATGGTAGGTTTGGTTAGGAGAGGTTAGGTTTGGATAGGAAAGGTTAGGACAGGATAGGATAGGTTAGCATAGGACGGAATTTTTTAACGGGTCCACCTGGTAGCTAAACGATGACACTGTCCATGAAATTTAGGTTGAATTATTCGTGAAAGTGGTGGTCGGTTGTGGGCGCCTTGTGGGGGAAGCAAGATAGATAGGGCCTATGGTATGCACCTGCTGAAATTTCAGTGTATGAATGCACGTAAGTATGGAAAAGTTTACAGTCAAAATCCGCCACGTATTTAGACAACGACAGACACGACCAACGGAAGGAAAACTTTTTTATGAACATCGCTCTCCTGGCAGGTGTGCAAAATTTTACTTTTGTATATTATTTATCATGCTTAGCTTTAAGGCATCTATGTTACATGGTATACTCTGTCAACAACTATTGTGCAAGCAAGCTAATAAAAAATCACATATAAATAAACATAACGATAAAATATTTTGTTAACAAAAAAAAGAGTTGTATATTTATCTACGCAGCACACAATCCACCCAATGTATGACCAGCGTCGTCTCCACCAGCTTAGGATGAGTTGGTGCACGTCCCCAACTAAGGCATCGACAACTGAATGGCAACAAATTTACAAGCGAACGCAATCACACGTACAACCCAAACAGCGACGACGAGAACAAAAGGAACGGGGTTTGAAGGTATGTGTTTCGGTGAGACATTCAGTAATGATTGTACAGAGAAATGAGCTGCTGGGACAGCTGTAACTAGTACGGGAATTAAAGCCATACCTGTATAGTTTGCCATCCTTTGAACCCGTGTTGCGGGGATCTAGAACAATAAATTAACTCGTTCAAAGCCAAGCAATTGAGCCTCAAAGATTATTATTATTATATAAGAAAGTTTTAGCCTCCCTTAACCACGACAAAGATGTTCCAAGAGAGGAAAGAGGAAGGCACCATTTAGTATGGAGTTGAGGGAACGCGGAATCTATGCACAAAGTGCACAGAAACAGTAAGCTAGGAAAGAAGTTCATGAAACAAGAAAAAAGTTGAAGAAGAAAGTAGTAGGTGCTGAAAAACAGGACAGCAGTGAACCGAAAAAAGATGGTCCGTAACAAAACAAAAACCTATTTTATTACAACAAAAAGGAAGCCTACCTAACCTTTAGCTCGGGCCCTCACATTTTTCCCCTGGGAGCGCTAATTCCCATAGATACAATAGCTCTATCCCCCTGTGAGCCTCAAAGAAAAATGAACCCTGACAGCAAGCAAATAAACTTCAAACTTCAACATTTCAGTGACAAGACTAAGACGACAAAACTAAGTGAAAAAACTTCAAAAGCAGTCGCTGAAGACCGTCGTTAATCTAGATGATTCAAAGATCAACTCAACCTTGATTCGCCTTAAATATCGAGCAATGATTTTAGCCATATCAATATCATGGATGAATAAAGCAGTGTGGACTTGAACTACGAATATACCGTCATGAGTTCAAATCTTTTTGTGTGGTCCTTAAATGATAGAGCATTCGGGGACAGGGTCATGCAAGCCCTGCCAAATGCCACGCGGTCGGCAGGAGACACAAGCCAGCGTAATGCGGTCTCCACACACGAGCTACAGCTGCGACAGCAGCTCTGTGAGTGACGAAGAATTATACTGATCTCCGGTCGATCACATTTGCTACTCGAGAAAGTTCTCGATAAATTGACTGCTGACGCAAAATTAACCATTTATAAAAATCGTGGAAATGCAGACAATGATACATAAATTGAGCAGGCTTGAAGAGAATTAGGATTTAAACACACGATTAGGAGCACACAATAATTCAATAAATTTCAGTAGCATAACACCATACATTTAAGAAATTACATTTGTATGGTCCAGTATAGCTCAGGTTAAAGAACTCTCACGTTACGAACATCAGTCCGCATATAAATGTTGACGCTGGGCTCGCTTGCTACAGTTACTGAATATGGAGTCGCTGTTTACTTTGTAAAGCATAACAATCTGCAACTGATTCGAACGAGAAATATCGTAAAACATAAGAAGTAAAACGTAAGGCCTTCTCGCTGCTGTAATGGAAAAGCTCTCGAAATTAATGAAAAGGGAGCCCTCGTCTACGCATGAGATCGCTATGGCTGAACCTCAGTACCAGGCTTTGGTTCGTACGAGATCTAGATTAGATCATATTGTAAGCTTCCCTAGTCACAACAAAGGTGTTCCAAAGTGAGAAACACATCATTTAATAAATTAAGGAAACATGGAATCTATGCACAAGGCGTATCCCCACAAACTGCGCATGGGATCAGCAAGAGTGGAAGAAGTTTGTGAAACAGGAAGAAAGTAGAAGAAAATCATAAATTGTAAAAAAAAGGACAGCAATCAACTGAAAATATTGTCCGTAAAAAGAAATATTCCATTTCAATTCAAGGAAGGCCTACCAAACCTTCAGTTCGTGATCTCACAGCAAAAGATTAAGCCACTCAAAGGCATCCATGACTGGGAACTGACAGCCGTTGATCAGAGGTTATGGTTCGGGTGAATAATTCAAGACCCGTTAATGCTTAAATAACTACTGCATCCGACTTGATAATGTTTTTACTATTCGTTTGTTGGAGGAATCTTTAGTGAGAAGAATTTTATCAAAAAAGTTCACAGGGGAATTCTGCCCGAGGATGGTTTGTTTAAATTCGAGAGCACGTACTGAAATTAGGCTGAAGTAGCGAAAGGTCTTAAGCAAAACTTCACTCAAGTTCTAGGATCTAAGCTGAGGTACTAAAATTCCAGAAGGGTCACTAGGCTCTTCAAGAAAGTAGTGGGGTCATGAAGAAGTGACTTAGTCTTTGTAGGAACGTTAGCTTGCGCTGCAGGCATTTAAAAAGACCGAGCACTAATGAACAGGGTGCGTCGAAAGTAATATAAATAATATTTACAAGTGACGACGATGATTACAAATTCAAGCACAACTTTGACGAGCATCAACCCAGCCACTTGAGCAAGACCAGAACTGTGATCCAAAACTTGATCAACTGATCAAGTGCAGACAGGCAAATTTGTGGTCAAGCAACGTTTTGAGCTTCTGCTCGGTCAGAGCGGACGAGTACTGCGGCATATCTCACATCAGCTCGTATTCATGAGTCAGTGGACGATGTTTGCCAAGGAATAGTACGAATTAAGAACAAAGTAATTGAAGTTAGGAAAAGTGTGACCATGAGTGCTAGGGGGAGAGAGCAACACCATCATGAGGCAAGAATAAGACGCGCGAGAGCTACAAAACTTCGCAGTAAAAGTTCCACAGCTGACCTCTTCTTTGCCTCATCTTTGGCAACGGATCATCTAGAATAACACATATGCATATTATAGGCCTATGATTTCATCGTCATTAACATCATAAAATTTGTACATTTTCTTATAATAACAAAATGAAAAAGCCGACACCTCCACTTTATTTTATTATCGCATGGAAAAAATAAAAACCACTCCAAAATAATGTATTTGTGTATACTGTACACTGCATAAAAACTCACATTATACAATGACATCACAGAACGCAGAAGTGATGAATATTCTCGCAGTAGTCAAATGAGGAAGCTGAATGATATTTGAATGGATCACAAAAACTGGTAACTGTGACAGCGATTCAAATTTAGTAAATAAATGTAAGAAAATAGTACGCTGCATCAAATTTCAATCTCCCTTTAAGTTACACTTCAAATTTTATGGGTCAACGAGTGATAAGAAAATAGGACGTTGACGTGGCAAAGGTCCGGACATGTTATGCGAGAATCTAACGCTGGTGTCATGCGGTGACCTCACGGCGAGTGACTACACACCTCCGATACCGAATCAGACTAGGCGGTGTCACCGTGGCGGTGTTGTGCACGTGTCAGGCCGAGTAAGGGCATTTTGTTGAGGGGCGTGGTCGCGTGAGGGAAGATATTGGTAACAATATCAACTGAGCGCGGCAGTGCGCAGTCTATTCTAACATTGCCTCTAGCGACCAAGTGAATAAACTTATGAGTAGAACTTGAAGCGTCCTAGAAAGCAGCTCACACGCCAGGTTACAAAATTTCCACATTAAAACTTTATAACAAATGAACACGATATTCGCTCATAGGAAACGCACAGACCATCAAATCTTAAAATACTGTAGTTTATCATGTAAAATTAGAGTGAACAACTCAGTAGGATTTTCAAATAAGTAGAACAATGAAACTTGAGCTACGTGGGTCTGCATGCAGATGACGGGAGACAGGCGTTAGCTACAGACAGGCACCATGCCATCTACAAGGGAAATAAATTGACCGTGACATCGTGAGCATGAGAGAGAGACAAGTAGTCAACTGTGGTAAAAGCTGAGGAAACGACAATTATGCGGAAACAGACTGCTAAACTAAAATTACAGGCGCGGCTGGTAATTTTCTACCACATAACCTCATTTCAAGATTAAAAACTTTCAATCCCAATTTGATATCGAAACTCATGACCTATCTAAAAATTCCGACACATAAGAATTAAAAAGCAAACACCGCACGCATGTCACCGTCACTCAAAAAACAGTTTAACTATTGATAACAATCTCAAATTCCGTTACATAGAAAGTTTTGTGAACAGAAAAATAATGAGTGGGCGTGATCTGCAGGAATCACAAGACGGCGGACGGAGGGAGGGAGGGAGGGAGTCTCATCTCTGCTTGAGGTCGAAGATCTCAATGAGGAGCGGCCTGACGTCCTCAGGGTTGACCTGCATGTAGACCTGCACGTGGTTCTCGTTGAGGCGGCGCAGGTCGTTGATGCGCTCCAGCAGGTCCCAGTAGACCGCTCTGCTCTCGCACACGCCCAGCCGCGTCTCCAGGTAGCGCTTCAGCAGCAGCAGGTAGCAGCACTGAAATGCGCGGCAACTCGCTTCGTAACAATGCCTTCAGAAGCCAAGAATTTCTAGCATCAACTTTAGGTTTCTCCAAAGATAAATTTCAAAAGATTTATTGCACTGATTTAATTTCTTAACAATTCAGTAATATCATAATATGCATTTTTAAAATAAAAATGCATGCTCTGATACCACAGATACGGGAAAAGTATACAGATAAATCTAAGACATTATTCAGAGCACAGTCTTAACAAACTCTCTGAATTAGATGTGAAAACTTATTTTGAACCCCCTAACCACAACATAGGTATTCCTGAGAACTGAAGGAGGGAGGCACTATTCAGTATAGAGTTAAGGGAATGGAAATCTACGCACTAAGTGTGTTCCCACATAGGACAACAAATAGAGACAATGAGTTAAGAAAAAAAAGTTGATGAAACAAGATGAAAGTTGAAGACAAACGTCAGAGGTGCTGAAAAAAAGAACAGCAAGGAACCGAAAAAAATTTGTTCCGTATCAAAATAAAAATCTATTTAATTTTAACAAAGAAAAGGCTACCTAACCTTCAGATCATGACCACACATCTTCCCCTAGCAACGCTAATTCCCTATAGATACAATAATTATCTCCCTCCTAATGAGCTTATTATCAGGAAGACGTACAATTATCCTAACCCCAGGAAACAAGTCACGGAGGAACTAATGCTTCCACGCTAGAACCTAAAGAGTCTTGTTTCACAGAAAGCGACGCGTGGGAAGCATTGGGAATAAAAACCTCATCAGATTAGAACAGATACTTAGTTTAAGCCTCCATAACTGCAAAGAGGAATGCGGCGTTTCAAAGGCAAAAGGCGTTTCCTCTCGGCATTCCAAAAAGAAGAAGGAGGAAGGCACCATTTAGTATGGACTTAGGGGAGCGAAGAATCTACGTAGAAAGTGCATAGAAACAGTGAGTTGAGAAAAAAGTTTATGAAATAAAATACAAATTGAAGAAGAAAGTAATACGTGCCAAAAAACAGGACAACAGAGAACCAACAGAAAAGTCCGTAACGAAACAAAAAAACCTATTTTATTTCAACAGAAGGGAGGCCTACATAACTTTAAACTCAGGACCTCTTATTTCCCCCTGGGTGCGCCAACTTCCATAGATACAATAGTTGTATTCCCCCGAGGGGATAAAGGTATCATTGGAAATGATTATAAGTCATGATAATCGAATAAAGAACATAATAGATGTCAAACAAGAGAAACCTTGTATTTGAATAAATGTTTTGGAGGGGTTGTAGTCAAAGAATGTTGAATTCAAAGATAAAAAATTTCAATTTTTATAAAAGCTCCTAAGAGAAATACACAACACTATAAAAGAGTTAGTGGGCAAAGTGAAAACATTATTTGTTCGAGATGCAGAGCGTGACGATGGGGGGGAGAAGAAAGAGACAAAAAATCGATAACTACAGCCTTAGCAGCCTGACAGGAAACACGAACATGGATAGGAAGTCCCCTATTTCTGTTATACTGAACTACCTTTGCAATATACACCGCATATTGGATCAGTGGAAAAAGACCAATAACAGATCCTGAGAGGTCCGTATTGCACAAGAGCACGTCACCTACTGGCGAAGGATGGCCTCAGGATTCAGCAGGCCAGGGAAGGTAACACACAGCCTGCCTTAGAGCACAAATGTAAGAGGGTCACCTGCTCGTGTTGGATGGCCATGCGATGCTGGACGTTGGGGCGCGTAGGCGTGAAGAGCGTGATGGCGGAGAGGAGCAGCATGATGTTCTGGTCGTGCCGCCACTCGGGCCGGAACGCCAAAATGAAGCGCTTGTGTTCCTCGTAGACGTGCACGTTGCCCGGCGCGCCCTTCAGCACCTTCAGCTTGATGGACTTGTAGGTGTCGCGGTGCTCGGGGATCTGCGGACAAACCACCGTCAGCTCATTGCAGCCATCTCTCACATGCTACTTGGCACTTTACAGTATAAGTAGGCAAGCACATACAGTGCGTTAATTCTCACCTGTGATTGTGTTTGCGTAAGGAGTACGGCAGGTTGAAATATTTAATACCACCTTTTCCAGGAAACTTTCATTATTTATCCAAAAACAGCATAACTACAGCGTGTCTATCGCTGGGAGGACGTAGTCAAGTCTTTATAAAGCATTTTTCTCCAAGTACAGCATTGCGTCCACTATGTTTGATAACTAATCACAGAAACTGCCTCCCGCAGGTTACGTTTGGACGGAACTCTCAAGTGGGTTTGAATTTCAGACTGGTTTTTCAGAGCGTACATGTCAATTTCCGACAGCTAAGTAACCTTTCAGGATACTTTTGCGTAAGCCTAATCGGGACCGTGTGAAAACATCGACAATGGTGAGCACAGGCCATAATCAAACAGACATAACTAATTACTTTGAAACAGGCACAAAATTTACTGAACAGTTGCACACAAACACTGGGACATCCTCGAAGAAGAGTTGCTGCTTAGGCAAACATTCGTTCATTAATGCCTCCTCAATTCACCAGAAATTAATTAATATACTTGAGCGAATAAGTATTTATGTTTTCGAAGGTAAATTATTGTTCACTAAATTGTGTTTCAGGTAGTTTGTAATAAAATAAAGTATTTTCACACTGTTCCTTCAACATTTCACTAGACTTGAATTATATTTTTCATTTAAACTGTACAATTTTTTAAAAACATAAATAAGAATTATCTAAATCTAAATTAATTTACTCATTCTTCATTCGCATGCAGGCAAGTTTTTTCCTGAATCTTGGAATATATTTACACTAATAAACTATTGTCAAAAATTTACACCATACACCAAGACTTATGAATCATAATTGTGTTATATACTGCACATACTTCCATAGGACATCTCGATAGGAGTTCCTGTGTTTTTAACCAGAATTACGCCATTTGGCATCCTGTCAACGAATACTAAGCTACTCAGCAGGCACAAGAGTTTTTCCTAAACAATCGATTCCAGCACAAAACTTCCTCGCCTCCCATCTCACATAACAGATATCTAAAAATGAGTTAAATTCACTCACGCAGTCTCATCCACTCACTTCCAGATGACATAAGCAGAACATAACGATAACTCGTTTGACCACAATAAAAACCAAATTTGAAACCCACACGAAGAAAGAAAAAGCACCTTCCAAGCCTCCTTGTCGGCATCGTAAGCAGTGACGGAGCGAAGGATCATCATCTCCGTGCAGCTGCCTTTGAGCAGCGCTATCTGGTCGTGGACACAGAGGCTGGAGAAGGACGAGAGTTGTTTCGACATCTGGATGAGGCGGCGGATTGCTATGTCCGTCATGTTGATCACGTTGATCAACGACGGGTTCACCTGGTCCTGAAAATCGAAATCATACGTCAACTTTTCAACAACCATGAGAACACTAACGGCCTTATTCAAAACAAAACCTATCTAATTAGGGCTAGGTACTTCCTTGTCCCATAGAGAAGAAACACTGTGTCAGCGGATTTCTGGACCCTAACCCAATTCATATAAAAAATGAGCATTCTTAACCACTAGGTCACTATGGCCACAAAATGGTCTTGAATCATCTTAATTATGCAAAAATGCCTCACTACCTTTCATTTGACCCAACTGAGTAGCTCACACTGACCCAATCCTTCAACAACCCTATTCGTTACTTGTTGCGCTAGCTGCCTCATTTACCCCTCACAGCAGACTTTTTCTTGTATTTTACTCCTACAGCTCTAGCATTTCCAAGAGTCTCGCTCTCTATTTCTTACTGCTTTTTCAGGTCAGCATCCTACAGTCGTCGCTCTCTCCGGGCTAATGTTCTCCATGGCTTCACTGTTGCCCTGGATTTTCTCCTCAATAAATATCAATCTCATTATCCAGTCTAGCACATGTTTGCTCCATTTATCACACTTTATATTACTCGATAGAAATGTTTAAGCTTTACTAAAGCTGTTTACAGCAAGCCCCCACTTGTTTGCTTATTCTTTACTACAGCCACATTCACCTCATCACTACATCAGTCGCAGACGCAGTAAAGTTTCCTTTTTGCCACAAGACACACGGTTTCCCGGCTCCTCTAACCGGTACATTCCTAAACAATGAATCCGTGCTCATTTTTTAACGAAACTCATTCCATGCTGGAATGAAGTACCTTAGACCATCATAATTTAATCTTCAACGTTTGTTACTATTAACAGTACTCTCTTTAGCTGCCTTCATGAATCAATGCCCTCACTTTTTTCAAAAATTATACCGTATGTGTTAAGTACATCCTTCCAGTGGACATCAGTAGAATGATACAGGAATTCACACTGAACATCAACAAGAGTATATAACGGCCATGCGCATAGAAGTAAGCTGAATTCGAATATCAAGGACTTACTCTCCCACTTAACTTCTTTTCTTTCACCTCTCCATAGACCTGACGCATTTACTTGATTTTCTAACACACATGCTTCACTTCTCTTATTCCGGCAAACGAATACATACTAATCTGCCTCTTGTTTGTAAGAACATTTATCACTCCCTTTTATGTTTCTAATTTGTATTACGAATCAGCTTTCAGACTACTCTTTTGGACCCCATCTCATTCTCTAGAGAGTAATATTATCTCTCATCACCTGCGCTAGCAGACCTACTTATTCCATCTTCTTCTGGCTTACTTAGTCCATCACTTCTGTATCTCAAATCACTTCTACCTTCGAGCCCGCCCTCTCTCTAATCTCTACTACTCGACCTACCTCTTCCCTCGTCTCTGCTTTCAAATCCAGTGCTCTTTCAATCGTACTACCAGATCTGCCTTTATTTTTTACTTCTAACGATTGGCTTGCCTATTCCCTTACTGGCACAATGGTCTTTCTCCTCATCAGCTTTGCCTATCCCCTCTAGACCCGCCCCCACTCTGACCTTCCTGTAGTCCTGGTCATCACTGAGGGGCGCGAGCATGGCGTAGTCGGCGCGCTGCAGCTCGTCCAGCTTGTGCTTCTCGGCGGCGGTGAGGCCGCGCCCCTGGCCCGTTCCCAGCAGCAGCGTGTAGGGCGACATCTCCGCCTCCACCGCGCTGTTCACGATCGAGTCCCGGTATGACGACTCGCTGGCGCCTCTGTAACCAATTAAACAGGTCAGGAAGCTGCCGCACTTGCTTGGGCGAGAATCGGCAATAGAGATCTGACCATCAAGCATTTCAAGCGTTGTGCCAAGAGCACATCAAAATGGTATGTCAGAAATCGAGAAATCGAATAGATTCCTTTTCAGTGACAACATCCTTTTGTCTAAAAAATGCCCAGGTTAAATTATCTACCTAAAGTGCTTTGACAACATGGCGGCAAAAATGCGTTGTTCTCTTTACACAGGAACGTTCAAACCTATAATCTTAGATCAATTCTTGAAAAAAGTTTTACAAATAAAGAAAGTTATTTTAGCATTATGTAAATGTACGTAAGGCTAATAAAGCATTTCTTCTAGAGGAAAGCAAAAAATGTCGTCATGGATCCACAAAAAGAGAACACTAAGGATCCAATCGTATCCTTAATTTCACCTTCAACCCTCATTACCTCCAACAATCAATTCAAAGCAAAGTTCTCAATTTAGGACTTCATTTTCTTTAATCGATAGCCTGAGTTGGATGAGAAGTACGGTACCTGCATAGAGCAATCAATAACACCATCTCATGATGTAAGAAAAAGTGACAAACGCATAAAACTGCAATGGGCCCTATAAACTTACTTTGGCAGTATTCCACCATTTTGACTAGCGTCGTTGTCTTGAATTTTCTTGAGAGCTTCTAAGACACTGAAGGACATTGCATCCTCCAGAGACGGTGTTGTATTGAAGGTCGATGAAGAAGTCAAGGGTTCAGTTTGTGTGTGAGCAGAAGCTGATTGTGGGGCAGCTTTAGCCAATGGTGTTTCGTAACCTGATGATGGTATGCCATTTGCCGATGGTATGCTGTCACAAACTGGTATTGCGCAACCACGAGCCGATAATACGTCACTAGAGACTGGTTTTACGTCCTCAGAAGCCGATGGCGTGTTCTCAGACGATGGTATGACATCAGAAGCAGGTGCTGCCACACTAGAAGTAGATGCTACGACATCAGAAGCAGATGCTACGACATCAGAAGCAGATGCTACGACATCAGAAGCTGATGCTACGACATCAGAAGCTGATGCTACGACATCCGAAGATGTTACACCAGGAGCTGATGTTACAACATCAGAAGGAGATACGATCACATCAGAAGCAGATGGTACAACACCAGTAGCAGATGGTTTAACATCAGATATCGATACTTCATCATAAGACTTCAAATGCTCATCAGTAGTTTGTGGCTCTTTGAGTGTTAAAGATAGCCCTTCCACCGGCAAATTTTCGGGAGGAAATGGCAATCCATCATTAGTAGCTAATAAGGATACAGGAGAAGGTCGAAGCTCTTCAGAAATGGATAGCAAGTCAGCCGAATTAGACTGCAAATTTTCCAGAGATGATAATTCTAAAGCCGCTGATGACAACTCTTCAGAAATAGATGGTTGCTCTTCAGAAATAGATGGTTGCTTTTCAGAAATAGATGGTTGCTTTTCTGAAATAGATGGTAGCTCTTTAGAAGCAGATGGTGGCTCGTCAGAAGTAGATGGTAGCTCTCCAGTAGTCAGCGGCAATTTTTTTAAAGCAGTCTGAAACTCTCCTGGAGTGGTAAGTAATTCTTCAGAAGTAGACGGCATCTCTTCTAGAGCAATTGACAACTCTTTAGGAGTAGATAGTTTTTCGAAAGCCGAGGGTAACTCGTTGGAAAGAGATATTGAATCTTTGGATGTACATCTCGAGTTCGCAGTTACAGGAGTTGACTCTCCACAAGCAGATGGAATATCTGTGGAAAAAGGCGTTTCAGAAGCTGCTTGAAACTCTTCTGAGGTAGGAGGTATTACTAGAGAAGCAGATGGTAATTCTCCAGAAACGGACGGTAATGCTTCGGAAGCAGACGGTGAATCTTTAGCAAGTAATGACTCTTCCGATGTCGCGGGTAAATTCTGTCTAGAAGATGGCAAGTGTCCCGAAGCTAAACCCACGTCACCGGAAGGAGGAGACGACTCCTGAGAGGTAGACACCGATGCACCCATTCTTCTTGCAAGCGAATCTGAACTGGCAAAATTAGGAACGGAGTCGCAGGTGAAATTCTCCTCAGATGGAAAAACAAAAGATGACGCACAGAAATTTGATGGAGTGCGAGATATGGGAGACACAGGCAAGGACAGTAGCCCGGGAGAGCTGAGGCGAGATTTGAGAAGGGAATTTTCGTTTTGCTTACAGCCGGCCTCAAACTTGAGTATCGACGAGTTAGCAGGGCTCGAATTGCGGTCACTGGAAATGCTGGAGCGAAGAGGAGAGCTGGAGAATGAGCTGTCGCAGGATTTCAGCTCTGAGGCACCGGGGGACCAACTTGGCTAAAAAACGAAAAATATGGTAATTGAATGATAGAAAATAGGTCGTCATCTCGCACATTCAATAGGCGCTTAATTTTTCCTTTCAGTAACTGAGTGATGACAGCAACGATACAACAATATATTTCATGAAGAATCCAAACTGGCACAAAACATCATAAAGAACTAGGGAGTCAAAAGATCATGGAGCAAATATGTGTCGAATTTGAGAAGAAAGGGCAAAAAATTGTCAATTAATTGATTGTTAAGGAGTTTGAAGTAATAGCAATCTAAACTTAACCGAGCATGATAGGCAGATTTTTCGGCTTGATTATTTTTTACAGAAACTTTTAGAAGGAATAAAAGAGCAAAACCTCCAGTGAGGGTTAAGCAGAATTAAAGGCAGATTGATTTATATCACACATTATTAATATTATATTAGTTAGTTGAAGACGCCTTAGCCACAACAACGGCGATCTCTAGAGGACGAAGAGAAGGGACCATTTAGTATGGACAACAAAAAAGGGGAAGCTCTGCACAAGATGTGTTCAGTATACCCTGCCATAGAAATAACACGTTAAGAAGGAAGGAGAAAAAATACTAACTAGATAAAACAAAGAAAACATGAAAAGAAAAGAAGCAAAGTGAACACGAAAGATCAAATTTCCAAACGCCAAAATCAGGCTGAGATAACCTAATAAACCTAACAATATTTTTTCCACAAGTGTCGAGAGATTACATTTTAGTCTAAGTCTCCCTAACGGCAACAAAGGCGTTCGAAAGAGAGGAAGGGATAAGGCACCATTTAGTATGGAATTAGGGAACGCGGAATCTATGCACAAAGTGCATGGAAACGGTAAGTTGAGAAAGAAGTCCACGAAACAAAATAAAAGTTGAAGGAGAAACTAAGTAGGTGCTAAAAACAGGACAACAGTGAACCGAAAACAGACTGTCAGTAACAACACAAAAAAGCTGTTCTATTTCAACGAAAGGACGTCCCACCTAACCTATAACTCGAGACCTCACGGTGCTAATTCCCACAGATACAATAGTTGTATCCTCCTGAGAGTGAAGTTTCGTACAAAAATGTACGAACACTACAGACTGTACCGCACTAGTGTCTCTGCACGAGTTCGATAAGTAATTACCTCATGTCTCTGGCACATCCCTAAGTCACGTTCTAATTTTATGCATATTCGTTGAAAAATATTCCTATTTAAAATCAGCCGTTGTAACATGATTGATTCCTGATCATTTTCAACATAAAATGACAAACTTCATAAGGGTACAATGATAGCCCAATGCAACCATAAACAAGACCATTAGCACGCAAGTGATCAACATCAGCATGTGTTTACATTAAAAGATTCATATCTACGTTATTGACCAGAAATTTATTTTTAGCTTGCAGCGCAGAGCTCTATACACACCAGCCTGCAACACTACTGCTAGCGTGGTGTTCATTAATGAATATTTTTATATCTTTTTGCACCTAAAGCTATGACCAAGTAAAATAATTGGCTTTACGCGGGACTTGCATTTTGCTTAATATTAGGTTCCACCAAATGCAGCCGGTCCCAACGCTCAAATGAATACAAATCTCAAACAAAGTTAAACATAACGCGAGAGAACAGTTTTGCGATCTTCTTTGTGGCGTATCATCAAATGTTATGCCATACAGATCTTTAACACAAAAAACACATAATTCCAACAGAATAAACCGAACTAACTTCACACGATTCGAATGCACGAGTGGAGACACTCGGGCATGTGAGGAGACAAAAGCCTGCATTAGTGACGCTCACCTCCTGCTTCACTCGGGCAGGCCCGGAGGCAGCAGCGACACACAAAGACGCGCTCGATGAGGCCGGCGGGCTCACAATTCCGATTTTTGGAAAATCTTGGCTGGGAGTCTCAGGGCTTCTGGTGATCTGAACGACGTAATTTGAAATATAAATTAGAGGATAAATCGTACACATGTGAGGCACAGATGATATTCTTTCCGCCTTTTGAAAAAGAAGATATTGTTACAGAACACATCTCAAAGACTGGCAGTTTAACTTCATGGATGTAATATGAAAGCAGTTAAAAAATTTTTTAGAGGGAATTTTAAAACAGCGGTACTAGTTTTAGGTCTCACTTATATCAAGGATGACCGCGTGAAATCAGAAGTGGTGCTCTTTTAAAAATAAATGGTCATAAGAGGGCGAAAGTTCACGGAGAGAAGGGATACTACCGCAAAATTGGTATCGTAAAGTAAGGAATTACACTGTAGAATGGATGTACACGGAATACAGCTCCGTCTACCTAACGATCACAATATAAAACGAGCGAATTCGGCGTTAGGAGAGCAATAAGAAATTTCCCACGATAATAATAATATGACACGTACCTTAGCAATGGAACAATATGTCCACCAAAACGGTAAAAAAATCAGACAAACCTCTTAGACAGGAAACATAGAATAGAGAGCAGCACAAGAAAATCAAACTTTCACTAGAATAATAAGAAACACGAATTGTATACGTAATTAATTATAAGGAACATCCAAAACACAGATAGATCAACAGAAGAGAGACACAGAAGACAAACTTACCTTTTCAGCTCAGAAAGGTACGAAAAAACCTCGAAGGGAAGGAGCACACAGAAAAATGACCTACCTTCACGGCGGTCAGAAAAGAACAAGACTCACTGGCTTGGCAGACGCTCGCAGCAGCTGAGACCGGCCCAAGCAACCTGGGCCTGGAAAGATACCACAGTCTTAGACCTCTGTGAACATAGGTACTACCTGCCCACTGCCACTCAAACTGAAGAGACGCTATCGACAATCGCTGAGCACAGATAACTGTTCTGCGACAAGGTAATCTGTTAAAAATAATATAAAAAAATATGGTGCTCGAAGAAGAAACTATTGCGAAGAAATTGTCGCCCTAACAATATAAATTACTACAGCACTAGAGAGATTGGTTTCACTGAAATACTGTTTCTGTATTTATTCCCGCCGAATAAGCGGAAGTGGCGTTGTGTTGACGAACATTAGTTACTTTCGACCTGACAATTATGTCCAAGTAGCCACCATAGGCTGCACCTCGCCACGCCGTCACCAAATAAAATAACTATTGCCAATTCAGGTTCTGAAGACACAAAAACGAAACTGAAGACACAAAGTAAGCACCTGTTCAAGTTTAGGCGATCCTGGGGGTTGGATTTATTTAAAAGCGTTTACATCGCCGCAGCAGAACAGCTAGCAGCGATCCTTAGTTAGTGAACATAAATGAGTGTAATAATAGCTATGTCAACGGTTAAATGAAATGAGGGGAAAGCATGAAAATGTATTCTCTTTGTTAAGGCACAACACATTTGATAATGCTTAAGAATATAAAAAGAAAAAAAAAGACAATGATACATCGATGAACAACGCTTTTGACAGTCTCCACATACTTTGACACAGAATTTAAGCTCATGCGATATCACGGAATAATGTTGTAAGTAGAATAGGTTACAAACTTACAATAAACTACTCTGCGTCTAAAACTAAAGGTCAACATGGCAGAAATTCGAAACTTTCTTTTCGCGCATACATGCCAACTAGTACTTAGGAATTAGTTCGGGTATTTGGAAAAGATGCTTTATTACACTTCGAAATTATATTTTCTACGTAAATAATGCTGCCACAAAAAGTCTTGAGAGTCATACACCAGAAAAGGATTGTCACACAAGACTGAAACAATTTATACAGCATGAATATAACAATGATACGAACATTTACGTTATTATTCACTTATGATGTTGATTTACAATCAATAATCGCTAATTGTACCCCAACAGGTGACTGTAGTCGTCAAATATAGTATTCTGAAATTGATTGATTTCATTTGTCGTTATAAACCGATGATCGATGACGCATTTGAGCCACAGATGGTGAACGAATAATGACGGAAAGTATTTCATTCTGCAACTATTCTTTCAGTGTGCATTGCAGCATACCGAGTGATTGCCGAGACGCGAAATGACGGGCTGTTTTGGCCTTGAATTCTTATATTGATTGAGGGATTTTTATACAGTGGAGAAAATTGTTCTTCAGTGAGGCACTTGAAAATGAGAAAGCTTCATGCTGTCGGACGAGCGGTAGAATTTAGCTCCTTAAGACGAGTTCTAGAAATTGTGCTGGAACAGCATTGCTTTGAGATAGATATACTGAAAAGAACACACATTGAGCTGTAAGAGTGAGGAACTTTTCTTGAATTAGTGTGCAGCTTAACTTATTCAGGAAGGAGCTTACATGATCGCTCTTCTTGAATTTGCCGTTGCATACAACCTTGGCGACAATATTCGTACATTGTTTAGCTGACGACGCTTCGCTGTTCAAAAGTTCGGCTCCTGGCAGGAGGTAAATGTGAGCGGTGATATTTTCCAGTCCATAAAGACTACTGACAGAGCATTGGCGCTTCAGACTTGACAGCAAATGATAATCTAGTGAAGTGAGGCACGTGACACACACACAGCTAGTGAAACAGTTCCGGTGAACTTAAGTCCTGAAACTGCCATGTCTTGCATGCCACGTCCGGCGTCAAATGAATACGTCTCAAGCATTAAAAATAGCATAACACTTTGTAAGATCTGATAAACGACAGCAGCCGTGATTATTGCCTTCTAGTGATGAACTGGTCCTATAAATTTGTTAGTTTACTCTTGCAAAAAATTACTAATGTACTTCCGCTTATTTCACATAAAGAAATGCCCTTAACACAAGATATGCATGGCGAATGCGCTAGAAGCTGTCAAAGACGATCTGTACAGTCAAATGAACGATTAAAAATTGCCGTAGATAATGAATAATCACAGGCCAATCTGACTTCGGCAAAAGAATTGCAGTACCAGAATATAAGATTACACGAATAGGTAATCTTATATTCTGGTTTAGTGGGCCTTACTTACCCTAACCTTACCTTGGGGTGGGCAGTGTTTTAGTGGGCCTTACTTATCCTAACTTTACCCACCCCAACTTTGCCCATCCCAACATTGCCCACACAACACTACCCACCCCAACATTGCCCACACAACACTACCCACCCCAACATTGCCCACACAACACTACCCACCCCAACCCTGCCCACTAAAACACTGCCCACCCCAACCCTGCCCACCCCACCACTGCCAACCCCAACCCTGCCCACCCCAACCCTGCCCACTAAAACACAATCCACCCCAACCCGGCCCACCCCAACCTTGTTCACCCCAACCTTGTTCACCCCAACCCTGCCCACCCCAACCTTACCTACCTCAACCTCACCTACCTCAACTGTAAGGATTTGTTAGCGAGAAAGGTATAGCGTCAAAATACGTTCCACATCTGAAGGTAAATCCCTTGCCCATTTCTCATTTAGTTCGTGGCCGAGCGGTGCATGATATTTACTTTGTTTGTCTCTTTGTGCCTGTGACCTCCATGCTGCTGGTAAGCGCTTATTTACGTGGTAATTTTGTTATTTTGGTGCTACAACTTTTATTTGTGTCGATATAGCGATCAGTGTTCGATGTAAGCGTTCCGTTGTTTACAAATTCCATTACTTTTGTTCTATGTAGGTATCCTTACTACCCGAGCGACTTTTCCTTACCCCTTACTCCAATGATCCAGTGCAGAGTCATCCGTACGTGTCAACTTTAAATTTACTTCTTAAGTCTTTCCTATAGACTTGGAGAAGTTTAAATTACTCGTGTATTCTAATGCATGTGAACCTTAACCGCATTTTAATATAGTGAGCATTAATATTCAACTTCTTTCTTTGTCATTCATTATCATTTCTGAAGCCTGAATCCTTTCAACGAACTAAAGACAACGTAAGTCTCATCTTCAACCATACCCATTCTAACATTACCTATGATAAATTAACCTATCCAAACCCCACCTATCGTAACCCCACCTATCCTAACCCCACCTAACCTAACCCCACCTATCCTAACCCCACCTATTCTAACCCCACCTATCCTAACCCCACCTATCCTAACCCCACCTATCGTAACCCCACCTATCGTAACCCCACCTATCCTAACCCCACCTATCCTAACCCCACCTATCCTAACCCCACCTATCCTAACCCCACCTATCCTAACCCCACCTATCCTAACCCCACCTATCCTAACCCCACCTATCCTAACCCCACCTATCCTAACCCCACCAATACTAACCCCACCAATCCTAACCCCACCTATCGTAGCCCCACCTATCGTAGCCCCACCTATCGTAACCCCACCTATCGTAACCCCACCTATCGTTACCCCACCTATCGTAACCCCACCTATCGTAACCCCACCTATCGTAACCCCACCTATCGTAACCCCACCTATCGTAACCCCACCTATCGTAACCCCACCTATCGTAACCCCACCTATCCTAACCCCAACTATCGTAACCCCACCTATCCTAACCCCACCTATCCTAACCCCACCTATCCTAACCCCACCTATCCTAACCCCACCTATCCTAACCCCACCTATCCTAACCCCACCTATCCTAACCCCACCTATCCTAACCCCACCTATCCTAACCCCACTCATCCTAACCCCACTCATCCTAACCCCACTCATCCTAACCCCACCTATCCTAACCCCACCTATCCTAATCCCACCTATCGTAACCCCACCTATCGTAACCCCACCTATCGTAACCCGACCTATCGTAACCCCACCTATCGTAACCCCACGTATCGTAACCCCACGTATCGTAACCCCACCTATCCTAACCCCACCTATCCTAACCCCACCTATCCTAACCCCACCTATCCTAATCCCACCTATCGTAACCCCACCTATCGTAACCCCACCTATCGTAACCCCACCTATCGTAACCCCACCTATCGTAACCCCACGTATCGTAACCCCACCTATCCTAACCCCACCTATCGTAACCCCACCTATGACCTATCCTAACCTTACCTACCCTAATCTCACCTACACTCACCCACCTTGGCCTTCTCTGCCATAGCTTAATCAGCATTAAAATAACCTAAACTAATGAACCTAAATTAACGCGAATATAAACAAATGTGCTTGAATGGTACAATTATTTTTACTTATGAAGGCGGTTACCAAGTCCTTAATGGAGCAATACTTAAGTACAAATTTATAAGAACTAAATTCGTAAGAAGTCTTTACATCATCATTCTGTGAAGCACTAATGTAGGTTTAGTTGTTCGCGTTATCTGGAGCCATCCAAGGTAACTATCCGAGATACTGAAGGTTAGTCCAGCAGTCCAGAGGCGATTGTTGCGCTACCGTGAGCACCACTAGTGGCTTACCAGGCCGGCAGAAAATGGTACTTATAGCGTGTGACAGCCACCCTCTCATTTACGCATCGGTGTAAATGAACAGTATTTCAATTATTTAAACACCCTTTTTTAAATATTTTAGCATACGAGGTAAAATATCACCGTGCTACTACATTTTACCCCACTTTATTAAAATATGCAATTTATTTTCGAGCAGTAAAGTCGCTTTTTAATTTCTGTTACCTACAACCTAACTTAACCCTTTGCCTACTGAAACTCAAACAGGTTAGGGAGACGTTTACAGGTATAAATGCTGTCAGTACCGTGAAATATCTGTGAAATTGCCCTAGCGTGTTTCTTCTATATTAGCAGGTGCTTCCTTCTTTTTTACATGAAAAAATTATGCTTTTTTAAAAATGTATGCTTAGCCAGACAAATCTTTGACACAAAAAATGTCGTCGAAAAATCTGAGAAAAATAACAGTTAAGTTTTTGTCTAAATCTATCAGCAAATCAATGTCCATTGGAAAAAACTTTCTCAACTTGAAAAGAGTATGAAATGTGTTGCATAGATCATGAACGTAAGCTGAGAGGAAATCAATGGCAAATTGATCGTGCAAGACTTCTGAAACGTCTAAAAACATAATTACACGAATTCTATCAATTACCCTAATTTTGTCATTTAGTTCAAAATGTTTCCCTACTAGTTCAGTTACTTTACAATTTTGCCAATTTCCCTATACTGCAAGCACTAGTCATCTTGGCACTGGAGTACCCGTCAGGAGACAAAGGTTTAAACAACCGTAGCAACCGCACAAACGCAGTCAACGTCGTGTTAAGGTCTCCGAAAAAAATGTTAAACTTTTTCATTTTGGATATATATTCATTGAATGCAAAAGTTTTTGGATCAAAATAACAGAGTACAGAGTGATAAAGATTTATCTCAGGCGCAGGAGCAGCTAGGCCCCTAAACTACTCAGTCGATACCACACTTCAGAAAGAAGTTTCTAGATAACATTTGTCGTACTCGCTTCATTTTTTCCTTATTGTTTTGTTGCTAACTACGACCAACAGAACATGGTTTATCATAGCTGCAGAGTGAAGCAAATGATTTACATTCAATATAATTTGGAGCACAAGTCTATAAAAACCTTCACAGGGCACACACGGGGCATCAGACTACAGCATCAGTTCATATTCAGGGACTGCGTTGCCTAGACAGCTGAGGCGGCGACTCAATACACCGGGGGCGCTCACCTGAGGCAGCGGCAGCTCCCGCAGCAGAACAGGAGGAGGCCGCATCCAGCGCGTTCGACGGTACATTTCTGCTGATGCTATGGCCGTTAGATGAGAGAGGCGCTGTGTCTCTGTAGTCACTTGCTTTTGAAGAAGGGTTTCTGTGGGTCGCGTGCGGGGCAGCCGTTGTCAGTGGGTAATGCGGAGGGCCAAATTGAGAAGCGGTTGTTGGACTTGCAGACGAAGGAAAAGGGTCGAAGGAAGAAGGAAAGTCTCGAGGAAGCTGGCGAGGAACACTCGCATGCATGTTGAGAGCAGCACCCAGCATGCTAGGGACGGAGCCCTTGCACACGTAACTGCCGTGGGGCGCAGGGGGAGAGTGCGGCACAGACACAACCGTTGGCGGGGATGACGAGGCGTTCGAAAAAACCTGTGGATGTGTCCTAGCTGCTTGAGAGAATGCCTCCCGCAATGACGCCGTGGTTGTGGGGCTGTCGGTCACGTGAGGCACAGGAGTCACCGACGCAACGGGGACGGCAGGAGTGGCGGCGGACTCGTACACACTCGAGCTACGTGCGCCTTGAAATGGATGCGGGGCTAATTCTAAGCCAGGGTGAGTCCCGCCCATATGACTGAGTGAAGTGGCAGACTCATGACGAGTCAGAGGAGCAGGAGGCTGGGCGCCAGCACCTGTGTCCACGCCCTCATGATGCACGTCACTTTGATTATCTAGCCTCATGACTTTAGATGCAGTGTTGTCAGTGTTCGGGCCTGCACCATTGGCTTCAGTGCCTCGAACCATGCCTATGACAACAGCATGAGGCTTCGAATGCGTATCATTTGACTGAAGAACAGTCGAGTTGGGAATAGAAAAATACGGAGACCCAAGAGGCGTTTTTTCGTGGACGATCATGTGTGATTGAATGTAAGGTTTCTTGAGCCCTTCAGGAGAGCCTGGAATTTCAAATTCAGAAGAAGGTCTACGAGAAAAGTGAAATTCAGACGCTTGATCGACGTGCTCCGTCGATGCAGTAGACGATGTCGGGCTGGGTGAGAGCTCCGTTTTGAAAGACGGTGAGTGGGAGGGTGAAGAGCGCTCTGCCGCCTCAACACAGCCGTAAGGTGGGTGCAGCGAACCGTCCCCAGCTTGCTTGCGAAGCTTGTTGGCTTCGATCTTTTGTTTCTTCTTCAGCTTCTCCTCTTCCGTCATGATCCACTCCTTCTTCATTCCAATTTCAAAGCACTTACGTAAGCGGCATTTTTGACAGAAGCGGCGAGTGACAGTATCCACTGAACAGTTGTCTTGGAACGGGCACTTGAGGTTCTGCAAAGCACAGACCAGGCTCACATAAGTCGCGAGTCAACCTTATATTTGGTGTTATTCCACCGCAGTGAAAGTACACTGGCATCGAAAAATGCCGAAATTAGGACCGTGACTTTTGAAAATCAGCTTAATTTTATCCATTACTACTCTAAATTAACCCTCTATGACCCACCGTCCTCCCTGAAGGACATTAGAAAAATCCCATTCGTTTTCTTTCAGGAAAGCTTTTTCAAGCAGTACTGCATGTTAGTGAAGAGCAGAGACGTTGTGCTTTAATAAATGAGCGTAGTGTGTCATAATATTTCGCTCACTAAACTGTCACATGCTTCTTAGTTTGGTGGAGAGTGAAATGCGTGTAGGTGACCATTCACTTCGTATATTTGTGTAAATTTATTTGCTTTTAGCGAACATAGAGCTCCACAATAATTCATGAACATGTAAAAACCATTCAACATTCCTTTAAAAAAACTTTTCTATCAAATAACTTTGTTTTGTAGAATTATTGAGTGAGATTTCTAATATCCTTCATGTAGGACATTGGGTCGTTACGCCAAATCTTTTATGCGACAATGGATCCACCCAGATTCTATACTACCTCTCCTACATGCCCCATTGCAGAAGTTATTGCTAAAGAAACAAGTGCTGATGCCATGTTGAAGATGCTTCTACGATAATTGAACAAGCTGAGTCTATTATAAAGTTTATTTAGCAAAATATCAATACATATAAATAATTATATGTGGTACGTCAGCAGAAGGAACACCATGGACAGTTGTACCTGAAGAAATTCACTTATAAATGACAATTGAAACAGGTTCTAGACATGACCCATTAGATTTCACATGATTTAGGTATTGTTTTATTTCATTTTGATTGTCTTTTTCTCAATAAGTATTTCTGAAACATATCTACAATTTTCCTTTTCATACGAAATTATATCAATATTTAAATATATATTCATTAATTACAATTTTTGGTGGGTAAAATATGCAATCCAAACCAAAAACTTGTACATTTCAACGGTATTTGCCATGGTTTTAGCTGAGAGATATTTTTTGTCCCACTCTGATGAACTCCATTCCTAACGACCCAATTTCCTTCATATAGGACGTTAGAATAAAAATAAAATTATTTCAAACGTTTGCTTTCCAGTCATTGAAATTACTTTAAGTGACCATAAATTACTCATCAGAAGTGACAAGAAAAATTTTTAATTTGGAAATTAATTTCGGTTATAGAGGGTTAAGTAAGCATTGCAGTCACGTATGCTCAAAGTTTACTGACGCTTCCAGAATAATTTTACAAACCTACATAAAAAAGTTGGCGGAGATATCACGGTAAACCTATGCCATTCTCACACAATTTCCTTCTTTTCCGTCCCAGCAAGCTATACATTTTTTCCTATTGCTGAGCGATGCATTATTCCTACAGTACATTACGCATACAAAATACTCCCTAAAGGATTGACGGACAAAATTCTCACCCATTCTCACAAAAAAACAATTAGCTTCAGATAAAATTAGATGTTAGTTTAAGCCTACCTAACCGCAACAAAGGCGTTCCACAGAGAGAATTATTATTACATATTGTATAAGAAAGTTTTAGCCTCCCTTAACCACGACAAAGATGTTCCAAGAGAAGAAAGAGGAAGGCACCATTTAGTATGGAGTTGAGGGAACGCGGAATCTATGCACAAGGTGCACAGAAACAGTAAGCTAGGAAAGAAGTTCATGAAACAAGAAAAAAGTTGAAGAAGAAAGTAGGAGGTGCTGAAAAACAGGACAGCAGTGGACCAGAAAAAGATGGTCCGTAATAAAACAAAAACCTATTTTATTACAACAAAAAGAAGCCTACCTAACCTTTAGCTCAGGCCCTCACATGGTCCCCCTGGGAGCGCTAATTCCCATAGATACAATACTTGTATACCCCTGAGGGGTCCACAGAGAGAAAGGAGGAAAGCATCATTTAGTAAGAGATAAGGGAATGCGGAACCTATGCACAGAAACAGTAGGTTGCGAAAGAAGTTTATGGAACACGATAAAAGTTGAAGACGCGAGTGGTAGGAGCTGAAAACCAGAACAGCAGTAAACAGAAAAAAGGTTCATAACAAAACAAAAAATCTGTCATATTTCAACAAAAAAAGGCCTCTTTAACTTTTAGCTCGGGACCTCACATATTCCCCCAGGGAGAGTTTATTCCCATAAATACAATAGTTGAATCCCCCTGGGGCAATACGCATCAGGTCTTTGCTAAGAATTCTTAGCAAAGTTCTGCTTCAAAAAGATATCTATCTGAAATCTCAGCTGCTTTGTTTGTTTAGAAAAGATCAAGGGAATTTTTAAGCATTTGAGCATAGAGTACAAACGTACCAACAAAGGTTCCCGAAAAAACTTCAAGTAAGTCCCCCTTGCCTTATTTTTGAGAGCATTGCGCCTGAAAAAAGCTTTGCAAGACTCGCATGTAATGGCGTTGAAGTTGTAGCCCAGAGCTCGGTCTCCGCACACCCCGCAGAGGCGGTCCATCCTCGCCTTGCCCGCTGCTCCTGAGGACAACCAACCACGCATTACCCACTATAACGTAGCAGTGAAAATATCACAGAAAGACTGAAATACGAGTGAAACATCCGCACTTGCAATAAATTCCAGCAAGATATATCATTCGAGACCTTGGAAACCTTTCGAGCAAATGGGGGCCAGTAGATGAAAGGAATTTACATCCTACAGGTCGACCTAGCTGACAAACGCAGAGTTCTCACCTGTGGGCATGGGGCTGCCCATTGGGGACCCACCAGCCGAGTTTCGACCGGCCGCTGGATTCCCATCCAGTGATCGACGATCGATTTTGGGACCATCGTCGCCGGGCGCAGCAGGAGCATCAGAGGCCTCCATCCGGCAATGCTGCAGCAGCAAAGTCGAGGGGTGGGAAAGCTGGCCGTGCTGGTCAGCGGCGAACGGTGGAGGGGCTACGAGTTGGCTGGGACTGCGGTCGCCGTGGTACGCAAGGGCGTACGGGTCGAAATAGTGTCGCTCTGAAGAGGAGGCAAACGAGCCAAGCTCGCGGCTGATAGAGTAGTACGGTTGCTTGTGTTGAGCAGAATGCGGGTCGTAGGTGGGAGGCTTCTCATCTCTGTAGTACTTGTGCAGGTGCAAGTGGCGCACGTGGTTCTGAAGTGCCGCTGCCTCGTGGGGGTCCCGGCCGCAGTCGTCCTCATCTTTACGAGGCCAGGGGTCGTTCACAGGCCACCCCGGGCCACCAGCGTCTGCTCCATCTCGTCTGCAACGCAACATACCTTCTATACGGACAGAAATAATCACGTTTATTTTACATGAGGGTAAAAGAGTACGGGTCGACACATGAAAAGAAAAATAATACTAGTAGTGGCACTAGTATATCGGTTAATTTAAGACTCCTTAGCTGCAACAAAAGCAATCTCAAGCATGAGAAAATGAACGATTTAGAATAAACTGTAAAAAATGAGGAATCTATGCACGAGGTATGTCCCTGCACAGGATTCCCAGCGAAAAGAATCTGTCAGGTAGGAAGGAAGAGAATGAGAAACATAAAAAAGAGAGAGCGGAGAATGCATGAAAACAGACGGATGCAAAATAGGCACGAAAGATGGAAGTTTCGAACGCCTATGTTTCTATACCTGAACAAATACAGAGAAGACTGGAGGGTGAAAACCGTTCAACCTAAAATAAAAACATTAAAACGAAGAGGTACATTATGAGGGCGTTAGATATAATACCACACTATAAAAATTAAATTCTATTACTCCACAAAACAATGCCAGGGAGCTTTCTTTTCGTAACTGGGTCGAAGCCATTGACCACAAAGCAAAGAAGTCGTCACTGCGCACTCACCCTCTCTTCCCGCCCCCACGGTGTCCCGGCATATTGCGAACATGTACACCAGAATGGTGGTCTTCGCCATGCACAGAGAACGTTTAGAATGCAGGGGAAAACTTAGCATGAGCTACAACACTAGGAGTTCGTTGAGTTAGCGGCGGGACTTTTTCCGCCAATAATTTGTACACCAATGTACACACTTTCATCAAGGAAGAAACGCTATCAATACAGATGCAGAGATTAGATTAGATTAGATTAGTCGTTAGTTTTAGCCTCCCTACCCAGCAACAAATGCGATCCAAAGAGAGGAAGGAGGAAGGCACCATTTATTATGGAGTTAAGGAAACGCGGAATCTACGCAGAAAGGGCAAAAAAAAACAGTAAGTTGTGAAAGATGATTATGAAACAAGACCAAAGTTGAAGAGGAAAGTAGTAGGTGCTGAAGAACAGGACAGCAGTGAACCGAAAAAAGGTGGTCCTTTACACATATATCAAAAACATTTTATTTCAACAAAAAGAAGGCCTACCTAACTCTCAGCTCGGGCCCCCACATTGTCCCCCATAAAGATGCACAATTTGCTAGATTTATGCGCATACAAGGAAACGTTAATTGGGCTCTGCTAAATTAGCACTTCTTTGGGAAAAAGATCTAATGTCCCGAACTGAAAGCTAGGCAGGCCTTCACCGTGGTCATCGTGGCCGAGTAGTTAAGAGCGCGCGCCCTTCACGGGAAGGTGTCGGCAGTTCGAATACCGGCAGTGCCGCTCGGTGATTCTCCCCGTTGTGAAAAGGTTAACTCGGCCACAATTCCCCACTCTACCAGGTGTCGGAAATGGGTACCGGCTTGACCGGGGGTTACCGTCATTGCGGCCTGGTGTCAGTTATAAGGCATTTGTAAAACAAATGTACAAATGTACAAGATGATATGTATCACGCTTGATTGTAATAAAAAACATCCTTTACTATAAAATCTATGCACAAGGTGCGCTCCCACACTGCGCCAAGAAATAGGAAGATTGAAAGAAGTACATGAAACAAAGACAAAAGTTAAAGAAGAAAGAAATAGGTGCTGAAAAAAGGACAGCAGTGAATCCAAAACAGATTGTCCGTGAAAAAATTATTTTATTTCAAGAAATGGATGGCTTATCACGCCATCAGCTCGGGACCTTACATCATATCCCTGGGAGCGCTAATTCCCGCTGATAAAATATAATTATATCCCCCTGAGGGACACTATACTTCATTATTAAAATACGATTCCCAAAGCATGAACCCACTCATGAAATCATTGTGAATCCATGTATTAAAATTAATATTGAAAGCGTTATCAATTTTTTGTGTAGTTCTGAATTACACATGAAATTTCGGCATAAACAACAAGGCAGTCAAAACAATCGACATCAGAAGTTAGTCCACTTCTTTGCAACGATTTTCTTCAAGTTTAGAAACTACATTTTTTAGTAGCTAAGTTACGCTTCTCCCGCACGACTTCACTGAGACGAAAGGGACACTGTTTAAACTGGCAAGCTTACAAAAAAATGGATCAGTAGAAACCTACTATAGTGTCACGTTAATTCACCAACACACGAGCAAAACTTCGGCAAAACACAACATTCAAAACAAAAATTCTAAATAGGAAATGATACTTCTCATGGAATGCCCTCAGCGCTCGTAAACATAAATATTCAGCTATGCGAACGGTTCACCAGGGCTACCAAAGCGAGACTGTCCAAAGTCTTGACGATACCGAGAGATAAGTCGGTCGTTGCAATTGTAGGCTTTGTAATCACGCGATGATGAACTGATAATGAGTGAGCCGTGAAGATACGGCTGTCTCTGGGAGGCCCAAGCAGACCACGCTCCTAAAAATATCCCTACTTATGAGGAAAATAAGCGTCCCAAAAACCTAACCCATACTGAACTAATAGTGGAGCAATCCAGAGCTGTGGGAATGCCAACGGCTAGGGACTCTGCTTTAGTACATGTAGTAGCAACTCCAAGTGGCGCAATTCTATGGCACAAAATTCCTTTCTTAGGAAGTATTTAGAATTGACATCAAAAAAGAAGTTTACCATAACGTGCACTAACAAGAGAATTTTTGTTGAAATACCCATTTCCAAGTTACATCAGGGAAGTCACTAGTCTTTAATTGAATGATCATATTAATCTTGAAGATGAAGAAGGCGGTATGCACGATTATATTTATCGAAAACTTACAAACTCTAGATACAAAATGACTACAATGAATCTGTTCATTCTAAAGAACGCTTCGGAACTAAGCTCCATTCTCGGTTAGCCATTCTATAACAAATGAAAAGAGAAGAAGGCCTTAATCCCTTAAAAACTGTAGATATGCAAAGGAAATTTACATACCAATTTGTATAGGATACAAACTATATGCACTATTTAGGACCAGGCTTTCCTATCTCTACGTAAAGGGATTCTAAAGCACGTAATTCCAGATTGTTGTGAGAAGTATATAATATTGATAAACCCTCATCAACTGAGCGGTCAGCGCACTACTCACAATGAAGACGAAAAGACGAATGAGATTAAAGGGTAATGTTACCGGCCTTCCGCAGCGCCAGCTAATTCCACGGTGCTATGGGCAATCACAACATGAAATCGTAAATCGGCATGCCGACATAGTCAGATGTACATTCTACTCAACTGAACTCGTAAACAAGAAGCACACGCATTCGTTTAGGAATCACAACTTTGTACCGGGAAAATGAGCCAAGTTCGAGGCAATTGACCGAAATGATCCATAGCCTTACGGTTGGAAAATGGCCTTTAAAAATGATTTTCAAATCTTGTGACATTTTATCAGTTTAAATCTCTAAAATATGGAAAAATTCAATAGAAGTGTTGCAATAAGTCAGTAACGGTATTCCTTTATTTATATTAGATAAGTTAGTTTCAGCTTTCCTGACCACAACAAAAGGGTTCCAAAAAGAGGAAGAATGAAGGCACCATATACAGTGCGACCGGGAAGTTTATGCGAGACACTTATGTTTTTAGTTCTTTATTGGGGTATACCATTAGGAAATCATATTTAAAATATTAATTTTCATAAATCACGTAAAATAACCTTATCAGTAAAATAACTATATTTTTAATTATGTATTTGTATTTTCTAGATTTTTCAGCTAACGAAGAGTTCAAAGGAAATTTAGAATAATGGGTAGACGAAGTCAACTTTCGCAAGAGGAAACTAGGGCAGTTGAAAAATTGTGTTCAGAAAGTAAAAGCAGCCTCGAAAATGCCAAAAATTGAAAAGGGGTCATCGAACCATAAAAAAAGTACGTATCTGAAGAAGTGCCACGCTCCAAGCAGAAACGGAATAAGCCCAAGACATCGAGTCCAAGAGACGATCGTAAGATAAAGAATATTACGAAAAATACTTCGTGCATCGAGTAGAGACGTGACTGGTCTCCCGAAAGTTTCAAAATCAACCAGAAATGATAACGGACAGAAGACCCGAGTCGTCAAGAAAATGAACAGTACTCCTGTTCTAACCAAAAAGTGTAAATAAAAACGAGTTTAATGGTCCCGAAAGTATCTCAAGGATTAGATTAGTTTAGATTAGTCGTTAGTTTTAGCCTCCCTACCCAGCAACAATTGCGATCCAAAGAGAGGAAGGAGGAAGGCACCATTTAGTATGGAGTTAAGGAAACGCGGAATCTACGCAGAAAGGCATAGAAACAGTTAGTTGTGAAAGAAGATTATGAAACAAGAAAAAGTTGAAGAAGAAAGTAGTAGGTGCTGAAAAACAGGACAGCAGTGAACCGAAAAAAGATGGCCCGTAACAAAACAAAAACATTTTATTTCAACAAAAAGAAGGCCTACCTAACTCTCAGCTCAGGCCCTCACATTGTCCCCCTGGGAGCGCTAGTTCCCATAGATACAATAATTGTATCCCCCTGAGGGGAGTATCTCAAGGAAGATTTCTCAATAGCTTATGGTCTGATTAGCGCAAAGACCCGATGACTGGCTCTTGTCAGGACAAAATCCTCATCGTCGATATTGACGGCAGCAGGAAGAGGTGGGGGTCATGTTTTGGGCTCCAAATAAAAGAAATCAGATAATTGGACCATTAAGAGTGCGGGAAGGAGTTAAGATCCACTCAGATAATTATTGCAAATTTCTTCAAACCAATTCCATCTCATGGCTCAAAACTCAACCATCTGACTGACATGAGAGATTCTTTGATCATTTTGCAAGACAACGCTCCAGCACATGCTTCAAAGCACACAAAGAAATTTCTTCATGCTCATGGTCTTCATGAATCTCATGGATTGGCCCCCAAACAGCCCTGATATTAAACCCAATTGAAAAGCTTTGGGCCATACATATACTAATAATAAAAATAATATAATATACTATATAATATACTTTATATAATAAAATAATATACTAATTATTTTATTATATAAAATAATAATATACTTCGGCGGTACATATACTAATAATAAAAAAAGGTTTTTGTTTGCAAATGGACAACAGTGCATTTCGCCTGATGCGCTTTGGAGGCAAACATGGGAGGGCGTGCCATGATGTTACTCCATCTGAAATACGCAAATCTGATAGATTCTGTTGATGAAAAGCTCACCAACTCATATAGAAACTGGAGGAAATAAGATATATAAGCAAATGTTCAATATACATTTTTTTCTGTAGAAATTACAGCAACTCTTAATATCATACTGATATGTTGATGATAATCAACTCTAACGAAATTAAGACTCACTTTTTTTTGAGGAATTTTGACGTATTGCGCGAGGTTTTTGTTCAATTAAAGTTTTGTAAAATGCAAATGTTTTTTTCATGTTGCCGTTAGAATTTTTCACATGATAATTGTGTATTTAATTATAAATACATATAACTCAATAAAGTATAATGAAATGTCCGCTGGTTCCATTTGCATGTTAATAATTCAGCTATTTTCAAAACTTGCGTTAACTTTTCAGTCGCACTGTAGTTTGAAGTTTAGGGAACATGGAATCTACGCACAGGATGTATTCCTACACAAGAACCCCTGAGCATGGAAACAATAAATCAAGAAGTTAATGAAGTACGATAAAAGTTGACGGAAGTAGAAAAACCGGACAGCAGTGAATCGAAAATAGATGGTCCTTGGCAAAATATAAAACTTATTTTATGTATTTCAAAGAAAAGAGGCCCAACCTAACTTTCAGCTAAAGACCTCACATTTTCCTCACAGGAGCGCTATGACCTTTAGATAGAATAGTTGCATCCTCCTGAGAGGATTAGCAACGAAACACATCTTAGCCAAAAAACTTTTAGATGAGCATGAACAACGTAAACAGGAAACACGGTTTTCCCGAAAAAAGTTTCCAGGACGGTAAATTGAACATGTAGATCCGTATAATTAGATCAATTATTGTCGGCACGACTCAATGAATTCTTGGTTGTTTTATTTTGAATTTAAAATATCTCAAACCCAAGCCAGTGAAAGAAGTGTTGTGAAAAACAGACGAATTAAAAGTAAGGCCTAATTTAGAAATTTTCAAATCTCAAAACGATCGTTCATCCCAAATTTGACAGTGCATTTTATAAAAAAAATGTTAAGAATTCAAATGGTTCCGGAACAAGGAAGCATACCTCGGATCTTAAACTAATGAAAAAGTATCAATAAATCTACCATAAAATTTTAATTTATAATTTGCAGGGTAATCCGCAGGTCATTTCTTCTCTTGAGGGTTTATAAAAATATTTGCAAACACACTCAAAAGGAGAGCCCTGCCGAGACCTGCAACTTGTTCATACCTTTTACCCAGCGATTAAGAGTGCAGAGTTCTAAACGGATAGTTCTAAAGGAGTTTAAAAAAGTCTACCAAAATCTAAGATCACATCAGTTGACGAAGCAAGAAGAACAATTATAGTATTTACAGTTTATACCTATAGAACATTGAGAAACTATCAACGACAAATGAAACCATTATTTTGAGTGTTTTATTCTGGAATGATGTCATGTCCTCATGATTATGATTATAAGTTAGTTTACGCCTCCCTAACCGCTGCAAAAATAGAGCGTATCGAAGAGAGGAAGGAGGAAGGCACCATTTAGTATGGAGATGAGAAAATGAGGAATCTATGCAGAAAGGGCATAGAAACAGTAAGATGGGAAAGAAGTTCATGAAATAAGATAAACGTTGAAGAAGAAAGTCAGAGGTGCTGAAAAACAGGACAGTAGTGAACCGAAAAAAAAGTGGTCCTTAACATAACAAAAACCATTTTATTTTAACAAAAAGAAGGCCTACCTAACTCTCAGCTCGGGCCCTCACATTTTTCCCCTGGGAGCGCTAATTCCCATAGATACAATAGTTGTATCCCCCTGAGGGGTGTCATGTCCTAAACAAGATTAAGGTTTTCCATAGTATATCTATTTTTAGTTCAAGGGTTTAACAGAGGCACTAACAATCTTACTAAATTAAAGCATGGCGCACACAGAGCAGTAAAAATGGGACGAAATTAAGCATCAGATTGGATGTTAGTTTGAGCCTCTCTAACCGCAACATAGGTGTTCCTGAAAGAGGAAGGGGGAAGGCACCATTTAGTATAGACTTAAGGGAACGCGGAATCTATGCACAAGGTGCATGGAACATAGGAACAGTAAGTTGAAAAAGAAGTTTAAGAAGTAAGATTAAAGTTGAAGAAGTAGTACATGCTGAAAAACAAGACAGCAGTGCACCAAAAAAAGGTGGTCCTAACAAAACAAAAAACCTACTCTATTTCAACAAAAGGAAAGCCTGCCTAATCTTTAACTCGGAACTTCGCATATTCCCCTGAAATGTTTGTAAAAATCAAACTTGAAAATTGGTACACAAAAATCAAGACCAAATGCTAATAAAAATTTAGACAGCATGAAAATCCCTTTGTTAGGATCACACGAGTTTATGTAGAATTACGCATCAAGAAGCATCAATCATGTTAAAAAACGTTGAACACCATTTGCACCCCAAAAACAAACCAGGGACCAATATCCATAATAAGCTTAGGAATATTTGACATAGGAAGAAAAGGAGTTAACTATCAGAAGATAACACTTTGTTTGAGAAATTTTTCACATCTGCAATTGGCCAATTATTTCAATATTGTCGATGGAAACCCAGTTTGTGGCAGATTTAAGGGTAAATTATCACATTAGAAATCGATGAACATCCACGAGGCACCTATAGAGCAATAAATTTAGAGCTTTCTAAGTGTTCAATATGTAATAATTTCTGAGAGAATGTGAAAAAAAATGCAAACATGCTTAGGCAAAGGGTTGGTCACAGTGAACACTGGCTACAAACCAGAGGCAGAAGAGGAAGAAAGACAGGTTTGAATTCAACACTAAACGCGGAATAGACTCCTGCTACGAGCATGGTTAAGTCCACCGTCAGTATAGCGAATGATGCCACTCAAGAGCACGAATGCTTCAATGTTGTATACTAACGAGGGAAGGCACTATCTGCTTCTCGGATTGAATAAAACTAAGGAATCCATATTTTTAAAGCAGCCTGGAGTTTCCTCGATGTACAGAAGAATAATTATTTTCAACATATTTCAGAGGGAAAATAGAAAATACGATTTTATGTCCGTCTGCTATATCAGTTTTCTTCAGATATTTTGGAACCGAAACCAATAACCCAGGTCGTAAATTTATTGGCTGGAATTAATTGACACAATTATCATTCGTACCTGTAGTCGTACGCGGGAAATGGCTGCAAAGCGCACTCCCATTGGTTCCAAGGACCCACGTACTGCGCGTCCGTGCTGGCCACGCTCTCGTGACAGGGGGTGAGGCTAGAATTTGCATCCATGGTCGCTTGACGCAGGCTAAAGTCTGAATTGTCTTCCTTAGTGCACAGAGGCGGTGACGGGTCGCTGGACGGTAACAAAGATATCCCGTTCGGTAGTTGGCCCGAAAAGAGATTGAACTGATTTTTTTCTGCTCCTTGAGGCTGGATTGTCTGTTCCAACATCATGTTACTTGCCCATGTCTGATTTATTCTGCTAGTAGGTAAATTAGTATCTTGAACAGCACTGTTTTCCGTCGACAGATATGCATCAGGGATCATTGAAGAGCGATTGAAACGAATGAGGTCTGAGAAATTATCAACGTCCAGACTACTGGTGTAGTCATTGGTATCCAAAGGTTCATTTTTGATGATAGATTCACAAAGTGTTTCAGACGACGGGTACGAATCTGGAAACAAATTCATCCCAGTGCAATCTAGTTGAGGCAAAGCATGATCACTTTGGGTTAGATTACTGGCAAATGAAGACGTGCACTCCTCTAGGGGCTCGGCGTAATAATTTTGTTGTTCGTCGTTGCGGATGTGTTTTTCAATTATTTCCATCGCTTCTTCAATCAAAATATTGGACGCTTCACTCAAACAGTTACTAGATTCCGTTTTCAGGAAATCGCAAACATTTGTATCACTGGCGGCTTTGAAATAATCAGAACCAGAAGGGGAGTTGTCAGAAACTAAAGGAAGATTTTCGGTCGGAACGTAAAATTGTCCTGAAATGAGTGAGTTTTCATCAACCGAGGTAGAAATGAGGTTAGAGCTGAGGGACTTGTCTATCTCCTCAGCGCTGATGTTGAGCACAACACTGGGAGGCCCTGAGTCCAACATCACGTCTATTTTCCCGCCATTCGGGCCGATAGAAAAATTTGGGGTAGTCTGAGAACCTGTGAAAGAGCTCCTTTGGAAGGGCTTTGATTCATCAATACTCGAGTTGACAACATCATCGTAAGCAGTGATGTTCAGGCACAACTCATCGTCAGTCGAAGTAGACGACAAAAGTGAGACTTGAATTTCCGGAGCAGCAAGATTTATTTCGCAATCGTGAAGTTTTGCCGCTGCCTGATTTCCTTCAGAGGACGTTCCTACACGGTTTTTCGGTCGATGGTGTATGCCGGAGAACTTCGGTGCTCTCACTTTGAACTTCTTCCGAGTTTCTTTGAGCAAACCCATGACGAAACGCAGAATTTTATTCAACAGAAAACACCTATTCAGAGAAGCAAACGAAAAAATGGGAGGTATTTTGGATTTCAGAACAGCACTATAAGGCCCGCATTTCAACCCCCTCGCAGGAAAGATTCATCGATAGTTCGGAAGCGATACCGTACCATTACATTAAATGGTAAATCAGACAACAAAAATGCCTCTGAATCCGACAATGCTAACACAACACACACTGACGTAAGAGCTGTAGTGGGAGGGAGTAGCAACTGAGGTTGTCCATTACAGAAGCTTACCCGCACACCACTAAGCGATGTCAAAGAACAACAGGAAGACGACCGAGGGTCGGCACCAGCAGCACACAATAACACAGATCATTTTTGAGCTCCAGTGATTACAACGCAGCTCGCCTCTGTCACGCTGATAGCGCAAGCAACCCGCGGCCGCCCACTCTGCTGGCTCACCACAGCGGGGAGCTCTCTGTGCGTACGTGGGCATTATTGAGTGGCCTATTCACAGGTCCAATTTGACCTCACTGTCAGCCTCTAGTATATGCCCCACTTTTGTTATTCCATACTGTAATTAAGCTTCTTAATTTAAAGCATGGAGGAGAAACAGAATCTTACGGTTTTTGATACACGCCACACTTGAGTCTTGCTCTACTGTGTTTGTACAGAAGGGAAAGGTTATTTCCATGTTTTACAATCTGATTATAATGATACTAAAATTTTCAAATGGTCTATTTGAATTTCTATAGCTAAGCCAAAATAAAGCTTTTTTTAAAGAATAAACAAGGCTCAGAGTATTTCTTCATAACCCCAATTGTACTTTGGCAGAAGTGTGTGACGAGTAAGCTCAAGTTCATTCGAGACCTACCCTAAAATTTATGCGTATTACAATTCAAAATTGAAAATTCTTAAAGATGGCGTTTACAAAAAATGTTCTCATTTGCTTATTACGCGTAAACTATTTAAAACCTACATTTTACGTCTATCGTTTAGTTTAGTTTATTAGTTAGTTTAAGCCTCCCTATCCTCAACAATGAGATGTAAAGAGAGGAAGGAAGAAGGCACCATTTAGTATGGAGTTAAGGGAACGTGGAATCTATGCAGAAAGGGCACAGAAACAGAAAGCTAAGAAAGAAGTTCATGAAACAAGAAAAAGTTGAAGAAGAAAGTGGTAGGCGGTGAAAAACAGGACAGCAGTGAACCGAAAAAAAGATGGTCCGTAACACAACAAAACCTATTCTATTTTAACAAAAGAAAGCCTACCTAACCTTTAGCTCGGGCCCTCACATTGTCCCCCTGGGAGCGCTAGTTCCCATAGATACAATAATTGTATCCCCCTGAGGGGTTTTACGTCTATCTTTAACCACGAACGTCCATCCATGCGTGACTTCCATGAAAATATGACTTCTACCTTTAATCATGAATAAAACAACTTGTTATTAATTTGATTCGACAACGTGGGTTGGAGTTAAGTGAAAATGATTTTCTGACTTTGCGTGAAGATCCAAATAATTAGATTGCAGGTCAATTCAAGCCTTCCCAACCACAACAAAGGCATCCCCAAGAAAGGAAGGAAGGCTGAATGCATAATTTAGAATGGAATTAAGTGACCAGGGATGAAAAAAACCCTGGGTTTTTTAAGAAAACCCAACCCACGTGGGTTTTTTTGGGTTAAATTTTTTTTTTGGGGGGTTTTATTATTTTTTGGGGGGGCTTTATTGTTTTTTTTTGTAATACCTGTTTTTGTTTAAAAGAGTTATTCACACAGCTCCAGTTGCCTCTTTTCCAGATTTATATATATACACTTATTGAGTAAATATTGTTACTCGACTACTTTATTTCCAACATTATATTACATTATTATATGAATTATTATATTATATGAACAATATATGAATTAAGTTTGTCCATCACAATTACCATTAATCAATTACCATATGCATAGGGACATAGCTTTGCAGTCTGTAAAGATATAAGATGTACAAAGAGAATTGCTATGCTCGTCAATTCATAGTAAGTTGTTTTAGCAGCAGACAGACGCAAGTCATGTGGGAGGGAAGCATCATGTAGGTCATGAGTAACTACCACAAGCAACTTAAAGCAAGACAGCTGCACATCACTTAACAGTCGTGCTGTTAACAACTTAACATGTGTATTGTGTGAGCTGGAGGGCTTAACAGCGCAAGCCAAGTCAGTCAACCACACTGTTACATGTTACAACATGTAGTGACATGCCAAAATTTTTTTCTTAAATTTGCCCAAAAAAATCACTTTTGCAGTTCAGGATAGCAACAAACACTAAAATGATAAGAAATAAATGCTCTAACAGATTCCATCGTTAGATTTGTTCCAGTGCAGCTTGAATGCTCACCGAAGGCCAGTCGTTTATTTACTTTCTTACCCCATGATGGCTGCGGTCGTGTCTTACCCCATCTGACTATAATCGTGAGACTTATTTCAGGCAAAGCTCTCACAGGAGACAGATATTGAAGAGTGGTTGGCTGAGTACAATCCGGAGTTCATCGGTGCGCTTTATTTGTATAAATTGAAGGACTCCAACATCTTCCCAAAACACATGTTCAACAAGAATATCACTAAGACAATGACTCCTCGTTGATGGTGGGATATTCAAGACATGAAAACAGCAGAAAATGCAGATTCTTGAAAAAGCACTGGCAGAGGGTTTCTGCAAGTTTATAAGCAATCTTCATTCTTGCCCCGCAAGTTCAGGATCCATTGAGAGAATTTTCTCAACATTTGGAATTGTGTGGAATAAATTGAGAAATAGATTAGGATCGGAACGCGCACAGAAATTGGTCTCTTTACATCGCCACCTCACAAATGATCATGATGTGGATGACAACGATGAAATGGCAGTGGATGTAGTCGCAGAAAGAGAAACACAGTAGTACTGTTGTAGCAGTCTAGTCGAGAAGACAGAGGAAGAATTCAGAAGTCTCTATACTCTCAAACAGTCAAACTGCTTTTGTTTTTAACTTTGGAAATGGAACTCATGGAAAGTCCCTCAAGATTTTTTGTGATTAGGGTTTTTCTTCTTTTATTTTTATAGTGGTGTTATTTATTGTTTTTCAATATTTATTGTCATAGTCATGCAAATGCTTGGGACAAATTTTTGACAATATAGATATTTAGCTCATTTTGATTCTATAAGCTTGAAAACAAGTGAAATTTAAACAGCACTAATAAAACCCAATAAAGCCCCCCCAAAAAACACCATTTAGTGGGTTTTTACGTGTTTTTTAGGGCTTTTTGGGTGGGTTATTTATGTGCCAACCCTGGAATTAAGGGAACGGGGGAATCTATGCGTGTGTCCCAGATTAAAAGAAGCTTATGATGCATGATAAAAGTTGAAGAAAATACGAGTAATAAATAGGGGTAAAAAAAGGCTTACAGTGAACAAAATACGAACGTTCCTAACAAAACAAGAAATTATTCGATTTCAACAAACCTTCCTAACCTTTCAGCAGGACCTTACATCTTCCCCATGTCAGTACTAATTCCCATAGATAAAATAATTGTCTCCTCCGTCGGGTTACAGATAACAGCAATATCAGCACTTCCAATAAGGCGGGACACATAAGGAAACAAAGCAAAATTAATTGATCATATAACTGAGTATGTGTGCCCGGCTTCATACGTCTTGAAAATTTAGATGAATTGTACCTTTCCTAGGAACTTCTTTGCACTGAAGCGCACATCACTATTGTACCTTAGAAGATTAAATTAGAAGTTAGTTAAAGCTTCCCAACCGCAACAAAAGCGTTCCAAAGAGAGGAATGGGGAAGGTACCATTAAGCATGGACTTAAGAGGAACGCAGATTTTATGCATCAGTACATAGAAACAGCAAGCTTAGAAATGAGTTTATGAAATGAGATAAAAGTTGTTGCTGAAGTAGGTGCTGAAAAACAAGACAGCAGTGAACCGAAAAAAGATGACTCGTAACAAAACAAAAAATCTTTTCTAATTCAACAAGAGGAATGCCCACCTATAATCTTTAGCTCGAGACTTCACACATCCCCCATGGGAGTTCAAATTTCTATAATACAAAAGTTTTATCTTCATGAGGGGTACTGTACATCATGCTGAAAGTTTTATGAGAAAAACAAGCAGCAAAAAAGCGTAACACGCAGTTTAGTTTTCCTTTAATCTGAACAAAAGGAGATTACAAGAGGCAATACAGATGGATCGCTGAGGAAAATGGTTTCAACACCGAAATTTTCTCAAGTACTATGAAAAGCTGATTTTGCAATGATTTGGCAGTGTCTCTTTGTAAGAAAGAGAAGAGATATTTCGAACGTTTAAAAACGAATAAAGAATTGCTGACTGCTTAGTAAACTTTGTACCATTAAAATGATGGTGAAATGTCTCAAACAATGGTAAGTGTCAAGGAACCCTCCCAATGAAATCAAATTAATCCGACCATTAGAACTTTTTTTTTTCATCGCTAAATGTTGTTGAGATTTTAGTATTAAAATTACACTCGTAAGTCAATAACAAAATGCAAGACAATTTTTAACCACGTCTTGGTTTCCGATGTTCCAATTTATCAGCATCGTCAAGAAACGGTAGTTTCCAGGGATCAGCATCCGCACACGGTAGAATTACCGATTCCTGGTTGAAATTCATACCATCGTGGGATCACATTCATATTTATACTAACAAATACATCAAATTAAAAAAAATCAATCACGCATCTGTTACCTGACAACTTGAACCTGCCAAAGAACAACATACTACGAAAATGTGCAAAATGTGAACCAGTTTCGTTTAGGTTTCATGTTTGATTTCATTTTTGTTCGGCATTTACAGTTAGCGACGAAATTATTCGTACATCCTTCATTCAAAAATTTATAGAGTTACTTAACAACTATTGTTGCCAATGACATAAGATTTTCACAGGGTGTGAAGCACATATTATTGACAATAATACGAAGTTTCTGGAATGAAATATTATTATTGAAAGATTTAACAAGCTGACCTTCAGAAACACGAAAAAAAGAAATTATTCATACAATTGCGAACATAACATTTCACTGAGAAGTATTTACCTTAATAATTGTTTTATTGAGAAAAATTTTTGTCTAAAGTGTCCTTGAACATTCTAGATGTGAGATCATTCTAGAAAATTGTGCCAGAGCTAACGGGGAGCCAGATTAGAGCTGTCATTCGTACACTTGCGCCACGATTGGAAAAACTAAGGAACTCGGTATGGACCTCAGGCAGAAGATTATTGACTGCCACAAAGCTGGAAATAGTAATGGTAACATTTCTAAGCGTTTGAGCATCCCAAGACCTACAGTAATATCTGTTATAAAAAAATTTGCTCAGTCTGGTATTGTAGAAACGTTGCCTGGGCGTGGTCGCAAACAAAAACTCTGGGTGAGAACTTCTCGAAAATTGTGTCGTGAGGTTAACGCTAATCCACGGGTGAAGCTAGACGACATTGTCGAGAGATTGAACGCTCAGGGAACTAGCGTGAGCAATCGCACAATTCAGCGCTGTCTCAACAAGGAAGGCCTACACGGACGCCGATCTCGAAGGAACCACTCCACAAACCATGTCATGTTGCAACTCGCCTGAAGTTTGCAAAGTCACCCTTGAATAAATACTGAGGCTTTTGGGAAAGGGTATTATGGAGAGACGAAACCAAAATCGAGCTTTTTGGGCACAATGACGTGAAGAAGGTTTGGCGTAAGAATGGTGAAGCTTTCCTGCCAAATAAAACTGAGCCAACAGTTAAACACGGAAGTGGATCACTGATGTTTTGGGGGTTGTTTTGCTGCATCGGGTCGTCGAAAACGGGTTGCAATTGTAGGGAAGGTGAGCTCTGATGACTAAATTTCTATTTTGGACAAAAACCTGAAGGTATCAGCTAATAGTTTGGGACTTGGAAGGCGGTGGGTATTGCAACAAGACAATGACCCAAAGCCCACGGTCAAGTCTACAACAAACTGGCTGCAAATAAAAATAAGATAAATGTGTTTCCATGGCCTTCGATGAGTCCTGATCTCAATCCCATTGAAAATTTGTAGCAGGAATTAAAAGTCAACATCAACAAGAGAGCTCCAAAGAACCTTCAGGAATTTAAACGCATCGCCATTGAAAAATGGAACAATATTTCATCTGAAACTACGGAAAAGAATGTAAAAAACTGAAATAAAAGGCTTTCAAATGTTATGAAGACGAAAGGTAACGCTATTGATTATTAGAAGTGTACTCAAATGGTAGATTCACCTCAAAGTGTAATACTCCTCACTGTATGAATACTTCTGTCTTATCGTGTTTCTGAAGTTCAGCTTGTTAAATCTTTCAAAAATAATATTTTGTTCTAGAAACTACGTATTATTGTCACTAATATGTGCTTCACACCCTGTGAAAATCTTATGCCTGTGGCAACAATATTTTTTGAGTAATTCTAGAAAGGTTTGAAAGACGAGGGGTGTACGAATAATTTCGTCGCTGACTGTAATTCTCTGTCAGTTCCGAAATAATTATACCAAGCGATTTCCAGGCTGTCCTATAAATCGGAGTAATTTTAATTTTTTATCCTCATTTCTTTGAAGATTTACAGAAATTATGCATTTACTCTTGAGTGTACTAATAAATCTTTCATCCATCTCGTTTGGGGGTAATTTTTCTCTTTAGGAACGTTTTTTCGAAACAGCCTGAAAATTATTTCGCTGCAACTGCTTTGGAACAGCGGATTTATCACATATTGGTGTGTGGCAGCATGGACTTTTACATAATACAGAATATTTTCTTTCCAAGTTTCTAGAAACACGGAATGATGAATGAAAACTCTGCACAAATTATATAACGCTGCTCATTCTTTGTAAAATGTAAAGAAGATCTCAAATTGTTTTCTCCGAGTACACAGGCTTAATGAATCATTATGGTGACATGTGACGGCATCATTTCTTCTCATCATAAACTACAATTCGGTAGAGAAGGAAGAAACGACTCATCATTGTCGAAGTCAAACATTGACTAACGATTTGCACGAATTTTCAAAGCAACAACCTTAGTGAATGGTTCATGTACTGAAACGTAATAACAGTAGGAAGTACAAATCGGTAAAATGTACAAATTCTGCAAGTCTTCAGAGTGAATATTTCTTGGTTAAGGGAGAAAAATAAAGTCTAAGCAAGTTTTAGTCTACAGTATTGAGCAGCTTGGGCAGTCACGGTCACTCACGGAGTCACACACGAGTTAAGGGGCTCTCCGAGGCCCCTGTCGCTCCGATGGTCATTTTTCATGTTTTTGTTGGAAAAGGACCCTTAGGTGGTGGACTATTCGGTTCTAAAATTTTATGGCGCCACGGACATTAGATCCCCCCAGGGAGGGGGGGATCTAGGACTAAAAATCCTAAATTTTCGACCCCATCTAAAAAGAAAACAAAACGGGAAATGAAAAATCTAAGACTATCAGTTTGTTAGAAATGTTCCAAGGATTCCAAAACTGTCTTTAGTTTTGTTCTAGCATAAAAAATCTATGACTTCTATTCTTTTGAAATATCAATAAAAATGAACTAAAAAAACAATATGTTCAATTTTGTCAAAAAACTGTCTGAATCAAGAAAATGAATAGATGAAATTGTGTTTTTTTTCAAAAGTTACATATGATAATCAAGTTTCATAAGAATCAGACTACAAATTCAAAATTTCATAATTTGTACAAAACACAAATAATTTTTTTTAATTTTTTTTCTTGTACATTACAATTCACAGTGTGAATATGAAGTTATGCATGGAGATTATTAAAATAAAAATGAAAACAGCATTCCATTACATAAATTGTCCATTATATTACAGTTCAGATGAATATTTATTTAGGCCTTATTTCTAAGAATCCCTTATTCGTCAACATTTAAAAATATAGAAGTCAAAAAGTTTTCATGCTAGGAAGAAAAGAAAGAGTTTTAGAATCCTTGGAACATTCCTAACAAACTGATAGTCCTCGATTTTCCAATTTGTACGTTGTCTTTTTTTATGCTAGTTCAAAACCTAAAAATTCGGTATATTTTAGGTATTGATCAAATTTCGCATGTCTAAAAAAAATAAAGTTTCAAATAGAAAATTCAGGACAATCAGTTTGTTAGCAATGTTACGAGGATTTCAAAACTGTCTTTGTATTTGTTCAAGCATAAAAATTCATTGACTTCTATTCTTTTGAAACACCCCAAAAATGAACCAAAAAACGAGTTTTTTTTAAAAAAACTAAGGCCTAAATCAAAAAACTTCTCGAATAAAATATGTTTTTCTTTCTTGCAGAAATACATATAGTGGCCAAATTTCAGACCAATCGGATCAAAATTCAATTTTGACGGGAGGGCCCCCTTAAGCCTGTTTAGATCACAAAAAGAGTGTAAGATACCTCAAGAGAAGCAACAATTTAATGAACTCGATATCCGTTACTTTTTACTTGTCAAATAAAGAATTAAAAATTCTATAACTGCTTATATTACAAATATAAGCGAAAATACTTTGGCTGTAAGAATCGCCATATAGGAACTAGCAAAAAATAGAATCGGTACCGGCACTAGCAAAAAATATAAATCGGCTTCAGCATTAACAAGAAAAAACAAATATCGTCATCGGTATTACTAAAAACAAATAAGAATAGGCATCGGTATGTCAAAAAAGGAAAAATCGGCAACGATACTCGCAAGAAAAAATTTTACGTTAGTTTCAGCCTCCCTAACCGCAACAAATACTTTAAGAAAGGAAGGATGAAGACATCATTTAGGCTAGAATCAAGAGTAAGAGAAGTCTATGCACAATGTGTTCCAACACATGATCCCGTGCGCATTGAAACTGTAAGTTGTGAAGGACGTTCATGATACTCGTACAATATAAAAAATGAAGAAACTAACAGGTGCTGAAAAACAGCACAGCAGCGAACCGAAAAAAGATAGTCTGTATCAAAACAGAAGATAAAATTAGATGCTAGTATAAGCCTCCTTAATCGCAACCAAGGCGTTCCAAAGAGAGGAAGCATGAAGGCACCATTTAGGATAGCGTGAAGGGAACGTGAAAACTAAGCACAAAGTGTGCTTCCGCACAAGACCGCTGCGCATGGGAATCATAATTTAAGAAGGAAGGCTATGAAACTAGAAACAGGACATCAATCATAACCCCCCCCCCCCCCCCCCCCCATAAAAAAGATTATGAACAAACAAAAACATTATTGTATTTCAATCAACAAAAAAGGCCAACCTAACTCTCAGCTAGGGACCTCACATTTTTCCCTGGGAATGCTAGTTGCCATTGACACTATAGCTGTATCCTTCAGGCGCTTAAAAAATTGAAATCGGAACCAGCAGAAAAACCAAAAATCGGCACTAATAAAAAAAGACATCGACAGCAACAAAAACAAAAATCTGCATCTGCACCAGCCAAAAAAAAACAAGAAACAGCATCGGTGTTGACAAAAAATTGGATTAAGGATGCTACAAATAAGCAGTCAACAAAATTTTACTAAATCAAGTAGTAAATGTGAAACTTAATCTCCTAACACTAAAAAAAGCTGACTAATTTAGGTTGAAATAATATACAAGTGAACAATTATTTTTTAGTCTGAATTGCCTAGATATTTTTCCTGACCTTTTGCCTTTGTCAGCCCAGCCCACTTGGCACGCTGCTCTACGCAAAAGCAAACGTTATAAATATCTGACCAATCAAGTCGGAATTCGCTGGACACGCAACAGCCGCGCAGTGGATGCGCACGGTCACTGCTTCTGAGGCGGCTATCCTTGTTTGTGTCGAGTTAGTCTTCACTATTTTTGCGTGTCTTATTGGAGGATAAATGAAAATCACTTAAAATGCGTGAAACACCTTGGGATACATCTGACATTCTTACCACTCCAGTAATGAACTGAATTAGACGTAAACAACTGCAGCTACATCCTGTTCGTATAGTTCGTATGATATAGATCGCGTGCTACGGTGGCTGTCACCTCCATGGAAACTGATAGGTTACCTTTAGGCCTTCTGGACTTCAATTTTTTGTGCCCGCTTTGCTTCCTTCAGCGCTCATACCTTTTTGTCATCTATTCTTAGTCTTTTGTTCCCCCTCATTCCTAGCGTGGTGTTCCAATGAGCACGTTATCCTGCGGGGAAAATACTTAGTGCATTGATTTACCGTTTTCTACTGTCCAGACTGAACGGTCCCTAATCTTCACCCTCATGAGTTCTTATTTAAAGAAGCAAAAGAGTTTTAAACTGACCAATGGTTATAAAAAAATATTGATAATAAAATGATGAAAGCCTCAGGAGACTGAAATTTGAAAATTTCGATATTTTTGGTGCCTTATTTATTTTTTACAAACATTGAATTAGTTCCTTTATGTTTCTTGCATTTTCTCAGCATAGAACAGTCTGAGATATTTTAGCGCATTATATTTTCTATTCAAACTCTGATTCTAGTTCCTTTTGTAGCCATATTTAGCTATACAATGGGAAAACAAACAAATATGGGAAAAATACTAAACAATAAAACCCTAAAACACCAAGTAATAAGTTTTTCGTTAAACTAATCCTAAACCCGATAATCGGTCATTTTTAAGCAAATAATGACTCGGAACACAAAAACCAGTATCTGTCATAGTTTGGGCAGCCACCAAAGAAAGAAGTCCCCCTTATTTTTTTGCCGCACGGTGTGATGAACAAAAAATACACAACGGACACGCTGGGAAATACACTGATATTATGGTGTCATACCACTTAGAGGAGTGATGCTTGCACCTTCAATTGATTGGAGGAGCAAGTCACTCAGCTAATGTGTCGCAGCAGTGGTCCTGAGACAAATCTTCTCAGGAGGATACAACCATTGTATCTGTGGGAATTAGCGCTCCCAGGGGGAAAATATGGGAGGGCCCGAGCTGAGAGTTAGGTAGGCCTTCTTTTTGTTGAAATGAAATGATTTTGTAATGTTAAGGACTCCTTTTTTCGGTTGAATGCTGTCCTGTTTTTCAGCACCCACTACTTTCTCTTTCAACTTTTATCTTGTTTCATGAACTGCTTTCTCAACTTACTGTTTCTATGTCCCTTCTGCATAGATTCCTCATTCCCTTGTCTCCATACTAAATGGTGCCTTCCTCCTCCCTCTCTTCGATACGCTCTTTTTTTGTAGCGGGTAGGGAGGCTTGAACTAATATATAATCTAATCTAACCTCAGACAAATGTCATCCTTCATTAGTGAAGAATGACCTCTTTCATCATCTATGGATTTGTGTTCGTATTCGATTTTTGGGAGTGAAGCTTATTCAAATAGCAGTGAAAGTTTCCCAACATAGAAACTGAAGTCAATCAAAACATGCTATCAAATATCAATAACTGCCATCACTGCACACATCGAAAACTTTCCTGAGAGACTTCAAAGGACTGAGAAGAGTCCAGGCAATAACTATGTCGAAATAATTTTTTACAGTTATGTTTCATTTATTCAGTTGTCAATGTTAGAAATTATCTGAATTATTTGAAACGTTGACAAGTAGCACTACTTTATTTCAAATAGTAGTTATGTTCCAAACTACATTTTTCCCTTCAAAAGTGCCTACAGAGAAAAATTTCACTAACTCCAAAAATATTTCATCCAAAGATTGGAGATAAGATTATTAGTTTAAGCCTCCCTATCCTCAACAAATGAGATCCAAAGAGAGGAAGGAAGAAGGCACCATTTAGTATGGAGTTAAGGGAACGCGGAATTTGTGCAGAAAAGGCATAGAAACAGTAAGATGAAAAAAAATTCCCAAAACAAGATCAAAGTTGAAGAAGAAAGTAGAAGGTGCTGGATAAACAGGACAGCAGTGAACCGGAAAAAGATGGTCCGTAACAAAACAAAAATCTACGTTATTTTAACAAAAAGAAAGCCTACCTAACCTTTAGCTCGGGCCCCCACACGTTTCCCCCTGGGAGTGCTAGTTTCCATAGATACAATAATTGTATCCCCCTGAGGGGTCTCATAGATACAATAGTTGTATCCCATGGAGGGGATATTTCATCCAAAAACGTTCAACAATGTTGCCGAGTCTCTCATTAAACTTCTATCAGAAGTACTCGCAATTCAGAGCCATTGATCGTTAGAATGGAGGGAAAAGTTTGCCCAAAAAAGCCCAGAGCCCGAACATTGCACCCACTGAACACAACGGAGGCCGTGGTGTGGCGCAGCAGAGGCAGGCCGCGAAGCAGCGGCGATAGTTTTATCAGCTCGCACAGGAGGTTGTCAGTTGGCCGGCGGAAGACGACCCACCAACAAACAAGATAAAGAACACCACCCGGCACAACATGCCCGGCCTCATAGATGTGTGTGTGTGTGCAGCTATCGCTCAACGCAACAGGCGGTGTAGGGTTGTTAAGGACCTGATGTTCCCGAATCATGGCTTCATTTCAAACCTGAACTAAGATTAGGTCAGCAGCATAATAATTCGATTAAAATACTTTGATTTGTTCACTAAAGGATAGGTTCGGATACAATATCTCAGATTTACATGAATAGGATAATTTAGTCAGAGATAGATAGGGATAAGTTAAACAAAGTGAGTTGAAGTTAGGTTACACTAGGCTAGGGTAAGCTAGGTCAAGACAGATTAGGAGAAGTAGAAAGGTTAGGTTGGGTTAGCACAGGTCAAGTACTAGGATAGGTTAAGATAGAACTGGATAGGTTTCGTTATTTTATAGAGGGGAATTTACGTTAATGTGAGTAAATTGAAAAAAAATGACCGGGAATTTTTTGCCGTGTGCAAAACGCGCCATTTATGATGGTACGGGTGAATAGGGTTTTAGGTTTATAAGGAATCACACTACGTGGTCGAAAAAAGTCACACACTGTATTACTACATTTACTTACTCTGAATTATTTGCATTATTTTATTTCACGTTTCATTTGCTTCAGTAACACTAAATGGCAACATTCCAAGTGTTTATCAAGTAGTAAAGACTTGCTTTGAGTGAATATCGAATTCTAAATTTTCATTCACGTCAGAGAAATGAAGACCCGTGTAAAGGACCCTTCACCATTCGATTAAGGATGCATCATTGGAAAGAAACAGCGAAGAAAAATCGTAAAACTATTTAGCTCGAACGTTTCGAGCTTGAGCTCATTTTCAATGAATTCTGTACAAAAAAGAAATACATTCAATACAGATTCACATTAAAACGTTGATTCGTAAACCGACAGGACACACCGAGCAAAATGCTAAGAAGAAAGTTTCGGCAACAGGGTTGTTACACTTAGTTGCTCGGCTACAAGTAAAGAAAGGATTGATTGCGTTCATAAGATTGTTACAATTTTAACAAAACCAATAGACGAGAGAAAATCAAAATGCTACAGAAAATTCGTCAGAAAAACACAAGTAACGCAAAAAAAATAAATATACAATGGAAAAATATAATCCATGATTAACAATTTTGAGTAAATCGGAGCTTTGTTACTTATTTAAAGAAGTTTCATTTTACGATTGAAGCTCTAAATGCAAAGATCAAACTCTACTGAAGTTGTTTTCAATATTTTAAAGTGATTGTTGTTGAGATTTCTGATGTATTCGCTATTATTTAATACTGGAGTGAGGCGGAGAACCAACATAATACCAGTACGACGACTCCACACAGCCTGCTCAGTTAGCCGTATAGGCAGTGCACAGGGAGGTGAACCGACGTTCTGTGATGCGCATTGCGCACAACTGAAATTATAGACAACGGAAACTCGCATACTTTTTGGAACGACATCTTTGAAATAAACACTGAACTAATGGTAAATTTGTCAAACAAAACAATACATGAAGAAATCAGGGAAATATTTGAAGATGAGGCCAGAGAGCTCTAGTTCTAACTCTTCTGACTGCTGACTCAATATTACAGTAAAATACAATTGATACGCGAAGCAATCTGATTTAGATTAGATTATTTGTTAGTTTAAGCTTAAATATCCGCAACAAAGACAATCCAAAGAGAGAAAGGAGAAAGGCATCATTTAGTATGGAGTTAAGGGTACGCGGAATCTATGCAGAAAGGGCATAGAGACAGTAAGTTGAGAAAGATTATGAAACAAGATCAAAGTTGAAGAAGGTAGTAATAGGTGCAGAAAAAAAGGACAGCAGTGAACCGAAAAAAATGGTCCTCAACAAACAAAAACATTTTATTTCAACAAAAAAGAAGACCTACCTAACTCTCAGCTCGGGGCCTCACATTTGCCCCCTGGGAGCGCTAAGCGAAGCATTCAGATTACATCAAAATATGAGGGAATAAATGTCTGGAATTTACCAATTGACTGCAAAATTTTTGCAGGGATACCATTCGACAAGAAAAAGACTTTGGCAAAGCTTATTCATCATGAATACTGTCATAACTGGAACACACTCTGTTAGCCCGTGAAATAAGCGAAGACAAGCTATTGGTTTTTAATTATTTTAAATAGAGGCTAAAAAATTCAAACCTTAAACCAGTTAAGCTTTGATTTCGGGCAACCGAGGTTTAAAATTGATTATTAGACTATAATACACTTAAACCCAGAAAATTCAAACGATTAACATTTTTGCAGGTCAAAAGAATTCAAAAGACTGGGCATCGAAAGATACAAAAAAAATTGAGGCAAATGCAAATCCACCAGGAAGTCCTTTGTGTCACCAGCATCTCGGAAAACACGTTTTTTATATGCTCGAGAACACCTAGATTGAACTGTCAGCGATTAGAAGTATGTAATGTAGTCCAATGAGTTCAGATTCGCTCTCTCTCTGAATGACGTTAGTGTATAGCGACAACCACCTAAAACTATGGATTCATTTTGCTTCGTCCCAACAGCTCAGGTATCTGGCGATAGTGTACTGCTTTGGAGTTGTTTTTGTTACGATGGACTTAGATCTGTGATTCTTTGCAATAACAAAACAAAATACCAAGGACAATTTGCAAGTACTTTCTGACCACGTTCATCCTTCCAGTGTGTTTCATTTTCTTGATGGTAACGGGCTCTTTCAGGACGGCATTGCTCGCATCCACAAGGCTGGGAATGTTCAAGATTTGTTAGCTTAGCATTGACTGCTTTGGAGGACAGGTTCCTTCAATAATAGCCAAAAATAGAGCTGCAACGGATCCAGAATCTAATAGAATCAATGTCAGGAGGAATAAAAGTTGTGATTCGAGCTGAACATGGTCAAATCGCTTACAAATGAATTTCAGAACCAAGTAACATTTTCGACTCCTTAGTGGTGGAATTTTGCTAGGGTAGATTTAAATAAGAAAGGTCAAGTAAGGATAGGCAAGAATAGGTAAGGAAAGGATACGTTACCTTGGGTGAGTATAGACTAGGGTCGGAGAAGTAGATTAGATTATATGTTAATTCAAGCCTCCCTAAACGCTAAAAAAAAAGTTTCAAAGAGAGGAAGGAAGAAGGCCTCATTTAGTATGGAGATAAGGGAATGCGGAATCTATGCAGAAGGGGCATAGAAACAGTAAGTTTAGAAAGAAGTTTATGAAACAAGATAAAAATTGAAGAAAGTAGTAGGAGCTGAAAAACAAGACTACAGTGAACCGAAGAAGGTGATCCTTAACAGCACAAAAAAATCATTTTATATCGACAAAAAAGAAGGCCTACCTAACTCTCAGCTCGGGCCCTCGTACATTTTCCTCCTGGGAGTGCTAATTCCCACAGATACAATAGTTGTATCCCCCTGAGGAGTGGGTAGGATAAGTAATGATAGGCTGAGTTAAAGATTGTAATGGATTTGAATAGTTAAGGTTAAGATAATTTAGAATGGAACAGGTGAGGTTAAGTAACTGAATTTCAATATTATACTCAAATTTAAAGTCAATTGCAGTAAGAAATTTTGCAAATAACAAACATTAACAGGCGAGTGCCTTCACTTGGCTTTGATCATGTATTTATGAAAATTGAGTTTGTGACGACCGATCGGTCAGCAGCATTATGAAAATTGCCTCCATGTACACCGGTGCTTCACGTCGCGGTGGAAATGCTAAGGTAAACAATAATCATGACCATTTCCTCGGGTCAAAAATGCCGACCACGATGGCATGGGGGGACTTCAAGTATAACACTCAACACTCGTAGCCAATGGCTGTAACGCTGGGGAAAAACAAAGACACACTCCGGACTACTCACGGGCAAATTTAAAATAAATGAAAGAGGAGCTATCACGGGACCCTAAGAATATATTCTTATCTGTTCAGAGGATCATCTCCCAACAAGGCGACTGAAACCGACCAACAGCTTTCCCTTGTTTCCACACAATATTAGACTCTTCATAAATGTCAGGCAACAATCGTATAGAAGACTTAAAATGAACTAAACAGAAGCCCTTCATCTGGAGCAGAGTTATTATTATTATATAAGAAAGTTTTAGCCTCCCTTAACCACAACAAAGATGTTCCAAGAGAGGAAAAAGGAAGGCACCATTTAGTATGGAGTTGAGGGAACGTGGAATCTATGCACAAGGTGCACAGAAACAGAAAGCTAGGAAAGAAGTTCATGAAACAAGAAAAAGTTGAAGAAGAAAGTAGTAGGTGCTGAAAAACAGGATAGCAGTGAACCGAAAAAAGATGGTCCGTAACAAAACAAAAACCTATTTTATTACAACAAAAAGGAAGCCTACCTAACCTTTAGCTCGGGCTCACACTTGGTTCCCCTGGGAGCTCTGGAGCAGAGTCGCCAAAAGGATAATCAATCGTACAAAGCGTAATGAATAAACCACAGTTGCAGCCCAAGCTAAAACAAACCCAAAAGGTTTACACAATATATTAATGAAAGACGATTCAGAAAAGATACTATATGATAATTGATCGGCATTGACGGCCAAGCCTAAACAGATGAGAAAGGAGAAGTCATCTTATAATGAAATACATAGTTTATCTCCGCGTTCACAAGAGAGGATTTAACTGATCCATCAGTCTCAAGCCTAAAACGAACAACACAATTTCGGTGAGACAGGCTAAACAAAAAAGCATATGCTCTTGAATCCACGCAAATTAAGAGGACCAGGCGGTCTAGCTTCCTGAGTACTCAAAGAAACCGCCGGAGTTATTGACGAACCTTAACCGAACGTCTTCACTCAATCGCTCGCAACTGGGCTAGTCCCGCCAGACTGGAAGCAAAAGAATGTCACTTTATTTTCAAAAATTGCAACAAACAATTATCCAATGATCTTCACCCTATCATCATGATATCTGTCATCAGTGAAACGATGAAAAGATTGCTCAAAGTCTGAATTACAAACCATTTCCAAACCAAAAGTTTGATTGCAGGCACTCAGCACGGGTTCCGGGAAAAACTCGGCTGCATGTCTTACGAACCAACTTGATTGGATAGGTCAACTGAATTTCCGATAATACAAAAGCAGTAGAACTCATACATCATAGCTACCAGAAAGCCTTCAATAGAGTTCCTCACGATGGGCTTATTTATGGCCAACGGGGATGCCCGTGGTATCTAGGCACTCAGTCTTTATCCAGTCTCAATGGAACAAAACTGGCTCACTGATCATACTCAAACAGAAGCAATTTGTGAGCAATTTAGCCATTGGACACAAGTAACTTCAGGGGCTTCCCAAGGGAAAGTTTTAGGACTGCTCTTCTTTATTATTTATTTGAGTAAGTCAAAGCACATTACACTGCTCTAAAAGAAACTGATCCAACCATATCTAAAATAGGGATAGCAATTCTTGACTACTTACAAAACACTAACAAAAATACAAGAATATAGAATACAAACAAGATGAAATACTAACAAAATTGTGATAATTTAACGTGATGCTACAAAAATGATTCTAACACTCAGTAACTTCAGCTGCGAATAACGTATCCAACTGACTAATCTCATTTCGGTTGAACAAAGAAAACTGTGAGGTCAATTAATAGAAACTTACAAATAACTTAATGGCTTTAATGATGTTACTCCAGAAGAGCTTTTCGAAACTTACCAAAACGTCAGAACCAGAACCATAGTAGAAAATTAGTCGTGAAAAATTTCAAGATACCCCAGGTCCTAAATTTTTCTAAATTTGAAATTTTGCGTGTTTTGTTCTGAATGTATTTTGTTCAATGTTACAGGCATTGGCATATTTATGGGCTATTTCATACAAAGTAAAACCTCTGAAGGTGTTCCACAAATGAAAACAATTTTGAAAACACAGTCCTACAACTGAAGAAGCAATCTAAGCATTGATCTACATATATATAACTAGTATCTTTTAGGCTCTGGCACAAATTGTTCAAGTTTTAACTCATAATTAAAATCAACAATGGAAAAATGGATGTGAAACATCCAAAAATAGTTTAATGGTATTATTAAATAAAAGACACTGTTTATACAAAAACATATATCTTTAGAAAAATTACAATATAGTTGGTATCACAGTGTATTATTAAATATATATAAAAATTGAGTTTTTGACTAAAGGCCAATTAGCAGCATTATAAAAATTTCTTCTGTGTACCACGAGTAGTTCTTAATACTTAATAATAAACAATAATGATAAGCACAGACAATTTAGCCTTCCTTCAAATTGCTGGGTGTATTTAAGTTCAAAAAGCTTAATTATACTAATGTCATTAGTATATCTACAAGATTAGAATATTATTATGAAAATATTGTTAATTGCATCCATGATGGTAAAAAATTTACAGACCAATTAAAGAAAATAAGTCTTATAGGTTGGGAAACAATGGTAAAAATAGAACTCTCTCCAACATGGAAACAATGTTTGGTTTGTTGTTCAGAGGCTTTCCTGTGCATTTATTAGTTCATGTTTTATCTAATTATGACAAGCAGCTATAGGGCCTACAGGCTAACTATGCCAAAGGTAAATAGGTGGTAATATTTATGAATCCATGCTTATTTCTATTTTTAGAAGGCCTAGCTTTAAAGAGTGTATGTAAGGAAGTTCTTGCTTCAAGGATTTTAGTGGCATTGTCCTCTACTACAAGCTTTAAAATCTTCTGCTAAGTTGTCAAGGAAACTGTGAACTATTTTTAGATTTATCATTAAGAATGGGGAAAGCATTGTGAGCTCCATGAAATCAGATATTCATAAGATCTCTACAGATATATGTTATGCCATTTCAACCCTGTTATTCAATTCAGCAGCCCCTAAAGCTTGAAAACACAAGCTAGGCATCTGTACAAAAAGCCAGAACTGCTCCTCACACAGATTCTTACAAAGAGACACAAAAAATGAGCAACAATAGTATGCTGTTGGGCATAGAATCATATGAACAAAAAATCCATAACATTACATATACTTGAACATCTCATATCACTTATGCTTTCAAAGGCAGCTAAGAAATCAGACAAGATAATATCCTTAAGTAAGGTATTTTACTGCCTCACTCAACTTGAAAGAAATAACCAGCACCCAGCATCATTAAATTATGAATTACTGTTAGGTAACATAAAATATAGTTACTTCTAAGTTTTTCACAGATCAATTATACAAATCATATAGAATGTACATATAGTATCTTTTATATTCAAATCTTTGCACTAATTATCCATTCAACAATGGCATTGATACAGCATTCAGCAACTAATTTTATTGGTTCATACATATACAGTAGCAAAATAATTTAAGCCGATTTTCACAGCCATTATTCTTTTCCTATAAGAGTTAATTTCATAGTTGGTAGTAAACATACATTTGCCTCAACTTGACTCTCATATAGGCCTATAAGAAAATTGTAGTTGGAATGCTGGAAATTCATAATTTTATGTTGTGAAAATAATTTTACATGAAGCATACAAAAAAAAACATAAATGATAATACAAAGAAGATTAGGAGCATTCATAACAACAGACCATAACACTTTCAAATTCTGGAGGTATATTGACAAAAAAATACCAAAAATTTTTGTATATAAATTTAAAAAAAGCTTAAATTCAAAAACCTTATATCAAAAATTTTTTTAGAACAGTTAGTACATGCAGACTCTACTTATTTGCTGCTCAACACACATGTTTAAAAACTATGAATGCCATATAAATTTGCTATGAAGACTCTTTAACACTTTGACTATGGCATAAGCTACAGGTGGTACACAGAAAAAATTGGTCAATATTTACTTTAGGTCAGGCAGGCGACCATTATGGGTGCCGCCATCTTGGATCAGATGTAAACAAGATTGCGGTCGTCACCCTAATGGGTGGGTTAGAAGCTTTATTTATAATTTTTGCTATAAGTACTGTGGCTAACCCTCACGACCCAACCTCTTTACGTTTGTAATAGGGGGTTAACTACCCTTATTAACTAAATAACGGCGCCGGCGCCAACTTCAAAGTACAATTATTCAAAAATAACGCATCAGCGAGCAGAATGTCATTCGTGTAAAAGGTTATTAAATGTGTTCCTTTATTTATTATTTGCCCCCAAATTATTAATTTCCTTGCCTGACAAAAAAGAAATATTATCCAAAAAATTTTCATAATGCTGCTATTTGATCAGTAGTCAAAAACTCAATTTTATAAATACTTATGAAAATCAAATGAAGGCAAAATGTAGTTAATGTTTGCTATTTTCAACATTATTTAAGATGATTGACTTACAATTTGAATTGAATATAATACTTTAGGGTCAATGTGAAGTTTCATGCAATCACGGAAAATAAAAATTCCGATTCAAAGAATCACTGTAGGAGCACATTTAATAATGTTTCCCAAAAAAGACCTCGTCGCTGAAGCGTGTTTTTTGAGTTATTAAACTTCAAAAAGTGCGACCGCGCCGAAAGAAGCGACCGCGCCGAGCAGAATTTGTCCCGCGCGCAAGGCAGTTGACCACAATGTAATGAATAACGGAAGGTAACACCCTATTACAAACGTAAAGAGGTTGGGTCCGTGAGGGTAGGCACAGTTCTTCTAATGACACTATGACAGTAGCGTGAGCAATTGTTTTACATAAGCACGAAAATGGCGGGGCCCGTACCGGGTGTTGCCATTAACGAACAGATTATACGAATGACGACGTAATAATAACGACTAAGAAAATGAAACGTCAAATGCTACAATCCATTAAATCATTTTTTTCAATTCCATACATAACACCGTGCGCAACGAACGTTTTCTGACTAGCACAATCGTCACCATAATAACGCTTGATGCATTCGAAAAGCTTCGGAGAGCAACCGCCACACACACCTTCCGCAACTGCCGCCATATTCAAACTGATGAGAAGTCCGTGTCAATTTAAGTCTTGACTATTTCAATATTGGTGATATTATGATCTATTTTGAATTACTAACTAATGAGAATATCTCATTTTCTTATTTATTTCATCATATTCATAAGTATTCTAATTGCACGCACTAAGTTTTGCCGAAAACAATACCTTAAAATCAATAACTTTGGCAACCTTGCGTATTGTTGGAACATATACTCGAATCTCTCGTTTGGCGCGGGAAAGCCTGTTATGTTCGACGCTCTTATACCTTCTCAATTAAATAACTGTACAATAACGCATATGCGAGTAGAATGTCATTTTTGCGAAACGTTCTTAAATGTCTTCCTTTAGTGATTTCTCGTGTTTTGTAAAAGAACTGTGGCTTTTGCTCACGACCCAACCTCATACGTTTTTAATATGGGGTTGAAATGTGTTGGCGCGGTTGCCAACTTTGAAGTTTAATAACTCGAAAATAACGCTTCAGCGACAAGGTATTTTTTGGGAAACATTATTAAATCTGCTCCTATAGGGATTCTTGCAATCGGAATTAACATTTTCCGTGATTGCATGAAACTTCACATTGACCTACTTTAGTTCTACAAGTAGCAGTCAAAGTGTGATACACTTAGCTCAGATACTAGTGACAATGCATACACATAATTACCTTAGTTTGTGAAAAGAAACATGTTAGTACAAATATTCCTCACATTTTAATAACCTTGGGAATAACTCTTATGAATAATTGCTTTTATTTATTCAGTATCAAACCTTTGTTGTATTGGCAACACATGAGGTGAAATATCATGCCACTGAATTTTTTTTTTTTCTCAGGAAGGATGAAACTGTTTTTCAGCTGTAAGGTTGATTTTCCTATTCCTTTACTTACAACCTAACCAAGCAACCATTAACAACCGCGGAAACGCGATGAACGTGTTAAAGGCAGCTATTTGAGAGGAAAACAAAAATAATTTTCTGGATGTTACACTGCATGTACATCACTCAACAAAAGAGTAGGATGTCATGTCATGATGCTCGGCAACCCTTCTTCCTAAACTAGCAGTTGCCTAGTGGCGTAACTCAATTTAATTTTTTTAATACAGCATGGCTTAAATTTTTAAATCCTTCAAACACATTTTAACACACTCAATAAATTTATATTATTATGAAAAATAAACTCACTTGATTGACAATTTTTTATTCTCGCATCGAATGTAATGCAAAAAATCACTGATTTTAAGGTCTATAAGTAAAGATCATTGAACTTGAACTTGAACTTGAACTTGAACTTGAGGGCCGACAGTGTCGGGGCCTTTGTAACGGCCTACAATTCCCTCCACAATTTTCACACAGAGTTCAGCGCCTGGTACCAGACTTGTCCACTAAACTACTCAGGATCTACGATCCTTGTCACAAGCCTCCATTGGAAGGCATCACCGGGACAACCAGTGTGTCAAAACACCATCCCCCGGCACATTGGGTCATTACAGCCCATTCTGCCAGACTGGCTCATTCCAGTCACTGTCTCTTACTCCAGGCACGCACAAGAAACACTTTCATAGCCTCAGTGATACTCGCATTACACTCCTGATCCAATCCAGCAAGACAGCTCATACCGCAATCATCTTCAGCACATCTGGCATTCCATTCATTCTCTCCATACTGCTCAGACACCACATTCATTAAACTCTCTCTCTCTTGCTCATACTTACTACATTCCAGCACAAAATGCTCAATTGTTTCCTCTACTCCACCATTACACTGCTGACATAATCTGTTATTATTCTCATTCCATCTCCATGTACGTCTGTTCACACTCAATGACTTACATCTCACAGCAAACAAGAGTTGACTTCCAAAACTACAATCATAGAACAGCTCAAACTTAGGTGCTTTCTTTTTCATATACCAGTTAAGTGTAGGCTTCCGCATCATGCTAAGCTTCCACTTATTCAATCCATACTCTTTTGTTTGTCTCTCAATCTCTTTCTTCCACCTCTTGCAGTCCCACTCAGGCCCTACACCTCCAACATTTATTAAACTCCAGTCATCCACAGGTCTCCCAATTGTAACATGAATAATCTTTTGCATACTGAGTTTCCTTGCATGCCCCCAACATACTTTCTCCCAATAGCTTACACTCAGATTCCATTCAAAGATTCGCCTTACCCACCTGCTATTCTGCATTCTTTCAATTCTCACCTTATAATTCAGCACAGCTTTCATCATTCTTTCTGAAAATAGGCTCCACCCTAGGTCACCTCTAATGGCTTCTATAGCTGTCCATTTTGGAGCACCCAATGCTACACGTCCTACCTTATTTTGTATCACATCCAGCTTTTCAAGATCACTACCGTTCCAAGCAAGAGCACTCATACCATACATGACACTAGGTACAGCAACATACTTCCACATTCCTCTCACACATTCGTACTTGTTTGCTCTGTATCTGGCCACACTACCTAACCGTCCACTCCACTGCATTGCTTTAGCCACTTTCTCACCTTTAGTTCTAGTACATCCATCTTCACTTATCATACAACCTAGATATTTGTATTCTTTTGTTCTACCTATTCTGATTTCTCCAATATTCCACAGTCTGTCTCTATCAGTCTCATCATTATTTATAACCATGACCTTACTTTTATCTGCACCAAAGTTCATCTTGAAATCTGTACTATATCCATTCACAATGTCAAGCATCCTTTGTAGTTCATGACCACATTCACTAACCACAACCACATCATCAGCATACAACAAACAGCTCAGTCTCTCATTACTAACTTTCAGTCCTAAACCACTCCCTCTCAGTCGAACTGCTAATTCTTCTGTGTACAATCCAAACAACAGGGGGGACAGAGTACAGCCCTGTCTCACTCCTCTAACACTCCTCACTTGCCCTGTTTCCAAATTTCCTAACCTGTAGATAGCACTTGTGTTCTCATACAGACTCTGTACAATGTTCACTATTTTTCTGCTAAAACCAACTTTTCTCAAAATTTCAAACAGCCTAACCCGATCCACTCTGTCATACGCCTTTTCAATATCCAGGAATGCTAAATATACCTTCTTATTATCCTTCTTCATTCGCTCAATTATTTCACTCACTACAAACAGATTATCCTCCCCACGTCTATCTTGCCTAAAACCATTCTGTTCTTCTGCCAGGACTCCTAATTCCTCAACTAAGTTTTTCATTCTCTCATTCAAAATACCACAAAAGATCTTACATACGGTGTCACCCAGTGCAATTGGTCTGTAATTTTTAAGTTCTTTCATACTCTTATGTCCACCCTTATGCAACAGAACTACATTACACTTGTTCCAGTCATCCGGTACTCTTTCACTCTTCCATATCTCATCAAATAAACATTTCAACATACTGCCTACACTCTCTCCTCCACATTTATAGAACTCATATGGTATCTTATCAGGGCCACATGCCTTTCCATTTTTCACTTTCTTCAAAAAACTTACAATCTCTTCACAAGTGATTTCGTCTTCCATTTGCAGTTCATGTTCATCTATCAGAAAATTTATCGGTTCATCATCTGTAACCTGCTCATTCATTCCACCAATGTCCTCCCAGTATTCTTCAACTGCTTTCACCATTTGCATCCTATCTTGCACACTGCAACCATTGACTACTAATTCATCAACTTGAACTTCACTACCTCTATCATTACCTTGTATAAACCTATACCAATCTTTTATTCCATCTGGACCTTTCTTTCTTAGATTTTCAACTTGGTGTCTCTCTTCTTTAACCCTAGCCTCATTGATCATTCTCTTTACTTTCTTCTGCTGGTCCTTGTACTCATTCCATGCACTCTGCCATTCATCCTCAGTAATTCTGCATCTTTCATACATTTTCCTCATACAGCGTTGTTTTTTATTTAATGTCTTCCTTCTCATTCGTTCTTCCTTTATCTCACTCGTAAACCACCTAGCATTTCCTGTACTTTTCCTGCATTTCATTCTACCAATCTTTTGCTCTGCCACATCATACAAGGTTCTTGCAATCTCCTTATTTAGGTCATTTACATTTTCACACCTGTTCCAGTTACATCTACTCAATTCATTTCTAAATTCTTCCCAGTTTGCCATTTTAATACGCCAATTTTCACTTACTCTGCTGGCCTTCTGCATTGACTCCTTTCCACCCCAATTATATTCTAGTACAAGCATTTTATGGTCACTATCAATATCAAAATCATCTTCATCTACAAACATTTTTTTGATACATGCTCTAGCTCTGCTATTCACTATCATATAATCAATTGCAGATTTACATTCCCTGCTTTGCCATGTATGCAAGCCATTTCCTATTGTTACATTCAGGTTCTCAAGTTCATTCTCATCACAGAAATCAATCAATTTTTGTCCATTTGCATTCACAGGCTCACCAAGTATACCAACATGGCCATTCATGTCCCCCATCACAATCAGAGGGCACCTGCAATGCTCTTGCACAATTCTTGTTAATATTTCATACTTTTTTACATTCTCTTGATGAGCTAAAATACCATCAGTTGTCATATAGCATACAACCACAATAACACATTCTCTGGCATGCATTCTTTCACACTTTATTACTAACAGATCTTCACTCTCAGGTTCATTTCCAACAGGAATTTCTTCTAATTTCCAATTTAGAGCATTTTTTACAATGAGACCAACTCCACCACCTCTTTTTTGCCAACTTACACGCCCTTTTCCAATCATATAGTACTTGCTCTCCTTACATTTTAAACTGACTCTATCACGCATTTGGGTCTCTACTACACCAACACAATCCAAATCTCCATTCTCAAATTCTGCTACAAGGTCATTTAACTTTCCTGCATTCCATCCACGCACATTTATACATCCAAACCTTACAACACTATTGGACAATTCACGACATTTTTCATTTTTGCTCTGACAGCTTTCCATTCATCCAGTTCCACCTTCCATTACAATATGAGTACACCCAATCCACTGGATGTATCTCCTGGAGAGTTTCATCTCACCTTCTTGAGTAAGGTGGACTCCATCTCCACGAAAACACCCACTCTGGATCAGGTTATCCATATCAAGGAAGCTGGAACCCATTTCACGCTTTCTCATACTCTCAGCTTTCATACTCATAATCCTTTCATGCACTTCCCTATTCACCTCCTTTCGCACCCTTTCATACTCCTCACCACATGCAGGCCTTCTCAGCAGGCTGGTCACAGCCACTCTTACATTCTTCTTTCGTGCCCTTTCAACAACATTCATAATTGCATTCACCGTACGCTCTTTCCCACATTCAAGCAATCCATTGCCACCTCTTTGCAGTACAACCATCCCTTCATCCATTCCATCTATCACATCCTCAGCATGCCTACAAATCTCATTCACTCCCTTTCCTCTCATGCTCGTACATCCACTACGGTCAGTCATACTCACAAACCTATCCACATTCTTCACCATGCTGTCACCACATATTCTAATCGTAGGTCTCACTCTCCCTTTCATACTACTCTTTCGTTCAACTCTTCCACTCACATCACTCTTTCCATCCATCTTCCTTTCATTCACTTCCACTACAGGCGCCTGCACCTCATGTGGCATATCAACAGGTTGCTCCTTCACTCTCTTCCCATTTGTACTTCTTTCATCATGCAAACTCACTTGATTGACAATTTTTTATTCTCGCATCGAATGTAATGCAAAAAATCACTGATTTTAAGGTCTATAAGTAAAGATCATTGAACTGCCACTGCTCACTGACTCACTCTCACGCGACGTAATCTCAGCTGATTGAGTCACAGGGTCCAAAATCCGGTATATGTACTTCAGCGGAAACGAAAAATTTAATGAACGTGTACGTTCATGTGATCGACGTAGTGACAAATTGGAACTTTTAGCGTTCAAAATATTTGCTAGTATGTGCTGAAAAGCTTTTGTACATTTTAAAAACTCATTATTTGCACTCACTAGCTGGAAATTTTGAAATTAACATTTTTTTTTGTAGAGAATCTTCCAAGAAGATGACTGAAAGTGAAATGAACACTAATAGACCTACTAGAATTTAGAACAATTTTTTAGAAAAAATCAGCTATCTTTTGGGTATAGAGTGTTGAAATTACATGCTCAGTAAACAAGAAGCATCTAAATGGTTTATCAACGACTCAATCAGAGAGGAACAAAAGGCAAGTGGTTTTAAACAATTTTAAACAATTTATTTACCACAGGTGATACAGAGATAAAATGTTTCTTAAGTCTAGTACAATGGTCAAATTTGAGTATAGCTACCTGTGGGCCCGAATAAGTTCAGTGACTTCTAGGGCATCCTACCATCAAGGTTAGTCTTACGAGTACAATAATGTTTAACCTAATTCACTTAAACTAGAGACGCATTAGACTGATCAATGAGATAAGTAACTCGAAATTAGATACTTCATTTCACAATATAGTTCATATGGACTAGATTTAACAGTATATTCGACAAACGATTCAAGAACAGACTGAAGATCGGCGAAATTAATCAAGGCGAATTACATTATTAGGACCAGTTATGTAGGGGACAAGGTTTGACTCTGTGATCTTACACGACTAGTAATCTGATAGGAAGTGAGACTCAAGACTTTTTTTGGATACCTTATAAGAATTACTTAGATATGCTCTCCGTGGCACAGCGATTAAGGGATCGGACTTGTATGCTGGAAGTCGCGGGTTCGTTCCCAGCGCTGGCGCGGAGATTTTCCCCGTTGGGTATAAGGGAAAGCTCAAGCACAATACCCCACTCAACCCAGGTGTCGGAAATGGGTACCGGCATTACGGGGGAACCGTCATGGTGTCCTATATATAGGCTTAGTTATAAGACATTTGAAAAACCAATGCTAAGATCATATGTATCAGGCTTGATTGGAAATAAAGCATCCCAAAGATGCCGATGTTAACCTTTCACGGATCTCCGCAGGTACTGAGTTCCAAGTTTTAGTTCCAACGAAGAGGATACTGTGTTGTGACCGAGCCTTTGAGTAATAAGGAAGCATGAATTTACTTCTATTTCGGGTTAAATGGTCGTGATGACCAGTTTGCGTAGTTAATAGTTGTTTTAGGCTATTGTCGCCATCATTTGTTAATGTTTTGTAAATGAAATTGCAAATGGAGATTTTGTAGAGATCCGAGAGCTTAAGTATTCGTAAATTTTTGAATGAGTCATTTGTGTGAGCATTATATTCTAGATTCTTTACCGCTCTTATGGCTCTTTTTTGCAGGGTAAAAATTTCGTTGGTTTTATTTTATTTATTATTTATTTTATTTATTCTTATCATCTGATATTGTGGTTGGTTGGCTCGGTCGATAGAAGAGTTTTCCTTACAACCTTTTCTTCTCCGTTAGTCATTTTCAGCTTGAAGCCTGTGATCTGGTAAAAATATAACCGATATTTTTAGGTCATCAGATCGATTCGGGATTTGTAGCGCAAAGTATAATGCTTACCTGACCACTATACTGGAAAGACGCAGGATGTAAAAGATATCCACGATATTTTAAATCTGTGCACACACTCGCAAAGAACAAGTACCTAACTCCCTTAGCTCACTTTACCTTAGCCTGAATTGAATAACGTTATTGAGGTTGACAGAATATCTTGATGCAGGGTCAGGAGTGAGCGCCTGAAAAAATGACGGTAGGAGTAAACACCCGACAAGACGTCAATGATGATAGATAAATTTTAATTGCAATTACAAGATACATTTGTATTTTATTTTAATTCCATAACAGTCACGTTCGAACGATTTTGAGTCGTAAAGATTGACGTCACGACACCTTGCAAAATCGTCCGTTTCTGCCTTCATTGGAAATGAAGAGCACAATGTGCGACTGTAGATACTTTTGAGCAAAAACCTCTTCGTGCATAGAAAGAAGTCTGAAAAATATTTCGACTACGTCAGCTTCTTTGAGACTTTGGGTCTGGAACGTGAGCGTCGACCCCAGAAACAGAAAGTGGTACACAGTAGTGTGTAGAGTAATTATTGGTCGGCTTATAGGAACGCTTAAAACTTGAATCTTTTTCGAACAATTATGAGAGTAAGTTATATTAACCTAACAGTGCAATTGATTCAGTTTGTGCCATGATGCTCATCAGTTCAGCATTTGTAGAATAATTTTTTCCAGTTAGATCGATGGTAATACAATAGCTATAAAGCTCGGCTATTTGCTGCTGTGCTACAGGAGTTTGTTGCCTGCATATGAAACGCAATTAGCGCTTCACCTACAGAATCTGAAGCCAGATATTGAAATAAGCCCCATGGTTTTAACAGACACAAGTAATCAAATATTCTGTCACGTAGATCGCGACTTTTTCTAGCAAAATTCTGGAGCCTAATAATAATAATAAACTCATTTAATGACAGTTTCGATCATTGACTTTTTAGCTGTTGCTTTGGCGAATTTGCCAGAGTCACAACACAACAATACGATTTTTCCAGGATTTAAGAAAATTATTGATTGTGAGGTTGTAGTGGACTCTTCCAGCTCCTTACCAACCAAAATTTACGAATTGTTAAAACTCCCATCTAAAAATCCAAGTATCGCATAATATTCATTCTCATTATTTTTGGAATAAGAAATTCACTCAACTTTATCCATGATCCATTAAAATTGTGCACCAATAAAAATACGTCTCTGTAGAAGTCAGTTAAAAATATTTAGAGACGCCCCATAGACTCACCGTGGCAACATTTGTCGACACCTAACGCTCACTTTTAAAAAATCACTGCGTGTTGCACATCTCGTTTTTCTCACTGGTGAGACTTAAATTATTGGTTTTTTGTGTGTGCCGATCTACGGGTAACTATATATATTATATGTAATATGTCAATAATATTGTATTGTGTAAATTTTTAGTAGGATTGCCTCAAATTACCAATAGTGCTACAGGTTGTGGTAGGATTTCTTGCCCAGAAGTTGTGGTTCTCACAGTGCATTTTCCCTTGTGTATTGTTGTATACCCTATTTAGAGTTTTGGGCAAACAATTCATTCCTGGCCTTACAGAGATTCTTAACATAGTTCTTCCAAGAAGCAATTCTTAGAAGTATCCTCAGAATTATTCTCTGCAGGATGCATAGTAGCAATCTAGTTGCTGTCATTACTTTCAGAAGTATGAAATTGTCAAACCCCTATTAAATGTCAAGTCATTCTCATTTAAAAGAAAAAAAAAACTTTATTTCCAATAGAGATTGTACAATATTACAATCATTGGTTTTTAAATATCTTAAAATTAATACACTTAGATGATACACACACACGAGTATTGAAAAAACTCGTGTCACTAGTCGAAAAGATATGATTGAGGGCAATGTACTCCTAATCTTGCTTAATCTACATTTGACAATACATGTAATGATAATTATAAGAGATAACGCAAATTCATGGACGATGCATTTTCATTGTGGGGTGAAAACACTTTTGACAGTTTACATGTACATGACATAAAACTTCGCAATTATTGATGCCAGGAAATAATATATGAATCGCTTGTTTCGGCAAATGTTCAAAAGTGTCATTTTAAGGAAGCATGAGAAAAATATATAAATACAAATCCATATACATATATATACGTACATATATATATACTTACATACACACACACATACAGATATATATATATATATATATGTACGCATAAGCATGAGGACCAAGAAGATTATAAGTTTTGTATTTCTAATTCAACAATTTTAACATAACGGTCGTTAGTTAATAAGTATTTTATTCAAATATAAATGGATGATCGCACAACAAATGTATAGTTTGTACATGAATGCTTTACAATAATTAAGAGATGACGAGTTAGGTAATGTTACAAGTTGAGAGTGAACAGAAAATGACCATTATCTCTAGTAAAATGCTAGTTGTCAGTCTAGTAAACACATATGTGCACACATACATGTGAATATATACACATATATGTACACATAAGCATGAGGACCAAGAAGATTATAAGTTTTGTATTTCTGATTCAACAATTTTAACATACCGGTCATTAGTTAATAAGCATTTTATTTAAATATAATGGATGATCGCAGAACAAATGTATAGTTTGTACATGAATGCTTTACAATAATAAAGAGGTGACGAGTTAGGTAATGTTACAAGTTGAGAGTGCACAGAAAAAAGACCATTTTCTCTAGTAAAATGCTAGTTGTCAGTTTAGTACACACATATGTGCACGTATACATGTAGATATATACACATACGCATGCACAAACATACACCAAACTCGTAAGCATACACAAATGCATTTCTATGCATCTTAAATAATTCAGACATGCCAATAGTTGTTAAGGATATAGCGCTGAGGGTTGCTCATATCTTAATTGTCATGCTTCTGAGTGCTATAAAATTAGGATAAATATTTCAATATGTACTTTGTAAAATAGGTACTCTCACTTTTGCAAAATTAGTAGTGAGTTTTCAAAGTTCTAATTTTTCCAGGCTCATAATTATTGTGTCATATGGACCATGTGTTTCACTTGGTTCAGAGTTTCTTGTGCTGTAGTTAATTGATTATATAATTATTAAATAAGGTATGAACCTTCACCCGGCGCAGAGTTCTTATTAAGTTCTTATCTTACTTATTAATGTGTTAGTTTTTATATAAGCTAGGTTCATTAATTTCCTTGTGCCGGGTGAATATGGTAAAAGTTGTCTTAATTTATGTGCTACATAGGTTAGGTAGGTTTCAGAGTCTCATTGTGTCAAGCATACTGATTCTATTCCCGTATCAACTTGAAATCAATTTAGCTAACTCAAAACAATTTAAATAATTTATTTACAATTAACAATTTACTCAAGCACCTTAATAATTTCATTAGTCTAAGCCAACTTCTAAATTTAAAGTTGTGCGGCTATTCCTGCTATTTTGATCCTAGTAAATTGTAACTTAGAGCAATCTTATGGCCGTTAATACTCAATTGTAACCGCTTAAGAGTCTCATCCAATTCACGTTTAGATACCCATAGGATAGTGGTAATGTTCTTAGCACTCCTTGTATTTTTCCGGATGGGTTAAGCTATCATAATCCAGCCAACTTAAACCTTAGTTATGGTTAGTGCAGGCAGCCCTTGACCGTTGCTTAGCGTAAGTCGTTATAATTAATCACGGCCAATCTTAAGGCACTCCTTGTAATATATTAATTACACCCTGGATTATTCGGCGGCGAAAGCCTTGATTTTTAATCAAGCCAAACTCCCTTACGTTGCCTAGCCAGTAATACTCTTTTATCTCGTGGACTGATCTTGCACTCCATGTCAGAGACAGTAAGATACGACGTGTCACTTCTAGTAGTACCCCGAGCATACTCGTGTGTAGAGAAATGGGGAAAAATGGCACCTAAGGAAATTTCATGATTGTCCATTCGATGTACAGGCGATCCTCGTTTTATACGGTGAGCGGGGACCAGAAGAGATCGTATAAATGGAATCACCGTACAATTGGGTGTCGTTCCAATAATAGCTTATTCCTCCCTAAACTAAAAATTTTCTATGATGAAAGAAAAGCTACAAAACTGCTACAGTCAAAGGCGTACTACACAATATGTCTTTTTGTTGCCATACTCTGGCTTCAGCCAGTTAAAGGGAATAGAAACGCATGTTTAATTGCTAATTGAAAATAGTTTGATAAAGTTTATTCAATAACACATTATTTATGTGTTAGAATAGAACAAAAAATAAAGTACATTATAATTATACGCGGGCAAACGTATTTTTGAACTAGTAAAAAAGGTTAAGGTTAACATCGGCATCTTTGGGATGCTTTATTTCCAATCAAGCCTGATACATATGATCTTAGCATTGGTTTTTCAAATGTCTTATAACTAACCCTATATATAGGACACCATGACGGTTCCCCCGTAAAGCCGGTACCCATTTCCGACACCTGGGTTGAGTGGGGTATTGTGCTTGAGCTTTCCCTTATACCCAACGGGGAAAATCTCCGCGCCAGCGCTGGGAACGAACCCGCGACTTCCAGCATACAAGTCCGATCCCTTAACCGCTGTGCCACGGAGAGCACAGTATTACTGACTTAATATGTTACGTTACATGCAACGAAGTAAAAGGCATTATTAATATTACATCAGCAAGTAATTCACACTGTACTGCAATATGTTTGATTACTAAACATTTATTTAAATCAGTTATTCATGTCATCAGGTTTGTTATACATAATATGACATAGCTCCGTCAATAATTTGCCTGAAACTATTAATTCTCTTTGAATCCGTTTCTACTGTAGCAACAAGTTCTTTCAGCCGATTTGCAGTTTGAATAAATTCAGCTACCTTTTTATTCTTATCATCTGATTGTTTTTCTGTTCTTGTATGTTTTGTGCCAGCAGTACTTTCGTCCAGTAGAGTAACCTCTTCAACAAACGATTGGTGTTCAAGCTGCAATAATTCTTCATTGCCCAATTCTTCATCGTGACTTTCTAATAGCTCGTGAATGTCGTGTACAGCAACCCCTTCAAATCCGACCGTGTGAACGAGTTCAATAGTCTCACTGTTACAAACGTCGATATGGTCTATGTCTTCGCTCCCTTTGACGCAATCTGGCCACAAGTTCTTCCATGCTCTGTTCATGGTAGTTGTCGTCACTTCGTTCCAGGCATGATCTATATTTGTAATAGCATCTTTTATATTGTATTTTTTCCAATACATTGCAACGTCTTCGTTATTGATGGAAAGTGCATCAACAAGGTGCCTCATTGTTTGTCTCAGATAGTATGCTTTGAACGTAGCGATAATGCCTTGGTCCATTGGCTGAACGACAGATGTTGTGTTAGGAGGCAAAAACATAATCTCAACATGTTCACAGAGACCGTCAATTATTCGTATGTGACCAGGGGCGTTATCAAGAATAAGTAAAGCTTTATTGTCTAAATTTTGGTTCTTATTGTACCTCTCAACAAATGGTATGAAAATATTTTGGAACCAGTCAAGAAATTCTCTTTTAGTAACCCAGGCTTTCTTATTGCTACGCCACACAACAGGTAATTGCTCTTCATCGCAGTTCTTGAGAGCTCTAGGGTTATTGGCTCTGTAAAGTAATAGTGGCTTCAATTTAGCATCGCCGTAAGCATGACCGCAGAACATTAGAGTAACACGAACTTTGCTTGCTTTATAGCCTGACGGGGACGATTCTTCTTCAGTTACGTAGGTTCGCGTTGGAAGTTTTTTTCAAAATAGGCCTGTTTCATCCATATTGTATACTTGTTTAGAACAATACCCTTCGACTCTAATTGCTTCAGAAAGCTGCTTTTTAAATGGTTCAATAGATGCATGATCGGCGCTAGCAGCCTCACCATGGATATTCAAATTTCTCAAGTTGAATCTCTTCTTAAGCTTCTGAAACCATCCTCTACTTGCTGCAAAAGGTGAAGTTGTGCTGCTTTCGCCACTTGTAGCTATCACGGCGGCGTGTAACGAATTTGCCTTCGTCTGAATTAAACTGGTACTGAGAGACACACCTCTTTGTCGTTGCTCCGTGATCCACACATTCATTAGATTTTCAAATTTATGAATCAATGGATTTTTTACGTGGATATTTTTGTCTGCCATCCGTGTTGAAATGTTGTTTGCACACATCTTTATACGCTCTTCATTTTTCTTTATAGCCCTTACAGTGCATTCATTCATGTTAAACTGCTTTGCAATATCAATCACTCTCTTTCCTTCACTGAATTCCTTCAACACAGCTAGCTTCTTATTAATGCTTAGTTTCTGTTTTTTCCGATTTGAATTCACTGCTTTAGGGGCCATGACTTACTCGATTTTAGTGAACAACTTCACTTCTGTGTGGCATTTGACATTACAGTTATAGTGGTGACGTGGCACTTGATGCCGCAGGTAAACTTTTGCAGAATGTTGCCTTACAATCAGAATTCAAATTCGTATAAAGCGATGCTTGGGTACAAATAGATTCTCGTATAATTGGGTGAACGTACCAAAGGATGCCGTATAAAAGGAGGATCGCCTGTACTTAATAGTGCGACTGCCTCGGCCGTATTCGGGCGCCAGAATTACGACCGAGGTACCAGCATAGACTCCTCGATTCGAGGCAATTATGTTAATCGGCAGTAGCTCGCAGCCTGGCCTGTGTAGCGACTGTTCTCTCCCTTGTTTTATCGTGCTTGAACAAGTAACCCAAGTCCTCTCTCCCGTACAGAAGAACCTACGAAGCATCACACCAAACAACAACACCAACCCTCAATTGTGACGTTCCTCAGAACCACTTGAGAACGTCCCCTTTGATTCATTCGGAACGTTCTCAGAACCACTTGAGACGTTTCTTAAAATCATTTCAGCCAAACGGCTAACAATCATACCAATTCAGCCACAAGGCTCACAGACAGAAACTCCTACGGGAACTGCCTCTTTCAAGACACAATATTTCAAACAATTATCACCGCAGCTGCGGATAGTTACACCAACAATACATTCTCGCCTGGATCCACAACGGATTCCCTCTAGCCGCGACACCTGCTGGAGTGCGTCACCTTACTGGACCCGGATCTTCTTCCACAAGAAGTGGATCCTTCCCACAGCTGCCGTAGTCACGGCACTCAGAGTCATCTAAAAAAAGCAAGGCGAGAAGTAGATGTCGTGTATCATTGCCCCATCAGAGGTTTAATTCGTGCAAGTTGATAAAAATTAGGTGCCAGTAGAGCACCCGAGTACCTACTTCTTCAGAGTTAAAAGGGCCAAGAAACATTCACGATTAACACACAAAGAAATTGTATTTTTTGTGCCTAGCCATAGGCACTAGAATACTGGTGACCCTGCCCAAAGTTCATAACGTAATTAATTCTCATCGCCCAAACCAGAACTTCATAAGGTGGTCTCAACAAGCGGTTCGCTTGTACACCGCCATACAAGCTTCGAGCGACCAGTTGCCACCTCACGCAACGGCGGGCTTCCAGGCGCCACCCCATGCACGCAACGGCAGGCTTCGAGGCGCCACCCCACGCAACGGCAGGTGTCGAGACACAACCTAACCACCAATCAATGGGGGCGCGTGCTCAGTGCGTTACTGCACTCACCAGGCTCTATAACAGGTATAATGGGGTTCAGTAGAAGCTCGGCTAGTCTTCTCACCGCGGCTCCGATCTTCACACCACGAACCGAAGACTCTCCACCAGCAACAGTCTCAACAGCATCTACCACCGCTTCACACTCAATAGTCACTCTATCGTCATCCTTGCTGCCACTCCACATCGCCTGAAGGTGCTCCAATACGAATCATGGTGCATTACTACCTGGCAGCAATATTTTCCTCGTGTGCCATTATTGTCGGCGGTATTCCCGATAGAACGGCATTCACTCTAGTTGTGCTTTCTTACCCTGTCGGGTTCGTTGGTACCTCAGGTACTTGCATTATGCATTGATATTCAAAGTCCTTAGATATTCATAGTCTGCCTGGAGCGTAAAGTAGCCTGAAGGAGAACACAACAATTGTTACACCGTACGCGTCGTGATTCAGGGACTGGTTTTTACATTTATTTCGGGGAGGTTTCATTCACGAGGTTGTGCATATAAGTGAAGAATTATTACATTGACTGTTCAATAAGTTGCAGTACTTTAATGTTGCAACCTCGAGTTACACAAGCGGTAACACAAGCATAGGCCCGCTAGTGACTCAGCAACTAAGACCAAACCTCACCGGAAGGCTCGCAATTCCAATACCAACCCTCACATCACCACAGCAAAGAGTACTATGTAATCGTTATTACTGAGACCATCAAGACCGTAACTACAGAATATGGCTACAGCCACCATGAACTCTGTTTTAATCGTCATATTAACCCAATATCACAACATTCCAATCCCGGCTGATCTTGGCTGATAATCCACCACACAACGCATCATCCGGACTCATTGGGCAGCCAAACTCCGTAGGGGGTTTCAGCTGCTCGCTCATTTATGACCGGGCACCTTACCCACGCTGAAACCCCCGAGGTATCAACACAGCGCGCCCGGCCATATTGCGCGGTCATCACCTGTACTGCCAATAGTAAAGAAATTCTCCACTGAAGCAGTTGGTATTCAAGTTGAATTTTAGCAATTAGTTTGCACTATTTTACGGCAGATGAATCGCCGACACACATTAAAAGTTGAATGTAACACTTTCCATGTAATTGATAAACATACTTATGTGTAGTTATCAATTACAGACATTTTGCACCATATTTCAGAGATAATGTGACAATTTCTAATTTGAAACCCTTATAGGGCATTCATGTTTTCTTCTCTTATTCACGCCCAAAAATGTTCTTGTTAGGCTTGTGTGGTGCAAATTATCATACCATTTCTTACGCTCCTGAGTAGACTTGTGCCATTGCATAACGTGCATATATGCACGCCAAAAGATATGCAGAAGGTTTTATGCAGGGTTGCGGAGTCGGAGGAATAAATTTGCGACTCCGACTCCACCTTTCCAGAATTTGGCGACTCCGACTCCGACTCCACCTTTCCAGAATTTGGCGACTCCGACTCCGACTCCTCCTTTTCAGAATTTAGCGACTCCGACTCCGACTCCACTTTTCCAAAATTTGGCGACTCCAACACCGACTCCGCCTATTCACGATTTCGTGACTCCAACTTCACCTATTCATAATTTATAAGATGAATATTTTATTTCTTAACTAGTGTACACGGACCGTCGAAAATGACGGGATTCAATGCCTTTCTTCAACAAATTTTCGTTTGAGTGGAGTTTCCATGCTTTTAGCTTATTCCAAAGATAACTTAATTTTCTTATAAGAGTAATAAACACTCAGAACACAGTATTTTTGAGCCGCAAGAGAAGTAGTTATAGTCATTCGTGTCGTATCCTAGGTACAGAAATTCAGCATTACTGAAAGCAACTGCGAACTTGTGTATGTATATTGTAATATGCAATACAGTACATTGTAATATACAATACAGCATATTGTAATATGCATTACGCTACATTGTAATATACAATACACCGCCGAACTCGGTATTCATGCCACAAACTCGAGTATATAATGCTCTGGATCGCTCTAATTGTTTTGAGAGTGATTGATTATAGAGCACTTGCACAACGAAAATGAGTGTATTAATTGACCGCGAACTGAAACCAAGACCGCCAGTGCTAATTTCTTCCTATCAATTTTTCTTAACAGCGTGACACAAAACGTATAAATAAACATACGACAGTCATTCTTAGTAGTAAACGGTTGCAGGTGTTGAAACCTGTGCATATATTCATTATATTCTTTATTAGCGAACGACTTTTAAACTGAATACAGAATTTTAATAATCAAGATACTAGTGTACATGATTGGTGAAAAATGACGGCATTCTATGGTATCGTTTTAAAAAATCTCAAGATAAAGATGGCAACTCTCCATCCTGTCATCTCGGGGTAGTTCAGGAATCCTACACATCCCAAAGGAGCGCTAAGCTTCAAAGAAGTACCATGGGTTTAAAATTCAAATGACGAGTCATTTGCAACACCGCTAAAGAGCAAGACGTCGTGCAGGTGAGTTGAAGAGGAGAGACAATTAGAATAGTATTATTGGGAGATTGTCAACGAAGTATCTAATTTTATACGCGAGTCCAAACGCTAGTTCAAATTACTGGCGTTAAAAGTTCAGTCTAAATCTCCACACAAACGAAAGGCCAATTGCACATGTCTTCTGCATAATTACTACTTCCAGCAGTAGGCATCATCAATCAAAAAATTCTCTGCTTTAATTGTTGGTCAGTTCATCATGAAATTATCCTTGATAACAGTCGGTTCCTATAATTTTTTAGGAATATATCGAAAGTTAATGAAAATTTGTTGGCGGTAACTTTTGTTGAACGTAAAACAAGCAATGATTGTGATTTAAAACTGCCTAAAACTAACAAAAAACTAAAATGAACGAATAAACAATGGTTCAATGAATGAATTAAAAAACTATAAATCAACGGCGAGCAATAGAAATACGTTATTATAACGTGCTATTGTGGGCGAATCAATCGACTCGTGTATTGAGTCCAACTCGGTAATCTCCATGTAGACCGTTCTTTGATTTGAGAGCTAGCGGCTTGTACGAATACCGTACACGAAGATGGAACCCAGAGCTAACCAACAGCATGCCTCTAAAATGGCCAGACTTTGAAGCTCGTCACTTTCGGAGAAATGGAAAGATAAAAAGCACTCTGCCGAGCAGCTTAAACCATAGTCAATACTCTAGATTTTATGGTCATCCAAGCAACAGTTCAGGCCAAGACCGACCTCTCTTTTTCTGCTCTCACTGTGCAGATCTATTCAAGTCTTAAACTTGGGCCTAAGTGGCCCACACACAATTATATTGCGCAAGCCTGGCTTTGATTGTAGAAGATTGTTTGGCAGCCCGGGGCAGTGTTGTTAGAGTTGAGACAGTTCCCCTGACGGTGACTGGTCAAAAAAAGTTCCGTCTAATCTAAAAATGGTTTCACCAGGCCCTTTGCAGAAAGGAGCTGATGAGAGACCTGAAGTGCAGAACGGAACTCCTCTTGTGTCTGTCCCTAGATCAGGGTGAGGCTCAACTGAAGTCTACCTTCAGAGGTCCCATGTCTACTACACTAATCGAAACATCGCTGGAATTTTCTCAAGGTCGTTCAGCGCGCAACTTAATTAAGGATAAGATCATGACACACTGGTGCATGTACTCAAGACAGAGGTACCACTGAATGTATTTAGGGTAGCGGTGAAATTGAATATGGTAGAAAAGCATTTCGTGAAATATTTTTTGCCGTCATTGATAATTAATTGGAAAACACATGAGACCAATAAAATATATCAAATTAAAACGCTTTTATTAAACACAATCGGCAGTACAAAAATTAGTAATTTCATTAGATTTCACAACACTACCAATCAGGATGATCCAAAATTCTTATTATGAAATGTAGAAGTATGATAAAAAAGTTTGAAATTTAAGTGGAAGGCGTAAGGCACCACTTAGAAAAACGTTAAGAGAACGGAGAATCTGCGCACAAGGTGTGTTTCCACATAAGATCCTCTGTACCTAGAAACACAAAGTTTTAGGAAATAAGTTTATGAAACAAGTTTAAAGTTAAAGTAGCAGGTGCTGAAATACAGGGCAGTAGTGAACAAAAAAATCCATAAGAAAACCAAAAAACTATTTTCTGTCAACAAAAGGAAAGTCTACCTAACCTTCAGCTCGGGATCTTAAATTTTCCCCGTGGGAGCACTTATTTCCATAAATACAATAATAGTATTCTCTCAGGGGAAAATTTAAGAGGAAAGAGTGGAGAAAAAAAGTGCTTCACTTGGAAGATTATTTGCGAGCGGATGTGCAGAATTGAATATCAGCCCTGAGTTTGTTGTACTCTTGGAGCAGGGCGCGGTAGGAGGGGTCGAGCTGGAGGTAGGGGCGGAGCTGGTGCTGCAGGCCGGCCGCCTCCTCTGTGGCGCGGGCGGCGCGCTGCTGGAGGGTGCGTGAGAGGCTCCTCAGGCCCGCCACCACCGCCGGGCTGTAGGTGCTGCACGCCAGCTGCAGCTCCACGCACCTGCGCAGCCAATCCCAACCGTTTTAATTTTCACTCTTCCCTTTACCCGTTTTTACTGAAGTTGAAAATGACCTTACAGGTCGAAACGTTCTTCGTTTAGTATTAGACTGTCTTAATAAGAATGTTGAATTTAAAAACGACTTTCTTTGCTCTTTTATTTATAACTAGGATTCGCAAGAAGCAAAGCATAAATATTTATCCATAAATCCCAACCGTTATTGGTGCCGTCGCACTGAAGCACGGGGTGCTTCCTACTCTCCATAATCATAATATTGATGATGAGGGGGGTTGATCAATAACCATTAAAGCATGGATACTTGTCCTTTACTGCTCCCCTCAATGTAGGTCATCTGCGACCGAATGATTGATTTAACTGTTTCTCTTTAAAAGTGAGTCAACTGCAAAACAAAACTACTGAAACATTTAAATTAAATCATAAGCATCTATCATACAAAGATAATTCACCAATTCCTCAACGTCTAATTGTTCTCTAAATACTGTCTCGACGGTAGGCCGCGACTCTTCAGAGCAGTGTACGTGCCAACGATGTATTTGGCATCACATGATGTCAACGCACTGCACGATCAGAGCGTCGCCTGAGACCATATGGTGCCGCACTGTTGATTTGTTGTATTTACCTCGCCCCTGATGCCATTTGCTGTCTTCCCATTCACAGTACATCACATCCAGCAACCACCTCATGACAGCACCGCATAAATCAAGGTTGACCTTGACAAGTTGAAAATAAGGTTTGTACCTTCAATGAGGCCATGGAGATCAGGCGTGTCTAGTGGTGCATGTTCCAATGACGAAAGATCTTTATTTTCCCTTTGAAAATACTCATTTAACTTCATTTCATTTGAAGTCAAAAATGGCGTGTATTATTTTCAAGCTTTTGAGTGTCAAGGCAGCAGGTGGTGTAGAGTCCAGTTTGTTATAGTTACCCATAATCTTGAGTATTTTCTTCATGTGTTCAGCTCCCTGTACCTCGCCAAGGTCTGTTTCTCTGCGCCGATGATGCGTCGGTGCATTTACTTTAGTTAGCCCTAAACACGTTCACTGCATTTCCGCGGTTGATTTGGGTAGGTTGTACGTAGCAGAATAGGAAAATCGATTTTCCAGCTTGAATAAATTTTAATTCTTCATAATGAAGATGAAGAATACAATAGCACGATAATATTTCACCTCGTATGATAACAATTATTTTGCACAACATCGCAAAACAGATAAAATGTGGTGCTTTATACCGGCACGTAAATGGGTAATTTACCTCTCGGTACACATGTGGCCCGATACGCAGTGAACGTTTTAAGTATCATTTGTATTGTATTTCAATATTCTAGCATTGGTTTTATCACCCAACACGCACTAATATTTTAAATGTAATTTTGCGTGTTGTACCATGTTTTGCAGTAGCTAATGTCTGTACACACTATTTTTGCAAAAGAAAATAAATCACTGTCTTTGTTAGAATGTATCTGTGCATTTAAGAGGAACTGCAAACAGATTCTGCAATAAAAAATTCACATCTTGAGGTCAAAAGAGTTTCCTAGTTGCCGTAGTTCGACACAAACAGAATTCACTTCTGTTGCCCTAGCGGACTAATTACGGCGTAGGCGGTACCCACACAAACCTCACTCTCGCAGTACCGCCGTAGTTCGGCACGAACAGAAATTACTTCTGTTGCCCAAGCGGACTAATTACAGCCTAGGCAGTACCCACACAAAACTCACCCAAACGGTTCCGCCGTAGTTCGGCACATGCAGAAACTATTTCTGTTGCCCTAGCGAACTAATTACGGCGTAGGCGGTACCCACACGAACCTGAGGAAGGGCAGCTGCGAGGAAAATCTAGGGCCCCCAAAAAAGGTAGCTGCACAAAAGACAGCCCCTTTTTCCACGAGCCCTCACATCGACCGCACGGCGGTATCGACAATGAGTATGACAAATTTTATTAAGAAAACGAAGATCCATAATGAAGTCCATTGCTCAGCAATTGAGGTTTACTCCTTTACCACATGAATTGTAAATAACTTCATAATGACAGATATTTCAAAGTAACTATAGTTTTCAAAGGCTGTTTGAATGCAATATGTTATTTTAAAATGGCAAATAAAAGTCCTTCAAATGTACATCATTGTGCATCATTTATATTTCATTTGATGTATTATGTTTTTCATGGAAATGGAAACTCAATGTTCAAATGAAAACTCTCCTAACAACACAGCTGACAACAAACCTAGATAGGCATCGATCCTCTGCGTTTAAACCAGGGTTGCGGAGTCGGAGTCGGGAGTCGGAGTCCCCGGAGTCGGATGTTTTAGGGTGGAGTCGGAGTCGCTTCTCTGAAGTGTGGTGGAGTCGGAGTTGGAGTCGCTACTCTGAAGTGTGATGGAGTCGGAGTCGCTTTTCCGAATGTGGTGGAGTCAGAGTCGGAGTCGGAGTCGTTCATTCGGATGTGGTAGAGTCGTGGTTGGAGTCGCTCTTTTTTGGTGTCTTCGATTCTAATTTTAGCTAAAAATTATTTATAATTCTTTAAAACTAAAAGTAAACCAAAACAGAGTTAGAATGCTTTGCTGAAAAATCTAAAAAATACGCAATATTTTTGTTGATTGTTTTGTTCTAAGTTTGAAACAGCGTATTTATTCCTATCACCTAATACCGTCATGGTATCTAGTCATTGAGGGTTTGCACAGATATATATGAGAAACCTACGAGTGCGAAATATAATTTTTGTACCCAGCATTGATGTATATTTTGTAGTTAAAAGCTGGAATTAGTAATTGAAAGCATCGCAAATTCATTCTGTATATTTCTGTTTTGTTCATTTTTCCTTCAATTAATACATAGGAACTGGAAAATAGTATTAAATGTGTTGCAAGTTACTTGTAGAACATTTCAGCTGATGCAATACATTGTACTCACATAAAGAGTGGTAACTCTGTATGCTCAAAATGATGCATTGATTGATAATGATCATAAACATTTCTAGTCTTTAGGTTATGATTCATTGCCAATGAGTAGTCTTTGCCGAAACCTGAAGTCTAGTCTAGTGCACAAAGACTTCTAGTTTTCAAGTCATGTTATCAAAATTGATATGGATTCCGTGTTTTTAAGTCAAGTTAACATGTATTAATAATAAAAATTTATGCTCATTTCTCAAGTTATTCCTTGAATGTAATTTGGTTCTTTCAGAGTTATATTGTATTTCACTATATCATCATCATGTGTAATTTTTATCTTCGTATCACTCCCCAGTTTCTAGACAAGTATAAGCTGAAATTGAGAATTTTATTATTATGTTGGTACATTTTTAAAAACTGAAATCGTATTCGTTTTGTAGCATTATATAATTAATTACTTCTTGTTAAGGAAGATTTGGAAATGTTGTAAGGTTATCTATATCGGCATTGAGACACTTGAAAAAAATAAAAATACGATGTAAACGAGCTGCAATGAAAATAATTACACACACCAGCAAAAACTTCACTTACAGTCACACACACATTGTAACTGAAAGCAATGCACTATCTCAGCTGCAATGGTTTTTGCATTTATGCGATAGTACAAATTCTCTTGCTGGAAACGTTTCAAATTGCTCCAAAAAACACGAAATGACTGGGCGTTTATTAAAATAACAAAGTGTCCAATACAAAGTAAAAAGTTAGACGAAAATAAGAGATAGTATCATATTACACGTAAAGAAGCTAGAAGTGAGTTTTATTCGTAAAAAAACGTTCCGAAAACGTCAGAACCCTGCGATGAAAGCAGAACAACGTTTGCTTATTATATATAGCCAAAATGTAACATAGAGTTGAGCAATAATATGACACCTTTTCTGCATTGTTACCCTGCATAGTGTAGGTACAGAGAAGAAAAGGCAGTGTGCAAATCTGGCCTACCTTATCTACACGTATACATAATTTTGGGGATTTGAAGCATAGTCATTGAATTAACTATTATAATTTCACTGAATTAGTGCATACTTAGTAATAAAAAACTGTTGATACATATCTATGCTTCTCAGTGTAGACAATGCCTACATTACCTACTCAGAAAAAACTTGTCAGTAATATACAGGGTGTTTAAGATTCAGAATAAGAGGCAAAAAATTGCACACCAACTAGAAGATATCCAAATAAACACTTTTTCTTCTATAAAATTTTCCGAAGAAAGAGACATTGAGATATTAGCAGTTTATTGTTTTTAAGGGTGAAATTTAATGAATAAACTACTCGCAATATTTATTTTGAATTTACGTTGATCGGGCGAAATGTGCTAGTTGCAAGACCTCCTAGATCTCCTGACATGACTCCACTCGATTTCAATTTTTGGGACACGTGAAGAGCCTTGTCTATGCTACACCCATTGAGTCTGAGGAAGAACTTGTGGCCAGAATTGCAGTGGCTGCAGGTGAGATACCTTAATGCCAGACATATTTCCTAATATTCGGCAGCCGTTAAGGCTCACATTCGAAAAGTGCATAGATGTAGGTGGAACACATTTTGAGCAATTTTTGTAAAGTGAATTCAGAACCAATATTGCGAGTAATTGTTCCATTAAATTTCAACCTTAAAAACAATAAACACCTAATACCTCCCAACCCCGATTTTTTTGGGGAAAATTTCATAGGACAAAAGTGTTTATTTGCCATGGCCATTTACTAATTGATGTGCAATTTTGTACCTCGTGTTCTGAAACAATCAGTATACATAATTGTGTACACGACTGGTCATAAATGACGGGATTCGTTATTGTCTGTATAGAAATCTTTCAGATGTGGACCATAAAGAAATATTTCCATCCTAATAGCACCCGCGATTAAAATATTCTAATACTTGTGCACTGGTGAAACTCGCATCACAGATAGAGTAGTTAAGCATCTTTAAGAGCGTGAAAGGGAGACAGATCAACCAACAAAGACGAACAGCCAATTTTGTTTGTTCAATGAAATTTCCTGTTGAATATTTTTCGTATTTCTGATGGCGGCTTTGTGGAAGAAAAAGTTTTCTTCAGTTGGCCTCTCTTAGTTCACAGACAAAAATTTGAAACTGATGAAATGAGATCTTTTTGTTCGTTGTTTTTTGTTTTGCAGCTGCATCTTTTCTTTTCGATTTTTGTGTTTAAATTTAACTTTCTCTAATTAAGCATGTTTGCGCTTCTAGCAGACCTGCATTAACCTTAAATAGCTTTAATTAAAATTACTTGTTACGCTTTGGCGTTCACTCATTAAATTATCTTTGAGCTTGCTCTGCTCGTGGCAGCATGTCGTCCTTTTAATAAAAGTGGGTCTGGTAACTCTCACTTATTTCTCTTGCGTAAACAGCAGTCTCTTTCTGCGACTTGAACTCCTCGACCCGGCTTTTGCAGCCTCTTGAATAGGCACTTATTATTCAAGGTGATTAATTGTCAAATAATTGTTAAAATCTTAGTGCTATATGCAATCTTGCAATACAATACGATATTCAGCTAGTCGGCGACCGGACATCTTAAAACTCTGTATCTCTCTACTCAGAACGCCTCTAAAATTTCCTACCGGAGTACCGTACTGATGACCGGCCGCGTCCATTGTGTGTCTTCTATTTTTAGCGAGTATCGTTTTAAAAACTAACCTTACGTTAAAGAAGATCTTCGGTCTCTATTTTAAAGGAATTTAATAATAAAAATATTACAGAGGACGCTGCTGAGCGTACTGTTGGAATCCTCAAGATCTGCCTAACTTGGGTACGGTTTCTCTTTTTGCGCAGGAGAAAAGGGAAACGACTTGCTGTTGTTCCCTTGAAGTTCTTCTGTATTTGAAATAAATGTTCGAGCAGTTCCCCTTAAGTTTTAAATCCTAAAACTCCATTGTATTAACATAGGCGAGATTACGCTCACGAAATAGCTAAACCTATTTATTAATTTGTTCAAAGGAGACACTTGACCATTTATTGTATAAGAACAATCAATACTATACTGGGTGTCCCACAAAAATGTCCCGGACTTTTTAATTGATAATATCTCCGCTTTAAATTAACATATTTTAATTTTCTTTTATTTGCAATTTAGTCAATTTTGTTTCCTTTTGAAATAATTTAAGTTTTTGAAAATCAGTTGAATAAACTTTAAGATGATCGATTTACTGAAACGGGTAGAAAAATTGTTCAAAGGGAAAGTTTTAAAAACAACACTGGTGTTCTTCTTCATTCCTCAATAACTACTGTTAAGAATAATTTCATAACGATGTATCGTGCATACAACTAAGTATTTAAACCCTCTGAGAGGTTTCAAGTTTCAAGTGTTCTCAATAATAGTGTTTCAAGGACTGATAAAAAAGGGTGGAATAATGGGTAAAACTCTTCGTTCAACGGTGGCTAGAAGTAATACTTGCCTGGAGAGAAATGGAGGGTATGTCGTTGGATACTAAAATTACCTCATTTATTTAAACGTTATATAAGGTAATGATTTGTTACTCCTTAAAATTTTTGTGTGTTCAGTTTTATGGAAACTACAAAATAAGGAAGAATATCAATATTGTTTTAAAAACTTTTCCTCTGAACAATTAATTTTTCTGCTCGTTTCAGTAAATTGGACATTGTACAGTGGTTATTCAACCGATTTTCAAAAATTTTAAATTATTCGAAAAGGAAACAAAATTTACTACATTGTGAAAAAAGGCAATTAAAATATGTTAATTTAAAGCTGAGATATAATTAATTAAAAATCGGGGGTCATTTTTATAGGACACCCGGTATAATAAAAAGCCAGGTGTCCGTCAATGATAAGTATATGCTCTCGTGCGTAATTTCCCCCTTCTCATTACAATGGGAATCTGCTTGCTCGGACAGTATCATAAATACCATCGAAATATGAAATACCTGGCATCTGCTCACTTATGTTTATAAGTAAAAAACATTGCGTGAAAATCGAATCAACTGTCAAGAAAATGCGACTCATCGCATTTAAATTTCAAAGGCATTCAAATGTTTAAAAGGTATGGCAAATTTTTTAAAAACCTCTTGCGAACAATAATTTAAATTACAATTCAGATAGGTATTATGTTATACAATTTGCTTGGTTGTTGTGTGCGTTTGTGACGTTTTCAAAGATGCTTAATGACCGTATCTGTGATACGAGTTTTACCAGTGCACAAGTACGAGAATACTGTATTTTAATCGCTGGTACTATTACAATGGATATATTTGTTTGCCATTTTTATCTTGAGATTTTTTTAAAACGATACCATTGGATCCCGTCATTTTTGACCAATCATATACACTAGTATCTTGATTATTAACAATCTGTAGTCAATTTAAAAGTCGTTCGCTAATAAAGAATATAATGAACATATGCACAGGTTTCAACACCTGCAACCGTTTACTACTAAGAATGAGTGTCGTGTGTTTATTTTTACGTTTTGTGTCACGCTGTTAAGAATAATTGATAGGAAAAAAATAGCACTGGCGGTCTTGGTTCCAGTTCACGGTCAATTAATACACTCATTTTCGTTGTGCAATAGCTCTGTAATAAGTCACTTTCATCACAATTAGAGCGATCCAGAACCTTATATACTCAAGTTTATATCGTGAATACCGAGTTCGGCGGGGTATTGCATATTGAAATATGCTGTTTTGTATATTACAATATACTGTATTGCAATGTACTGTATTGCATATTACAATATACATACACAAGTTCGCAGTTGCTTTCAGTAATGCTGAATTTCTGTATCTTGGATACGACACGAATGGCTATAACTACTTCTCTTGCGGCTCAAAAATGCTGTGTTCTGAGTGTTTATTACTCTTATAAGAAAATTAAGTTACCTTTGGAATAAGCTGAAAGCATGGAAACCCCACTCAAACGAAAATTTGTTGAACAAAGGTATTGAATCTTGTCATTTTTTACGGTCTGTGTACACTAGTTAAGAAATAAAATATTCATCTTATAAATTATGAATAGGTGAAGTTGGAGTCACAAAATTGTGAATAGGCGGAGTCGGTGTTGGAGTCGCCAAATTCTGGAGAAATGGAGTCGGAGTCGCCAAATTCTGAAAAGGTGGAGTCGGAGTCGCCAAATTCTGGAAAGGTGGAGTCGGAGTCGCAAATTTATTCCACCGACTCCGCAACCCTGGTTTAAACTGAACTAATCGCACAAATTTGGTACATTTTCTACTCAACACCTACAAGCCGTACGAGGATTGGAAAAAATAAGACCAAAATAACTCAAACCAACTGAAACGAAAAAAGCAACTACGCTCAATACGGATTTCCTTTCCGGTATCACAATTCACCGTAACTGGAACATTGATGGAATTCTTCAAAAATGCACATATGCATCAAAATTTCTTTGGATAAAAGTATTAGGCTGAACTAAAAAAAAAACCTGCTAAAGACTTCCCCACTCTCACAGATTTACACAGTTGCATGACCTATGAATTAAAACCCAAACTACAATTATTTCAAATTCATTAATCGTTCAGACCCTCTTTTAACTATATGAGCCAACAAGAGAGAATAAGACTGTACTTCGCATTAAATGCAGCAAATGTCATGTAAGGAAAAAGTGCAGAAATAAAATGTGAGACACGCAGACTGGAGCAGCAGGTACCGACCTGAGCTTGTGCTGCTGGGTGTGCAGCGTCATGCAGAGGTGCAGGAGCTGGGTGTGAGGCAGGTCAGAGAGGCGCCTTTTTTTCACCAGATTTGTCAAAATTTCACCGTACTCCACCAACTGCTCATCAACCTGCAAGTAACATTCATGTATCAATTTATCCGCCATCGTGATTGCAATTGATTGTAGCTCAACACAACAAAATTTCCATCACGTTTTTACGAAATTATGTATCAGAAGGTCTACAAAACATACCTACAACTGCACCAACACCGCCTCAACATAGACATGGGAGGGAGAGATGCGTACTTGGTATACAGTTCAGGCAAGCACAACAGAGAACTGCAGGGAGGCTCAGGCAAATTTTGGAAACTCGCGGTGAATTGATTGACTGAGTTAGTTTGAGCATATCTTACCACAACAAAGATGTTGAAAGAGAGGAAGGATGAAGGCACCATTTGGTATAAGAGAACGCGGAATCTATGCACAAGGTGTATTCCCGCAAAGCATCCTGCGAGCATAGAAACAGTAAGTTAAGAAGGAAGGTTATGAAACTTGATAAAAGATGAAGAAGAAAGTCAAAGGTACTGAAAAACAGGACAGCAGTGAACTGAAAAAAAAAAGATGTTTAACAAAACAAAAAGCATTTTATTTCAACATAAAGAAGGACTACTCAACTCTCAGCTCGGTACTTCTCATTTTCCCCCTGGGATTGCTAATTTCAATAGATACATTACTTGTATCCCCCTGAAGGAAGGCTGAACATTTCCAGGTTCCTGCTCACTAATAACCAATTTAGCAAAACCCAGGTAAGAAACTTAGGTCGAGTTAGAATTCAGTTCATCAAATTTGCTCGATGTCGGATCTAAAAAGATTAAGAATATAAGTTAGTTTAAGCCTTACCAACCATAACAAAGGTGTTCCTACGAGAGTAAGATACCATTTAATAAAAAAGTTAAGAAATCGGTAATCTGTGAACGATATGCTTTCCCTCACATCATAGAAACAGAAAGTTAAGTAAGAAATTTATGAAACAAGATGAAACTAAAAAAAAATTTGAGATGCTGAAAAACAAGACAGCAGTGACTCAAAAAAAGGTATTCGCAGCAAAAAAAATCTAGTCAATTTCAACAATAGGAAAACCTCACTTTCACATTTTCTCCCTTGAAGCGACTATTCCCACAGATACCATAGTAGTATCTCCCCAAAGGAGGAACAGGGTATTCCATTATAGCTAAAAAGAAGCAACAGGGGACCCATAATATTGCAGAATCAATGCCAGGTAGAATTCAAGCAGCAATTTGAGAAAATATTAGTTTAATCGCTAACCAATAAATTTCCAAAACGCGGGCCATTTTCTGGCTACGTAGTGTACATGAGATTAGAAATAAGGTGTTATCACATTCATAAACGCAACGTACAAGAATTTTGTAAGATAGTACGGATGCACCGAAAGATTACCCTACATACTGCAAAACAAAGTATGTAAAATGAACTTCAGTGGACAGGTAGCTAGAATGCAGCGCACGACGCAGCCCTCGAAGAGCAGTGTAACGTTACAATTTAATAGTTGTTTTGCAGCAATTTTCTAGTGGAAGCTAGGTTAATAAGCACTAAAGGAATGCTCTGATAAGCACAGCCTGCCTCACCATAAGATTGTGAGGAGAGTGAATCTGTATTCAAGCGATCAGGATGTTCAAGAGAAATCAAATTAGTCCCAACAAACAAGATGCCTGGCACAGAAGCTAGAAGGGACGGAGGCACACCTGGAGGAGGAGGGAGTGCGACAGGACGCTGCAGGAGTGCAGGAGGCGCGCGCTGCTGACACATTCTCCTGACAGCTGCAGCAGCCGCGACACTGCGGAGCGCCCACACGTCTCTGAGGGGACACGTCATGAGGTATACAGTTTAATGCACACTCTTGAGGGGACACGTCATGAGGTATACAGTTTAATGCACACTCTTGAGGGGACACGTCATGAGGTATACAGTTTAATGCACACTCTTGAGGGGACACGTCATGAGGTATACAGTTTAATGCACACTCTTGAGGGGACACGTCATGAGGTATACAGTTTAATGCACACTCTTGAGGGGACACGTCGTGAGGTATACAGTTTATTGCACACTCTTGAGGGGACACGTCATGAGGTATACAGTTTAATGCACACTCTTGAGGGGACACGTCATGAGGTATACAGTTTAATGCACACTCTTGAGGGGACACGTCATGAGGTATACAGTTTAATGCACACTCTTGAGGGGACACGTCATGAGGTATACAGTTTGATGCACACTCTTGAGGGGACACGTCATGAGGTATACAGTTTAATGCACACTCTTGAGGGGACACGTCGTGAGGTATACAGTTTAATGCACACTCTTGAGGGGACACGTCATGAGGTATACAGTTTAATGCACACTCTTGAGTGGGACACGTCGCGAGGTATACAGTTTAATGCACACTCTTGAGGGGACACGTCATGAGGTATACAGTTTAATGCACACTCTTGAGGGGACACGTCGTGAGGTATACAGTTTAATGCACACTCTTGAGGGGACACGTCGTGAGGTATACAGTTTATTGCACACTCTTGAGGGGACACGTCGTGAGGTATACAGTTTAATGCACACTCTTGAGGGGACACGTCGTGAGGTATACAGTTTATTGCACACTCTTGAGGGGACACGTCATGAGGTATACAGTTTAATGCACACTCTTGAGGGGACACGTCGTGAGGTATACAGTTTAATGCACACTCTTGAGGGGACACGTCGTGAGGTATACAGTTTAATGCACACTCTTGAAGGGACACGTCATGAGGTATACAGTTTAATGCACACTCTTGAGGGGGACACGTCATGAGGTATACAGTTTAATGCACACTCTTGAGGGGGACACGTCGTGAGGTATACAGTTTAATGCACACTCTTGAGGGGACACGTCATGAGGTATACAGTTTAATGCACACTCTTGAGGGGACACGTCGTGAGGTATACAGTTTAATGCACACTCTTCAGGGGACACGTCATGAGGTATACAGTTTAATGCACACTCTTGAGGGGACACGTCATGAGGTATACAATTTAATGCACACTTTTGAGGGGACACGTCGTGAGGTATACAGTTTAATGCACACTCTTGAGGGGACACGTCGTGAGGTATACAGTTTAATGCACACTCTTGAGGGGACACGTCATGAGGTATATAGTTTAATGCACACTCTTGAGGGGACACGTCATGAGGTATACAGTTTAATGCACACTCTTGAGGGGACACTTCATGAGGTATACAGTTTAATGCACACTCTTGAGGGGACACTTCATGAGGTATACAGTTTAATGCACACTCTTGAGGGGACACTTCATGAGGTATACAGTTTAATGCACACTCTTGAGGGGACACGTCATGAGGTATACAGTTTAATGCACACTCTTGAGGGGACACGTCATGAGGTATACAGTTTAATGCACACTCTTGAGGGGACACGTCATGAGGTATACAGTTTAATGCACACTCTTGAGGGGACACGTCATGAGGTATACAGTTTAATGCACACTCTTGAGGGGACAAGTCATGAGGTATACAGTTTAATGCACACTCTTGAGGGGACACGTCGTGAGGTATACAGTTTAATGCACACTCTTGAGGGGACACGTCATGAGGTATACAGTTTAATCCACACTCTTGAGGGGACACGTCATGAGGTATACAGTTTAATGCACACTCTTGAGGGGACACGTCATGAGGTATACAGTTTAATGCACACTCTTGAGGGGACACGTCGTGAGGTATACAGTTTAATGCACACTCTTGAGGGGACACGTCATGAGGTATACAGTTTAATGCACACTCTTGAGGGGACACGTCATGAGGTATACAGTTTAATGCACACTCTTGAGGGGGACACGTCGTGAGGTATACAGTTTAATGCACACTCTTGATGGGACACGTCATGAGGTATACAGTTTAATGCACACTCTTGAGGGGGACACGTCGTGAGGTATACAGTTTAATGCACACTCTTGAGGGGACACGTCATGAGGTATACAGTTTAATGCACACTCTTGAGGGGACACGTCGTGAGGTATACAGTTTAATGCACACTCTTGAGGGGACACGTCGTGAGGTATACAGTTTAATGCACACTCTTGAGGGGACACGTCGTGAGGTATACAGTTTAATGCACACTCTTGAGGGGACACGTCGTGAGGTATACAGTTTGATGCACACTCTTGAGGGGACACGTCATGAGGTATACAGTTTGATGCACACTCTTGAGGGGACACGTCGTGAGGTATACAGTTTAATGCACACTCTTGAGGGGACACGTCATGAGGTATAGTTTAATGCACACTCTTGAGGGGGACACGTCATGAGGTATACAGTTTAATGCACACTCTTGAGGGGGACACGTCGTGAGGTATACAGTTTAATGCACACTTTTGAGGGGACACGTCATGAGGTATACAGTTTAATGCACACTCTTGAGGGGACACGTCGTGAGGTATACAGTTTAATGCACACTCTGGAGGGGACACGTCGTGAGGTATACAGTTTAATGCACACTCTTGAGGGGACACGTCATGAGGTATAGTTTAATGCACACTCTTGAGGGGGACACGTCATGAGGTGTACAGTTTAATGCACACTCTTTAGGGGGACACGTCGTGAGGTATAGTTTAATGCACACTTTTGAGGGGACACGTCATGAGGTATACAGTTTAATGCACACTCTTGAGGGGACACGTCGTGAGGTATACAGTTTAATGCACACTCTTGAGGGGACACGTCATGAAGTATACAGTTTAATGCACACTCTTGAGGGGACACGTCGTGAGGTATACAGTTTAATGCACACTCTTGAGGGGACACGTCATGAGGTATACAGTTTAATGCACACTCTTGAGGGGACACGTCATGAGGTATACAGTTTAATGCACACTCTTGAGGGGACACGTCGTGAGGTATACAGTTTAATGCACACTCTTGAGGGGACACGTCATGAGGTATACAGTTTAATGCACACTCTTGAGGGGACACGTCGTGAGGTATACAGTTTAATGCACACTCTTGAGGGGACACGTCGTGAGGTATACAGTTTAATGCACACTCTTGAGGGGACACGTCATGAGGTATACAGTTTAATGCACACTCTTGAGGGGACACGTCGTGAGGTATACAGTTTAATGCACACTCTTGAGGGGACACGTCGTGAGGTATACAGTTTAATGCACACTCTTGAGGGGACACGTCATGAGGTATAGTTTAATGCACACTCTTGAGGGGGACACGTCATGAGGTATACAGTTTAATGCACACTCTTGAGGGGGACACGTCGTGAGGTATACAGTTTAATGCACACTTTTGAGGGGACACGTCATGAGGTATACAGTTTAATGCACACTCTTGAGGGGACACGTCGTGAGGTATACAGTTTAATGCACACTCTTGAGGGGACACGTCATGAAGTATACAGTTTAATGCACACTCTTGAGGGGACACGTCGTGAGGTATACAGTTTAATGCACACTCTTGAGGGGACACGTCGTGAGGTATACAGTTTAATGCACACTCTTGAGGGGACACGTCGTGAGGTATACAGTTTATTGCACACTCTTGAGGGGACACGTCGTGAGGTATACAGTTTAATGCACACTCTTGAGGGGACACGTCGTGAGGTATACAGTTTATTGCACACTCTTGAGGGGACACGTCATGAGGTATACAGTTTAATGCACACTCTTGAGGGGACACGTCGTGAGGTATACAGTTTAATGCACACTCTTGAGGGGACACGTCGTGAGGTATACAGTTTAATGCACACTCTTGAAGGGACACGTCATGAGGTATACAGTTTAATGCACACTCTTGAGGGGGACACGTCATGAGGTATACAGTTTAATGCACACTCTTGAGGGGGACACGTCGTGAGGTATACAGTTTAATGCACACTCTTGAGGGGACACGTCATGAGGTATACAGTTTAATGCACACTCTTGAGGGGACACGTCGTGAGGTATACAGTTTAATGCACACTCTTCAGGGGACACGTCATGAGGTATACAGTTTAATGCACACTCTTGAGGGGACACGTCATGAGGTATACAATTTAATGCACACTTTTGAGGGGACACGTCGTGAGGTATACAGTTTAATGCACACTCTTGAGGGGACACGTCGTGAGGTATACAGTTTAATGCACACTCTTGAGGGGACACGTCATGAGGTATATAGTTTAATGCACACTCTTGAGGGGACACGTCATGAGGTATACAGTTTAATGCACACTCTTGAGGGGACACTTCATGAGGTATACAGTTTAATGCACACTCTTGAGGGGACACTTCATGAGGTATACAGTTTAATGCACACTCTTGAGGGGACACTTCATGAGGTATACAGTTTAATGCACACTCTTGAGGGGACACGTCATGAGGTATACAGTTTAATGCACACTCTTGAGGGGACACGTCATGAGGTATACAGTTTAATGCACACTCTTGAGGGGACACGTCATGAGGTATACAGTTTAATGCACACTCTTGAGGGGACACGTCATGAGGTATACAGTTTAATGCACACTCTTGAGGGGACAAGTCATGAGGTATACAGTTTAATGCACACTCTTGAGGGGACACGTCGTGAGGTATACAGTTTAATGCACACTCTTGAGGGGACACGTCATGAGGTATACAGTTTAATCCACACTCTTGAGGGGACACGTCATGAGGTATACAGTTTAATGCACACTCTTGAGGGGACACGTCATGAGGTATACAGTTTAATGCACACTCTTGAGGGGACACGTCGTGAGGTATACAGTTTAATGCACACTCTTGAGGGGACACGTCATGAGGTATACAGTTTAATGCACACTCTTGAGGGGACACGTCATGAGGTATACAGTTTAATGCACACTCTTGAGGGGGACACGTCGTGAGGTATACAGTTTAATGCACACTCTTGATGGGACACGTCATGAGGTATACAGTTTAATGCACACTCTTGAGGGGGACACGTCGTGAGGTATACAGTTTAATGCACACTCTTGAGGGGACACGTCATGAGGTATACAGTTTAATGCACACTCTTGAGGGGACACGTCGTGAGGTATACAGTTTAATGCACACTCTTGAGGGGACACGTCGTGAGGTATACAGTTTAATGCACACTCTTGAGGGGACACGTCGTGAGGTATACAGTTTAATGCACACTCTTGAGGGGACACGTCGTGAGGTATACAGTTTGATGCACACTCTTGAGGGGACACGTCATGAGGTATACAGTTTGATGCACACTCTTGAGGGGACACGTCGTGAGGTATACAGTTTAATGCACACTCTTGAGGGGACACGTCATGAGGTATAGTTTAATGCACACTCTTGAGGGGGACACGTCATGAGGTATACAGTTTAATGCACACTCTTGAGGGGGACACGTCGTGAGGTATACAGTTTAATGCACACTTTTGAGGGGACACGTCATGAGGTATACAGTTTAATGCACACTCTTGAGGGGACACGTCGTGAGGTATACAGTTTAATGCACACTCTGGAGGGGACACGTCGTGAGGTATACAGTTTAATGCACACTCTTGAGGGGACACGTCATGAGGTATAGTTTAATGCACACTCTTGAGGGGGACACGTCATGAGGTGTACAGTTTAATGCACACTCTTTAGGGGGACACGTCGTGAGGTATAGTTTAATGCACACTTTTGAGGGGACACGTCATGAGGTATACAGTTTAATGCACACTCTTGAGGGGACACGTCGTGAGGTATACAGTTTAATGCACACTCTTGAGGGGACACGTCATGAAGTATACAGTTTAATGCACACTCTTGAGGGGACACGTCGTGAGGTATACAGTTTAATGCACACTCTTGAGGGGACACGTCATGAGGTATACAGTTTAATGCACACTCTTGAGGGGACACGTCATGAGGTATACAGTTTAATGCACACTCTTGAGGGGACACGTCGTGAGGTATACAGTTTAATGCACACTCTTGAGGGGACACGTCATGAGGTATACAGTTTAATGCACACTCTTGAGGGGACACGTCGTGAGGTATACAGTTTAATGCACACTCTTGAGGGGACACGTCGTGAGGTATACAGTTTAATGCACACTCTTGAGGGGACACGTCATGAGGTATACAGTTTAATGCACACTCTTGAGGGGACACGTCGTGAGGTATACAGTTTAATGCACACTCTTGAGGGGACACGTCGTGAGGTATACAGTTTAATGCACACTCTTGAGGGGACACGTCATGAGGTATAGTTTAATGCACACTCTTGAGGGGGACACGTCATGAGGTATACAGTTTAATGCACACTCTTGAGGGGGACACGTCGTGAGGTATACAGTTTAATGCACACTTTTGAGGGGACACGTCATGAGGTATACAGTTTAATGCACACTCTTGAGGGGACACGTCGTGAGGTATACAGTTTAATGCACACTCTTGAGGGGACACGTCATGAAGTATACAGTTTAATGCACACTCTTGAGGGGACACGTCGTGAGGTATACAGTTTAATGCACACTCTTGAGGGGACACGTCATGAGGTAAACAGTTTAATGCACACTCTTGAGGGGACACGTCATGAGGTATACAGTTTAATGCACACTCTTGAGGGGACACGTCGTGAGGTATACAGTTTAATGCACACTCTTGAGGGGACACTTCATGAGGTATACAGTTTAATGCACACTCTTGAGGGGACACGTCGTGAGGTATACAGTTTAATGCACACTCTTGAGGGGACACGTCGTGAGGTATACAGTTTAATGCACACTCTTGAGGGGACACGTCATGAGGTATACAGTTTAATGCACACTCTTGAGGGGACACGTCATGAGGTATACAGTTTAATGCACACTGTTGAGGGGACACATCATGAGGTATACAGTTTAATGCACACTCTTGAGGGGACACGTCATGAGGTATACAGTTTAATGCACACTCTTGAGGGGACACGTCGTGAGGTATACAGTTTAATGCACACTCTTGAGGGGACACGTCGTGAGGTATAGTTTAATGCACACTCTTGAGGGGGACACGTCGTGAGGTATAGTTTAATGCACACTCTTGAGGGGACACGTCGTGAGGTATACAGTTTAATGCACACTCTTGAGGGGGACACGTCGTGAGGTATAGTTTAATGCACACTCTTGAGGGGACACGTCGTGAGGTATACAGTTTAATGCACACTCTTGAGGGGACACGTCGTGAGGTATACAGTTCAATGCACACTCTTGAGGGGACACGTCATGAGGTATACAGTTTAATGCACACTCTTGAGGGGACACGTCGCGAGGTATACAGTTTAATGCACACTCTTGAGGGGACACGTCATGAGGTATACAGTTTAATGCACACTCTTGAGGGGACACGTCGTGAGGTATACAGTTTAATGCACACTCTTGAGGGGGACACGTCGTGAGGTATACAGTTTAATGCACACTCTTGAGGGGACACGTCGCGAGGTATACAGTTTAATGCACACTCTTGAGGGGACACGTCATGAGGTTTTGGGTCTGATGCAATCTTGAGGAGGGTTTTGGGTCTGATGCAATCTTGAGGAGAACACGTTGTGAAGTATAAAGTTTGATGCACACATCGTGAGGGACGATGTGTCTTGTGAGGAACAAGGGGTGAGCACGCCTTTAACAGCCACTTCTAATACAACTCACTGGTAGAGCACAGTATCGTTTGCGCATGCTTCACAACTTGTTTTTGTCAATCGATGAGGGACTGCCTCTAAAGATCACTCGGATAACATTAGAAAAATGAAACAAATGAAGCACGCAGCAAATGTAGAACGGGTTGGATAAACTGAAAACCAAAAACTGAGATTTAAGTTTAGTTAATTAGTGTCTTAACAAACATATTCATTATGAACTTCAGATGATGAGTATGGGAACGATAGATCTGAACTGCATCGGAATAACAGGTTTTCAAGCCATATGAGTTCTAAAATTTCAAGGCCTAAAGCAATTATTCCCGAACTATACATACATATGCAGTATTTACAAAGAGGGAGCATACAGCTGCAACGTGCAGGCCCTGAATAAGTTTTAATCAATCATTAATTTTTGGCAATCATGAAAAAAAGTGAGCATTTCATTGCGTGCAACCTTTGTTAACTCTTTTCAAACATCACAACAAAAAATGTCACACATTAGGCACTTTGAAATTTTAAATTGCAAATTCTACATTACATCAACTCATACAATTGTGACATGCTAATTTGAAAACATTTATAAGGATAATAGTTCATCAAAACCGAATGGTGTTATAAGGAAATTGCAGAAGACATGATGTAATCTTAGTTGCAACATTCTAAGAGGAAGTGTTAGACAGTAAAACCTAATTTGTCATATTGAATTCATCACACCAGATAATAATTTTTGCACGTTAATAGTGATTCAAGTCCTAAATAATTAAAAGCAGAAGTAAATTCAAGATTTTGAAACACTGCTAAATTTTAAAACAAATGGCAATTTTTTCAGAGAGTAAGCAGCTAAGTGTGTTGTGAGAAGTAATGTTATTTGCTGTGGGGTGCTCCCGCAAGAGGGCGCTGCGGAGTTGTGCGCACCGGCTGTGGGCAGACGGGCCGTGCGCAGCGTCAGTAGGTGAGCGGCGTCGCTTGCGAGAGGTTCATTGCATGTGCGTTTGGTGCATTGTGCTCAGTGTCAATTGGCAGTTAGACTGCAGCAAAGATAATCTGTGTGACTGTGCAAAGGTCTGAGCCTTGGGCGGAAGTGATCCGTGGGTTGGGCTAGAGTAGTAGTAGTAGTAGTAGTAGTAGTAGTAGTAGTAGTAGTAGTAACATGGGTTTGCTAGCGCTTCAGTTACTCAAACTATATCGCACCGAAGGTCACATAATTTAATTCTTATCAGACTCTTCTAAATAATTACACAAGATAAACATCAATATTATTAGAAACATCAAAATTATATGAGCATCATGGTCATAATTACAACTCAAAATTACAAGTGTCTCCCCATTAAAATTTGTACACAACGCAGTACTTTCGAACGCACTGAGCAGCCAAACCCTGTAGGGGGTTTCAGCTGCCCACCCATTTAAGGCCGGACGCCTTACCCACGCTGAAACCCCCGAGGTATCAACGCAGCGCGCCCAGCCATATTACAGTTTCTTCATCCTCAAAACTTCCAAGACGAAAATCACGTCTGGCTATAACGCCTTACAGCGTGGCTTCCTGTTAACTCTCTTGAAGTAGTACAACAAGGAGTACATACATTTCCAAGCACGTGAAAGTATGGACAACAAAAACAAAAACGATACGGATGATGAAGTATGACCTTCGATCAGAATTCCGACAGCAATTTGCATCTCTCAAGAAACAACACCAGAGCATTCACATTGAAAGCTACACGTTCGATCTCCGCAAGCATCTTGGTTAGCACCTCATCCACGGCAAAAAGACGGAGGTTTGGAAAGCATACACTTCGGTCAGCTGCATTTCTCGGGCACTCCGCAAGTATGTGTTTGACGGTCAGAGGAACGTGACACCGCTCGCATCGCGGCTGCGGTTGTCGCTCCATTAGATAACGGTGGGTCAGTCGAGTATGTCCGATGCGAAGACGGCAGAGCAGCACTTCCACCCGGCGGACGCGACACCTCGACGAGGGCCATTCCAGAACTGTTTCTTTAATAGTTCTCAGTTTGTTGTCCATTCTGTTGTCCCATTCCTGTTGCCACAGACGTCTTACAGCAGCCTTGATCACGGGATAGTAGTCCCGAAAGGGTACCATTTGATTTAGAGTTTCCTCATTACTATTCGCAACACGCTTCGCCTCCTGGTCTGCTCTCTCATTGCCTGACACCCCCACGTGTCCGGGCACCCAACACAATTTCACATGTTTGTGCTCACGCACAAGCTGCACCAGCATCAAGACGATCTCACCAATGAGGGGGTGAGTGCTATCATAAGCCTGAGCAGAGTCAGTGACGCTTTTCGAGTCAATAAAAACAGTGAATTTATCATGCGGGTGTTCCTTGACTAGTTGAAGTGCCTCCAAGACACCATAGAGCTCCGCGGTGAAGCTCGAGGTCTCGGGTAGCAATCTTCTAGCCCTCACCATCTCTCCAGAAACAGCAGCACAACCTACAGCTATTCCCGTCTTGGAACCATCTGTGTAGATCTTAAAAGACTCCCCATGCACCTCCAGCACATGCTCCATAAAGATATGCTTGAGAAAGTTGGCTGGCATAGACTCCTTCCTTGGCATCCTGCACCCGGGGCAGAAAGTCTCCACTGGTAGGCGCCATGTTGGAGAGTTGTCAAAGAGTACCGGAAGGACTCTCGTGGGTCTCAGCTGCATTGCGGCAACCAATGTCGGGTTATCTCTAGACGAAGGTAGAAAATATGGGAAAGGTAGGTGCCGTCCAAGAGGTGCGTGTACGCTGACCCACGTTGGGGACAGAGGCAGCTGATCAAGTCGGGCAAGATACTGCAGGCTCAGCTGCACACGACGGAGCCAGAGAGGAGGTTCACCACTCTCCACATACAAACTCTCCGTCGGAGAGGTTCGGAAAGCACCAGTACAGAGTCTGATAGCTGCATTATGTACTGGATCCAGAGTTCTTAGCGCAGTTTCCCTTGCATGTTTGTAGATTATGCAGCCATAATCCAGTTTACTCCTAATTTGCGTTCGGTACAGACGAAGCAGCGTGGCACGATCTGCTCCCCAGGATAGTCCAGAGACACATTTTAGAAGGTTCATCCTTCTAGTACAGTCTGCCCTGAGGGAAGCCAAGTGAGGCTTCCACGATAGCTTGTCGTCAAAAATCATTCCAAGGAGCTTGGCACTGTGCACGAAATTAATCGGCTCCCCACGAAGCAACAACTGCGGAGGGTCGTGTCGACGGCGGCCTTGAAAGAGAAGAGCTGCGGTTTTGGTAGGTGAAAAGCTAAATCCGTTCTGTCCAGCCCAGTAGTTCACACTGTTTATTGCCAGTTGTATCCGACGTGTCAACGACGGCAAAAGAGTTGAAGAGGAGTATATCATAAAGTCATCAACGTATAATAACGAGGCAACACCAGCTGGCAAGTTAGATGTGATTCCGTTGAGTGCGATGGAGAAAAGCGAACAACTCATCACACTCCCTTGTGGAAGGCCCTCCTGTTGGATTTGCAGCGGGGATAGAACATTACCCACTTTGACACGAAAAGTTCTCTCCCTCAGGAACTGCTGTAGGTACATCGCCATATTACCCCGGAGGCCGCATTTATGCACACGCTGCAGGATCTTGTGCCTCCAGACAGTGTCGTAGGCTTTGAAAAGATAAAAAAAGACACACAGAGTCTGTTTCCGGGCCGCGCCGCTGCTAACGAGATGGTTTTGAAACCGTACAAGAGCGTCTGTAGTCCCTCGGAGTTGCCTGTTGCCGAATTGCACCGGGTTTAAAATTTCTTCAGCCTCCAACCATCTGACCAGTCGTACGTTCACAATTTTCTCCAGCAGTTTCCCAACGCAGCTTGTGAGGGCGATGGGGCGGTAGCTATCTGTACGAGCAGGAGGCTTCTGGGGCTTTGGAAAAGCGAGAACCGTAGCAGTGCGCCATAGTGTCGGGTAATCGTGAGTGCTCCAGACTTGATTGAAGATAAAGAGTAGTTGGCGGAACGCTGAGGAGTGCATTTTCTTTAGCATTTTATAATGGATTCCATCAGGCCCAGGCGCGGTGTTTTTACATTTCTTCAGGGCACGATAGATTTCAAGGATGGTGAATGGTTCGTTATAGGAGACACCCTCTTCAGCTGTAAAGTTCAGTCTTAGCTGTTCCTGTCTCTCTTTGTACACACGGAAAGCAGGAGGGTAGTGTGCGTCACTGCTTACGGAGGAAAAATTCTCAGCCAGAGCATCCGCCACTCGCTGCGGATCCGCCGTGAGGGAACCGTTCAGTTCTAGGCAAGGCTTGGTGATGCTGTAATGCCCCTTCATTTTCCTGATGCGTTGCCATATCTTGGACATGGGCGTGTCTGCATTAAGACTGGTGACATACCTGCGCCAAGAGTCTTTGAGGGCTTCATCCTTGACATACTGCGCCCTAGCTCTGACCCCATTATAGGCAATCTTGTCCGCTAGCCCACCGCTACGCTGGTATCGCCTCAGTGCTCGCTTCCGCTCAACATTTGCCACGGCGCAGCTGTTGGTCCACCAAGGGACGCGGTGTTTGGGAAAACCCCCGCGCGACACCGGGATAGCTGAGTTCGCAGCTCTTCTCAGGGTTCCGTTGAATCATTCGACAAGCTCATCCATACTCCCATACTCAGCATCCTCGTCCATCTGCGTCATATCCTCATAGGTCTTCCAATTTGCTCGCTTCATCATATATCGTGGCTCCGTAGGTATTAGCTCACACTGCTCCAAATGAATGACTATTGGGAAATGGTCACTGCCGTGAGCGTCCTCCAGCACGCTCCACCGCAAGACCGGGATGATATCGGGGGTGCACAGGCTCAAATCTATTGCCGACGTAGTGCCAGTTTGGACATGAAAGTGTGTAGCCGCCCCGTTGTTGAGCAGGCAGGAGTTTGTATTAACAATGAAAGAGTCCATCAACCTACCATGTTGATCACTCTGTACATTGCCCCACGTTGGATGCTTTGCGTTGAAGTCCCCAACGAAAAGGGAAGGTTCAGGCAGCTGAGTATACAGGTTTGTCAGGTCTGGCAAGAAAACTGGCTCTGCTGGCGAAATGTGTGCGTTGCAAATTGTTAGTGGTTTATTCCCAATCCAAAGGCGAAGCGCCATAGCCTGGATTTGGGTATTCAGTGCTAGCCTCGCATAACCAAGGTCTCTCCGGATGAGGACGGCCAGTCCTGATCCGGGAACCGGGTCGGGCACATGGGAGAAGGTTTCGATATTGTAAACCCCAGGAGGTGATGGGGTTAGGTCTCCCAGCATTGTTTCCTGGAGACATATGCATAATGGTTGATATTGTTGTATGAGGGTCCGCAAGTCGCCGTAGTTTCTCCGGTACCCCCTAACATTCCATTGAATAATGGTTTGCATCAAATATTACTATTAGGTTTTATCTTCCAGATGTTTCTTTTTGAGATCTGGTAATTTAAGAATAGATGGCGGATCATGCTGGCCAGGTCTATCGCCCCATGCATGCAAAGGCACTTTGGGAGGGGCATTGAAGTAGGTTTTGGTAGTGGGCATACTTTTGACATGTGGGAAGAAACGGCCTCGGGTACGGTTATCACGCGATCTAACGAACGTACGCGCTGCGCTACGGAGGAGTCGCGCTTCACGATGGCATCACGGCTCGGTCGGGTGCCATCCGCACGTCGACAGGTCAGCGAGTCGCGTCTTACATCGGAGCGTCGCGAGGCTGCAGGATCCTCACCAGTCCGAGCTACCACCGGGGCTGGAGCACAACCCAAGCCGCTAGAAGGCTGGAAGTCCTCCCCAGGCACCGGCGACACGTCGTCGCTCCTGCCGCTTACCATGCTGTTTCGTTTGCGCTGTGGTCCATCTTTATTCCAGACATTCCCCGTCAAAGCTCTCGCTACTTTTGCTGAGGCAGCGCCAGTAAGGGGTGACGATGTGCTCGGAACACGTTTTCTCGAAACAGTAGGGGCAACAGTGCCAGTAGAAAATTCAACATTCGGAAGGTCTGGCTGCAAATCGATCTGAGTATCAGCAAAATAGGGTCTGGGAGCCTGCGCTGGTTTGGTGCCATGCTGTGACCCAGTCATATCAGAGCGGCCCGCAGCACGCAAAGAACTCCCCGCAGCAGCAGTGGGCTCTTGACTAGCCGCACCAGAGTTTCCATCTGGTCCCGCTGGACGCACAGTCGTCAGAACACTTGGTCTTCTCTGAGGGGCTTGCACTCTTTCAGCGTATGAAGTACCACCAGTGATGTACCTGCTGCTAACTAAACGTTTCGCTTCTCCATAGCTTAGCCTTTGAGTCGTCTGCGTGGCGAGCACCTCCTCTTCCACTTTGTAATAGAAGCATTCCCTGGATCCAGCAGAGTGTTGCTTATCACAATTAGAGCACATCGGAGGTCGATCACACGGCGGCTCGTGCTGATCTTGAGCACAGTTTGCACATACGCTCCTCTGAGATCGGCACGTTTTTGCTCCGTGACCGTACTTCTGGCACTTGAAACATCGGCTTGGCTTTGGGACGTACTGCCGTACCCTACACCTCGTCTATCCAATATCCACCGCCTGAGGGAGAGAGCAACGGTCGAAAGTGAGGATGTATATGGACGTGGGAACCAATATGCCATTTTGCTGTCTCTTTATCCGGTACAGGGCCTTAACTCCACACTGCTGCAACTCTTCTAAAAGGCGCTCATCAGTGTACTGTGGGTAGTTGTCGTACCATATGGTGCCTTTGCTTTCATTTAGGCTGCCATGTGCGGTCACCTCAACACTCACGCCAGCCAAATGGCGGATGCACAAGATGGCACGGCTTTGATCTTGGTTGCGCACCTCCACCAAGAGGCCACCTCCACGAGTCTCCGTGATCTTGGCCGGTTTTCCTCCCAGCCCTCGGCACAGATCGCGGTGGGCTACAATGACATCTACGAGTATATGGGTCAGCGGTGAGCCGTCGTTAGCTTTGATGTTAAAAAATCGCTTGTATTCTGTCGGAAGAATTGGATCAAGGCTGTCAGCAGCCAGGAGGTGCAGTTGCCTGTTACGGCGGCCTTCACGGCATGCCTGATTGCCCCATCTCCCACCAGGAACGTCGGCTGCGTTGGTTTTCATAGTTGGGCGTTGGTAGGGTTCCATTGTAAGTTCAGTGGCCTGTTGTTGTCCGTCTGCAGCACCTCCACTCGCAGGGGGAACCTGCGATGGCAGCTGCGGTAACGGCTCTTGAGAGGGAGTTTCCGTAGTAATGTCCATTTGAATCCGGGTCGTCAGTGGCATGAAAAAAGGTTGTTTAGGTTTCGTTCGCACGTCAAGCAGGCAGTCATGTTAGGCCTCCAACAAGGGGATCCCTGGAGCCAGGCACACGCAGTCCCAGCGGGACCACTCTTTCGTGCGAATATAGCTTCAAAAGCCCAAGAATCTAAATCGGATGCTGCGCTTGACTAATGGCAGGAACGGGCGCCACTCCGCACTACCACGTTTAAACAGCCACCAACTGACCCCGGGGCTCCCTCGGGTATCCCTCGCCGCAATTGCCTCAATTAAAACTGAAGAAGCCGAGACTAGGTCTCCTCCAGAGTTGTCATTATAGGGGGTGGTCAAAGGAAGATCCAGTTGGGGTCCAAATCAAGGCCAATTCAAACGATGCCACCCCCGTTAGTCAGGTCCCTCGGTGCAGGCCCACCTGACATGGTTGCACCTGGTCAGTTTGGCCCTGCACTTCACAGGGACGCGCAAGCCCTTCCCCCACGACAAGGACAGGGTGTACAGGGAGGGAGGGCTAGAGGCCAGGCAGCGGTGGTTTTAGGGGCGGAGGAGACCACGAGCGGCGGGCCCCCAGGTGCTGAGAAGCACGGTGCTTGTCAGCGCGGTGCAGCTGGGATGTACGAGGCTGCCTTTGACGGCAAGCGTGTGTGCGAAGTAGCTGGGCTAAGTTGTCGCACATGGTATTATTTTCTTTTTAGATCACATTTGCTTAAGAATTTTTCAAAGCTATGTTCATATTTCCAAAATTTAAATAATTTTCTGAGATTCGTAACAACAAACGTGTTCCAAAGAGAGGGAGGCCCCATTTAGTGAAGAGTTAAGGGAACGGGGAATCTATACACGAGGTGCATAGAAACAGTAAGTACAGGAAGAAGTTCATGATAAAAGAAAAAAGTTGAAGAAGAATGGGATAGGTGCCGAAAAACAGGACAGCAGTGAACCGAAAAAAGATGTTCTATCAAAACAAAACCTATTCCATTTCAACACAAGGCCTACCTAACCTTTACCTAGGGACCTCACATATTCCTCCCGAGAGTGCTAATTCCCATCGATACAATAGATGTATCCTCCTTAGGAGAGATGTTTTAAAAACGAATATTACGTCTTTGAATAATCTTTAATTCCTTCATTTGTTGGTTAGTCAGCAAGGAAGTAACATTTTTAAATAAATAAAAAGCAAACAGTAAAGAAGTTTTCAGTAATTAGACTGATGATGCATATAGGAATTGTTTAGGAATTTGATCTCATCCCATCACTACCAATGATGACGCTGGACTCCAAAATGATTTAAAGTAGAGAAGATGAATTGCTTCAAATTTCCAAGTTTTTGGTAAACTTGCGATAAAAGCATCATGGTTCATCAGTTAAGCAGAACTTATAAAACATTGGAAAATAACAAGATGTAAACATTTGTTTCATGATCAATAGTCCACATAAAGATCTTTAAAACGAAGACTTCAAAATAAAACTATCAATGAAAGTTTGTTCAAATATATTATTCTGTAAAAGAGAGTATTTAATTGAAACTTTTCCTTTTTTTAGTTATTAGCATGAGAGGTCTGATGATAAATATTCGGAGGCAATGCTGCTACCCCCAAACTGATTTTCCCCTCTACCTCAAACTTCCACTCCGCTACAAGGCTTTGCTTAGTTCCAACATCCGAGGCTTCTGTCCATGTATTAACTCCCTAAACTATCTACAGCCCTCAATGCTCCTCTGACTCCTTTCTCAGCAAGATCCACCTTCATAGACCCCAGAGAGCTCACTCTTTCAAATATGACGGCAGTGGACTACAAAAATAGTTTTTAATTGAATTCAGAGGTATTTAATGGCAATGTCGCGTCTTACAAGACGCGAATTTTTGAAAACAATGTGGCAACACCAGCCGCGGATTTCCGCGTTGGTCTGCTAACACAACGTAGAGTCCTTGTTTGGTTGTAGCTGTCAAGTTGAAACGTTCTCCCACTGATTTGTCTTAATCTGCGGTATCAGTGTAATCGTGTGGGGAAGAAATCTGATTTAGAGTATTTGCACCCCCAATTTCGCCACATGTCTCTTTTATACGTGTTGTTTGTGTGTCAGATAGTGGTGAACAGCCGGTTCCTAGAGCATTCATACTGCTTCTGGCAACCGGTGAACCACCTATATCGAGTCAGGCTAACCTTTGTGAGTTTTCTAGTGCTTCCTCCAGCCAGTATGCCGCATTGCGATTTTTTGTGAATTTTCTAGTGCTTCCTCCAGCCAGTATGCCGCATTGTGATGCTAGGAATTTGATTATTTATATTATGGAAATTGAAGTAGCCCAAGATGATAGGGCCTGCGAGAAGTTGTAGCTTGGCTGCGGCCAACATTTTGTTGGGAGTTAGAACAAACTGTTGAACTGGCGCCTCATAAGATGTAAACAGATAGCTAGTACTAAGAACTTCATATATTGACAGTGCATATCTCAGATTTTTTTTTTTCTTGCTGAGAAATAAAGTGCATTTTTTGAATGTCAATAATGTGTCGGCTCCTCACTCATGAGCTGTGCTGAGCAAGCTGCCCCAGTCAGTAGGGTGGAAGCCTAGAGCTAAAGCATTTAGAGCAGACTGAGAATATGTTCAGAAATTTATGTGACCACTGTCCTTGTGATTTTGTGTACTCAAGCTGATATCAGCAAACCATGTACTTGTTTGCCCTGGGGATGGTTCATCTATAATTTAAATCGAGTAATCTAAATTTGTTTAACATAAGAGATAGTCAGACTATTTTGCTAGTTCAATACTATGATCAAGCTTGAGTACAGCTACCTTTGAGCCCAAAGGAGTTCAGCAACTTCTAGGGAATTCACCCAGCCTTATTATAAAATGTGTAGGAACTTGGGCAGACTCATTTAACCTAGTTCAGTATTGGGCTGATAAATGAGATAGCCATGTTTACATTAGATAATTGTAGCTGATCTGCTGTATTCATGTACATTAACTTCAAGTCCTGACTATTCTACAGCTGAATAAGCCGTCAAGCTGGCCTGTGAAATTTAGTGTAAATGCTGGTTTGCTGTTCCTGTTGTAGCATTGCCTCTGCATCAGAGACCTAATCCTTTCAAATTTCTTTTCCCCAGGTAGAGGAAAGAATTTTAATAAGATAGCCCCTTCATTTATGTAGGTTGAAAATAGAATAATATGGAGGTGTGAGAATACCCTCCCCCATCCTTTGTAAGTATTAAAGATAAGATGTTGTCAGGCTACCTTCCTGAAAGTTGTAAACCCGTGCATACAGCAGTACTTAATTCGTGTAAACCGTTGGATCTAATTTTAAAGGAGAGTCCCTGCAATTAAGTTAGTGAGCGCGAGAAGACTGTCCTTCTTTGATCCCATGTGTATGTTTACAGAATGTGTTTACAAAATGCGTATGTTTACAGAATGTGTGTTTACAAAATGTGTATGTTTAAAGAATGTGTGTTTACAAAATGCGTATGTTTACAGAATGTGTGTTTACAAAATGTGTATATTTACAGAATGTGTATATTTACAGAATGTGTATGTTTACAAAATGTACTTCCTACTTAGAAAGTCTATCCTTTTCCCGCCTCAGATATTCCAATATGCATTTAGTCTTGACATTATTGATCAACGTACATATACTGAATCGCCATGAGATGTTTTATTCAGTTACTATCGCTTATTTCATTTCCTTCACAGTTATTTTGCTAGTTCCCTTTTCATTTTGAACCAAAAAATCTCCCTATTGTGCGGTCCTTCCTCATTATTCTTAGAAACTAAAAATGTCCTTGTTGAGCAGTTTACGGCATCAACGGATCCTAAAATAAACCTGAAGAGTCCACGAATCTTTGGTGCCTCCTGATGTCCGTTCAATCGGGTCAAAGTAGTGAAGACATAAGATCCACCAATCAACCCGATACAGGCAAAAGTAAGATTACGAAGATTATAAATTAGTTTAAGCCTCCCTAACCGCAAAAAAATGAGCGTATCGAAGAGAGAAAGGAGGAAGGCACCATTTAGTATGGAGAAGAGAGAAAGGAGGAAGGCACCATTTAGTATGGAGATAAGAGAATGGGGAATCTATGCAGAAGAGGCATAGAAACAGCAAGTTGAGAAAGAAGTTCATGAAAATAGATAAAAGTTGAAGAAGAAAATAGTTGGTGCTGAAAAACAGGACAGCAGTGAACCAAAAAAGTGTTCCTTAACGTAACAAAAAAAAGATTTTATTTCAACAAAAAAAAAAGGCCCTACCTAACTCTCAGCTTGGGCCCTTACACATTTCCCCCTAAGAGTTAATGACAAAATTAGCAGACACACAATACAACATGTAGAAATTAAAAATTACCAAGCTTATGAAAGAAAATGCAATATTGAAAACAAAAACAGCAAACAAGTTAATGAAAATGGTATACAGTAAAGAAGCTATGACATTCAAAGCACACAAAAACCAGAACCTTACTTTCACCAGGCAGAAGGATGCAAGGAATGATCTTGTGCCAAGCAACAAGGATCCTGTCGCTGGTGACTTGCACCAGAAGCGCTGGCACGCGACTGCCAGCGCTGAGTCTCGAGGCTCTCTCAGCCAGTACCCGCTTGCTGCACAGCTGGTGGGTGCTGGGGTCGGCTTGTCTGTCAGGGGACAGCCACGACGTAAGCATGCAAATTGTGACGTGCTCCTTGTAGCGTGGTGTGAATACTAACATTATAAAACTTGTGTAACACTAGGCATCTTACTACAAAACTTGTGTAACACTAGGCAAAGTAGGATGGCCAGTTATACATAACATATATTGCCTCATACTGGTAATTTAAATAATAAGCAAATCCTTGGTACATTTCGGAAAAAAAGTGAGCTATCTAGCGTTAACTCAAGAAGTTTTCAAACACCAAACAAATAGAGTTTTGAGGCAGTAGCAGCAAAGAGGATGAGGTAATTTTAAAACATCTGGGGAAATAAATTATGGCAACCAAATCATGAGGTCTGAAGTTGATGCAGCACAGCCCAAGTTACATGAAGGACGCTGGCAAGCATTGATGCCAAAGTTATCGGTAGCAAAATGATGAGTGGTTGAAAATAATTGTACAGTAGTGGCTTTGATGAATTGAATGAGATTATTCAAAATGCATATTATCTCAGATACAGCATTGAGTGGTAGGAAACATGCATATTATTTGTTCGGTTGACTTAGGCGTCATGTAACAATCTACCTCTGATTATTTAGAAGTTTAAGCAGCCGAGGAGCAAAAAGATGAGAGCAAATGGAATAGTTAGCATATCAATGTAAAATTAAATCACATTAAAGCAACGTATACTAACACACCAGTCACATAACAGGAGTTGTATTAGATGACACTGTTTCAGACAAGAGAATTAGGGTAGAAAAAATACCACATTACTGGAAACAGCAACAATATATGTATAATCAGGACCATATATGCTGTCGGCACTTGATCTTTGTCAATCTGTTGACCACACTCAGCTCAACACAATTACATGGAGAGCAACATTAGCCGGATGTAAGGACCACACGCGGCATGCTGGCAACAAACACGCATGGGCAAACTGTTCACACAACCTAAAAGTTCAACTTACAACATTACCCAACAGCAGGGCATATTGATGAACCCATCAGAGAAATGCATTGAGAACCTAAAATTCCAAAATTAAAGCGATTCCCCGTACAAGCGCACCACTGAACAAGCTCTTAATTTCATGTGAGGGTGCAAGACAGAAATTCTAGTTCACAAAAGCAGAATTTCTCCCTTTAAATAAATTTGATTAAAGCATCGTGCATTGAGAGTGAAAGTTAAGAACACTTCAAATATTCAACTCATATGAGACGTTCATTGTAAATTTAGAAAACTATGTATTAAATATCTTATAGACTTACTTGCCAGACTTTTTTTCCAAAGCAGCAACAAAATCAGAGCACATTTTGCCTTCACTGCACGAACAGTTCTCCAGAGCAGAAGCATTAGCAGCAGATGTATCATGAGCAGCAGTAGTAGTGCTGTGGTTTATACTTGACCCAGGGCTTGAACAGACGTTGCTGTGAGAGCGGCTGCTCTTCGAAGAGGAGCCTGAAAAGTCACTAACATTGCTGATGTGATTGGAAGCTTTGCTTACGTCTGCCAACAGATTAACGTCGAGGTGGTGAAGAGAACGGTCCTGTGCTTCGGTGACTTTATGTGCATCAAATGGCAGCTTCACAGACATGGCCAGCTCAGCCAAAGCATAGGCATCCTTCAACGGTTGCAAAACCTGAAGACATCAACATCATAATGAAACTATGATTCCATCCGAGCAACGGTTCAAACAACATGCTTTGAAATGAGAATTGAGGGGCATGGAAACAAAATTCCCCAAATACTTAACTCAAATGAATACAACTAGATAGACTTCAATGAATAATTAACAGATTAAATGTGAGGATATCTCTAACAAAGATTTTGGTTTTCTCTCACTAATAAAATATACAAAAATGAATCATTGGGACCAATACATAATTTAAAGTAAAATTTATACATAAGGTCATTTGAAAAGCAGCTTATATCTTCCATTAAAGGAAACAGAACATACAAAGAATCTCAAGCAATGAAAAATAATATATCTTGAACATTTTTTGGGCTCAATCTGCAGGTAACCACTTTTCCAATCTCCCCTGAAGATCATGAAGATGATATATTCATGAGCAGTCTATTTTAACAATTTAGTTAAACAAGTTAAACAACTGTAAAATTTTTTTAGGAGACAGCAAGTGACTTAACAGCTCTGTTTATTAGATAACCCGAGGACTATCTTTCTATAGGGTATAGTTATTTTCATTGCTTCTCAAAATAGTTTTTGGTTTCTTATTTTTAAGCACAAACTAACAGGTTTCAGTGTAGCTAAATAGATAAACAGCCTTCATAAAGTAAACAAAGCTATTTGGTCTGATAAATATTTCTAACTAAAGATTTTATTTTTTCCTTTTCCTGCAATGGTATTCATTCCAACTCAAGAGAAGTGAAAATTACTTGTCTTCTATTGTAAATACATACAATTAAATATAGGAAACAGAAGCAGGATTTGAAGTGAAAATATTAATATTCAAGCTTACGTTGTTGCCATGGGGAATTGACCTTCATTTTCTCCCTTCACTAAATCACATGTAGAAATATGTCAATATAATCATCTAAGAGCTTTGTCTCAAAATTCTCAGTACAGCTCAACGTTACAGAATAATTTTTTGAAAATTACACAACACATTTTCAGTTTGATGCACCACTTACTGCATCATAGCTGAACAACATACCTGACCGAAGGATGTAGAATGTTATTAGAACAATCAACCACAAATTGAATGAATACACTAGGTTTGCATCCTGGCTATTATACCTTGGGTGAGTTGCTGGAGCGTAAAGCAGAAAGCATGTAGTGTGACAGAGCTTCCTGTTCCATGTAGGATGATCTGTAGGAAATAAATAGATACATAAATAACAATTTAACAATCGCATATAATTGGTGGACATCTTTAATTCTATGTGAATATTAATGCAAACTAATCATGCCCTAGCTAAGAAAACATCAAAATAGATAGGACTAGATTGTGCACCAAGTCTTACCTGGCTTGGTTAAGCGCAGAGGTGGCATTATTGAGTTGCTGCTGCGTGGAGGTGCGCGCACCAGTGGGGGTGAGGTGCTCAGTGAGGCTCTCGAGTAGCTGTCCCAGCTTGGGGTGGTGACTGATAAGCTCATTGCTCACATACACAGGCAGGGTCTGGCTCACTGCAAACACCCCATCAGGATATGAATCCTACTGCATTGCTATAGTCAAAAAAGAATGCAACTGATGCATGAATAGAAGAACCTACAAACACGAAGCTAAATAAAAAAATTGAATGTACAATAAAGCACTTTTTATTCTCTCTCAGCACTTCTATATTCAAGTTCCTATGTATAATTGTTTGTCAATGTAGTTGGCTAAGCAAGGGTGTATATATATGATGTATATATTGTTTACATTGATAAAATTTAGAACAACCAACAATGCATCAAAACTTTGAATATCTGATTCCAATGGCTGAGAGATAAACACAATTATTTCTAATTGAAATTATTATTAGTATGGAAAAAAATAGAATATTGCAACAGAAACAAGCCAAATGATTCATTTTTAGATTACCCCACGTCTTATGCCATTCGACACAACAGAAAAAATTGCAGTAATTAATTTTCAAACACAAGCAAGCACCAGTGCATTCATGTCAACACTACATCTACAAATAAGATAATTATGCAGTGTCTCATGTTTTACAAAGTTCATGCCATTACTTGTAATATTCAAGCTAAAATCCTCTCCTATCTAGGTCATGTCAATGTTACTATCTGATGAGGCATAACCAATGGAACCCTAAACATATTGCAATGAAGAAATGACATTACTGGTGATGCTCACTGGATTAAGCTCAATTTTATTCCCTTCAAATTTCCCTAGAACCCTTATTGAAACATATACTTGAAAGATACAGGGGGATTGGTTACCAAGTAATGTTTATGAATCTATCCATATTGCTGGCAGAGACAACCTTTCCCATAGCCAGTTCCATCTTCAGAAAATTAAAATATATCAAGGCCACAGCATTTTATAAATTTCTGGCAATTCTTCTAGGTTTGGACACCTTTCTCAGTGATAGAATGAACTTCTGGGGAATGAAACTTACACAATTAAGGCAATGTGTGATTTCAATGTTTCTATTCATTGACCATGTCACCATTCATGTCTAAAGGAAATGAGCTTAACTACGTAGAAACTTTACACCACTAATTCAATCTAACTTGACCCATTATACTATCAGCAATGCACAAAATATTCTAATTTGAGTTAGGAAGTGCTGACATAACAAGAAGTTTCTCTCAATTTTTCTCTGTATATTGTACAATATTTTATTGATCAGAAAAGTTTTAATTTCTTGACATCCTAAGATAATAGAAGTAATTTCGAACAGTTCATATTTAGACTTTGTTTTCACTAGATAAGACATATAAACTACATAATTTCATAGAAATGCTATGCTGTGCATACATCTTCAAGGTGATAGTAATGAAGTCCAATATCTTTAGTAACTTCATTGTTGTTTTTTTAATTAATCAGTAACTAATTTACATTAATTTTATTGTTTTCACAATTAAAAATGAAAATAAACTCTAAGGACTCTTCCAAGGTAAATGTTGGAAAATAAAAGTTATAACAAAGCCTACACAAATGGCAGACATATTGCACTTCGCAGCAGACAAAAAATATTTAAGACTAATTGCTCATTAGACAAACAAAATAATTCAAACAATATTCAATGCAAGATAATTTTCATTTTGAACTATATTCACATGTTAATAATGAATTTGAACAAATTAAACCAGCAATGGCTCAATTTGGTAATTTCTGACATGCAATGACATGGTAATTTCTGACATGTAGATTCATGGGAAGATTTGAGTTCCTTTTTAAAGTTATTCTTCAAGTTGTGTCAGTTAAAATTTCGACATTGAATATACCATTGGATAAAATTCCATCCCAAGATATACTGAAAATCCTGCTTTTGGAGGCATGAATTGGAATGAATTATTCTCATTGATTCTTATTTTTACATTAACATATATATATGTGTGAAATTGAAACAATTTTCTTCAGCAAACATTTCAGGGTTGAAACTTGACAAAAAGAAAACTACAATAATATAATGACTGCAAATATCAATATGTTCACCGCGTATCCGCGGTTGTTAACGGTCGGATTGGTTAGGTTGTGAATAGTAGATTTGAAAAATTGACTTTACTGCTCAAATACACTTCTATCCTTTCTATAAAATGGAAAAAACACAATTGCACAAGACGTTTCACCGGGAATGATGACAATTACTTTTTAATAACGTAGCAAAACAGCTGCAATTATCATTCATTTTACCGGCACATGAATGAGCAATTTACCAATTTGTATACGTATGGCCTACTACGCAGGGAACGAGTTCACATTATTTTAGGTTATGCTTATACTAATGAACAGAAAGATTCTACATACATTACAAATATTTGGTAAATGTTCAGGAGAGGACCATAATCGATTTTCCACTTTTCAGTGCCTAAACATAGCTAATTAGATGTAAATGAACAATTTTTCTTCTATGCACTTTCCATTGCAAATGAGTATTTAACAAGTTTTAGTGGTAAATTACTGACCGCAACTCTAATGTTTGAAGCGGAAAGTTATTCATCAAGCACGTCGGATAGCAACACTACAATGAAGTCCCTTCCGACATGCTCGAATGATCAAGCACATTCCCGCCATCTAAGACGAAAGTTAACATGCCACTATAACTTGTTATTTTTGGGTGATAATTTCTATTGTGTTATTAACTAAAAGATCTTAGAAGTGGGTTCAGGCTCTGCAAGGCTGGCAAATAATAAATTACCTAGTACCCATACATACTCTACCCAAACTAAACTTACCGCTATAACTCCTTTAATACTAATTTTCCACAAAAAGTGCATGGAAGAAAAGTTTATTTTGATCTAATTAGCTATGTTTACGACCCGAAAAGTGGAAAATCGATTATGTTCCTCTCCTGAACATGTACCAAATATTTTGGTAAGTGTAAAGTTTTGCTATTAATCAATTTTCCGGTTTTTGGTGCCTAAACATAGTTACTTAGTTCAAAATAAAGAAGTTTTATTCTATGCACTTTCTGTCGCAAATGAGTATTTAATGAATTATAGCGGTAGGTTTAGTTTCGTCTTTGAAGACAAATGCGCTCAAATAAACAGCTACTCATTCATTTTCTAATTTTTGTTGCTTGAATCATGGTAATAACATCAAAATAAATCCGTAAATATATCCGTTTACATCATCTCTAATGGCGGCCACCCAGTACCCAAGATGGCGGCCGCCATCTTGGGTACCGGGTGGCCGCCATTGGAGATGATGTAAACGGACATCAATAGAAACCTTTATTTATAATTTTCACTAGAAGAACTGTGGCTCTTCCTTACGATCCAACCTCTTTACGTTTGTAATAGGACGTTAGCTTCCATTATTAATTAAATTACACTTGCCGCATTGTTGGAACATCCTGTCCTTTGGTGCGCAAAAGCCAACTTCTAAGTTGAATAATTAAAAAATAACACATCAGTGCCCAGAATGTCATTCTTGTAAAACGTTTTTAAATGGGCTCCTTTACTGGTTGGTCAAAATAGAATGTTAAATTTTGATGGATCACCTAAACTCAATATTGACCACAGACCCTTTACATTTACCAATATTTTTTGTCTATTTTGAGTGGGTTATAAATAACATAAGGAACTTTAAGAAGATTATCCAGGGCCCTTGCAATGTCATGGTCATTTTGCATGTTTTTGTTGTAGAAGGACCCTTAAGTTAGTTGGTAGACTATTCGTTCCTAAAATTTTATGGTGCTACAACAATAATTCCCCCCCTCCCAGAGGGGAGGATGAAAGGACCAAAATCTTTCAATTTTCCCAATTTTGACCCCATATAAAAAGCAAACTAATGAGAAATGGAAAAAAAGCCGAATGTGATTGTGTTAGAAATGTTCAAAGGTTTCTAAAACTGCATTTTTTTTTGTTCTAGCATCAAAACTGAAGAAGAAGTTCCATTTTGAAATATCAATATCAATGAAAAGCACCAAAAATTTTCAACTTTTTCCTGATTTTGACCCCATATATAAAGAGAAATGGGAAATGGAAAAAAAGCCAAACGTGAGTGTGTTATAAATGTTCCAAGGGTTCTAAAACTGTCTTTTATTTGTTCTAGCATCAAAACTGAAGGAGGAGTTCCAATTTGAAAAATATACCAAAAACACATTTTTCGTCAAAAAAAAACTAAGGCCTAAATCAAAAAAATGACAGGAGTAAAAGAGGTTTACTTTCACAAAAGACATATACTGGCCAATTTTTAAACGAATCGGACAAAAAAGGTCTCAAGCCGGGATGATCTTAACTGAATTGTTGCACAGATCTACCAAACTATATAAGCTGACATAGGCTATATGATAAATATTTCTCAGCATATTTAATTTTAAGGTAGCTAGAGCATCCTAAGACATAAAATAAATTCTTCATGGTCTAACTTGTAAGGAAAAATTATTCGAAATTTTAATAATTTTTCAGCAAAAATTATAAAGACTATTCTGTCCAAATCACCGTTTTATATCATAAGTAGGTATCAATTTATCAAACTGATAGAAAACAATACGGTATGCTAATATCATAAAATTAACAATTCAAAGTTCACTTGGTGTAACCAGGTCATATTTTATGACTGAAGCACTGAAACCTTGAGGAAACTCTGCAAACTTACGCTGCGCTGCCAACGCATCGCTCGATAGTACAGGTGAATCTGACCGCATCGTTGATTGCTTAAATAAAGATTTAGTTTATTTTCACTAACATTTGCCTTTACATTTTAAAATAGGAAATGCATGAGTTTCCATACAACTTCAACAGCTGGGCCGCAGATATAAGGCAGGGCTAGCCTTCAATGAATTCACTCCATAAATTCCGATATTACAGATTTTAAAATCCCGCCTTCTTACGTCACGGCAGCAATAAGGATTCAGTGAAGTTGTGACCGCAACCACAGAAAAAAAGAAAGAAAAATAAACCATTTACAAGTCGACTTGATCCAAATGAATTTTTATTTGATCTTCGCAAAATCAAAATTGCTCAAAACGAATTTTAATTTGCTGCTCCTGAAAATAGAATTGACCAAATTTAATTTTGATTTGATCCTCCCGATATTAGAATTGCTGCATGTAAATTTTCATTGGCGCCGCGTGCAAATAGGCTAGATTAGCTCCAAGTGAAATTTGATTTGCTCTTTTCAGTTTAAAATCATTCCATAAGAATTTTATCGGCTGATAATGTTATTTGATAGAATCTTAGTGAAATTTATTTTTTCTTTGTGAAGTAATTTTATTCCAACAATGCGTACAAAGATACCGAGTTTTCACAGAGTATAATTTACCAAAAGATACAAAATATAAGTTTCGTTGCACAAACCATTACTCATTATCAAACCATTACACAAAGGAGTCGTATCTCAGACATTTTGATCAAAGAAATATCACAGAGATACAGCCACGTTAGACATTGCTGTGTGAAGTTCTGGTGTGTTACCAGTTCCATCAAGGTTTTGTTATTAAGCAATTGATGGTTGTAAGGGTCACCAGTGTAGCATTTGCTACAAAGCGTAAAAATTATAAACTTTCCCATTCGCACTTGAATAAAATAATTATTAGCATTAAAAATCTTACTCTAAATTATTATTAATTAATTTCTACTTCTAATTCGTAATCATTGAAGTTTTTGTGTAAATGCATCAGACAATAAAATAACACTCGACATTTTTCGAGAGAGAAGCCCCTGAATGGCAATACTGCGCAGTGGCACGTCTCTTTCAAAACGCACTTTCACATTGGCGTCTCTCTAGCTCGGTGTTACAGCATTCCTCGTGAGTAAATCTGTGTTAGAAAATAATCGTGTTCCTTCTTCGTGTTCAGTTTGAGTATAAATTGTGACAGTGCTGTGTATTTAGATGCGTAGTTATGCGTAGAAGTTGGATGTAGCATGGTTCATTCAGAGGATATATGAAGTTCTCCCTAATGGGGAACTAATTGAATTTGACTTTTAAAGGTTGAATATCGAGGAATTTATCGATTTCACAAGGAGATGTTCTTTTACAAAGGCGGGTCACCAGTGCTCCTGGTAGAGCACATTTAATAGCTAAATGAATGGATTACGGCCTCTGACTCAGAAGGAGTTAGGCGGTATTCGGACGCAATATTTCAAGCGTCTACAAACAACAACAAAATTACCACAAGCCAACACCGGGGGAAAATGAGAGAATAGTTTCACTCGCCGGTATGGGATTTATTGAGGAGAAGGTTGCACTCCGAAGAGCGAGGCTTGATTCTTGTTCGAGAGACGATCTTGGGGAGAGTCCGAGGAGGTTGCGGGACTTCAGACGATTCGTTCAGCTCAGGCTTGTGAAGCGCGTGCTGGAGTGTGAAGTCGATGATGTGTAAGTGTGGGAGGTTCCGACACTAAGTGAGTAATGAATTGAGTGCTGAGTAGGGAATTTGTTACCGGTTGGGAAAACTCGGTAAGAAATGGGGACTCTCGCCCAAATGGTCTCAACTGGAGATTTTAGCGGCTTAGCTGCAGGGATGCAGGCCTTCCAGTATAGTGAAATTTGAACAGGAGGAACAACTGGGAGAAGAACTCGGAGGAGTGAACCAGGAGGGTGAACCCGGAGGAGGTAAGCTCCTTAAATTACGAGATTAGGGTTTGGTTCCATACGTGTTTGTGAGTGCATGAATGTGTGGTCCAGTAGATCCTGTCAGGGGACATCGTGCTGGATTATTTTGAACAAAAAACGAGTCCCTTCATACACATGTGCAAGACTGCGCAAACTGCAACATTAACAGGACAAACCATGGCAGAAGTCTGGTGATAAGAATCAGTCCGCAACTCTAGCGCCCGAGTCGCAGCCTGAATCATCCTAACACCAGAATCAGTGTTCCAGACCAACTGGTCACAAGCTCTATCCTGACATTACAAGCAGCAACACAACTGAGATTAAATGAACTACAGCCAAAATAATAGCTAAAGCACTGAGGTAATTAGATAATTAATGTACTAAAATATAAGTATGAGAAAAGGTGAAGTTTCTATACTCTATTATTCAGATGAGCAAGAATTGCAGCAGAAGTTACATAAAAAGGAGCAGCACATAAACAGACACGAAAGTCACAACAACTAAGCTGAGAACAAAGTTACAGTGATTTAAAAAAGGCTCAATTAATTCATGGAAAAATATTGAAACATAAGAACATTGCTTCTATTCCTAAAAGACATGTCAAATGTAGTTAGGTATTTATAAGGAACAATTATTTATGTGAATTGACTTGAAATGAGTACTACAGAAAATACAAACGCGATTTGCTGCAATATCCTATTTTATTTCTTAAGATTTTTGGACTTTAAACGTTGAGTGTTGAACGTGAAAAGAATTCCATACTTGTTTGAATCACGACTTAATTACACAATGCACGACAGTAAATAAAATAACTAAAATTCTAGCTACTGTACTGCCAATAGTTAATTGAATTATAAGGCTAACAGGACTGGTAAAAAACACCAGTGCGAAACCGTGTAAAAGACACATTCAAATTGGGATCTGATGCTAAAGTGAATACGCAAGTTTGCACGGCTAAATTAATTCAGGGAAAAACACTGACGAAATGGCGCAGTGAACTTGAATCTTGTGCCTAACTACACCGGCACAGATAAACACAGTGAATGTTCCTAAGACACAATAACGAGCGCCCCCTAACAAGGAACAAGTTAAGACACAACACAGGAAAGTTAAAAACAAAAAAAAAAACAAAACCGTTTATTTCCAAGTTGTCACATGAGATACATATGCCAACATATTGGCTTTTAAAAGTTCCTTAATATAAGACGTCCTAAAACAAAAGATCCATACGAGGAGTATTAATTGACAAACCATCCGAGGTGTAAAAATAGATAAGCCATACGAGGCATAATAATCGACAAACTATATGAGGTGTGCTAATAGATAAACTATCAGAGGTGTACAAATAGATAGACCATACGAGGCATATTAATAGACATAATATACGAGGCGTACTATAATAGACAAACCACACGTGGTGTGCTAATAGTCTAACAAAGTTCCATACGAGGAATACTAATTGACAAACCATACGAGGTGTACAAATAGATAAGCCGTACGAGGCATAATAATAGACAAACTATACGAGATGTAATATTAGACAATACTATCATAGGTGTACAGATAGATAGACCATACGAGGCATATTAATAGAAAAAAATATACGAGGCGTACTAATAGACAAACCATACGGGTCGTGCTAATAGTTTAACTCTGTCAAGGGTAGTTGAATGAGAAATGAGAAATATTATCTCTTGGATATTTTATATTCCAAGAGATTCCGGTACAGCGCATCTTGCCTTTTTCCTACTTCGATAATTTCAACTAAGAACTTGGCAGTTTCGAAGAATTCTTTAGTATTTTTCGAATTATTTATAAGATCATCGAAGTAGGAAAAATACAAAAAAAAACGCTACACCGTACTAGATTGAAACAACACCGTAAATGACAATCAAGTATTGAGAAAAGATAGTCTCGAAATCATTTGTAAAGAACATCGCGCAACACAGCACGCACATCTAGGAATGCGTAAACATACTTACACTCAAAATTGAAATGCATGGCTTGTTCGGCATACAAGTATAGAGATAATTTTTGCACGAGTGCTTTATTTCCTTTGTCTGTTTATACTTTTTAATTTCTTCTGTTCACAGAAATGCCATTCGGGGTCGTGATAGATCGATTTATAAATCATAAAGCAAGCGCAATCAATTTGTTTATTTCTGAAATTTGGTGCAGTGTTAACTGATCGCAGAGCTTTAGGTAAAATGTAATGTGTCTTGAGGTTTTGCTTTTTTATGCAAAAAGTAGAAATAGAAACCGATATATGTACATGTGCGCATATATGTGTGCGAAACGTGTGCATGTTTACACTGATACATAAACATTTATGTTTGCGTGCGCACACGTACACACTCACGCACACACCAACACACATATTCATATATATACGTATTGAAAACGAATATAAGAAAAATGCTAATAGACATGAAAAATAATCTTACTCTTTCAATATTTAAAATGACAGCCCAAGCTCTGATGAATCGTAAGAAATAACCTGAGGAAAGATAAGGAATAGAAAAGGACTTCGAAAAACGTATAAATGGAATGGTTTTTTAATTTCCTAAAGGAAATTTCAAGAAAACTCAAGTTACCGCTGAGGAACAACAAAAAAAAAACATATATCTTCAATATATCATATCATATATATCTTCTCGATATTCTCTGCAACATCATGCGGATACGGGTACATGTGTGGGAAATTCCACAACTTCATTTTCATTTTCAGTTTTCTTTTCATTAATAATCGACAAGGAACAAAGTCGTACAAGTTTTTAATATTTTATTAAGGAGCCGCACAAGGTAGTTTATACCTTTAGGCCTTCAGAGGTGAACACATCTGTTCATAAGTAGTTTCAAGTTTCAAGTTCAATAGTGTGCGACAGTTGCTCTTAGACAGTAGGAAGGATGCTTCGCAGCGTCAAGGCACGGAAACAACAACCGAGCGGCATCTCAGCAGGGCAGAGCAAGGTGTGCTTTAACAGAAACGTTGCCGCCAGAGCGTGAAGCCAGAGTAAGAGGCCACATGCCGACCTGAAGCGAAACAACAACAAGGTAAGTTCAGATTAGGTACAAAAGAACAAGACCAGACTCAAAAGTACCATTGTCAGAAAACAATTTCAGAATATCAATGTTGACGACACACCTACACGCACCCGCAAGGCCTAGGTGAAGTCGCACGTTAGAGGTGAGGAAGACGAGACGCTGGACTGAAGAAAGAAAACTGCCAGTGGAGTGCCCCCAGTGTCAATGGCACGGAACGTAGAAATCATACTGAAGACAAACAAAACCAAGTTAAACGAATGGTACAACCAAAATATCGAACAAATAGAGCAAACAAAAACAAACAAATCCAAATGAGTCAGAATCAATATAGACAAATTAAGCCTGCAATAACTCACCCAAGTTTATTGCCACACTTGGTGAGTATAATACCACTTTTAGAAGAATGTTAGGAAATTTAGAGGAAAACAGTCAAAGGCAGGTGTTCAGGTAAGGACAGAAAGAATAGTTCAAGGTTTTAATTCGGTTGAAAGTCATAGGCCCAGAGGAAATAAATTATTAAACAGCTCAAGGATGAGAGGTAGCGCATCCAAGTATTAGGAGCTGATGTTAAAGAATTTAGGTTCACTGAGATATGAGCAAAGCTCAATCTCTAATATAGTACGGCGAGATGCCGTTAGTTCAATTCAAGTTCAATGGGATTTGAGCAAAGCTCAATCCCTAACAGTAGCGGCACTATGCCGTCAATTCAATATTTAAATTTCAATGTTTAAAACCCTGAACACCTTTAAGAGATTTAAATAAACCCAAAAATAAGCAAAAACTGAATAACAGCCATAGTCACGCAAACATAAAAATAGTTGAAACACAGAAGCAGCAAGAAATTAGAGATACTTAGGTATTGTGGCAAATTAGAGGGTTGACACCGGGAGGACGACTCCAATGCAGCAACAGACCAGCGCTCACCTTAAATCCTAACTAAAAACTGAAAAACTCCACCGAAATTACTTCCCACTGACTGCAAACGATTGAAAACAACAGAAAGAAGCAAAGCGACTCGCCCAACTTCACGCCACGGTTCCGACTGACAAGTGCACCTCGCGAGCATGTGGGAGATTTTCCCACACACTCCCGGGGGCGGAAACTGATCAATTTAATTGATCCCTAATCCGCTCAAGACACCGCTCAGCCGCCACCCTTCTCGGCCTGGCCGCTTGCTCTGCAACACGAGAAGGAACATTAGGAGCCTGAAATTTTGTAATTTTATCAAGACTGAGTTCAAGAGGATACAATAACGAGATTGCGTAAACACCGGTAGTTTTATCGGGTCGCACAACCTCGACGGAACGAGTTTTTCCGTCGGTTCCAGTGAACAACTGGCTAACTCTACCCAACGACCACAGAGGCCTAGGTTTTGTCGTAGACGAGATAAGGACAATATCTCCAATTTTAATGGTATCTTCCCATTTAGGCTGATACACGTCTCTATTTGTTTCACGAAGCGAGAGCAAATATTCCTCGTACCAAAGTTGTTTAAACCTGTCTAAGGCGTCTTCTCGCAATTCCAAGGTCTTTTTCAACTCTTCTCTAGAAGGAAGGTTGGGTTCACCCGTTAAGGTTGAACCGAAGGAAAGACTAGAATTATCAGTAGCACCGAACTTCACAAACGAGTTTGGTGTAATGAAAGCCTGAGAAAGATCGTCAGTATTCAAGTAAGTTAAAGGCCTACTGTTAATAGCATTCTGAACATCGGCCAAAATTGTCAAAAAAGCGAAATATTCCATTTTACTTCGGCCAATGCACTTATAGAGACAACTCTTCACAACTTTAATTAACCTCTCCCATGCACTGCCATACCATGCCGAATACAAGGGAATTTTAATATGCTTTACGTTATTTTTAACCAAGTAATCCGAAATTAAATCGTTAGAACTAGATGAATTCAGCAAGTCGGCAGCTTGTTTAAACGAGGGTGCGTTATCGCTATATAACGCTGTAGGTACACCATACCTCGAGCTGAACCTTATGAAAGCTGAAAGAAAAGAGTTAGTGGTCATATCAGGCACAAGTTCTAAGTGAATGGCTCTGACGCTGAGACATGTAAAGATAATTAGATACATTTTAGTGCCAGTCTCGCCCAATTTTACGTTAAAGTGTCCAGTGAAGTCGACACCTACATGTTGGAAGGGCTTGATGAAGTTCACTTTTCCGCTGATGTAATCAGTGGGTTTAGGATAACGGAACGCTAGGGCATTGTATCTTTTACAAAGTATGCACTGTTTAAGAACAGCTTTGACCAACGGCCTGGGCCTTGGCAGCCAATAGCCCATGTTCCGCAGCGCGTTCAAGGTTGACGAGACACCCAAGTGCTTACATTTCTGATGACAATGTTCTATTACCAATTTAGTTAAGAAGCTGTCTCTGGAAAGAAGAATTGGGTTAGTAACATCGTACGATAAACTAATGCATTTTTGCAGACGACATTTGGATCGTAATAGGCCGTCATCATCTATGAACAAATTTAGATTTTCAACTAATGCGGGCGTAGCGACGCGGTCGGAGCCAGCAAGGAATTTTAATTCAGGTTCGAAATGTCGAGCCTGCTCTATTTTCAGCCAGTACAAGCGAGCTTTTGCTCTACATTCTAAGTAAGAGACTGACTCACGTCTGCAATTGCTTGCAAATTTGAATAGTTTGGCAGTTCCACTAATCAATTTGTCAAGGCTACTGTATTTATCAACAGGAAACACAGGCATTGCAATACCCTCTCTTTCTGCCTGAGCAGTACAGATAGCTACGTACTTGGATTTTACGGGCAGGCAATGGAGAGGAGATTCAGGCCAGATTATCTGATCATGAGACAAGAATTCAGGGCCATGCTTCCAAAGATTCAATTTTTTATTCAACTCTTTAATTGTCAGGCCTCTCGTCAGTAGGTCTGCTGGGTTCATTTCCGAAGGAACATATTTAAATTGACATTCAAGGCCATGTTGTTGCAAAATCAAGTCTCTAAATCTGAGAATGTCTTTAACTCTATTATTGGCGAAGAGATTCTTCGTCTTGACATGGCCATTAAAAATCCAAGAGAGCACAATTTGTGCATCAACACCAAAGGTTATGCTCGTTACTCGAGTGTTCAAGGATTTGAGCACATTAGGTAAACACTTCAAAGCAAGGAAGACAGCTAGAAGCTCTAGCGTAGGGAGAGACTTTGTTTTCATTGGGACAATTTTATTTTTAGAGAAAAGCAGATTAGAGCGATACGAGCCTCCGTCCGACACAACGGCGTAAATTGCACAACCGTAGTGAGTTTTGGAGGCATCTGTGAAAACTACCAAGCGCACGCTTTCACCGGAAGCGAACACCTGGCGTTCAAAGGCAAAGGAACCCAACTGCTCTAATTCCCGACGCAAGGAAAGCCACTTGGCCTTCAAGTCGTCTGGCAATTCCGCATCCCACGCGATTCCGAGCCTCCACATGTCCCTCATTAAGGTCTTTCCTTTTACAGTTATTGGGCTCATGAGACCTAAGGGGTCGAAACATTTAGCGATGCAAGAAAGCACGAATCTTTTGGTAATTTTAGGAGACTCTCTGTTCGAAGGCGGAAATGCAATTCGAATGCGGTCAGTTCCAGGACAATAATTATAGCCCAACACTTTCACCTCAGTATCTGCATGATCACTGGCTAAGCCATCTTGCAAGAAGGCGTTCTGCAATTGAGGGGCATTAGTACACCATGATCTAAGGTCAAAACCTCCCGACTTCATACGTTCAAGCGCAGTTGCGCAGATATTTTCAAGTTCTTTTTCATCGTTACCTGTAATAAAGAGATTATCTACATACATGCAATTAGTCAGGAAATGGTCACACATGTCGTCAGGAAATTTCTCAAGATGATGTTTAATGACATAATTTAAGATGAACGGACTTGCTATGAACCCGAAAACTATAGTAGTGTAACGGTAAAGGACCAATTTTCCCCCTCTTTTCCATAGCACACAGAATTTGTCACGGTCAGACTCAGAACTAAGCTTAATCTGAAGGAAAGCTTTCCTGATGTCAGAAAGCACAAGGTATTTATCTTTACGTAAATTAATTAACAAGTTGAACAGATCACTCATCAGATCAACCCCAGGAAAAGAAGCCTCATTAAGGGAAGGGCTATCATTGGTTTTTAAGGAACAGTTGAGGACAGGGCGCACTTTGGTTGTACTTGGGGAATCCCTAACGACTTCCCTGTGAGGAATAAAAACCCTCGCCCCAGTTCTAGAGGAATCCAAAGGAATTTCCTCAATGATGCCCTCTTCCAGCTGCTGCTGAAAGACTGCATCATATTCCCCATAAAGGCCCTTTTTCTCAAGTCTGTCAACTACTTTATTCAACACTGCTCTAGCTACAGCGAAATTATCAGGCACATCTGAGATTCTCTCATTCCATGGCAACTTTACGTGATACTTACCATCCGCAAACTGAATGTCATTTTTAAATTCTGCAACTTTCTCTTGGTCTGAGAGTGCAGCTGGTTCATCATTAGAAATGCCTATGGATTCTAGGCAAAAGATTTTATCTAGGTGACCTTCTACGCCACTCTCTTTCAAAATGCTATGAATTGGATCAGGTCGCGAAGCGGATGGATTGAGCACGAAATTGACAGTGGAACTCAAGGTTCCCAGAGAAGTTTGCATCTCTGCATAGAGAGAGGAAGCTTGATCTCTGGTCAAGAAGCCCTCAACGTGCCCAAATGGAATAATTCCATTACCGCAATGAAAAGCGGATCCCTTCATACAGGAAATCATTGTCAAGTTAGGTAAATACGGCAGGACATCAGTGCCAAGGACACCTTCAACATTAACCGTATCAGAGGTTTGCGACAGAAAGGAATCGAGCAAATTGTACCCAGTCGATAAGTTCGTGACAGCTTTACCTAAATAAGCAACGTCTAACGACAATTTTAACGAGTCATCGACAAGAATGGGCAATTGCACTTTCGTGTCTGGGGAAAATTCCAGACCCAAACTAACCTCAGAGAACTCTTTCGTTCCTTTCTCTAGGAATGTATTAACACTGTAAGTCATTGTTTGACGGCCTGGAGGAAAGTTCATTTCATCAAGAACGGTACCACTAATATAGGACCTCTGGGAGCCAGTGTCCAGCAAGAAACGCACAGGAGTAGCAATATTGCCACGACTCACGTTAAGAGAAATCGTGGGCAAGATATACAGCGATTTTGACTCGACTGACGAGTTCAGGCACAAATTAGTTTTAAGGTCACGAAACTTCCCTCTAGGGCACAAGGCTGCAATGTGTGAATTACGCTTACACAAAGAGCATTCAAAGTCAAGTTTCCCGGGACACTTCTCCCTGGTATGCTTCGTGCTGGTACACTGGCCACAAATTTTAAGTTCATTACACCTATCTACTCTACTCTGGTAAGAAGGATAGGCTTCACAGTGAAGCATGTTATGGCTCATGCTTGAGCAAAATTTACAGGTTCTCTTATCAAAGGTAGACAAAGTTGAATTAGCAAACACCTGTCTAGGTGGGAGAAACTTCGGTTTCACTCCAGCATCAACCCTAGTACTCGATTCACGAGTAGTTTTATCGGTTGATTTAAGAAAAGGAGTACTTTTAATTCGGAGAGTTTCGATAACCGAAACGTAGTTGTCAAAAACGTCTGTTAGAGACGGATAGTTATTGTCTAACTTTGTGACCAACGCATGCTTGAAGGGATTAGGTAATTTGGCGAAAATGATATTGCTGACTACGATACCTGCTACACGTTCTCCTAAGATATCACAATCGTTTACACGCAAATCCGCCAAAATACTTCTCACCTCACTCAAGAACATTTTAGTTTCTTCAAATGAAGAATCAAATTTACATTTTAAATTTACTAGTTTTATGCACAATTTATTCACTAGGGCATCCTTATTCAAAAATTCTTTTTCCAGTAGCTCTAGAGCAACACAGTAATTCTCGTCGGTAATGCTTAGATGCTCAACAAGCTTAAGGGCATAACCCGACAAGAAACTTTTTAGGTAAGTCAGCTTTGATGAGGAAGACAAATTGTCACGATGGCCGACGGCATCATTGAATTGAGTTAAAAATGAGAAGTACTTCATATGGGCTGCCCCTTCCCCATTGAAAGTTCCACATTTTAATTCAGGTAATTTAACCTCTTGCACAAACTGCCGTGGCGTACTAGACGACTCTGTTTTGGTACTGGCTTCCAAGTCATTCATCATTACTTTCAATTTGCATTCGACATCGGATGCGTAGTCAAATTGACTTGAAGCTTCTACCTCTACGGAGTCCCCATCCACCGAACTAGACAGCATTTCATCTATAATTTTCTCGTCAAAAGCTCTCACCTGATCCAGAGACCGCCGGATCTCTTCACAGCAGATGCGGAGATGCACAGCGTCCCGGTCCGTCACAGCCAGCGCGGCACGCTGGAGGCCCCTGGTGATCTTGGCGCGGTACACGCTACGCTGTTTCGCTAGGGAGGGCTTGGTCATGGTTACGGATTACACAGAAAGGAGATAGATAAGATAGATGATAGTCAAAGCGAAGCAAGAGGAAGTTAAAGTTTATCGAGCAACCGTCTTGTCAATAAACTTGGTATTAAATTGTGGGAAATTCCACAACTTCATTTTCATTTTCAGTTTTCTTTTCATTAATAATCGACAAGGAACAAAGTTGTACAAGTTTTTAATATTTTATTAAGGAGCCGCACAAGGTAGTTTATACCTTTAGGCCTTCAGAGGTGAACACATCTGTTCATAAGTAGTTTTAAGTTTCAAGTTTCAAGTTCAATAGTGTGCGACAGTTGCTCTAAGACAGTAGGAAGGATGCTTCGCAGCGTCAAGGCACGGAAACAACAACCGAGCGGCATCTCAGCAGGGCAGAGCAAGGTGTGCTTTAACAGAAACGTTGCCGCCAGAGCGTGAAGCCAGAGTAAGAGGCCACATGCCGACCTGAAGCAAAACAACAACAAGGTAAGTTCAGATTAGGTACAAAAGAACAAGACCAGACTCAAAAGTACCATTGTCAGAAAACAATTTCAGAATATCAATGTTGACGACACACCTACACGCACCCGCAAGGCCTAGGTGAAGTCGCACGTTAGAGGTGAGGAAGACGAGACGCTGGACTGAAGAAAGAAAACTGCCAGTGGAGTGCCCCCAGTGTCAATGGCACGGAACGTAGAAATCATACTGAAGACAAACAAAACCAAGTTAAACGAATGGTACAACCAAAATATCGAACAAATAAAGCAAACAAAAACAAACAAATCCAAATGAGTCAGAATCAATATAGACAAATTAAGCCTGCAATAACTCACCCAAGTTTATTGCCACACTTGGTGAGTATAATCCCACTTTTAGAAGAATGTTAGGAAATTTAGAGGAAAACAGTCAAAGGCAGGTGTTCAGGTAAGGACAGAAAGAATAGTTCAAGGTTTTAATTCGGTTGAAAGTCATAGGCCCAGAGGAAATAAATTATTAAACAGCTCAAGGATGAGAGGTAGCGCATCCAAGTATTAGGAGCTGATGTTAAAGAATTTAGGTTCACTGAGATATGAGCAAAGCTCAATCTCTAATATAGTACGGCGAGATGCCGTTAGTTCAATTCAAGTTCAATGGGATTTGAGCAAAGCTCAATCCCTAACAGTAGCGGCACTATGCCGTCAATTCAATATTTAAATTTCAATGTTTAAAACCCTGAACACCTTTAAGAGATTTAAATAAACCCAAAAATAAGCAAAAACTGAATAACAGCCACAGTCACGCAAACATAAAAATAGTTGAAACACAGAAGCAGCAAGAAATTAGAGATACTTAGGTATTGTGGCAAATTAGAGGGTTGACACCGGGAGGACGACTCCAATGCAGCAACAGACCAGCGCTCACCTTAAATCCTAACTAAAAACTGAAAAACTCCACCGAAATTACTTCCCACTGACTGCAAACGATTGAAAACAACAGAAAGAAGCAAAGCGACTCGCCCAACTTCACGCCACGGTTCCGACTGACAAGTGCACCTCGCGAGCATGTGGGAGATTTTCCCACACATGGGATAAAATGGAGATACAGTGTAGGCCAGTTACCGCTCATGATTGACAAATATCTACAAAATTTTGGCAGAAATGCGCAAACAAACATATACTCAACATCAAAATTTGCTTGTACAACATACGGACAGAAAGATAATTTTACCACGATTCATACGCTCAAATTACGATTAATTTCATTAATTGTATTTGTCATTAATCCGATTCACAGAGACGTCCTCTGGAGTAAGTGGGAGATCTATTTTTGAATCATTTCGCTAGTGCAATAAAATTTATTAACCGGATGGTTTTTGTGTAAAGAAATGAAATAGAAACATGTATATCTATTTATGTAGATATATATATACCTATATACGTACACACACATATTAATATATGTACTTATTGAGAATGAAATATAAGAAAAAAATACAAATATAAAATAAGAGGATAGAAACAACCTACCATCTATTACACCGATAATGACAGTTGAGCTCATTGTAATCCTAAGAAATTATTCGAAAAAAAACTAAAAGGAAAAGATGACTTCGGAAAACGTAAAATGAACTGGTTTTTAGTTTCTTCATAGAAATTTTAAAGAAAACTCAGGTTACAGTCAAGAAACAACACAACTCTTCAGCATTATACAGACATGTGTACATGGGATAAAATGGAGAAACTTTGTGGCCGGATATCATATTTGAGTGGAGAATATTTACAAAATTTGGCACATATAGGTAGATTAAGCAATGGTCCAAAGTGATAATTTTGATAACACAAATTAACAGTTTTTTCGATTTTAAAGTTTAGTGCTGGTGTGCACTGAACGCACGGAAATATATTAAAAGACTAAATGAAAATGCTGAAATTAACCCCTCCCACCAGCTCAGCCGAAATCGATTGAAAACATCTTCGAGAATGATTTTGAAATAGCGAGACAACGTTAGCCAAAATTTAATTCATTATAAACTTTGCATAACTTTGCCAAAATTTGCATAACTTTGCCAAAAACTTTGCCAAAATTTAATTCATTATAAACTTTGCACAATCCTCACATTTATAAACCTGTATATTGGTGTACACACAAAATGTATTTCAGAGTATGTTTTCCATACGGATGTTAAATATTAACACAGAGAAGAAAAAATAACAAAATAAAGATGAGGAAATACTCCTAATTATGGAAAAAACGTTCATTCTGCTGTATTGAACTCACGGCTGGGGTGCTCATTATTGTCGACAGAAATAGTTAAGATGAATGCACGAATGGCTTAGCAAACGTAAAATGAAATAGTTTCTAATTTTCTAACAGAAATTTCAGGAAAATTAGAATTTCTGGTAAATGGGAAATTCACACCGAAATGCTGCAGGTCTATAGAGATGCAAAATGACGTGACACATTTACTCTAAATTCTTTTACAGTTTTAGAGTTTTTGATATGCTGGGGAAGCTTGTTCCACAAAAAAGCTCCAGAAACTGAGAGAGCTTTTTGTCCCACGTTAGATGAACGGTAACTGACTAAAACATCATTCCTCCGATTTGGTTTTTTGTTTGGGATATTAGATGGAAAAAATTTTACCACCTCTGCATTACTTTGTGGGAGGTACAGAGAGGAGAACACTCGTCGAGCTTTTTGGATCATGAATCTGTTCGGTATTGGGATCCAGTCGAGTTTTCTTAAAAGAGGGGTGACATGATCGTATTTATTGAAATTTCCTTTGCACACCACTTTGGCGGCGAAGTTTAGACATTTTTGCAACTCTTCCTGACGATATTGAGGTAAATTTCCCCATACAAGACTGCAGTATTCCAGGCGCGATAAAACTAAAGACTGAATCACTAACAATCTAGATTTTTCGTCAAGTGTGTTCTTAATGCGATGAAAGAACATTAAGGTTCCGTTTATTTTGTTGCACATTGTTTCGACGTGTGAATTGAAAGTCATATTTTTGTCAAACCAAACACCCAGATTTTTTACCGTCTCTACTGGTTCAATTGTATCGTCTCCAAATGTTAGCTTGAATGGTGGTAAATTTTTAGTCGCATTCTGTGATCCAAAAATAATGCATTGCGTTTTACTTGCGTTAAGTTTGAGGCCATTATGGTCATACCACAATTTAAGGTTTCTCAGAAGGTTTTCAGCGTTGGCTTGTGTTTCTTTTAAATCTGCTGTTGAGCTTGTCATGGCAATTTGTACGTCGTCAGCATACATTGAGATTTTTGTATTTGCCGGCATGGTGGGGAAATCATTGATGAAGGTTGAAAATAAGAGCGGGCCGATGATTGAACCTTGAGGAACGCCAAAATTGTTTGGTATGAATGATGACATTTTGTTATTCAAGCACACTGCATGAGAGCGGTTTAGTAGGTAGCTTTCAAACCATTGAGTGTCAATTCTGAGGTTTGAAATTTTTTGTAGAAGTTTCTTATGCTCAACACTGTCAAAAGTTTTGGAGAAATCAAGCAATAGTAAGAGTTAGTTTTTTTTGGTCAATATTATTGTAAATTTTTTCTGTTATGTTTAACAGGGCGTCCTGAGTACTGGTATTCCTTCTGTAAGCATATTGATTGCGATGCAGTAGATGTGACTCGTCTATGTAAGACGAGAGCTGGTTTGTTATTACTTTTTCTAATATTTTGGACATAACAGGCAGGAGACTGATTGGTCTGTAGTTTGACGCTATGTCGATATCACCAGATTTATGTAATGGCTTAATAATGGATAATTTCCATTGGTCGGGAAACTTGTTTGTGGCTATAGATGTATTTATTATCAAACGAATGAGGGGTGCTGTGACAGGGAAGCTGTCTTTTATATGTTGGAGGCTTATGCCATCATGTCCAGTCGCTTTGGTATTCTTAAGTGAGTATAAGATTTTTCGTAACTCTATGACGCTAACCGGCTTTGGTCTCCATTTGTTTCTACTATTTGGGGATGATACATCGCTCGGATTTGCTCCTGTAGATGTGTCTGAAACTGTCCTGGATACTTCATAGAAAAACATCTTCGCCAACTTTTGAGAAGAAAGTATTAAAGTCATTAGCCATTTTTGAGGGGTTGTCGAAAGTGCTTTTGCACTCCGAGTTTTTATACTGAGCAACTTCTCTAATGATTTCCCAAGTTCTTTTTGGGTTTTGTTTTGCAGCCAAGAGTTCTTTGTGGAAGTAGTCCCGTTTTGCTTCCTTAACTTTTCTTCGTAGGATCTTCTCATGATCTTTATATAATTTTCGACGCGTACTGTCTGATTTATTCAGTTTGTACTCACGCTGCAAATTTCTTTTAGCTCTGCTCAACTGTTTTATCTCATCTGTTATCCATTTAGAAATTCTTGGCTTAACTTTCTTCGTAGTGAAAGGTGTGCATTCGTTAAGAGCCGATACGAAATTTTCGTTGAAAAGCGAAACTTGTAAATTGACATCATCGGTGTTTTCCATGCCTTGAAATTCACTCCATCTGTCTAATAGCTTTTCTTGAAATATTTCAGGGGAGTAGTGGTTTTTCATGCGATATGAAATGTAACTAGATTTCTGTTTCTCTTTTGCAATATTTATTTGGCATTCTACCGAATGGTGATCAGAAAAGGACGGTAAGATTTCTGTGCTGAGTACTGCTTGGGGATTGTTTGTAATTGCTAGGTCAAGAAGAGTTTTGGAAGCGTTGGTAATTCGCGTTGGTTCTTGGACCATTTGAGAAAGATTAAGTCTGTGCAGCATCTTGCTTAGATTATTGTTTTTATTTGTCAGATCTACGTTAAAATCTCCGAAAACATAGAAAGATTTTTTGGCTGCAGAGATTAATTTAAACGTATTTTCAATGAAATCTAATGTTGGACGTAGAGATGCTGACGGATGTCTGTAAAGACTGCCGATAATGAAAGACTTGTGTTTGTTTACCTGAACATTGAGCCAAACCATTTCTATGTCTTCGCATTTTTCTTTTATCGGAAATAAGGATGTAGAGTAGACATCTTTGATGGAAATGCATGAACCGCTACCTCTATTACTCTTGACTCCGTCATAACGGTACAATGTGTACCCGGCAATGCTGAGATATGAGCTTTCGACTCGTGAATCGAACCATGTTTCAGATACGCATAAAATATCGATATTGTTAGTGATCAACATTACTCGTACGTCATCCATTTTACCATTGAGACTGCGAGCATTTATGTGTAATATTTTGATGTTATTTATCTCAATAGGCAGATCTTTAGTGGAGTTATTGCATTTTTTAGGTCTAGCAGGGCATTTGGTATTCGTCCTTAGGTCTTTATTGCCGCGTTCATTGTTTGTGATTTCAGCTTCAAATTCAATTTGATCAATGTTATTTAGTCACAAGATGGGGGAGGGAGCAACACGATTTTCATCACGCATTTTCAAGAGGGCGCTATAGTGGTCCTGTTTCCGGTGTATGTTTACCGGAGGACAGTTTATCAGAGCATTTGATGTAGGGGAGATTGTCGTCTTCCAAATCCCATTTTCTCTTTCATCAAATACGTGAATTGGTGTTCTCGTCACATTAGAAAGTATTTGGGGTATGAGGTCTCCAACTGCGTGATCGAAGACTTTTCTATTGATGTATTTATCGATGAGTTGTTCGAAACTGCCACTGTTCTTGTCAACGAATTTTGCATACTGGTCCTTGTTTCTGGAGCTCTCAGTTTTGATGGCTATTTTCAGAGATGTATAATCCCATTTCGATCGTTGTTGTGAAGCAAGCTGCGTCGTTACGGCGTGGAGGAGACAGTGTCCGTCACCTACAGTGTAAGCAGGCTCCATTTTGAGCGATCGTTTCAAGTCGTCCAGTGTGTTTGCAACGCGTGTGCAAATTTGATTCACTGTTGGTTTTGCGGTAGCAGTATCGGTTTGATCGTTCAACGGAGGCCTGGCAGAGGCAACAGATTTTTTTTGAATGATTTGATTTTTTTTGGAATAGTTTTGAATATCGTTATTAGCTTGACTTTCCTCGGTTCCTGCGTACTCACTGGAAAGTTGAGAATTGGTTGAAAAGAAGGGCATGTCGCAATCACTATTTGTGTCTGTTGCAAGTAACGCAAATTTATTTTTCGTACTGACATTATATTTGTCTGAGATCGAGTCAGGGAAAGGCTCAGGCTTATTCATGTTCCTCATGTTGTGGGTGGGTGAGTTACTCAGAGCTCTGCTTGATGACGCAATAAATTTTGAAGGATTTGGAGTACCATGTGCAGCGATGTGCATAGGCTTATATTCTTTTCCAAAGTTTAAAGTGAGACTATTTGTCTCTTTCCGTGAAGTTTTCGATTCATTGGAATGACCTACAATTCCAATTATTGCTTGACATTTGTTAAAATGAGGACAATATGGCACGGTGATTCGCAATGTTGATTTCATTGAAAGTTGTCCAAGAAAACAGAAGTTTTCTGCCTGGGTACGAGGCCGTTGAATGTTATTGAGTGCGTCACCATTTTCATTATCTGGGTAAGTTTGAAATTGAATCAAGTTTAAACCCAGGTTTTTGCAGAAATTCATCGCTTTGTTGAATTCTTTCGCACTGCAAGCATTGGCGATATAAATAGTAGAAAGTGCGTACTTCCTTACAATTTGTTGTTTGATTCGAGCAAGGTCTGAGGGAGAGTAGCAGAGACCATCAAAACTTAGTATATAATTTTTAAATCTAGGCATGCAATTTATAGCATGGAGAAGGTCGTCGAAGCGCCCAGATGGAACAGTTTTGATCCAGCAAGAGCGATCGATGTCCTTCCTTCTGATCGTGCTTAGGATATTGTCACCTAGCAGCAGAGTATCGTAAGGTTCTCGACAATTGGAGTCGACTTCACAAGAGATACTAGCAGGTACCGCAGTTGCAAGGTCATGAGAACTTATATGTGAATTTAAAGCAAAAAGTTGCTCGGTTAAGTTCTGAATGTTTGATACTGTAGAGAAAATCGACGACGGGCTAGGAGGCTCACGTTGTCTTAGGGATTTATTGAAAAACGCTGCTGTTAGAGACAAATTGTGAATAATTTCATGAATTTTTTGAGAACTTGTGATTTGAAGCGGGTGCAAGTAGCCATTTAAAGAAGTAACAGTGTTTCTTCTATTGCTCTGTACTGGAAATTTCATTTTGTTCTCACAGCTTGCGCTCTGGGGTAATTTACTGCCAGTATCGGTTTGTGCGCGAATATTATCGAACATATAATCTGGAGAATGAGGAGAGTCTACCACGCTTGAAATGTCCTTATTAATAACAACTATTCTGTCTTGTACCACTGATGAGGATGGCGTTTGTGTCCCCGTCGCTGGCGGACAGTTTGGAGCGTTGTTGTTGACGCAGAGCTGGGGAGCTGGCACGCTGTTATGCTTGTTCAGATGAGGAGCAGCAGTTGGTTGTGGTGCTGCGGCTGAGACTTCACTGCTTCGAACCTTCAAATGATTACTGGAGGTTTGGCAGATATGTTTTCCCTCGTCCTGCGATATTGGTTGCATAGTCTTCACTGACGTTGCTTCGGAAGGTGACACACATTCTCTGACGGAGTTACTGGCAGCGGTTAGCAAGTCTCCTGCGTTTTGAGCATTAGAATCTTGTGAGTGAGAGGATGTAGGTTTCCTACTTGCAGGCACTTTGCTTGGTAAGGTCGTATTTTTGCCCCTGAAAGAACCATTTTTCCGGGATGTTGTGTAGGGCAACATCTGTGCAGAGAACGGCACTTTCCGGCCTGCGTAGCGAGTCTCGTAGTGATGCATTTTGCGTTATATTTGCATAGCTATGACTGAATTATGAGAACGATGTAGTTTTTGTATATGTATCGCTGATTTTACCTCGCTCAGCAAGTATTTTATGAAAAGTGAGGTAAATCCAAGCCGTTCATCGAGGTATTTAAGCTCACAGCTGAGAGAAGAGGGGTTGCCCTTTAATGCTGGAGGACAGAGGCGAGGAACTGGGAGGCTTGGGGTTGGCCGCAAACAATGACATGCAATTTTGCATTTTGTACGACTAGGTCACAGTCTCTGACACGAGTCGTGATTTTTTTTTTCTTTTTTTGGCCGAGAGTTTCTTCCTATTTGAGGGACGTTTTAATTATTCAACAGAATGAGATCTGGTACAAAATGTGATATGATGATATTGAGGGACAGCACAATTTTTAAATTTTAGTTTCATTGATTATAAAGAAAGCGTATCTTAGTATTCAGCCTCATCTTCAGTCTTTTCTTTCGTTCGGATGGGCTTCCTTTCGCTGCGGTAATTTTGCAGGAAATTTTGCAGGATCAAGAAACACATCGTCAGTAGGATGACTAACGCTTTTAGTGAGAACATATTTGAATTACAAATTCAAGGTTAGGTGCACTTTTTATAGTATTTTCCCTGGTGATTGTAAATGTTTTTCAACTTCTCGTTCACCCGTTGTTCTTACTGGTAGCTCACTTCAAACTTTCTGTGTATTCAAACTATTCGGTGTCAGTAGTGAAACGGAGGTACGAAACACAATAATTCTTTCGTGCACATTTGCCGTCTCGGCCACGTAGGAAGTGAACAAAAACTTAACTGAGAGGTTTGACATTACCAAAAATTGATCAAAAACAAACGTAATTTCTTTGGTTGCTTGAAGCGGAAAAGTCCAGGTTTTGCTATGCTCTGAAACGGTTAGAGGACGGGAGGTAGGTGTACGGGAAAGGGGGGGGGGAGGGTGCGGGCGCGGTGAGGGGAGACTGAGGGAACAAGGCCACTTCACACTTCACTCAGGCCTATCGTTCGAGACCAAGCTGAGCACACCATTTCACACCCCTTGCCAGCACGTCTTCGTTGGCTTTTCATTTAAAGTGCACTGATTTAAGTAGAAATAAGACAAAAGTTATTTTTTCCTTTTCGCAGTTCCACAGGTAGCAAACACATTCACTGATAGTATAATTTTTACGCATGGCTAGGTTATTTTCCCCTTGCAATTTCAACAATTACCGCACCATTTCCCCGCACGTCCGACCGCGACCGAGTCCGACGAAAGAACCATAATAAGACATAATACCACTTAACATTAACACTTGATACTTACAATTGCCCGCTCTGGGCCCAAGCACTATTCAGGAGGATCTGTACGAGAATGACGACTCTGCCTGAAAAGTCGGCCTTATATGCTCTTTTGAGCGGAAGCTTGCGAAATGGTTCTGCGCGAATGTTTCCAACGGAAGTGACTGACGGAACCGTGATCGGCAAATATTTCGAAACACATTTTTGGTAAAGTTTTGAGTTTAATCGAATTAATTTGGTCTTGTAAAATTATAAAAATAATTACATTTGTATAATTTAATTTTAGGATGTTAGTTTTTTAATATTTTATGAAATTAGGCTGAAGTGCGGCTGAGGGCGATCACTACAGCTACCCTCCCCCCAAAGGAGACCGAAAGGTCTGGTAGCAGTGAAGCTGTTACTTGTAAGGTGCAAGTCAGAAATACGAGGGAGAGATCCCAAAAGATGCTTTGACAGAGGAAAATAGATGAAAATAGTGGAAGGTTAACTCTGGAACTATGAAAGTTTCAGCTCGGATCCCCAACTGGGACCATAAAAAAATCTGTGAGGTTAGCATCACTGGGCATACGGTGCCAGAGTATCCGCCGAAATGGAGGCGCCCGAATTACCTGATTCCGACTGCGTTCTTTGAACGGTGTAACGGGGAATCTAGAATTGGTCGACTTCCACGACTTTAGAAAATTCAAAGTGAACTAAGACGTACGAATTCGTTGGCTCGACAGGTGTTGACCTGAGGCGAAGTCGCAGTCTAGGTTTTTATAGTATGCCATAGTACAAAAAAATCAGTTCCTTCCCTCCCAAAACACATATGCCGGTTACAACGGCAATTGTGCGACGTGAGTCGTTTGTACAACCACCCTAGTCAACGTGCGTGCTCCTCAGGCGTCCCCAAGGCTACCAACACACCGACCAGGCAGCAATACAAAAAATGGAAGATCGGGTAAGAGCTTGGTATTTGGGATACAGAGGAACCTACAAAAGACCAACGGTGCACACCCGGCAGTCCTTTGCAACGATCGCAGCGTTGAAATTTATGGTTGGGGAACATATTTGAAAAAAATAAGTCAATTGCTCAGAATGACAAGTTGGTGTTTCGTGCACGTTATTTAATTTGGTGCTTCAGTAGCAATGGTGCTGCAGTAGCAATGGAAATTGCGAAGGTTATTAGTAAGGAGCTTCAGTAGCAATGGAAAAATAATCCTAGAAGGTCTCCTATGGTTTGCTTCAGTAGCAATGGAAATGCATGAAGAGTTTTGTAAAAGGTGGCTTCAGTAGCAATGGAAAAACATGAAGAATTTGTTAAAATAGGCTGCAGTAGCAATAACTTATTATTAGGGAAGAGTTTTAGAGAGGAAAAACTATGTTTGATTATTGAGAATTAGAGAAAAAGGGTGGAAAGGAACACTACCTCCTCCAAGGTTCAACATGCAACAGCTGCAAACAGCCTCGACATGCGCTCAAAAACCTCCAGATGATGGCTGCGGCAATTCAATTGTTTGATTATTTATCTAGCTCTGGTATGAATTCTGGTCACCAATATGAACTTCTCCCAAGTGGGGAAGTTGTTTAAAAGATGATTTGCGATGCAAGCTTTAAGATAATCTGTTAGAATGGGTTGATTCAAGATTGATTAATAGGCAAGGTTGGTGTTCTTTGAATAAGGGCCACCAGTTGCCATCGAACGGCAACACTTAATTAATAAACTAATGACTTAATCTGACTCAGAAGGAGTTATGTGACGGTATTCGGGTTGCTCTCCTGGCACCTAATTTTCATTTGCACGGTTGACCTCTGCAGGACAATGAAAGGACTGTTATACTCTCGCCTGATGTTTATTAGTTGACTCTGAATGCCGTGACTACGGCAGCAGTGGGGGGGATCCACTTCTTGAGGAAGAAGGTCCGGGTCCCGAGAGTTGACGCACTCCAGCAGTGCCGTGGCTCGAGGGAATCCGGGGTGGATCCCGGCGAGAGTGGATTTGTTAGTGTAATATTCCGCAGGTGCGGTAACAGTTTGTATTGTGAGGTATCTCGAAGGAGGCAGTAATTTCTGCTAGTGCCTTGTGGCTTGAGTGGTTGATTGGTAGCCGTGTGGCTTAGTTGGGTTAATAGCCGCGTGGCTTAGTTGGGTTGATAGCCGTGTGGCTAATAGAGTTTTGAGGGATGTTGATTGAATGTTGGTGGTGATTGTTTGTGTGTCGGCTTCCCAGGATCTTCAGAGAATGAAACCGAGCTGTACACACTTTGGATGATTTGAGACGAGTGACGCTAGTGCGAGTGAAAATGTTGCCGACACGCCGACATGGAGGGTTTCGTTACAACGCAAAAGTGATTTCTTAGGGATTGAATTTTTCAGTACACAATTTTAATAGAATTGAGGATAGAAGTTAATTAATTTCGTAATGAAATTTTATTCTAATGGTTGAATTTATTTTACTGAATTTTTAAATGATTATTTTGAGAATTTCCGAAATTTGTACTGAGTTGCGTGCCGAAGGTTCGCTACAGATATCTCAACATGACTTAGCGTGAATATTGCACGCCACGTGCATTTCGTGTGTCAATAATTTATATTAGATATTCAACTACGTCCTTTCCCTTACTGAAAGTTATACATTTTGCAGCGGTCATATTGATATTGAAATTCGTTCATAAAATACTCGTGAGAGAGCACGACAGAACTGCTGGCGTCTTTGTTGCCGGTGTCTTTGTTTTCCAAAATGGCAAAGCACAGACTGCCGTCTCGTGTCATGACTCTGTGATTTAAAATCGTACTTTACGCATTATGGAATGATACTCTTTTTTACAACATATGTGCAGTAGTTTTTCTGAAGCGTGTTTGACGTACAATAATAATTGGAAATGCCTTTTAATAATTTCGTACGTATTATAGAGTACAAAAATTATTCATGCATATGCCTGCTAAAGTTTTAGTTTTTCTTCATCGTTTATTACTCCTTAAATCTTGCGTTTAATCGCATTTATTTCCAATATAAATCACTAACAACAAAATAAAATCAAATTATCCTTATTCTTGCGGCAGAAATACATACTAGCCTCTGCCATCGTAAACGAGTACTTCTCGCATACAAAAATACTTCATGAACGCTCACGATGTAGGCCGGCGGTTTATTGCAAATGGCGTAACGTAAAAACCGCCGGGTCATTGTCACCTTGATTTTCATGTTTCGTCTTGCGAAATATTTTCTTTCTGTGCAAGCAATACGTTTAGTGTTTCTTTTCTCAGGTAGATATTATTCCTTATTTTTTATCAATGATGCTTGTCAGTGTTTTTCAGTATTAGTGATCTTAATGAAAGTTAGGATTTTTTTTCCCTGTTATTTCTTGTACGGATATAGGGATGTTCTAGAGTACTGAAAAAGCATTAATTCTCATTCTATGCAATTTTAGTTGTTGTATGTCTTTTCTTTATGCTTCATGAATCATGTGTTATTAAGTCATGTGTTTTTCCATAACTCCATAAATTTAATCACCGATATTACTGCCTTAAAAATCACGAGATTTACTGTCCTGCAGATTCTTGCAAAAGTTGCAGTTTTGTGGATATTTCATGATATTCCGTAGATCTTGTGCTTAATTGCATGTGGTTTCGGTAATGAATAACGATTATCATTACCGGAAGTTCTTAAACCTCATGCTCTGATATTAAAGCCAAAGGCATTAGTGAACAAGCTTGCTAGCTACAAAAATCTGTCCTATCTCCTGAGTTTGACAAAAAGAGAACAACTTAATTAGCTCGTGTCGGATCTGTAGGATTTCTCAGAGTTCTGCTTTGTGGGATGTTTATCATTTACGATGTTGGGGACTGTCAGTGGTGGAATTTTTCCTTGATATCTCCTGGGACTGCTCATCCAGCGTTTCGAATTTTTGCAGGACCTCAACGACATCAACAAACACCACAAAAACATCCATCCCTGGGCCTTTAGTTTTCGGAATTTAGCTTTGCCTTTAACTTGCCTCTAGCCTTGTATATTATCGAATTACTGGCTAAATGGTAAGCTGCTTCCAGCCACGGACATTTTTCGTCAGTGTACAATGATCTTAAATTAATAACCAATTAAGATCTATTATCACCTTCAATCTCTGCTCAAATTGATATCATTCGCCTGCTCAAATTACGCAGGTTTTGAGCGTACCCCTGAAATAACATGGATTTCTCTTGCCTACTAAATTGCCCCACTCAGTAAGTGAATCCCATAAGTCGCCACACACACACACACACACACCGTCGACTTCGTCACTCTCCGGAGCCTTTCGCCTGCACGGACTGCCAACCATCTTCAGCCAAGTTCTTCAGAAAGCAAGACTCGGCGGTCCTTTCCGGCTCCTTCAAATAAACCAGAGACAAACAAGCTGAGTGCCCGCCTTATTACCCTTCTCTCATGGTTAACAAATACTTATCGAGACACGTTTAGCGTTTGGCCATACCCACGGCCAAACCTAACACCAGTTAAGTTGTGGTGCCTAGTAAAATTCTAAATATATTGTAATGAATTATATATTAAAACTAAAGTGTCGATGTCGATTCAAATTTCACTTTATTGACACAAAAAAAATATATTTCACAAGCGCCTCGCGCATCGAAATACTAAAGGCTCTATGGCAACATTTTGCCAAGGCCGACCGTCAGGCACTCAGGCTGTAGACACCAGCCCATTTGCCTAGCTACTACGTCAAGATGTAGACGTCTTTATTCCCCACTTGAACCGTCTGGGTGAGTGTCTATTTTCTGCCAGTGTTCAATTATTGTGTTGATGGAATAACTACTACTTCTCGTGCCTTGTGTTTTGTGTTAAATTTAGATTTCTATGATGCATTGAGAATTTTAGATAAAATAACCTAATTATTGCTCTATATAATTAGTGATTGCTGGTGTGACAAAAGATATTACTTTGAGTTTTGATAATGAACTTAAAATGATGTCGTCCATAGTCGTTATAGTCATTTCTTTTAAATCTTTTGTGCCTAGAGGCAGTATAATAATTGCATTAGGCGTGTCAACGTGCTAGAAATATGTCTTTACAAGTGTATTAACGTAGACCGTTTTTATAGGTCTACCCCGTGCAACCCCCTTTCCCCTTTACATACACATAACTTTTATCTTGCTCATTCTAGACTCCTTTTCCCTTCCCTCTTTTACATCTATATCGTTGATATCATTTACCTTCTAGATTGGACATCCTTTACCTTAATCAGGGCTACTCACTTCGAGATACTCCCACAAATAGTTTAGCTTATTTTCGCACGCTCGCCCTGCGTTGAGTTAAGCGCCATAAACACGACACCCTGCCACTTAGGATTGATTTCCACGTAATTATTAAATAAATACCGCGAGCGTCTCTGCCTATTAATATCCCTCCAATAGGCCTAGTACTAATTTCCTTCGATAAACTCGCGAGGAAGTACCAACAGAAAATAACGGTACCCCCATAAAGTTATGCCCTTGGCAAGGCAAATAGATATAAGTTTACAAATGGCCGCCAGTAACTCAAAAGGAGTAGGGGTCCGGATGCGCACCTGACGTCATATAGAAGCTATTCAACAGCCATCACTTGAAGGTAAATGAAAGGAATTCGCTCGCCTTTCAAAAGTTTATTGGAGGTTGATGAGTTGAAGTCGTAACTCTTGATTCTTGATTCTTCAAGGAGTCGTTTGGGTCCATTCTTGGTTGTAGAACTTTAATGTTCTAGTTTGCTGGTTAAAGGTTGAGAATTTGATTGATTTTAAATTGAACAATGTTCCGTGATAATTTGAGGTCACCAGATGCCTGGGAAGGCATCAATATTGAATGAATTGATATGGCCGCTTGCTCAGAAGAAGTAGGGTCCGGACGCAGTATTTTCAAGCGTCAAATAATCAAACAGGCAATCTTATAAAAAACACAAATCGAACCATCACTTAGGGGTGATTGAAACTAGATAGCCTCGCCTTTGCGTTTATTAAGGTTGAGGTTGGACGCTGAAGGGCGAGGCTTGATTCTTGGTACGTGAGGAATTCTTGGGAAGACTCCGAGGCGATTAAAGAAACTTCAGACGGCGCGCTTCCAGGTCGGCTTGGGGAAGCGTGTACTGGAGTGTGAAGTTTGGGATGGTGTTAAGTGTAGAAGGCTCCGACACTAAGTGGCTCGGCATTTGAGGGTTATGATTATGCCATTTGTTGAGTATGGGAAAAGCTACCGGTTGGGAAAACTCGGTAGGAGTTAAAGACTCGGTTCAATAGTCGTAAACTGGAGTTTTCAGGGGCTTAGCTGCAGATAAGCAGGCCTTCCAGCATACTAAATTGGGGAGTGAACTAGGAAGCGAGGATACGAGGAGGAGGAGGAGGAGGTAAGCTCCTTAATTTCTTAATGCAGAGTGGCTGCAATCAAGATGTGTGAGTGTAGACTCTAAAATGTTGTGAGTGAGGGAAATGTGTTGTCCAGGGTCCTGTGAAGGGACAACAGACTTGGATTAATTTTCCCGGCAACGAGCCTATCCATACACATGTGCAAGACTGCTCAGTACTGTGCATTAACAAGAAGAACAATGGCAGGAGTCTAGTGCTAAGGTCATTCCGCAGCTCTGGCGCCCGAGATGCAGCCCGAATCATCTTAACACCCAGAATCGGTGTTCAAGACCAACTGGTCATAAGCTCTATCTTGATATCAAGCAACAAACACAATGCTGGCTTGGTTTCCAGGTATTCTGGCAGTAACTAGCAAAATACAAATAAAAATGGAGTAACTAGCCAAATACATATGAAAATGGAGTAGATAGCAAAATACATATAAAAATGTAGTAACTAGCAAAATACATATGACAATGGAGTAGCTAGCAAAATACATATAAAAGGGCACAACAGTAAAAACAAACTCAAGATGGAAACAAAGTTACAGTGATTTAGCAAAGGTCAACAAACGCTAAATCTTACTGATCTCTGTAGACAGCAAAGTGTCTTAAAAACATCAAGGCTCAGCACTGATAAAATACCTAACGAGCTAATGCCAACATCGTACAATAATTGAAAGCACAATAAGGATTAATCGAAGGCTAGCAAAACAAAAGGGAAAACAACAATGACAAAGATGGTGCAGTAAGTTTGAAGCTTGTGCCTAACTAGCACTGGCACGGATAAAAACGGAGGATGTTCCTAAGTTAATTACATGAATTGAGTTCTACAGAACGTTACATATTTTTGAGTCTCTAGGCACAATGAAACACTTAACATTAAACACTTGTTACTTACATATGCCCCTCTGGGGCCCAAGCACTACACTCAAACGAATCTTTTACGTGAATGACGGGCTCTGCCTGGGGAGCTGGCTTTATATACGTACGATACCGGAAGCTTGCGAAATGGTTCTGCGTGAAAACGCGATGAAAGCTGATGCTCGAAAAATGTTTAAATATTTCGGGTCAAATTTTAATAGGTTTCGGGGTAATGTTGAATGACAATAGTGGTCTAAAATTGTAAGAATGATTGCGTTATTTTTATTTAATTTTTAGGAGACGGTTTTAATAATTTATGAAACTTAGGCTGAAGTGCGGCTGAGGGCGTTCACTACAGAACTTCAACAGGTTTCTTCCCAGGTCCAGGCTCGCTCAAGCATTGTGGAGAGTGTGGTTGGGAATGTGAAGTTTCGTGATGTGTTACGAGTTATGAGCTTCGAGGATGACTAAAAACTAAGTCGGCATGCGAAAGGTATTTATGAGAGTTAAGGAGGACTGCTAGCGGCTGCAGTCTGAGACAACTACCGGTTAGGTAAACAAGGTAAAGGTGATAGAAATTGACCCAGTTAAGAATTTAACCTGAGGATTAATAGCTTCTCGAGGGTATGCGGAAGCTTGCAGGTTAAAGATAGGGTATAGTCTACAAGGAGGTAGTCTCCTAGTATGGGTGATATCTCAGCATGCGAATTGAACCTTGCAGGACTGATTCTGTGAAGGGATCACCACAGAAGGGAGCTAGCATAAGTCCGAGGTCTGGGTTGTAATAATTATCTTCCCAGGTCAAACTCAAATTGAGGGAGTATGTTTGCGAGAACCGTGCGAGAAGGACAAATGAGGACACGGGTTAAACTCGGTTTTTATTGGAGGAGCCGGTAGGATAAATGAGTCGTGGCGTCCGTAACTGCACGATCTGGCTGGGGATATTTCGCAGTCCTGGAGATAGCTGATATGGCAGGTTGGCGGTATGTGTAAGTGTAATTGTTATTTCTGTAATTCCGTTTAACAAACGGATAGTTAAGTTACAAAATCTGGTGCGTCTTTTTATAAGGCCCAGCTGATTGTCAGATGACGGTTCAATTTAGAAAACTAGTGTCTGGTGCTGTTTTATAAATGAACCAGTGATTATAGTGAATCTCAAGGCCCAGGTGAGTGTGTGTTCTTGTAGGTGTCGTGCGTTTCGGCGTCGGAGATCTGGAATTATTCAAGGAACGTTGGATGACTCAATCCGAGAAAAAAACAGAAGAAGCCGCAAGCACACCCTACCACTACAGTGAAAAATTCACACCAAGTAAACCCTAAGTTATTTTCTCCTAAGGTCAACCGCCAAGAGTTATTCTCCCTGAGGCTCAGACAGGTGAATAAGGGAAAGAATAGTCATGACGGCAAAACACACCCTTATTACTCTCACCTAAATTCAATATAATCCGAACCAGGTATGAGAAGTTATTTTGCATCAAGGCGTATATTCTTAAACAGATCAGGAGAATTTATATGACATCGAGCATGTAAATCTTAAGCAAGCAATATCTCCTATAATTCTGGTGAATGCATAATACGTCACAATGGCGCTATATAACCATTATTTATGGCTACAAAGAGTTTAGACACTCACAAGGAATCCTAGGTAGCAATGACACTGCACATCTGTGCTGACGATTAGAGAGTCTGACACACACTTGCTAGCACGGCTAACGCCATTACCGAGAAACAGCCGGATCGATTTTGTGATCCTTCCAATCTAAACACGGTACTGAGAAATGCTAAGGACAATTATGACATACTAAGAGGCATAATAAGCACAGTGAAAAATACTACCAACACACTCACAATTAAGAGTTTAAACTACTAACACGAATTTTCACTTAATTTCACTTACGCGACAGAGCTCTTAACGACACAATATCCAGACAAGCAATGATGTCCAGAACACAGCGTGTTCCGCGAGATGTTGCCACAACGCCTAGGTCTACTCTAGCGATATTTGGTATTTATTAATATTTGTGTGATTCACACAAAAACATTAAGATTAATACTTATAATTAGAAAGTTATTAGTATAATTTATAGTAAGAAATTTTATGCCAATAATTATGCTATTTAAATTTATTGAGAATTTTAAAGTTTAGGAGACATTTTTGTAGCGACTGTTACAAGCAGTTACCAGGCAACGTGCTGAGTTGAGAACAAGGTGGCTAATACCCAAGGCTTAGAATATGAGTGCCAAAGTTTTATGCTCGAATTGACTTCTTATTATATTCAAGTTCCATGCATCCGGGCGCTTCAGTGAAATGGGAGATGTGAGCTAAGGAGTGACTGAAATCCGCATGGTATATAGTGTGAAGTGAATGTAGTGTCTGGTAGATCCTGTGCGGGAACAGCAGGCTGGATTACTTTGCACAGGTTTGCGACCAGATCCTTATACACATGCAAGGCCGTTACGATCTATGTATCATTAAAAACCCTGAACAAGTTAATCTCTAACTAATATATTCAGCCCGCAGCTCTGGCGCCGGAGTACAGGTCTGATATATATCATCACCTCGACAAGGTGTACAGAGATTTAACTGACTAGGTTCTATAATTGATAACATTAGATCACTGGCAGTAAACTATGACTAAAGTTAAGGGGGAAAAAACTATTTTACAGTTTTGACTGGACAATAATATGATATATGGAATCATTTTATCACAGTCTCACATAACTTTCCACTACTTAGCATAATGTTGAGACTTAAAAATACAAAAACATCCACAACTGGCTGTTGGTTGAGCAGCTGGGATTGAATAATTCTGTAAAACAACCAAAACTTGGCCTATAAGCATAATCTAGACTTGAAATTAAACTAGAAATACTGATGTTTACAACTTGGCACAACACCAGAGGCATTGAGGTTGAAAAGCAATATCAAACTCAGAAATATGAATACCGGATGGTGGGCCTAATTTGATAAAGAACACTATCAAGGCTAGGTGAAGAATCACAGGCAAGACTGAGTAACTTAATCTACTTTGAGGCTAACGACAAAAACTAAACCACAAGGTTAATAGTGAATTTAAGCATGACTAGGTGAAAAAATAAAACTAGTTGAGCAATCAATGAGCTGAACTATAAATTTCTGGAATTCTGCGATCAATAGAATTCACCGATATACTCCGTTGAGCAACACAAGAAATAATGAAAAGGCATTCTTAGCGGACTCATCCCTGCCTAATCCTTAGGCAGAACTTCCATACAAACATCTGTAGGCTTAGCCGGAAGACTCACCTTCCACCACCAGTCGTCGCGGCTCCCGGGACCAACTGCACAGCTTCCCTGCTGCAATACACCTGTTTCACCGCAGAACAGGTGAAATGGCTCGGACTCTGGCTCACGACACAGAGCAGAGGCGCAACACAAAAAATCAGGCACGAAGAAGATTACGTGATCACTCGACGACTCTTAACAACACACTTCCAGCCGGCCCGCCGCAGCCGTCCGGTAGCGGCGGCAAGATCTTCGTCTCTCGGTGGCGGATCGCACATCGTGACAGCGCCTTATGCGGCGGCAAACACTTAAACACCACATCTCCCCCAGTTTCTCACGAAACTCGCAGTGCTTAGTACCTAGCACTCGTACTCATTCATGTACGTGGGACGCCGTCGCTCATGGCGTGACCGCCTCTATGGTTCATGCTCCTTCCGCTGCTCCTCAGCATCACTGCCAACAGCATCTCGCTCGTCGCCCTCTTCTTCCGGGGACTCATCAGTCGACTCGCAATCTGCCGCCGGCTCAACGGGCGCCTTGTTTAAGGCGCCAACTTCAACTCCCTCTGGAAACGCAAAGGGAGTTGCACCGCAGCTGCCCCCTCCACCGAAGACCATTTCTTCGGGCTCCGCGGCACCAGCGACACCACCGTGGTTCTCAGGAACCCTGCCCCACTCACCACCAAACCGACGTTTCCTAACGTCGCGCACATGCCTAGGCATGCCGTCTACGCACACTACGTGCTTTGACACGACGATGATGACCTCACCTGACGTCCACTGCTTCGTGCATGAGGGCAGTGGGGGTTTCACCCACACCTCATCGCCAACAGCAAAGCTGTTGTTCTCGCAGCCATCAATCACCCGAAGATTGACGTCAAACGGCACTCGCCAGCGATACTTGAAAATACCGCTCGACGGGACCGAGCCAGCCTCTGTTTCATTTCGAGGCGTCACATTGTAACAAATGTGGCCTCCTCAGGAGAGATGCTTCCCCGAGCGGTGATCCTCTTGATCGTCCGGTGATTTCTCTCAACGATCCCGTTGCCACTCGGGCGTAGGCGTCACGGAATCGCAGAGAAATCCCCCACACATCAGCGAACTGCTCAACAGTCGCTGATCAAAACGCCGTCGAATTGTCCAACAACAATTTGACACACTGCCCTCGCTCAATTACGACCTCACGCAATTGTGCGACAATGCTCGCTGCTGACTCATTCAGCAACCGTCACCGGATGGCAAACCGCGAGGGTCCACTGTCAACCATAGACAAGTAGAGCTTGTCTCCATAATGGGTTACGTCAACCGCAACCCGGCGCCAGCTCTCCTCCACAGAAAGATCCCCTCGCCCCACGAGATTTTCCTCCCGCAACGCGGGATCGATTCGCTGACAGGCCTCGCATCCAGCCAGCTCACGCTTCACCTGCTCTCGTGACAGATCACTACGGATCTGACGAGCCAAATAAAACGTCCGATCGATGCCCAAATGATGCGGCAGATGAGCCGCCCAAATGGCATCCTCGAGACTCTCTCCAGTGGCAAGCACAGCAGACACCTCTGCGACGGCTTCACCAGCGTCGTGGTAACTAAGCCACCTCTTAGGTACCCTGGTCATCTGATCGGCTTTGTTCTCGATCATCGAAACGAAGTGAACAGACACGACCAGACCATGCTCAGCGATCGTCTCACGGATCACCCCAAGCCGTCGCTTCACGAGCATCTCCGCCGAGCCCTTCGTGCGAACACGATTGCGGCCATCGACAGTGCTGTCCATCTAGGTGACGACTGTTCGGGAATCACTGGCGACCGTGAAGGTTTTAAAACCCCACGCAATCGCCAAGTTGATACCCCGCGCAACCGCCTCCAACTCAGCCACATTGATATGAAGGTAGTCTGACTCTTTTCGGAGCAAAGACGCATATTCAACAATGCGGCAATCGACCTCAAGGGCAACACCGACTCCGAGTGAGCTGGCATCAGCCCACACGGTAACCGTACCATGCGGATTGACACCCCAAACGCCTCCAACAGGGTCATCCCGACGAGCTCGCGCCAACAGCTCCCCAGCCAACAAGCTGACAGAACTGTATTGAACTCCTCAGCCTCATACCAGTCAAAATTTCATAAATTATTAAAACCATCTTCTAGAAATTAAATAATATCAACTCAATCATTCTTAGAATTTTATAGTACGAATTTCATTCAACATTACCACAAAATCTATTAAAATTTGACCCGAAAATATTTCGACAGAACTATATTTCCTAGCGTCATCTCTTATGGCAATTGCACCTAGAGCCATTTTGGTACACGCGAATTCATCCTAGCGTCCCGACATTGTTTCGTTGCCTCTCGTGCTGGACGGTCCTGCGGGTAAATATAGATTACGATTACATCATTAACCAAAGCCGTGGCTATGTATCTAATTTGTGATATTGTAATGTGCCAGTGATTTAGGAATCTTAATTGTGTAAATAAGGGTTAAGCTAGAGTTTACCTCATTTAATCATTATTGACTAGACTCTGCCTAGAAGTAATTTTTGCTCCTCCTCTTCCCCATATTTGGTGTCTAAGATCCTGATTAATTTTTATTGTGTTCTCATTGTGTTACGCTATTGTGTTAGCCTGTTGTGTAGACGTTGCATAAAGTGCTGAGCCATTCTTGTGTCAGGAAATTTTCTTTAATGTCAGCCTAAAGGGCTGAAAGTTAAGATAGAGTGCATTATAGGGCGACCTTAATTAATTGAGTGTTCTCTTGATTTGGCTAATTAGTAGATTTAATTTCAAAATATGTCCTAGTAATTCACCATGTTTCATCTTTGTGTTTATGTGATATAGGCATGCTTAATAAGTCACTATAAAATTCTGTAGCTATTTAATTTTAGTTGTAAGCTTTTAAAGTTTGGTTAAAATCAGATGCCCAATCAGTAAATTCCTCTTGTACAAAAATACCCATCACAGCCTTTTTTATTAGTCCTTGGTATTGCAAGGCTATCATCTAGGAGCGTAGATACTGACCCTATTTTTTAAACAATTTAAACAATTTATTTACCACAGGTGATACAGAGGTAGAATCTTTCTTAAGTCTAGTACAATGGTCAAATTTGAGTATAGCTACATGTGGGCCCGAACAAGTTCAGCGACTTCTAGGGCATCCTCCCATCACGTTATTCTAGGGTGTACAAAAATGTTTAACCTAGTTCACTTAACCTAGTTTCGTATTAGACCGATCATTGAGATAATTGACTCGATATTTTATGCTGTATTTTACAATATAGGTCAAATCGGCTATATTTCACAGTATGTTTGATAAAACGATTAAAGAGCAGACAGAAGTTTGGTTATGGTACCCAAGGCAAGTTACATTATGACATTATCATTAGTTACATGTAGGAGGCAAGATTTTGACACGGTGATCTTACACGACTAGTATTCTGATAGGAAGTGAGACTCAAGATGTCTTTTGAATACTTTGTACGAATTACATTCACGGATCTCTGCAGGTATAGAGTTCCAAGTTTTGGTTCCAACGAAGAGGATACTCTGTTGCGACCGGGCCTTTGAATAATAAGGAAGCATGAATTTCTTCTATTTCGGGTTAAATGGTCGTGATGACCAGTTTGCGCAGTCAATAATTGTCTTAGGCTATTGTCGCCATCATTTCTTAATGTTTTGTAAATGAAATTACAGATGGAGATTTTGTAGAGATCCGAAAGCTTAAGTATTTTTAAATTTTTGAAAGAATCTGTGGTGGTTCCGCCTAGCTGTACGCGGTCACCACCACACAAGCACAAAAGCGCCACCCCACTGCCTCGAAGCGCTCTCACTGAACGACCAATCAGCGCTCGAGGCTGGCGTTGGGGTGCCGGACCGAGCCTCTACAAGCCGCGCGCACCGAGCAGCCAGGCAACACCTCTGAACACTCACGTACGCTTAGCTCAGCCTCAACTGCTTCAAAAGCGCTACCCCGAGCCGGCTAACCAGAGGCTAGCTCGGTTCAGTGCGACCGCTACCAGCCCTATATAAAGAGCTGCGCGCTAAGCGCAATTCAGTTCGCAGAGCTCACTCAGTCGACTCGCAGGAACCCTGATGTTTACACAAGTCTTCTTCCTGCGAGCCTCCTCACTGCAACGGCTCACACACTCCTGCCAGCGAGCCTCCTCACAGCAGCTCACACAAGACTTCTCCCTGCGACTCTCCGCGCAGTGACTCCGAAATTCACTCGTCTCGGCTGCTCAGCAAGCAGTAGCCTCTCGGCCTCCATCGCCACCTCGACGGCACCGCTACGCTACGGCACGCACAACGCGACTTACCGACAACCGTCGGTCCTCCAAGTCGTCCTTGTGTACTATACTACCTGCCTGTAATCATTTACCTCATGTGCCATGCTGTCGGCGAGCTTCTCAATAATACGGCCTTTATTCCAGTTGTGTTTTCCTTACCTTGCCGGGTTCGTTTGTATCTCAGGCACTCACTTCGGGCAAAGATATTCCACAAGTCTGCCCGGAGTTTAAAGCAGCCTGAGGGAGAACACTACAAATCATCTGTGTGAGCATTATATTCTAGGTTCTTTACCGCTCTGACAGCTCTTTTCTGCAGAGTAAAAATGTTGTTGGTTTTATTTTTATCAGTTTCGTGCCATGCGTCTATTCCGTATTGCAAGTATGGAGAAATGAGCGTTCGGTAGGGCATTTGTAAAACTGTTTCAGGCAGAAAATTTTTAACTTTATTTAGGATTCCGATGGATTTTGATAATTTAGAACTAATATGAGTGATGTGCTGTTTGAAGGTCAGATGTTTATCTATTATGATGCCCAGAAACTTACTCGAGTTGGTTTCTTCGATTTCACCTTCGCCAATTTTAATGCATGAGAGAGATACATCTTTCTTGTATGAGAATGTAATATAATTTGTTTTATCAATATTAAGGATTATTTTATTAGCTTTGAGCCACGATGAAACCTTATGAAGTTCAGTATTTATACTCTCCACAATCATAGCAGGATTTTGGTTCGGAAGGACCACAGAAGGCGTACTGTCATCGGCAAAAAGTATGAATTTGAAGAATGATGTAGATTTTACAATATCATTGATAAAAATCAGAATCATGAGAGGCCCAAGAACAGATCCTTGTGGAACCCCATGACTAATTGTCTGTGGGTCTGATTTTGCGTCGTCAATGACAACGTATTGCTTGCGATTTGTTAGGTATGACCTGAACCAATCATGGGCAATCCCACGAATGCTATAACCGTGTAGTTTCGAGAGTAGTATTTTATGGTCCACACAATCAAATGCTTTTCGAAAGTCAAGAAATACAGAGAACACAGGCTTTCCTTCATCTATATTAGAATAGAGGAATTGTAAATGATTTAATATAGCCTGTGTTGTTGATTTTTTAGAGCGAAAGCCGCATTGTTTATCATAAACAAATGTTTTTTGTTCAAAATATGAGTACAATTTTTTATACACAATCTTTTCGAATACTTTGCTAATAATTGGTAGTACGGAGATAGGTCGATAATTGTTTACACAGGTTTTTTCACCACTTTTAAAGATAGGGGTTACTCTAGCAACTTTGAGGGAGTTCGGGAAAGTGCCTAGTAAGAGAGACTGGTTAATAATGTGTCTTCAGTGACTCCGTGGCGTGAGGACGGGTGTGGCGCTCGCTCCGAAACAAAGTGCCTATTGTTAGATTGAATGTACCTCTAGCCTAAATGGGTACCCACTCTCGTCCTGAGTATTCAAATGTGATTTAAATACCCCATATATAAAAATAATCAAACTAAGAGTATAATATTCCCTCAAAAGTGTGAGAGTAATCAACCCTCGTTTACACAACGACCGAACTCCCTCCATCTTCAAGATGACTAACAAACGACGCATTACCAACAACAGCACCAACAACAGCATCAAGTTTGAACCGAAGTTTGGTCAATACCCTGATGTGTCTAGCCTTACGAAAGACGGTAAAGAAGTGGTTTCTGTCCTTATAAAATACTTCGATTCAGTGATGACAAAATTTAATAGTGATATTGTTCAAATGCAAAATGAAATAAGCCACCTTAAAACGCTATTTGAAACAAAAGAAGCGGAACACAAAAAAATTCTCGAAGAACAGAATGAGAAAATAGATAGCTCAACCTCCCGCCTCGTCCAGTTGGAAAAAAATGATCAGCGCCGAGACATTGAAGACAAAAAATGTACTCTCGTCATTTCTGGAAGGGAAATACCGCCATCTCACGCAGGCGAAATCTGTAAGGATACAGTCTGCCAGCTCCTGAAGGACAAGATCAACATTGACCTCTCCAACACTGACATTACGTCAGCTACAAGAATGGGGAAAAAACAATAACTGGGAACGTAGATCAAAGAAACATTGCATTTGAACTAAAACATTATAACAAAAAACGTGAAATTCTCAACGCCTGCCGAGAAAAGAAACCACAGTTCTTCTTCATAAATGAATACCTCATACCTTCACGAGCTAACGTCATGTACATTCTGAGGATGGCCAAAAGGAAATTCCCGGATAAAGTTGGAATCCCAAGAACACAGGATGGAAACATCTTCATATTCAACCCAAGAAACCCAGATTCAAGACGCCGCGAGATCAACACGCCAGATAACCTCGAGCAATACCTGATGCAACAACTAAATATGTCATCACAGCAGATCATGGGTGACTAGACTAGGTGATCCCCTAAATTAGTCAATTTCATTTTCATCCCCTAAATATGTCAATTTCGTATTAATTTAACCTCAATTAGGTATCATGTCAGTAAACCTCAACTTGATGCTAATTCAACCTGAATCTATACAAATGTATAACAGATGTGCTTGTAAACATTTATGACGGCTGTGTGTGAACTTTTGAAACAACGCAATCAGCAATTTTTTACCTCCCAATGTTACTGTGAATTTTTTCTCTTCTTAACCACTTAAGTATTATTACGCGTAAACCATATTAGCTGATTATATCATTGTCGCTGTAATCTTCTTATAATCTGATAATCGCTTCTGCCCTCCACTGCCATCGTACAACCATATTAACTGATTATATCATTGTCGTTGTAATCTTCTTATAATCTGATTATATCATTGTCGTTGTAATCTTCTTATAATCTGATTATATCATTGTCATTATAATCTATCAGCAATTTTTTACTTACCAATATTACTGTGAATTCTTCCTTATTTACCACTACAGTTATTATTACGCGTAAACCATATTAGCTGATTGTATCATTGTCATCATAATCTTTAAAACTTATTCCCTCTTGTATGTGAACTTATGAAAACGCCCTCAGCAATCTGTTTGCACCAATGTAGTGATATCGAACTCCAATATTATAACAAATAAATAATTGATGTGTGTGTAAACATCTATGACATCTGTGTGTCACATTTTGTAACATCGCAATTAGTAATTTTTCCCCAACCAATGTTACTGTGAATTCTTCTTTATTTACCACTACAGTTATTATTACGCGTAAACCATATTAGCTGATTGTATCATTGTCGTCATAATCTTTAGAAACTTATTACCTGTTGTATGTGAACTTGTGAAAACGCCCTTAGCAATCTGTTTGCACCAATGTTGTGATATTGAACTCCATTATCACTCGCTCATGGACTGAGTTTGTGTGTACTCACGAAATCGCGCTAGATTTTTCTTTTTTACTCTATTCTCTCTTACTTAATAAGCTACTTTTTAGAATGGAATATCCCTTTAAGCTTGTCTCTGTATTTCGTTTTAAGCTCTATAGTACCTAATTCTTACTTTTACTTATTTTAAATGACTGATCACCCTGATATATTTGAGGAAATCGATCCAGATTTCAATCATTTGAACAGAATATATCCAAACCTAAACGACTCTCAAGAGTGTAGGTATACTAATATATCAGAATTCAACGAAACTATACGAATAACTGACCGAGATTTCTCACTCCTGTGTTGGAACTGTAGGTCACTCTATCCAAAATTGGAAGAGATACAATGTACTATTACTGAACTTAAATATAACCTAGACGTGATTAGCTTCAACGAAAGCTGGCTAGATGACTCGACTAAAGACATGATTCCATTTGAAAATTATCATAGTTACCATTCGCTAAGAAAAAACAAGCGGGGCGGAGGCATCAGCACATATATATCTAACCACATAGACTCGAGAACCATAGCAAGTGCAACAATGAATCAGGATCATATAGAATCACTCTTCGTAGAACTTTTTAGAGATGGTAAACGCATTGTGCTTGGAACGGTGTATAGGCCTCCTACAGCCTGTCCTATATCCTTCCTGAATGAATTGAATCGTATTATTTCTCAGTTCAACAGGCCCTTATACAATGACAGAATAATATGCGGTGACTTCAATTATGATCTACTGAAACATGAAAGCCATGAACCAATCTCTAATTTCCTAACTACCTTTCAGTCTCAATCCTTCCTTCCGATCATTACAAAGCCTACACGAATAACCTCAGAGTGTGCTACGCTGCTTGACAATATCTTTATGACAGACCCTAGTGATTTTCTCGCTGGAATAATTACTTCTGACTTATCAGATCACTTCCCAGTATTTCTTATTAAGAAAAATGTCTATATTGCTTGCACCAAGGCACGGGCTAAAACTTACTCATATCGTAAAATAAACGAATCAAATCTTGAAGAAATGCGCACCGTTCTAGAAGAATCAATGCCTACATTGCACATCTCTCAACAAAACAATAATACTACGAGCATTGATGAAGCAGTAGTAAAGTTGACTGAAATTATAATGACCGCATACAATCAGTGTTGCCCAATTGTAACTCGTACAGTTACCCCGAAAAATAAACAAAAGCCCTGGATTACTAGAGACATCGTGATAAGTATAAAGAAACGTCAAGCGTACCTAGCCCTCCTTTGCGAAGGACGAATATCTAGAGAAACATATAACCGATTTAGAAACTATGTAACAAACCAGATAAGAACATCAAAAAAGAACTACTTTACGCTCAAGTTTACTCAATTCAAAACTGACGTTAAAAAGACTTGGCATCTCCTTAACTCCTGCTGTAAACCGAATAATGCCGATAAAAAGAAAATTGAATATGTTGTTCAAGATAATGTAAAATATCATGAGAAGAAAGAAATTGCTAATCTCTTTAACAACTTCTTCGTAAACGTAGGGAAAACAATAGCTGATGGTATTCCAAGTGAACCTACTGATCACCTGGAATTAATGGATCATATTCGAGAACCCAACTCCTTTTTCTTTACGCCTACAAACTCCTCCGATGTAATTACGTGCATAAACAACATGAAAAATAAATCGAGTGGGTTACAAACGTTTCCGACTAAAGTACTTAAAGTTATTGCTGACATTGTAGCCCCACTGATATCAAATATTATTAACCAGTCTCTCTTACTAGGCACTTTCCCGAACTCCCTCAAAGTTGCTAGAGTAACCCCTATCTTTAAAAGTGGTGAAAAAACCTGTGTAAACAATTATCGACCTATCTCCATTCTACCAATTATTAGCAAAGTATTCGAAAAGATTGTGTATAAAAAAGTGTACTCTTATTTTGAACAAAAATCATTTCTTTACGATAAACAATACTGTTTTCGCTCTAAAAAATCAACAACACAGGCTATATTAAATCATTTACAATTCCTCTATTCTAATATAGATGAAGGAAAGCCTGTCTTCTCTGTATTTCTTGACTTCCGAAAAGCATTTGATTGTGTGGACCATAAAATACTATTATCGAAACTACACTGTTATGGCATTCGAGGGATTGCCCATGATTGGTTCAAATCATACCTAACAAATCGGAAGCAATACGTTGTCATTGACGACGCAAAATCAGACCCACAGACAATTAGCCATGGAGTTCCACAAGGATCTGTTCTCGGGCCTCTCATGTTTCTGATTTTTATCAATGATATTGTAAAATCTACATCATTCTTCAAATTCACACTTTTTGCCGATGACAGTACGCTTTCTGCGGTCCTTCCGAACCAAAATCCTGCTATGATTGTGGAGAGTATAAATACTGAACTTCACAAGGTTTCATCGTGGCTCAAAGCTAATAAAATAAGCCTAAATATCGATAAAACAAATTATATTACTTTCTCATACAAGAAAGATGTATCTCTCCCATGCATTAAAATTGGCGAAGGTGAAATCGAAGAAACCAACTCATGTAAGTTTCTGGGCATCATAATAGATAAACATCTGACCTTCAAAGAGCACATCACTCATATTAGTTCTAAATTATCAAAATCCATCGGAATCCTAAATAAAGTTAAAAATTTTCTGCCTGAAACAGCTTTACAAATGCTCTACCGAACGCTCATTTCTCCATACTTGCAATACGGAATAGAAGCATGGCACGGAACTGATAAAAATAAAACCAACAAAATTTTTACTCTGCAGAAAAGGGCTGTCAGAGCGGTAAAGAACCTAGAATATAATGCTCACACAAATGATTCTTTCAAAAATTTACAAATACTTAAACTTTCGGATCTCTACAAAATCTCCATCTGTAATTTCATTTACAAAACATTAACAAATGATGGCGACAATAGCCTAAGACAATTATTGACTGCGCAAACTGGTCATCACGACCATTTAACCCGAAATAGAAGTAAATTCATGCTTCCTTATTATACAAAGGCCAGGTCGCAACACAGTATTCTCTTCGTTGGAACCAAAACTTGGAACTCTATACCTGCAGAGATCCGTGAATGTAATTCGTACAAAGTATTCAAAAGACATCTTGAGTCTCACTTCCTATCAGAATACTAGTCGTGTAAGATCACCGTGTCGAAATCTTGCCTCCTACATGTAACTAATGATAATGTCATAATGTAACTTGCCTTGTGTACCATAACCAATCTTCTCTCTGCTCTTGAATCGTTTTATCGAACATACTGTTAAATGTAGCCGACTTGACCTATATTGTAAAATACAGCATAAAATATCGAGTTAATTATCTCAATGATCAGTCTAATGCGAAACTAGGTTAAGTGAACTAGGTTAAACTTTTTTGTACACCCTAGAATAACGTGATGGTAGGATGCCCTAGAAGTCGCTGAACTTATTCGGGCCCACAGGTAGCTATACTCAAATTTGACCATTGTACTAGACTTAAGTAAAATTCTACCTCTGTATCACCTGTGGTAAATAAATTGTTTAAATTGTTTAAATTGTTTAAATAATATTCGATATCAGCGGGGCTACAATGTCAGCAATAACTTTAAGTACTTTAGTCGGAAACGTTTGTAACCCACTCGATTTATTTTTCATGTTGTTTATGCACGTAATTACATCGGAGGAGTTTGTAGGCGTAAAGAAAAAGGAGTTGGGTTCTCGAATATGATCCATAAATTCCAGGTGATCAGTAGGTTCACTTGGAATACCATCAGCTTTAGTTTTTTCTACGCTTACGAAGAAGTTGTTAAAGAGATTAGCAATTTCTTTCTTCTCATGGTATTTTACATTATCTTGAATAACATATTCGTTTTCTTTTTATGGGCATTATTCGATTTACAGCATGAGTTAAGGAAATGCCAAGTCTTTTTAACGTCAGTTTTGAATTGAGTAAACTTGAGCGTAAAGTAGTTCTTTTTTGATGTTCTTATCTGGTTTGTTACTTAGTTTCTGAATCGGTTATATGTTTCTCTAGATATTCGCCCTTCGCAAAGGAGGGCTAGGTACGCTTGACGTTTCTTTATATTTATCACGATGTCTCTATTAATCCAGGGCTTTTATTTATTTTTCGGGGTAACTGTACGAGTTACAATTGGGCAACACTGATTGTATGCGGTCATAATAGTTTCAGTCAACTTTACTACTGCTTCATCAATGCTCGTAGCATTATTGTTTTGTTGAGAGATGTGCAATGTATGCATTGATTCTTCTAGAACGGTGCGCATTTCTTCAAGATTTGATTCGTTTATTTTACGATATGAGTAAGTTTCAGCCCGTGCCTTGGTGCAAGCAATATATATAGACATTTTTCTTAATAAGAAAAACTGGGAAGTGATCTGATAAGTCAGAAGTAATTATTCCAGCTAGAAAATCACTTGGGTCTGTCATAAAGATATTGTCAAGCAGCGCAGCACACTCAGAGGTTATTCGTGTAGGCTTTGTAATGATCGGAAGGAAGGATTGAGACTGAAAGGTTGTTAGGAAATTAGAGATTGGTTCATAGCTTTCATGTTTCAGTAGATCATAATTGAAGTCACCGCATATTATTATGTCATTGTATAAGGGCCTGTTGAACTGAGAAATAATGCGATTCAGCTCATTCAGGAAGGATACGAGGCCTGTCTAAAAAGTATCCGACTTTTGGCCAGAAAAAATATTTCGAATACCTGACGGAGTTGGGACCCTAATCCCCTTCAAAGTAGGCCCCTTGTGCTTGTACACACTTAGCCCACCGATCCTTCCACTGCTGGAAACACCTGTGGAAGTCTTCTTTTGGAATAGTGTTCAGCTCCGTCGTCGCTTTCTGGTGCGAAGCAAAATCAATCAAGGTGATGCTGACTGTTTTCTTTGATGTCCGTGGAGTTTTGCATCACGAATACGCACCGGAAGGACAAACAGTGACAAAGGAGTACTATCAGGATGTTCTCCGGCGACTTCGTGATGCAGTTCGGCGCAAAAGACCAGACATGTGGACTGCGAACAACTGGCACTTGCATCACGACAACGCGCCCGCACATTCATCCCATTTGATCCGCAATTTCTTGGCCAAACATGGAATTACGACCGTTCGCCAACCTCCCTACTCTCCAGACCTGGCTCCTTGCGACTTCTGGTTGTTTCCAAAATTGAAGACACCACTGAAAGGATCCCGTTTTGAGAGTAGAGAAGAGATAATGCGGAACGCGACGACAGAGCTGAACACCATTCCAAAAGAAGACTTCCAGAGGTGTTTCCGGCAGTGGAAGGATCGGTGGGCTAAGTGTGTGGAAGCACAAGGAGCCTACTTTGAAGGGGATTAGGGTCCCAACCCCGTCAGGTTGTTGAAGTATTTTTTCTGGCCAAAGGTCGGATACTTTTTCGACAGGCCTCGTATAGGACAGGCTGTAGGAGGCCTATACACCGTTCCAAGCACACTGCGTTTACCATCTCTAGACAGTTCTACAAAGAGTGATTCTATATGATCCTGATTCATTGTTGCACTTGCTATGGTTCTCGAGTCTATGTGGTTAGATATATATGTGCTGATGCCTCCGCCCCGCTGGTTTTTCTTAGCGAATGGTAACTATGATAATTTTCAAATCGAATCATGTCTTTAGTCGAGTCATCTAGCCAGCTTTCGGTGAAGCTAATCACGTCTAGGTTATATTCAGGTTCAGTATTATTATGTGTGCTCTCCGTGGTACAGTGGTTAAGGGATCGGGCTCGTATGTTGGAGTCGCGGGTTCGTATCCCGGCGCTGGCGCGGAGATTTTCCCCGTTGGGTATAAGGGAAAGCTCAAGCACAATACCTCACTCAACCCAGGTGTCGGAAATGGGTACCGGCTTTACGGGGGAACCGTCATGGTGTCCTATATATAGGGTTAGTTATAAGACATTTGAAAAACCAATGCTAAGATCATATGTATCAGGCTTGATTGGAAATAAAGCATCCCAAAGATGCCGATGTTAACCTAATATGGTTGACGCGTAATAATAACTTTAGTTGTAAAAAAAAGAAAAAACTCCCAGTAACATTGGGAGGTAAAAATTGCTGATTGCGTTTTTTCAAAAGTTCACAAACAGCTGTTATAAATGTTAACAAACACATCTGTCATACATTTGTATAGATTCAGGTTACACTAACATCAAGTTGAGGTTAAACTGACATGATACCTGATTGAGGTTAAACTAACACGAAATTGACATATCTAATTTAGGGGATCACCTAGTCTAGGCACCCATGATCTGCTTCGATGACATATTTAGTTGTTGCATCAGGTATTGCTCGAGGTCATCTGGCGTGTTGATCTCGCGGCGTCTTGAATCTGGGTTTCCGGGGTTAAATATGAAGATGTTTCCATCCTGTGTTCTTGGGATTCCAACTTTATCAGAGAATTTTCTTTTGGCCATCCTAAGAATGTACATGGCGTTAGCTCGTGAAGGTATGAGGTATTCATTTATGAAGAAGAACTTTGGTTTCTTTTCTCGGCAGGCGTTGAGAATTTCACGTTTTTTGTTATAATGTTTTAGTTCAAATGCAATGTTTCTTTGATCTACATTCCCAGTTACTGGTTTTTCCCCATTCTTGTAGCTGACGTGATGTTAGTGTCGGAGAGGTCAATGTTGATCTTGTCCTTCAGGAGATGGCAGACTGTTTCCTTCCAGATTTCGTTCGAGTGTGATTGCGGCAGATCCTTTCCAGAAATGACTAGAGTACATTTTTTGTCTTCAATGTCTCGGCGCTGATCACTTTTTTACAACTGGTCGAGACGGAAGGCTAAGCTATCTATTTTCTCATTCTGTTCTTCGAGAGTTTTTTGTGCTCTGCTTCTTTTCCCGCTACTGTTTCAACTAGTGTTTTAAGGTGACTTATTTCAATTTTTATATTATCAATATCACTCTTAAAATTTGTCATCACTGAGTCGAAGTATTTTATAAGGACAGACACCACTTCTGTGCCACCTTTCGTTAGGCTAGACACATCAGGATATTGACCAAACTTCGGCTGAAGCTCATCGCTGTTATTGTTGCCGCTGCTGTTGTTGCGTTGCTTCTTGGGCCTCATCTTGTAGATTGAGAGAGTTTGTTTCCTCGTGTACGCGAGGGATGAGCACTTTCACACTTTTTGAAGGAATATTTTTACACTTAGTTTGATGATTTTTTATTTGTTGTGTGTTTAAGTCACATTTGAATCCTCATAGCGAGAGTGTGTACCCATTCAGGTTAGGAGTACATTCTTTCTAGCGTTAGGCACTTTGTTTCGGAGCGAGCGCAACGCACGTCCTTACCCCACGGAGTCTCTGAGGCGTGGAGGGAGTATATATGGAGGGAGCATAGCCGTCTGTGAAGAGAACCAGTTTTTGAGATTTTTCCCATGTTTGTGGTAACCAAGGTAACCAATAGCCGTCTCGCAAGTGTGACGTCAGCACGGAAGTCAGTTATCTACTAACTACGTTAGAGTGCGCACAAGCTCGCTGAATGCTCTTCCAGCTGTTGAGTTAATCGTTCATCATTAATTTGGGATTCTAAGACTCCGAAAGATAATAAATTGTGTTTCCTCACTTGAGGACACTTAATAATATCAAAATTACTAGCAAAGATACATTAAGAGTTGAAAACTCTAAAGATTACAGGCCCTTGATTATAAAAAATTAGAGCGACTTGCACGCACACCTCACCCTTTGACTTGTGGTGAGGTACTAATCTTGCTTTGGAAAATGAGGAGGGGCTGTAGGGAAGGTGGGTGAAGCCAACTTCAGCCAAGCGTCTGTGGTTGGCTCAGAATTGTGACGTGTCGGGCCTTGACAGTGCCCGAGTCTTTCAACTTTTGCAGCCAAATTGAGCCCGATCGGAGTGCGCTATGCTCCCTCCATATATCCTAGCTCCATGCTCTGAGGACACTGATTTTATATTGGAGCTCAGTCAAAATTATGCTCGTGTAAATTTTTAGTAATCATTTTTAGCAAAAGTTTTAGGCCAGAAAAATATATAGGCTTACATCTGGAGATTTAATGTTGTCCGAACGCTATTGTCGTTATTGCGAAGTAAGACTTCGGCCTGCTCTCGGGCGCCAGAGCTGCGTGCTGAAGTTGTTTCGTAGAGACTCCTCGCTTTGAGGCAGCTTGTCAATCAAGAGTCGTTCAGTCTTGCATGTGTTAAGATTTAGCTCTCCTTTATACCCTGTGCATAGTAACCCAGCCTGCTGTTCCCGCACAGGAAGCCTACGAGACACTCAATACACCACTGCCACATTCACCTACCGTGCCCTTGAGCTCACACCTATGAGAAGCAAACTACCAACGGTAGAAAGTAACCGTCCAGCTCACCCTGAACGCCGTTACACTAGCCACAAGGCCCTGATGGCATCTTGGCTCCGGGTTCAATCCCTCGTACGGAGAACTGCCTCCTTCACTCCCAATTACTTCGTCATTCTTCAACTCACGTTGAACTAGTGTTCAGTATTGTCTCGCTAGCTGTATAACTCAACTGCCACCTGAGTCGCTTTACCATTCCTTGGAATCACTACACATTAGTCGTTCCACAATCTTACACACTTCAACTTACAATCACTGCCACGAGTCGGTTGGAGTCCTTCTACAAAATCGGACCAGGAACTCCTCTCCCTGAAGCGACCAACAGTTGACAGATCGCAATAAATGCCCAGGCGAGCTAAAAAAGTCTGTCCTTGTCCTTCCTTTGGTTCAGTCCGTGGTAAAAAACGTAGTATAACTTGAATCATTTATGATACCAAGAAAGCATCCTTACACCCTCACTCCTTCTGAGTAATTTTACTGTAAAATTCAATTTGTGTCTAATCGACGCTGGTGACCCTGCTCTATATCTTGTTTCTAAGATAATCTAAAACCAAGTTGATTTGTTCACATTCAGCGAGGACTTCATAGAACTGTCAACCGAGTCGTCCCAAGAGCCGCTGCATCCCAGCCAGCCGTTTCAAGAAACTGCAACATGGACGCAGCCACCCCGCCACGGGGTAATGGCCGACCAATCGACCACACAAGGAAAACAGCCCTCTCTTCGTTAAGCCGGTATTTACCGAACCGAACTCGGAGAGAGCAGTCCCCCTCGACATCCGAAGATGCCCATTGGAATCTTTCCGTAAAGAAATTTCCAATAACCGGCCTCCATCCAGGCTCTCAGGTTCCTTCGTCACAAGTCCGTACCTCGCCAGATGCTCCCGGAGCTCCTGAGCACTGAGAACGGACTCACAAACCACTATATCATTGATATAATGGTCTGTCCCTTGACGAACTCGGTCGTTCAACGACAGAACCTTGCCGAGAATCACCGTCATGATTCGAGGCGCACACGTAAGGCCGAAGCCTAATCGCGTCAAAGCGTAAGGCACACCCTTGAACTTCACGATCTGGTATCGCCACAGATCCTCGGAAACGTGGATATGCTGGTACGCAGACTTAAGGTTGACGACCTTAAGCTCGCCCCGCAGCTGCCGCCATTTCCGAATCTTGTCGCCACACACAGCGACCATGTCATCACCAGTATGACACTCGACAAAGCCGTTCAACTCACGATAATCCATGACCGGACGGACTTTGTTCTTCGTTGGTTGTACGACGGCCAGCAACGGAATGACGCCCTGAATGGGGCCATGCCACCGCCTCAACCAACCCTTCGAGATCCAACTCTGAATCTCCGCCTCATAGCGCTCACGCACGTGAGGCGCCCGAGTACATCCGTACTCTGCGATCCGAGTCTGCAACCCCTCGGGCGGCTTCTCGGACCACCGCCAACTGTCAGTACACCGACCGTCAGCGAACCTAGCAACAAAGTCAGGATCGACAATCTCGGTCGGCGCTGGTGCACCTCTCGGACCCACCGACCCCGCCCTTGCTACCAGGCCGGCTTCCAGCTTGGCACAGGCGAATCCATTGCTGGACTCCCTACAGCATCCAGCTGACCAGGATCTCCCCCAGTCAACTGCATACTTGTGCTGCACACTCGTGCTCGTCGTAGCCGTGTGTCTATAAGCCATTCCTGCCGTGCGGGAAACGCGGGTTCGAGCCTCGGCGCTGGATGGCGATTTTCTCTGTTGGGTATAGGGGAAAAATTCCAAGCACATTGTGATTGGAATTTTTCAGAATTGAAATACCCCACTCCAACCAGGTGTCTGAAATGGGTACCGGTCTTGACCGGGGGAAAGCGTCATGGCGTCCTTGCGTTAGTTATAAGCAGGGTTGCGGAGTCGGTGGAATAAATTTGCGACTCCGACTCCGACTCCGACTCCACCTTTTCAGAATTTGGCGACTCCGACTCCGACTCCGACTCCACCTTTTCAGAATTTGGCGACTCCGACTCCGACTCCGACTCCACCTTTTCAGAATTTGGCGACTCCGACTCCGACTCCGACTCCATTTCTCCAGAATTTGGCGACTCCAACACCGACTCCGCCTATTCACAATTTTGTGACTCCAACTTCACCTATTCATAATTTATAAGATGAATATTTTATTTCTTAACTAGTGTACACAGACCGTAAAAAATGACAAGATTCAATACCTTTCTTCAACAAATTTTCGTTTGAGTGGAGTTTCCATGCTTTCAGCTTATTCCAAAGGTAACTTAATTTTTTTAAATGAGTAATAAACACTCAGAACACAGCAGTTTTGAGCCGCAAGAGAAGTAGTTATAGCCATTCGTGTCGTATCCAAGATACAGAAATTCAGCATTACTGAAAGCAACTGCGAACTTGTGTATGTATATTGTAATATGCAATACAGTACATTGCAATACAGTATATTGTAATATACAATACAGCATATTTCAATATGCAATACCCCGCCGAACTCGGTATTCACGATACAAACTTGAGTATATAAGGCTCTGGATCGCTCTAATTGTGATGAAAGTGACTTATTACAGAGCTATTGCACAACGAAAATGAGTGTATTAACTGACCGTGAACTGGAACCAAGACCGCCAGTGCTATTTTTTTCCTATCAATTATTCTTAACAGCGTGACACAAAACGTATAAATAAACACACGACACTCATTCTTAGTACTAAACGGTTGCAGGTGTTGAAACCTGTGCATATGTTCATCATATTCTTTATTAGAGAACGACTTTTAAATTGACTACAGATTGTTAATAATCAAGATACTAGTGTACATGATTGGTCAAAAATGATGGGATCCAATGGTATCGTTGTAAAAAAATCTCATGATAAAAATGGCAAACAAATATATCCATTGTAATAGTACCCACGATTAAAATACAGTATTCTCGTACTTGTGCACTGGTAAAACTCGTATAACAGATACAGTCATTAAGCGTCTTTAAAAACGTCACAAACGCACACAACAACCAAGCAAATTGTATAACATAAGACCTACCTGAATTGTAATTTAAATTATTGTTCGCAAGAGGTTTTTAAAAAATTTGCCATACCTTTTAAGCATTTAAATGCCTTTGAAATTTAAATGCAAGGAGTCGCATTTTCTTGACAGTTGATTCGATTTTCACGCAATGTTTTTTACTTATAAACATAAGTGAGCAGATACCAGGTTTTTCATATTTCGATGGTATTTAAGATACTTTCCAAGCAAGCAGATTCCCATTGTAATGAGATAGGGGAAATTACGCACGAGAACATATACTTATCATTGACGGACACCTGGCATTTTATTATACCGGGTGTCCTATGAAAATGTCCCCGATTTTTAATTAATTATATCTCAGCTTTATATTAACATATTTTAATTGCCTTTTTTCACAATGTAGTAAATTTTGTTTCCTTTTCGAATAATTTAAATTTTTGAAAATCGGTTGAATAACCACTGTACAATGTCCAATTTACTGAAACGAGCAGAAAAATTAATTGTTCAGAGGAAAAGTTTTTAAAACAATATTGATATTCTTCCTTATTTTGTAGTTTCCATAAAACTGAACACACAAAAATTTTAAGGAGTAACAAATCATTACCTTATATAACGTTTAAATAAATGAGGTAATTTTAGTATCCAACGACATACCCTATATTTCTCTCAAGGCAAGTATTACTTCTAGCCACCATTGAACGAAGAGTTTTACCCATTATTCCACCGTTTTTTATCAGTCCTTGAAACACTATTATTGAGAACACTTGAAACTTGAAACCTCTCAGAGGGTTTAAATACTTAGTTGTATGTACGATACATCGTTATGAAATTATTCTTAACAGTAGGTATTGAGGAATGAAGAAGAACACCAGTGTTGTTTTTAAAACTTTCCCTCTGAACAATTTTTCTACCCCTTTCAGTAAATCGATCATCTTAAAGTTTATTCAACTGATTTTCAAAAACTTAAATTATTTCAAAATGAATCAAAATTGACTAAATTGTAAATAAAAGACAATTAAAATATGTTAATTTAAGCGGAGATATTATCAATTAAAAAGTCCGGGACATTTCTGTGGGACACCCGGTGTAGTATTGATTGTTCTTATACAATAAATGGTCAAGTGTCTCCTTTGAACAAATTAATAAATAGGCTTAGCTATTTCGTGATCGTAATCTCTCCTATGTTAATACAATGGAGTTTTAGGATTTAAAACTTAAGGGCAACTGCTCGAACATTCATTTCAAATACAGAAGAACTTCAAGGGAACAACAGCAAGTCGTTTCTCTTTTCTCCTGCGCAAAAAGAGAAGCCGTACCCAAGTTAGGCAGATCTTGAGGATTCCAACAGTACGCTCAGCAGCGTCCTCTGTAATATTTTTATTATTAAATTCCTTTAAAATAGAGACCGAAGATCTTCTTTAACGTAAGGTTAGTTTTTAAAACGATACTCGCTAAAAATAGAAGACACCCAATGGACGCGGCCGGTCATCAGTACGGTACTCCGGTAGGGAATTTTAGAGGCGTTCTGAGTAGAGAGATACAGAGTTTTAAGATGTCTGGTCGCCGACTAGGTGAATATCGTATCTTATTGCAAGATTGCATATAGCACTAAGATTTTAACAATTATTTGACAATTAATTACCTTCAATAATAAGTGCCTATTCAAGAGGCTGCAAAAGCCGGGTCGAGGAGTTCAAGTCGCAGAAAGAGACTACTTTTTACGCAAGAGAAATAAGTTAGAGGTACCAGACCCACTTTTATTAAAAGGACGACATGCTGCCCAAGCAGAGCAAGCTCAAAGATAATTTAATGAGTGAACGCCAAAGCGTAACAAGTAATTTTAATTAAAGCTATTTAAGGTTAATGCAGGTCTGCTAGAAGCGCAAACGTGCTTCATTATAGAAAGTTAAATTTAAACACAAAAATCGAAAAGAAAAGATGCAGCTGCAAAACAAAAAACAACGAACAAAAAGATCTCATTTCATCAGTTTCAAATTCTTGTCTGTGAACTAAGAGAGGCCAACTGAAGAAAACTTTTTCTTCCAGAAAGCCGCCATCAGAAATACGGAAAATATTCAACAGGAAAATTCATTAAACAAACAAAATTGGCTGTTCGTCTTTGTTTGTTGATCTGCCCTTTCACGCTCTTAAAGATGCTTAACTACTGTATCTGTGATGCAAGTTTCACCAGTGCACAAGTATTAGAATATTTTAATCGCGGGTGCTATTAGGATGGAAATATTTCTTTATGGTCCACATCTGAAAGATTTCTATACAGACAATATCGAATCCCGTCATTTATGACGAGTCGTGTACACAATTATGTATACTGAGTGTTTCAGAACACGAGGTACAAAATTGTACATCAAGTAGAAAATGGCCAAATAAACACTTTTTGTCCTATGAAATTTTCCCCAAAAAATCGGGGTTGGGAGGTATTGGGTGTTAATTGTTTTTAAGGTTGAAATTTCATGGCACAATTACTCGCGATATTGATTCTGAATTTACTTTACAAAATTGTTCAAAATGTGTTCCACCTACATCTATGCCCTTTTCGAATGTTAGCCTTAACGGCTGCCGGATATTAGGAAACACGTCTGGCATTAAGGTATCTCACCTGCAGCCACTGCAATTCTGGCCACAAGATCTTCCTCAGACTCAATGAGTGTAGCATAGACAAGGCTCTTCACATGTCCCCAAAAATTGAAATCGAGTGGATTCATGTCAGGAGATCTAGGAGGTCATGCAACTAGCACATTTCACCCGATCAACGTAAATTCAAAATCAATATTGCGAGTAGTTTATTCATTAAATTTCACCCTTAAAAACAATAAACTGCTAATATCTCAATGTCTCTTTCTTCGGAAAATTTTATAGAAGAAAAAGTTTTTATTTGGATATCTTCTAGTTGGTGTGCAAATTTTTGCCTCTTATTCTGAATCTGAAACACCCTGTATATTACTGACAAGTGTTTTCTGAGTAGGTAATGTAGGCATTGTCTACACTGAGAAGCATAGATTTGTATCAACAGTTTTTTATTACTAAGTATGCACTAATTCATTGAAATTATAATAGTTAATTCAATGACTATGCTTCAAATCCCCAAAATTATGTATACGTGTAGATAAGGTAGGCCAGATTTGCACACTGCCTATTCTTCTCTGTACCTACACTATGCAGGGTAACAATGCAGAAAAGGTGTCATATTATGCTCAACTCTATGTTACATTTCGGCTATATATAATAAGCAAAAGTTGTTCTGCTTTCATCGCAGGGTTCTGACGTTTTCGGAACGTTTTTTTACGAATAAAAGTCACTTCTAGCTTCTTTGCGTGTAATATGATACTATCTCTTATTTTCGTCTAACTTTTTACTTTGTATTGGACACTTTGTTATTTTAATAAACGCCCAGGTTCTTCTCATTTCGTGTTTTTTGGAGCAATTTTAAACGTTTCCAGCAAGAGAATTTGTACTATCGCATAAATGCAAAAACCATTGCAGCTGAGATAGTGCATTGTTTTCAGTTACAATGTGTGTGTGACTGTAAGTGAAGTTTTTGCTAGTGTGTGAAATTATTTTCATTGCAGCTCGTTTACATCGTATTTTAATTTTTTTCAAGTGTCTCAATGCCGATATAGATAACCTTACAACATTTCCAAATCTTCCTTAACAAGAAGTAATTAATTATATAATGCTACAAAACGAATACCATTTCAGTTTTTAAAAATGTATCAAGATAATTATAAAATTCTCCATTTCAGCGTATACTTGCTTAGAAACTGGGGAGTGATACGAAGATAAAAATTAAACATGATGATGATATAGCGAAATACAATATAACTCTGAAAGAACCAAATTACATTCAAGGAATAACTTGAGATATGAGCAGAAATTTTTATTATTAATACATGTTAACTTGACTTAAAAACACGGAACCCATATCAATTTTGATAACATGACTTGAAAACTAGAAGTCTTTGTGCACTAGACCATAGCTTCAGGTTTCGGCAAAGACTACTCATTGGCAATGAATCATAACCTAAAGACTAGAAATGTTTATGATCATTATCAATCAATGCATCATTTTGAGCACACAGAGTTACCACTCTTTATGTGAGTACAATGTATTGCATCAGCTGAAATGTTCTACAAGTAACTTGCAACGCATTTAATACTATTTTCCAGTTCCTGTGTATTAATTGAAGGAAAAATGAACAAAACAGAAATATACAGAATCAATTTGCGATGCTTTCAATTACTAATTCCTGCTTTTAACTACAAAATATACATCAATGCTGGGTACAAAAATTATATTTCGCACTCGTAGGTTTCTCATATATATCTGTGCAAACCCTCAATGACTAGATAACATGACGGTATTAGGTGATAGGAATAAATACGCTGTTTCATACTTAGAACAAAACAATCAACAAAAACATTGCGTATTTTTTAGATTTTTCAGCAAAGCATTCTAACTCTGTTTTGGTTTACTTTTGGTTTTAAAGAATTATAAATAATTTTTAGCAAAAATTAGAATCGAAGACACCAAAAAAGAGCGACTCCAACCACGACTCTACCACATCCGAATGAACGACTCCGACTCCGATTCCAACACATTCGGAAAAGCGACTCCGACTCCGACTCCGACTCCATCACACTTCAGAGTAGCGACTCCGACTCCGACTCCGACTCCACCACACTTCAGAGAAGCGACTCCGAATCCGACTCCGACTCCACCCTAAAACATCCGACTCCGGGGACTCCGACTCCCGACTCCGACTCCGACTCCGCAACCCTGGTTATAAGGCATTTGAAAATCCAATGTACAAGGTGATATGTATCAGGCTTGAATTGGAAATACAGCATCCGTAGATGCCTTCATTATTATTATTATTACTTCGAGTCAGGGCCTCTCCTGACGGTGACTCCCCCCATGTGATCAATAACATCACTCCCTTGGAGACAGTCAACGCCAAGATTCCTCAACTCCAGCATGACGAGCGCAGTGACACCAAAACAATGCCCCTGCAACCCGACTACCATACGACAGTGCTTCTCCTCACTGGAAGTTCTACCGTCCGCCGTTAGTAACTGCCGCCCCGCTCGGAGGCGTTGGCCCACCACCACCCGCGGACAAACCACCGTCCGCTCGCTCCCGGAGTCGACCAGACACCAAGAACAATGCTCATTCAAAATGGCACGAACGACTGGCAAACGACTCCTAGTCGTAACGCCAGTCGCTCCGAGCGATCCTAGATCGCTCCGCCTCAGCGACACACTTGTGCCGCTCAAGGTCCTTTTCTCCGAGGGGGCGCCGTCACCTCCCTCGGAGAGAGGAGACCTCCGGTAAGCTCGGCTTGCGCGGTTTACATTGAGGAGGACGCGTCGCCCCGACTGGCGTCCTCCGCAGAGAAACCCGACCAACCAACCGTGGGCCCAGCTACCGTCGGATTGTCACAAGCAAAATGCCCGATCTCTCCGCAAGCAAAGCATGCGGACTTCCTTTTAGCGGGAGCCTTCGCGGCCCCCCTGCAAGCAGGCGCCGAAGTCCTTGCCTCTGCAAGCACACCCTCACGCGGTGCGCATTGCCACAGCGGTAGCAAACACCCTTGCCACCAATGCCCTGCTTCCCAGAAGCAGCAAGGTCTGCCCCGAGCTTGGCCCCTGGCCTCGCCCGGCCACAGCCCTCTGTGCGGCCATTCTACCCCGCACTTTCGACACCACAGCATCGAGCGGCGCAGTATACGCGTCCTCACACGCAACTGCCGCGTACAGAGTAGTGGTGAAACCTTCGTAAAATTTGAGCCTAAAGATCAAATCTCCCTTGGTCAGTCCCACTCTCCCACCCAGACGCACCAAGTCATCCAGGTAGACGTCCACCGACTCGCCAGTTCCAAGCCGACGCTCGGTGTACCGCCTATAAGCCTCTTGCAAAAGCAACGCGAATTGCGCGGCTAGCGTAGACCTAACTACCTGCCACTGAGCAGCATCACCGTCAGTCATAGAGCGAAACACCCGCGCGGCATTGCCGTCAAGCATAAACCCAATGAAGTCGGTCGGCGCCACGCGCTCCAGCTGGCAGAGCATCTCCAGATTCTCCAGCCACTCCAGCGCATCGACCGATTCATCGCCGGTCAACTTAGGCAGCTGCCTACCTTACCGATCAGGGATCGGACCACGCGCCTGAGTCAGGATGTTAGCCAACATGCTAACATCAACGAGATCTCGCGGCGTGCTCGCTCCCTGCCGGCGGCACTGGCGATCCCAGATCGCCAGCCCCGCCCGCCGCAGCCTTCTCAGCTCCCACAGCTGCCTCAACCGCCGCAGCCTTCCCAGCCGCTGCCATCAGCAACAAAGATAGCTACCACCGCTAAAGGCCTAGATAGCTTGTAGGCTTAGCCGGAAGACTCACCTTCCACCGCCAGTCATCCCGGCTCCCGGGACCAACTGCACAGCTTCCCTGCTGCAATACACTTGTTTCACCGTAGAACAAGTTAAATGGCTCGGACTCTGGCTCACGACCCAGAGCCGAGGCACAACGCAAAAAATCAGGCACGAAGAAGATTACGTGTTCACTCAACGACTCTTAACAACACATTCCCAACCGGCCTGCCGCAGCCGTCCGGCAGCGGCGGCAAGATCTTCGTCTCTCGGTGGCGGAGCGCACATCGTTACAGCGCCCTCTTGCGGATACAAACACTTCAACACCACAACATCCTAACAAAACACATGACTTGACACTTTGTACGAACACCAACAATAAGTAAATAATTCTAGGTAGAATTTAGGTGTACATTCTAACTTTTTAGTTCTGCCAACAGATCTAGACAACGGCATGAGTGATGAGATTAGACAACTTATATCCTGTAAAATCAGTTGACAATCTCACTAAAATTATTTGACTTTTGCAATTGCTAAAATAGAAGCAACTTGTCTCTTGAGAATTTGGGGCAAGATAGGGCACTGGTACATTTCACTAGCACACTTATAATTAATATAAAAACGTACACAGCAAACACAAATGTAAATTAAAAAAACACATCACGATTGATAAATAGGATAAATCCTATCTTACCCGTAGAACTAAAATTAAGACACACACAACACACGAACAGTAGAGAAATGAGTTGTTTATCAAAATGGAGGCTGGCTTCGGTGTTGCCATAACTAGAAGGTGACGATCAAATTACATTTTCGGTGAAAATATTTTTGGACAACATTTTAATGGTTTTCGGGTTATTATTGATAGAAATTATTGATAGCAAATTAAGAACATTGTTATGTTGAAGGTATTTGATTTTTAGATGATGATATTAATAATTTATGAGATTTTGGCTCATAAAAAGCAATGATGGTGCTTTTGTACCATCTGTATTGGAAATAAAATGTTTTTTTTTTTCGTTTTTCTTTTTTATGGACCTTGAGGGTCCACTGCAGCTGCACATCACGTTGCACCTTGTGTAGACATGCTACTGTCATCAGCAATAAGTGTACATCTCAACCCAAGCCATCTTCATCTTTCAGACACCAAAACCTTCAAGGTGAAGTATTATAAAACAAGTGCGCGAGACAGACAGAGAATGATAGAAGCTTTTAATAATGAAGAGGACTCAAAGAAAGTTACAAACACTTGGAGTAAATGCTAAGACTGCATACAGGCGGCTGAAAAATAAGCAAGTCTTACCTAAGAAGAAGGGTAGACCTCGGTATGGGTTACTGAGACAAATTTTCCCCCTTACTGTATAAGAAACCAAGGAAGATCAACAATTGGTACGAGAGCTTCAGCGATTCTTCCGTCCAGCAAAGGTGCAAATTTGCACATCATTGGAGCAATGACAAGTACCCAATTGCTTCTAGCCTCGACTCGCCGCGGCTCGTTCAAACGAGAGGATTGTCTGCAGTGGTTCCGGGAGCTCCGTAGACGAATGTCGTCAGAAAGGGATTGATCATCTCACTTTCATAAGTGACAATGCTCCAGCTCATTCTAATCTTGAGAGGCTAGAGACAGAATCTCCCAGTATTTAGATATTTTATTTAGCTCCATATTCTTATTTGCTAAATCCAACAGAATTAGTTTGGAGCCTAGTGATGAAGAGTTGTTGTGTCGTTTCTATTCAACACAACATGAATTTTATTTGCCTGTAGCTGCAACTCCAGCTTCAGTAGCTTTAAACTACCAAGGCAGGAGAAGTAAATATTCTTGAACGCACGTATCAGTGTACTGATCTCTTTCGGTTACAGACTTTCTCTTAAACCAGTCGTGCCCGGAAGTCAGGTAAGAGCGCGAAACAAAGGCTTCCGTGGCTCGTATAGGCAGAGTGTAATAACTGCTTGCGGAGCTCGTACATGCGGAGCGTAACAACAGCTTCCGAAGCTCTTACTCGCAAAACCAGTGCCACCTTATAACTACGCATATTTTAATATACAACAATTTCCCTCCCTTTAGATGAACATATGACAAAAGGAAGGAAGAACTCAACAATATATTCGCAGTACATGTTTGGTTATTCTACCTGATTTACGAGGCTCATTTCTTCAGGTGACTTGCTAACAGGCTGCAGAGCAAAAGGCTCAGCCGCGTTACTACTGATAGATCCCAAATTAGTTGAAGAATCAAGCAGCCGATTAGAGTGTCTCTTCCAGATTACATTTAATGCTAAGATTTGAACCTGAAAGATATTAGCAAACAATAATTCCTTTCAGCCACTTGGGACCATTTCTTAAATTCAGAGCAAGAACATGATCACCGACATCAAATCGAGTTACAAACATAGGCTTACACCTGGACTCAGAATATTTAGGATTAACTCTATCTCTGGAAGTAACAAATTTACGATTGTTGAGCGCAAGAGAGAGAGCAATTTTTGTGACACTAAGAGGAATACAATGTGATTGAAATAACGCTTTTGCTAGACGGGATTTGAACGATTCGGAAGAAGAGAGTCTTTTCAACAGGTCTTTGATGACCCTTACCCCCTCTCAGCTCTCTCAGTTTCTGGAGCTTTTTTGTGGAACAAGCTTCCCCAGCAGATCAAAAACTCTAAAACTGTAAAAGAATTTAGAGTAAATGTATCACGTCATTTTGCATCTCTGTCATAGCGCCTGCAGCATTTCGGTGTGAATGTCCCATCTACCTGAAATTTTAATTTTCCTGAAATTTCTGTTAGAAAATTAGAAACTATTTCATTTTACGTTTGCTAAGCCATTCTAATATTCACCTTACTGATTTCTGTCGACAATAATGAGCACGGCAGCCGTCAGTTCAATGCAGCGGAACGAACGTTTTTTCCATAATTAGGAGTATTTCCTCATCTTTATTCTGTTTTTTTTCTCTTTTCTGTATTAATATTCAAGGTCCGTACGACAAACATACCCTGAAATAAATTTTGTGTGAACACCAATATACAGGTAGGTTTATAGAAGTGAGGGTTGTGCAAAGTTTTTAATGAATTAAATTTGGGCTAACGTTGTCTCGCTATTTCAAAATCATTCTCGAAGAGGTTTTCAATCGATTTCGGCTGAGCTGAGGGGAGGGGGTAATTTAAGCATTTAATTTATTCTTTTATATTTTTTTGCGTGGGTTCAGCGCACACTAGCACTGAACTTTCAAATCGAAAAAACTCTAAATTTCCGAAATTAAAATTATCACTTTGGACAATTAATTGCTTATTCTACCTATATGTGCCAAATTTTGTAAATATTCGCCACTCAGATGTGATATCCGGCCACAATGTTACTCCATTTTATCCCATGTACACATGTCCGTATAATGCTGAAGAGTTGTGTAGTTTCTTGACTGTAACCTGAGTTTTCCTAAAAATTTCTATGAAGAAATTAAAAACCAGTTCATTTTTACGTTTTTCGAAGTCTTCTTTTCCTTTTAGTTATTTTTTTCCGAATAATTTCTTAGGATTACAGTGAGCTCAACTGTCATTTTCGGTGTAGTAGATGGTGGGTTGTTTTTTATCTTTTTATTTTATATATGTATTTTTTCTTATGCTTCATTTTCAATAAGTATATATATTAATATGTGTGTGTACGTATGTAGGTATATATATATACCTACATAAATAGATGTACATGTTTCTATTTCATTTCTTTACGCAAAAACCATTCGGTTAATAAATTTTATTGCACTAGCGAAATGATTCAAAAATAGATCTATCACTTCCACAGAGGGCGTTTCTGTGAATCGGATTAATGTCATATATAATTATTGAAATAAAGTGCAATTTGAGCGTATGAATCGTGGTAAAATTATCTTTCTGTCCGTATGTTGTGCAAGCTATGAATTTTGATGTTGAGTATATGTTTGTTTACGCATTTCTGCCAAAAATTTTGTAGATATTTATCAACCATGAGTGGTAACCGGATTACAGTGTATCACCATTTTATCCCATGTACCCTTGTCCGCATGATGTTGCAGAGAATATCGAGAAGATATGAAATATGTTTTTTTGTTGTTGCTGTTCCTCGGCGGTAACTTGAGTTTTCTTAGAATTTCTTTTAGGAAATTAAAAAAAACATTCCAATTATACGTTTTCCGAAGTCCTTTCTCTATTCCTTATTTTTCCTCAGGTTATTTCTTACGATTAATCAGAGCTTTGGCTGTCATTTTAAATGCAGAAAGAGCAAGATTATTTTTCATGTTTATTAGCATTTTTCATCTATTCATTTTCAATACGTATATATATGAATATGTGTGTTAGTATGTGAATGAAAAAAAAAATAATGAAGGCATCTACGGATGCCTCATTTCCAATCAAGCCTGATACATATCACCTTGTACATTGGATTTTCAAATGCCTTAGAACTAACGCCAGGACGCCATGACGCTTTCCCCCGGTCAAGACCGGTACCCATTTCAGACACCTGGGTAGAGTGGGGTATTGTGCTTGGAATTTTTCTCCTATACCCAACAGAGAAAATCGCCACGGCCAGCGCCGAGTTTCGAACCCGGGTCCCGGCCGCACGGCGGCGGAACCTATAGCACACGGCTATCGCTTAATATAGGACGTCCTAAAACAAAAGTTCCATACGAGGAGTACTAATTGACAAACCTTCCGAGGTGTGCAAATAGATAAGCCATATGAGGCACATTAATAGACAAAATATACGAGGCGTACTAATGAGTGTGTATGTGTGCGCACGCAAAGATAAATGTCTATATATCAGTGTACACATGCACACGTTCGCAATGTGTGTATGTGTGAATGAGTGTGTATTTGTGCGCACGCAAAGATAAATGTCTATATATCAGTGTACACATGCACACGTTCGCACATATATATACGCACATGTACATATATATGTTTCTATTTCTACTTTTTGAGTAAAAAGCAAAACCTCAAGACACATTACATTTTACCTAAAGCTCTGCGATCAGTTAACACTGAACCAAATTCCAGAAATAAACAAATTGATTGCGCTTGCTTAATGATTTATAAATCGATCTATCACGGCCCCGAAGGGCATTTCTGTGAATAGAAGAAATTAAAAGTATAAACAGACAAATGAAATAAAGTGCTCGTGCAAAAATTATCTCTATATTTGTATGCCAAACAAGCCATGCATTTCATTTTTGAATGTAAGTTTGTTTACGCATTTCTAGATGTGCGTGCTGTGTTGCGCGATGCTCTTTATAAATTTCTTCGTGACTAACCTTTTCTCAATACTTGAGTGTCATTTACGATGGTGTTTCAATCTGCTCCGGTATAGCGTTTTTTGTCTTTTTCCTACTTCGATAATTTCAACTAAGAACTTGGGAGTTTCGAAGAATTCTTTCGTAGTATTCAAATTATTTATAAGTTGTTAGCCATCTCTTGGAATATATAATATCCAAGAGATGATATTTTTCATTTCTCATTCAACTACCCTTGACAGAGTTAGACTATTAGCACGCCACGTATGGTTTGTCTATTAGTACGCCTCGTATATTTTGTCTATTAATGTGCCTCATATGGCTTATCTATTTGCACACCTCGGAAGGTTTGTCAATTAGTACTCCTCGTATGGAACTTTTGTTTTAGGACGTCCTATATTAAGAAACTTTTGAAAGCCAATATGTTGGCATGTATCTCATGTGGCAACTTGGAAAATAATCGTTTTTTCTTTTTTTTTCTTTTCGTTCATGTATTCGCATGTATATGATTCCATGCATGTGATGAAATTTTACGCAGTAAAAGTCTTTTTATTATTCTTAAAAAAATTCTTTCTTATTTCAGCTAAAGGGGGAGGACTAGTTTTAAAATAACTTCAATGAGTAGGACAATACAAAGTGAACTGGTTATATTTTATATTTGACTGGTATCTTTTACGCAGGTCAAAGATCTTAATCACACTCTGCCTCCTGATGCTGGATACTTTGCACATTTTACGACAGCTTGTCTTTAGATTGTAACACAGGCGAAAGTTTTATGTATTCCTTGCTGAAAGGAAAAAAGATTTTCTTGCTCATCACATCCAATAGAAACATATCTAACGCAAAAAGCTCTCTAATTAATGAGTGATTGTGTCAATTCTCAACTCAACTTAGGGTTGGATGAATTTGAATTTAACTTGGATTATATTGAAATGGACTTAGATTAATTTGACCTTGACTTGGATTAAATTGAACTTGACTTGGATTAAATTGAACTTGACTTGGATTAAATTGAACTTGATTTGAATTAATTTGAAGTGAAAAAGGTAGAGCTAACATTGGCGCGAACGTGGTACAAACTTTAGGTTTAAAAGTTTCTTCAAGTCCTTAAAATTTCAAAACTAAGGAGTTTTGGGCATTTTATCATTCGTGAAAATGAATTCATTTTGAGTTTTTCAACCTATGGTGGAAATTTCCCCGCACAAAAAAATACCCTATATAAATATAATGAAACGCTAGGTGTCTCCATCAATTTGTAAATAAATATTTGTTTTTGTATGTAATTTCCCCTTTGTTATTCCAATGGAAATCAGCTTGATTGGATGGCATCATAAATACCATTCAAATTATATGAAAATCTGGTATCTACTCACTTTTGTTAATAAGTAAAAAATTTGAGTTTTAATCAGTTTCTTAGCCGTATTTTCATATCTTCTGTACAATATAACACCATCTTCACCGTAACTCTTTCTAACACGTATGATTAAATTAGGTTAGAGCACCTTTGCCAGTTTTAAAATAAAAATGATAGCAAAGATAGCCGATTTAAAAATTATTTTAGTGCGTGAACGTTTCGGCTGAAAGCTCAAGCCGTTATCAACACCTGTAGAAGCGAATAGAAATAGAATTTAAGTCGAAACGTTCACGCACTAGAATGATTTTTAAATCGGCTACCTTTGCTATCATTTTTATATTAAAATTGGCAAAAGTGCTCCAACCTAATTTAATCATACGTGTTAGAGAGAGTTACGGTGAAGATGGTGTTAAATTGTACAGAAGATATGAAAATACGGCTAAGAAACTGATTAAAACTCAACTTGATTTGTCCTTCCTCATGAAATGCAAGTAAATAATTTTGCTTGAAAATTGAATCTATTGAAAAAATGCAGCTTATCGTGGTAAAAAGGTACGGCAAATTTGCTTAAAACTTCTTTGCTAATAATAATTTGAAATATAATACACAGTTGTTGCTTGCTTGGTTGGTGTGTGCGTATGTGACGTTCATAAGGATGCTTAATGACCGTCTCTGTGATACGAGTTTCACCAGTGCACAAGTACAAGAATATATTAATCGCGGCTACTATTAGGGTGGATGTATTTGTTTGCTATCTATATCTTGCGACTTTTTTCAATGAAACTATCGAATCTTGTCATTTTTGAAGGATCATGTACACTATAGTAGATGCATATTAGTAAAACTTGATTTTTAACATTTTATTATCAATTTAAAAGTTGTTCGTAAATAAAGACAATAATAACCATATGTACAGGCTGCAACACCTGAAACCAGTAATATTCATCTTATAAATTGTGAATAAGTGTAGTTGCAGTCGCAATATTGTGATTGGGGGTAGTCGGATTTGGAGTCGCAAAATTCTGGAAAGGTGGAGTCGGAGTCAGAGTCGCAAAATTCTGAACAGGTGGAGTCGGAGTCGCCAATTTATTCCTCCGACTCCGCAACCCTGATCATTAACTACGATGTAGTTTCTAGATCCTATGTATTAATTGAAAGGGGAATGTGAGAAACAGAAACAAACAGACTGAATTTGCGATGTTTTCAATTACTACCTCGGGTTTTTCCACTGTAATATATGCATTCTTGCTCAGTACGAACATTATACTTCGCACTCGTAGGTATCACATATATGTATGTATGTGTGCGCGAACCCACAATGACTTGACATCAATTACCATTGACCGTATTAGGTGGTAGGTATAAATACGCTGTTTCGAACCTCGAACAAAATAATCATTAAAAACATTGCGTATTTTTAGCTTTTTCGGTTATGTATTTTGACTCTGTTTTATTCACTTTTGGTTTTAAACAGTTATAAATATTTTATTGCAAAAATTAGAACAGAAGACACCAAAAAAATAGAGACTCCAACCTCGACTCCACCACATCCGAATGAACGACTCCGACTCCGATTCCACCATATTCGGAAAAGCGACTTCGACTCCACACACGTTCAAAAAAGCGACTCCAACTCCGACTTCGACTCCACCCTAAAACATGTGACTCCGGCGACTCCGACTCCGCATCCCTGCCTACTGGATGTTTAGTGAACGAGTTTTGTCCGGATGAGGATGCCGAGATCCGGATTTTCTACAGTACTTGCTGCCGGACCCTGTCGACTGTCAGCTGACCGATGGTACCTCTTTACCTCTAGCCCTTAATGCGAACGAAAAGATTTCATAATTTAAAAAGATGAACTAATAAAGAATCCGATCTAGATAAACGTTAAGACTAAGTAAAGTTTGCCGTTACGATAGCTTTAAGATGTAAGCTTAATGCAAGTTCTATACGAGCTCTTTCTGAGCTGTTGATGCATTTTAAACTTTTTAACTGGCCCTGTGTTAACTAGCGGTCAAAGTGAAAAATTCTTCGCTTTTTTAAAAGAAATATTTTATCAAGAGATTTATGTCGAGTCGTATTGCCTAGTCATGTAGAGTTTGATAATAAACTACCATATATTAGCATTTGAATTTACTCCTTTCCTATTCCTTCAATTCTTGAGGAATTCTGAAAATTTCCCACATTATAGAGTCAACCCCAGCATGTGCGCAGGCTTGAACCCAGTGATGCATGATCTTTTTGCTAATGGGTGCAGTCTCAATATCAAATCAACTGAAACAAATTTCTGAAACAAAGTAGCAAGAAATAAAGCAAGCGTGTTCTAGTTGCTTTGGAAGAGCGGCAAACCTACTCAGGTGAGGAAGGATGTCAGTCCCTCCCACTAAAATATATTATTTTAATTTCTGTGAAGTTTTCAGGAACTAACTCCAGACGATGAAAGTAGCAAATTATCACACACAATATCCGCTTGAAAGGTTCAGAAATTCGTGACCTAACATAATTCACACTTGCCACTTTATTACATTTGAATAGTTGTATTGTTCTATTCATCGGTCCTCACAACTTGGTCAAGTTTTAAGACATGGTAACGCTGATGAATTTCGTCTACTGATGTTGTTGACAAGTGAATTGTCAACTCCATACGAATTGTAAAGTATTGAACGAAAAAAAATTGAAGCTAAGATGAGTACTTAGAGTTCGAACTTTGAGAGTGAATTCCCGGGAAAAACGGCCAACGTATGTGAATATGAGAATACAAGATACTGAGCGCTGGTGTATCTTAAGTGCAATTACTGACTGAGCTTATCAAATTGATACGTCACTTTCAACAATAGAATACTCATAATTTTTTAATGTTTAAACATGTTAACAAGAATCCTCTTAATTAATTTCCGCATTGGAAGCGTTTATGCTAAAACGTTCGCTGTTCACAGCAGAAATAAATATTTATAGAGAAAAGGCTTGAAGTCCGTGATTGAAGCTGCCCACCCACGAGCCTTCGCAGCATATCAGCAACTTGAAGAAAAATGTCAAGGTTGCCACAAGAAGTTGGCTTTCAAGCAGACCAGTATTGCAAAAATGAAATTTCGCCGTGGGAGCGAAACAATAAACAATCATACTCGGAAGCACTTGAGGCAAATTTTTTTTTAAATTTTGTCCGTACAATGTATAATTAGTCCCAGCAATTCGTAACAATGATGCCATAAGAATATGCCGGCTGAATTTGATACCTCACTAAATTTTGTATGATATGGAGTCGTCAAAACTTTTACAAAAAATGCATTTATGTTCAAGTAATTTCCAAGAAAATGAATTCGGACGCGTATCGTTTGAGTGTCGCGGGAGGCGTGAGATGAGCACACATTTGGCGCAGTTTAGACCCCGCAGCGCGACCCTGCGCCGAGATGCCGGCCGTCGGTGACCGCGGATGAGAACGGGCCATCAAATCTGGCCAACATGTCGCTGTCGCGCTAACGGAATGGCAACCCTAGACGTGGCGTGGTGTGGCTGCTGAGTTAAAAAGAGAAAAAGTGTGTATAACAGCAAGAAAGGTAAATATTTGTGCATTAAATCTCAAAGCGACTAGAGATACGTTAAAATAACTTAAGAAAAGAGCCGAAAAGTACAATTGAATTAAAAAACTCCCAATTGTCATTTTTAAGCTAATTCATTTCATATACAGTCGATTTCGCTGGAGAATTATAGACTTGAGTGAAAAAGTCTGTTTATATTTTTCTTTCCCATTATTTCTTTCAAGTTATTATTTCCTGAAATATTAAATTAGACTTTTGTTTTCAAAATATTAAAAAAAATTTGGACGCAGCGATAAGCTACGAGACAAGTTTATGTCTAGAAGATATCAGAATAAGCTTCACACAAACAAGTAAATTCCTCTGTTTTGAACGCAAGTGTTGCTACTTCCCGCTCTCGTGTGAAAATTGGATGAATTTCCTCAATTTAACAAGCACGGAAAGATGATATAATTGGTCGTCAGAATTGGTTTTCTTACCTCAATTTCTCACTGTAAATCTACGGAGAAAATAATAGCACAGATGGATATTTACTGCTCTCTGAGAATTCAAAGCAACGGCAATAGTACAATCATTTTTTGCCTGTACCTAAACTTGTGTTGAACACGGAGAAGTGATGAATTTTGGGTTGATGAAAGTGTCATAAAATTTATTACAGTGAGAAGTTCAGTCCTTTACTTATTTTTTGCCTATTTTTTGCCTTTTACAGTTACGTGTAGGAACTAAATAGATCCACCGAATTGCAGAACATGATGCAATCTGACGATGTTGACATACCGGTTTCAATCTCAAACGAGAATTTTACAGCAGCTCTCAATGAATGCGCAGATGCGCACCTTACATCACCAAACAAACTAAGCCAAACACGCTGTTTAGATGACTGACAAAAAGAAAGAGATGAACAGAATAAAGAAAACCTACTTGCGAGAGTACAAAAACAACAGATCAAACAGTACTTCATACAAAAGATATAAAAAAGGTGAAAAAATTATTTCAAAGAAAATCACAGAAGCAAAGCAAACTCGCTTTCACCAGGAACTATTAACGGCAAAAAACAATCCGAAACGAACAAGGGAAATCTTTAGTGAGGTAGAACAATATTAAAATTTAGACAGCATGAGTAATTTTGAAAATCCCTTGGCAACAGCTACGGATTTCAACACATTCTTTTCAATGTAGGTGCTGGAGTTATCAATGAAGTATGTAAAACCAATCCAAATCAACCGTCAGGTTAAAATTCGTGCCCAACTGCATCTTCAAGGGCTGGTGTCAGGTGGAAACTACGTCCTGACGATTTACCAAAGTTATTAAAGATCTTACACTCATTGAAAAGGTTAAAGGTTAAAAGGTTAACATCGGCATCTTTGGGATGCTTTATTTCCAATCAAGCCTGATACATATGATCTTAGCATTGGTTTTTCAAATGTCTTATAACTAACCCTATATATAGGACACCATGACGGTTCCACCGTAAAGCCGGTACCCATTTCCGACACCTGGGTTGAGTGGGGTATTGTGCTTGAGCTTTCCCTTATACCCAAAGGGGAAAATCTCCGCGCCAGCGCTGGGAACGAACCCGCGACTTCCAGCATACAAGCCCGATCCCTTAACCGCTGTGCTACGGAGAGCACACAAAGGCAGTCGGACATGATGGTATCAGCCTTCAATATATCAAAGACAACTTCCCAGTCACAACACCGTTGATTCAATTAATAATTAATACATCTATAGCAACTGATAAGTTCCCAAGCAACGAAAACGTTCCATAATTAGACCGTTGCATAAAACTGGTAACCTCAATAGAGAATCAAATTACGGGCCCATAAGTATTTTACTTGTACTATCCAAAATATTTGATAAAGTGATAACAAATCAACTGTCACTCACTTGGACGAATAAAATTTACTTCATCAAAATCAATATGCCCATATAAGAAACACCTGCACTCAAGACGCTCTACTTAATGTCACTGAAATATATACAGTGATATTGAGCTAAAATGTAAAACTCTTGCTGCTACTCAATCTTTCCAAAGTGTTCGATAGCGTCGAACATGATCGAATTTTACAGAAAATCTTGAATTTAAGAGTTGATAGGCAATGGATTAAAAGCTACTTATCAAATAGGTCTCATACAGTCCTCCTAAAGAACAAGTTGTCCCCATTCATTAAAACAATTTTGGTGTTCCTCAAGGATCCATTCTTGGTCCGTTATAGTTTTCTACTTTCACTAACGATTTTCCTTTACTGCCTTCTAACACACGAATCTTCATGAATGCAGATGATGTTCAAATTGCAAGGATAAGTTCTATTTAGAAAATACCACAGATGCAAATTAAGCCTGGAACACTATTGATTAGTATGAAATGAAGGTATGATCAAAATGATCTCAAACTAAATACGAGCAGAACGAAATTCATTATTTTTGGGTTCAAAGACGCAATGGAAAAGATTCCAAATCTTACTCTTGTGGTAGGGAATGATTAAATTAAGCCATCAGAAAAAGTAAAAAATTTAGGTGCTTGGTTCAATGGAACCATGTGCTTCAAATCCCTCGTTGAGAAAACCTGCTGCAAAATTTACGGAACTTTAATGTTTCTTCACCGTATAAGAAGTTTGATCGTCAAAAAATCTAGACTACTAGCTATTTAATCGATAGTTTTATCACGTATTAACTATTGTAACCTAGTATGGTGAGAGATACCTCAATATCTTCAAAAAAAAAAAAACAAAACCAAAATGCATAAAATTCGCAGCCATGGTGGTATGCAAAGGTGAATTCAAAATGACTGATCACGTAACAAACACCTCTCCTATAAATAAACTCGGCTGGACTCATGGTGCGATTTCACTCCCCCCCCCCTCCCCGTCACCAACGTAAAGCCGAATAGGAGATACAATGTCTTAATCAACTACCGTTTATCAGACATTGGACAGAAGGCTGTGGCTATATCAGGCGCCTTACTCTGGAACAAACTTCCCCAGAGTGCCAAAATCCCTCAAACCTTGAAAGCATTCCAAACCAAAATAGCTCGTCATCTTGCGCCTCCACAATAATTGCAAGCTGCATTATATACTGGAAAAGTAGTTACGTATTTCTATCGCTAATTATCTTATATTTTATTACATTATACCACATGCACAATATTTTTGTAGTATTCGTATGAAATGTGATTGTGTGCAAGTATTTACGTATATGTATGTAAATATATGTGCATACGTGTAATGGGTCTGGATGTGGGCACGAATGTGCATGTATATATGGATATATATTTCTATACTTACATGAATAGTTTCTGTAAAATTGTCAATCAAACGACTTGCATTTGTCTAATAAATACCGTATTTTTAAATTTGTATTTTTAAAATTTCTTTTATCTATCAACTTGTCACATTACCTACCTTGTCACCTTCTTATTTTATTGTAAAGAATTTAAACGAGAAATATCGTATATTTATTGCATGATTTAAAACATGCTTTTGGAGGCAGTGAACTTACTTCTATTTTATTGCGCTCACTCAAAAAGATATCTTAAAATATTTTCCGTTTTGACCTGGTTGTTATGGCTATATTTACTCAACAAACACTCTCAATATCATTCCCTGATGCCAAGAAAGCCAAAGCTCGAATGTCAACGTACTTGGAAACTGTCACTAGTGTTTTCCTTTTTGGCTTCATCATCTTTACATTTCTTTTACTGCATTCATCAATAAACATTATTAAACTTCAAGAGACTAGCTATGGGAGACAATTTTATGTTCTTTTCTCTCAGTCTTTAGTATAACCTTTGACATGGGCCGTCATGGCACCCATCTATGTGCAGGATATTTCAGAACAAGAGGTACACAATTGCACCCTGAGTAGAAAATGGCCGAATAAACACTTTTTCTTCTATGAAATTTCCCGAAAAAATTTAGGTTTATGAGACATTTGCTTTTATTGTTTTAAAGGATGATATTTGATTACGCAATTACGCTGAATATGCATCTTGAATTTACTTTACAAAAATTGTTCAAAATGTGTTCCACCTACAGTACATCAATATACTTTTCAAATCTTAGCCTTATCTACTGCCAGATATTAGAAAACACTCTGGCTTCAGAAATCTCACCAGCTGCCATTGCAATTCTGGCCACGAGATCTTCCTCGTGATTCAGTGGGTGTAGCATAAACAAGGTTCTTCATGTGTCCCCCAAAAAAGAAATGGACTGGAGTGATGTAATAGAAGTGTAAGGAATAGAATAAAGGGAATAGAAGTGTTTGTAACGTATATTTAAAATAAAAGTTGCGAGTAATTGAGTCATTAAATTTCACCCATTAAATCAAACAGCTAGCATCTAAAAACCCGATTTTTTTCGAAAAATTTCATAGAGGAAAAAGAGTTTATTTGGCCATTTTCTACAGGGTGTGAAATTTTTTACCTCTTGTTCTGAAACACTATGTATATTCACTCAGGACCTTTTATATTAAAACATTTCAAAAGGTGAAGTGATTTATGTTATGGAATAGCATTATAGAACATCAGTGTTTTATTTTCTTATTCCTGTCCTAAAATGTTCTTATTAGTCTTGTGTGACAATTGCCGTTTTTTGCGCTCGTAAGTATGTTATGACGACATTATATGGGTAGTTAAATTTTCGTATTGTCCCAGCTATGTTGCAAATGTTGGCATTATATGTACAACAATCCTTGTCATGTTTTAGACTCCGGTGAACTCCTTTGTGCCAGTATCATTAACGTAGGAAATATCATGAGTTTTGTGTTATGGTAAAGTATTTTATTCTCTCCGAGCTCGTTATTTGGCATACTAGTCGAATCGTAAGAATGAGAAAATTCTTCCGAATGTCTACCACATAGTCTTAGGCGCAGAATAATTTAAATATGCCCATCTTACTTTCAACACTAACCTTTCCTACCACTGGTTCTTATACTCGTATGCTCATATTTCAATAAAGTACGCACTAACGAGAGGGTTTTCAATAATGTGTCACTGCGTCACTCGGATTAAGTTTTCTTATTCACTTGTATTTATACGCATTGTCAAAATCAGATTAACGCTACGAAGGGAACTCATTTTTCCGTGCTTTTCTCTCAATCATTTGTTTCGACTATTGGCATTGGTATTATGATACCCATGTGTAAAAATCAACTAAGAATCATAGTGTTAAGATATTCGAAATAATTTTTTTTGTGATTTCTTCTCAATCATTGGTTTTCGACAATTTAGCATAAGTATTACGATGCCCATGTGGGAATATCAACAAGGATCTTAATGTTAAGATATGTGAAAATCCAAAGTTATACATTTCATGTATCAACTTTACTGGAAACAAACTGTTTTTTCTTTCTTGAACGAACTTTTTCCTTTAGTGAGTGAGACTTTGGATCCAAGGGAACTGATAACGAGTAGTTTTTGCTGGGTGCAAATTTCTTTGTGCATGCCATCCCATGAACAATTTCTTTCACTGAACGTAAGCTGCTCTAAAGGCCACTACGGTCGATTTTATGGTGCTCCCAGCAAAAATTTGTTCTAAAAACTGTTTTTAAAGTTTTAAATCTCACACACGATAGGAAAACCCTTTCAAAAATTTAAAAAAGCCTCAACAACGTTTGTCCGATCCATTGTTCTTTAGAATAACAGTGCTAACAATCATATACATTATTTTTGTATCCGGTATTTCTAGTGAAGGAATATTTCTGAAACAATTAAAATCCATAGGAAGAGACAAAATGGTAGTCGTGACAGCTGTCCGACTCCGTCGTAAACTTGACCTTACGTTTTTATTGAGTATATTTATCGAAAACTCCAACCACGTTAAATTTGGATCGCGAATTTCTCAGCCTCCTCATCAGTTTCGTGTGAAATTTTTGCCTCAAATATGGCCATATTTATTCGTTATTATGTTAATTCTGCTCATGTTATTCCGTTTCATGAAATGATAAAATCTCAAAAGACGATGCATCCTTAACGAAAAAATTTGAGCTTCTCGAAGAATTTCGGAGGACGGTACAGGCTCGCCGACGTAACTTGTCTAAGGTGTGATGCAAATTGCTTTCCTTGCCTGCCGAAATTCAACCTGACAGCCGCCGGCCGCGGAAAATCCAGCCTCAAATATTTTTTATTTTCCAAATATTACTTTCGCTATTTCTCATGCTCTCGAAATATCAACAAAATTGAAAATGGGCGCCTATTTTCAAAGAAATTAACAATAATTCATACATTTAATATTTCACCAAATCTAACGTTCCTAAACACGAGCAGCACTTCATGAGTGCAGCTTGTGAGCAAATTAAACCAGTGGGAATGAGAGAGAGCTAATAATTCCTTCTTACGTTACATTGTTTGTTCCTACTGTTTGCAAATTGTTTTCCAGTTCGTATGTTGTTCTTGTCAATTTGCTGTCAACGAGAAGTGTTTGTCTCACATATTGCGTGATGAATGTTTTTGACATCTTGCACTGAAAGGTCACAAAACCATCAACGTTATAATCGATGTTGTGATAGGTTGTTCTTAGTTACTAATAGTGATATTTTCTCATTTATCTTCTTTACAGCATTGCTGCCACTATCACTGGCTTAAGAAATATAATCAGTTCGCTTCAATGTTCACTTGCATTACATACCTATATTTTCGTTCAGTTAAGTAAACTCTAAAGAAATAACTTCGTTTGTAGGAAATTATATTTTGACTCATTGTTGGCGCCGTCCATGCTTCTTAAAAGATAGTTGAAAGAATTATCCCAGCGTGCTAATGCTAGGTAGGTTTTCTAGGCGCCAGATGCGTGACAATCGGCCAGCGTGTAGTTCACTATTGAATTGTCTTTGTTTATTTCTAAGTACATTGGATTTGATTATACTGAGACATATATTGATGACATATGCATATTCATTTAATTCTTGTTACCGTCTTATTCAGTTTTATTCCTTATCTTTCCAGACACCTCGGAATTCCTCAATATTTTGAAACTTGCCAATGTCATTGCTATTATCATTGTTTGCTAGTAATGTGCTATATATACACCGTCAAAAGGACTGATGTTTGTTCATGTTCCCTGAAATAAATCACGAGAGCACCCAACGGGCTAGTATCAATTTATTGAACCGTGTGGTAGAGGGAAGTCTATTCCCCTATAACATCGTAGGCCAGGAAGAGAGCCTACACTCATTTTTTGTCAAGTTACTAGGTAGGAAAATAAAATCCGGTTAACAGATAAATCTGAAATTGCGCCGGCGGTGCGTAGTTCTTAACTTTAGTATCGAGGATCTAGTTAAAGTTTGAGATGGTTAAATATTCTTCCCAGCTATTCGTGCTCATGTGCACCTAGAATTATATTATTGATCTCTCCATTAACACAAATTATTCATCTTGCGTCTCAACAATGACTGTAAGCTACGGTACATACTGGAAAAGTAGTTGCGAATTTCTTTCGCTCAATATCCTATATTTCAATACATTATACATTACACTAAGTTTTTGTAGTATGCGTATGCAATGTAATTGCTTCTATACTGATATTTACTTACATGTTTAAATATACTGTATATATTAGGTGATCCCATAAGTCCAAATTTTACCTTTTTTAAATTGAACGAAATTTAAAGAGTATTTTATGATGTCTATTGGAGCTGAACATTATTTTTATGTTTAGATGCTTTCAAACTGTTCAATTTTTATTTTACAGAAGAAAAAAGTTATAATTTGCCTGATTAAAATATTGCTTATATGAAAGTACCCAAGAATCATTTGGGGCACATTATGCTTTAGGAGTTCAAGAAAGGAAACTCAGCAGCTGAAGCGGCTAGAAACATTCACTCAGTTTATGGAGAGGAATGTATGAATGGAAGAACTTACAGAAGATGGTTTTTGATATTTAGTAGTTGATATTTCAATTTGAAGATGAAGATCGAACCGGAGTCCAGCTTAAAGTTTGATGACTCCGCACAGCAAGAATCACGTCACAAAAGATGGAAGCACTTGGTTGGGAGAAAATTCCTCATCCACTTCATTCTCCCCACCTAGCTCCGTCAGACAACATTTGTTTTGTATGTACCTCACAAAATCATTTGGAAGAAACAGCTTTTTGCAACGCAAGGAGAGGTTGAAACTGACATTTGTGGATTCTTCGAATAAAAACCAAAACAATGAGACAATAATGTTTTTAATAAGCTTGTTAATACCGTGAGTGCAACACCAATCAAGGTGGTATGCAAAGGTAAATTCAAGAAGAGCGATCACGCAACCTTTCTTCTTAACAAACTCGGCTGCAATCCCATTCAACGAAGATTCCTCACTCACAAAGCCCAGTACGTATTTTCCTCTTTATATCTCATCTCTCACAGAGCAATGCTGATATTTTCCAATTCCTTCCCTACACTGTAACCAAATAAAAGCAAATTGGAGACATGATGTCTTAGTGTACCACCGTTCATCTGATATTGGGCAAAAAACTTGGTCAGTATCAGGTAACTTATTGCGGAACAAACTTCCGCAGCGTATTAAATTCCCTGAAACAATAAAAGAATTTATGACCAAAATAACCCGTCATTTTGCGTCCCAACGATAATCGTATACTGTAGTACATGCTGAAGAAGTAGCTACGAATATCTCTCACTCACAACCGTACTTTTCTGACTTTTCGATCCAAAGTTTGTGCAGTGTGCGTAAACGATGTAATTGCTTGTGTGCTGGTATTCATGTACGTACGTTCAGCAGTCACTGCAAAATTGCTAAACCAACGACTTGAAGTTTGGCTCCAAATGCTGTTTTTTTATTAACTAGCACCTTGGCGCATAACCCAACGTATCACTTTCATTTATGATTATTAATAATTCATACAGGAAAAATCATAAATTTGTTGTGGGACTTGAAACATGTTCTTTGAGGTAGTTTTACTTAGTCGTGTTTTGTTACGAAAAGACATTTTTCAATTTCTGTTGTTTCAACCCTTTAGTTCTAAAGATAAATTATTTACTTCAAACCATTATAACTTCATCATAGTTCCCTGATATCACAAGTGTCATGACTCATTTGCCAATCTGCGAGGATACTGTCAAAGCTTGACATCCCACTGTGTTCATCTTTATATTTTTTATTACATTCATCTATGAACATTTCAAAACTTAGAATAATTTGCTATGGGAATACATTTTTATGATTTTTTATGAGTTTCTAGTACAAGCAGTACATGAGCTGTAATGACACACATATCTGTTTATGAATTAAGGACTTTCATATTAAGAACTTCTAGAAACTGATGTAATTCACTGTATGTACCGATTTTATAGGACATTAAGTGTTTTCTTTTCTTATTTATGCCGTATAATGTTATTGTGAGCCCCGTGATGCAATATCTCATTTCTGACGCTCGTGAGTATATTATGGCAGCGCTATTTAGGAAGTTAATTTCACGAATTGCTTCAATTGTGTTGCACATGTTTTCACTAACGTCTTACAACAATTCTTTTTCATGTTTCTTAGTCCACTGAACTCTTTTGGATCAATTATATTCCTGAAGGAATTATCACAAATTTGTGATGTAGTAAAATATCTTATTTTCTCCACGCTCATTATTTGGGATACTAGTTCAATAAGTTGATACGTAAAAGTGAAAAGATTGCTGCGAATTTCAATCTTATAGTCTTAGACGCAGAATAATTTAAAATCCACCTGTTTTACTTTCAACATTAATCCTTGATCGCAAGCTCCTATGCCAGTCTTTCAATATAGTATGTTTTATATGCATTATCAGACTTCAATTAATGCAACAAAGAGAATTGATTTTTCATGCCTTTCTATCAATCATTTTTTTTACCATTGACATTGGTATTAGGATTCACATGTGTGTTTATCGACTAAGGATCTTACTGTTAAATCATTTTGAAAACTAATGTTATGTACTTTGTGTCAACTTTGCTGGGATTAAACTGTTGTTCTTTCTTTTCTTTCCTTTTTCTTTATTTTACATGCGCGTGTTATGCAATAGTTTTTGTAAATTATGTTTGACCAGCCCTTTCTCATTACTTGAAACCATTTAAGCGGTAAGTGTTTTGAGTTATTTCTTTCTTCCAAACACATAGAAAATATTTCAGTTACATTTTTCACATTTGATTTTCAACTACTGTCATATGCATTAGAATACTTTTTGCTTCACTACCGCAAGTTAGATATAAGAAATTTTATATTACGGAGTATTTAAAATCAGATATATTAACTTGTTTTCTTATACGATCTCGCAACTATTTCGTTTTTGTTCTCGTATATTTTTGATGGTAAAGTGGTTTTGTTAGCCTTGTGCGACAGCATTTAGCCGTTTTTAACTTAACGGAATCTTCTGTGCTAGCATTCATTATTTCGATGGATCAACAATAAAAAATTTTGTTATACGGTAAAGCAATATTCCCCAGCTGGTATCTTGGTAGTTGTTGATATGTATGCACGAAAACTAGTTTCAAGTTACTGAAGTTTTGATTACTCAGTTTTAGATTTGAGTTGATTACTCAGTTTTGTTGCTCTTGAATCATTTAGATGCAAAATCAAACCATTTTAAAAATGTCAACGAATGCTTTCGAAAGCCTTAGCTCTAGTGTGAATGTATGAAAATACTATTCTCCAAGGCGTTTCTCATTTGTATTTACATTATTTATTAGCTTTCAGTCTTTGCAGTGGTTGCCGCGTGTGATAAAATGAGCGATAAACGATTAATGATAATTTTCGATGAGGTCAAACCTTTTATGTTATTCGTTTATCGCAAAGTTTTCTAAAATAATCGCTAATTCACTTACCGCTATTCCCAAAAAATGAGGAACGATAAACGATAAATTCAAAGACGACTTTTGTGAAAATTAAAAAAATTTGCACGGCGGCAATAGTCACAACGTTTTCAGACCTGAAAAACTCCTGGATGCTGTCTTGAGGAGGGAGAGGTGGGAGGGAGAGTCTGACTCAGAGAGAGATACTTATGTGGAATAGAACTTGTAGGACATAGACTGGTTCTAGTGACAGTTTTTGTTTAGTTTAATTAATCTTCACTGTTGAAAAATAGTTTGTATGCCTATTTTAATATTTCAACTAAATAGAGGTACTTATCATTTATCGCTTTTGTTATCGCAAGTAGAAAAAATGTATCGCTATCATTTCACCGTTTATCGCTTACCGCAGGCTGGGTTTTGAAATTTTTTATCGTTTATTGTTTATCGCAGTTTGGAGAAAAAGTTATCGTTCTATCATTATCGCAAGTTGAAAAAAAGTTATCGCGGCAACCACTGAGTCTTTGTGTCTTGGGTAAATTATTCAATAAAATGTTTTCTTATTTTGCTTCTCTCAATTATATAATGAATTCCTGCTACAGCTACTGTTTACGTCTTAATGGTTTGTTTATTAACTTAGGACATTTTGTGTTGAAGAAACACTTGAAACCTAAAGTTGTTGAATTGCATTTTTTGTATCATACTTTTCGAGAAATCACTGTGTATTCCGTTGCAAAACGTGAGGTGGTAGATACTTCAAGACGGTCGTATTCTCTTGAAAAGTGTAAATAAAGGTTTTGAATCTCACGGAAGTGAGATGAAAATAGCATTTTCTCATGTAGTATAATGAAACGAATTTGATGATTTTATTCGTGTCTGGTCAGAGCCGACGTAGGGTGATAACATGCTTTTGCTTCTTGTAATTTCGCTTGTATTGGCGCAACAATGAACGTTGGAAACATTTACATGTATCGTTCATTAACGAGTGCGTATTTGCCTTTTGTTTGATCGTCGTTAAATTGCTTGCGTTACTGGCAGTGAAGTGTCGAATACCTCGGTTGTATCCTTCTTTGTGTTATTTATATACCTTGCGTACAGGATTGTAGCCCTTAAGTAAATCTCTTGAGTAAATGTTAGTAATTATTTTCTATGTATTCATGTCTTATGCACTCTGTGCTCCAGCGACCGACACCTTCGACTAAAAAGGAGGTGATTGATGCTGACTGAGAAACGGACGAAACTTAAGGTTTGTACATCAGGAATTATTTTTCATGTACAGAAATTTCTGAAGCGATATGATGAGACTCAACCACTCTAATAGATATTAGAATACTTATTGTGGCTTTTTCACGAATTGGATATGAGGCTATTTGTGTTAAGAAAATGTTAAAACCCAATGCGTTGACTCCACTTTTGTTTAAATTTTTGGAAATATACTGTTTTTCTTTTCTTCTTTCTTTTCTTACCGTCCAAGGCATTCGTCATTAGTATTTACCATTTTAATAAGCTTTAGGTCCTCGTGCTTGGAGTAAAATCTTAGAGAGTCAATTTTTATTTTGTTGCTCTTAATTACTTATTGAACCCTTGATGTTGGTATTGTCTACTTTTTATGGTTTGTCTCGTAATTTTGGTCAACGGTTTTTGGAAATTAATGCTTTTTCTTTCGTTTTCCTCCTCTTCTGACGGTTTCTGTCCATCCCAGGCAACCCTCCTTTTAAAGAATATAACTTTCTGACATTCTAACAGGCTTACATTCTCTTATATGAATTGACGAATAACTTGACGTAACATTGAATATAACTTTAAAGAATATAACTTTCTGACATTCTAACCGGCTTACATTCTCTTATATAAATTGACGAATAACTTGACGTAACACTGAATATAACTTTAAAGAATATAACTTTCTGACATTCTAACCGGCTTACATTCTCTTATATAAATTGACGAATAACTTGACGTAACATTGAATATAACTTTAACGAATATAAATTTCTGACATTCTAACCGGCTTACATTCTCTTATATAAATTGACGAATAACTTGACGTAACATTGAATATAACTTTAAAGAATATAACTTTCTGACATTCTAACCGGCTTACATTCTCTTAAATAAATTGACGAATAACTTGACGTAACACTGAAATAAATTGTGAATATTAATAAAAGTTTGGTTTTTGTCCTAAAACATTCATAGGAAAGTAGCCAATCAGTTTAATATGAAATTAATTTTTATATAGAACAAATAAATTCAAACGTACTACTCAGTAATATGCATAATTTTTATTGTAATTTTTGCGAAATTTCATATTTTGTGTTCCTTTCATGTAGTCGAAACAAATTTGTATATAACAATGAAAAACTCAACCTAAAAATGATAAGTTGCATCGTTGAGTTCACTTTATAGGAAAGTGATTGGTTAATTTTTCTTATATTTCATATTTCATAATTAAACTAACAAGAATATTCACAGATTTATAGTGTTTTACCAGGAACACATGTTTGCAGCAAGCGAAACAAAATTAAAATTGGATCTTCGTACGTTAAAATATTACACACTTTAAAAGATATGGCTTACGCTGCGCTCTATATTTTAAGATAAAACATACGCTTTATATTTTTGTGGAACACAAGACATAACACGAGAAAGAGCTTTCAAATATTATTTGTATAATCACCAATAATTGTGTGCAAAGAACCTTGTAGTGCGGGCATGGTTATGTATGTTAATTTTGGAGTTTCATTATTATACAAAAAAATCTGTAAAATTTCATTTACTTTTCGCAGACTTCGCAAGTGTCATCAGCCAGGAGCTCGCAAAAGTGAGTTACTGAACAAAAATGACCGCAAAAATGTGCCTTGGGCTCTTCTAGCGATCTTCACCAAATTTGAGAAGAATTTTCCCTTATAAAGGTCGACTATGGCTTTCGAGGAATGAACTTGCGGTGCCTCGAGGAATGCGAATTATTCTGAGGACCGTGGCCCGTGGCAGCCGGAGCAGGGCGGTGCTGATCACCCGCACCTTCGAGTATAGGAAGGTGGATTTTGCTCACAGCCTGATGAGCGTAGCATATATAGTCTCGGGTGTCTCTGGTGTACGGTGTCGAATTTCATAACCCAAAAATTCCCCATTCAAAGTCACGATCAAATTCATTCAAAGTAAAAAAGCCGTGGTCAGCAGCAGGCACATATTCGGTTTGCATGTAGATTGCTTTCTGTTCCTGAATGACAATTGCTGGAAGTTAAATGTACGCCGTTGGGGCAGGCAAGATACGGCAGCTGCCAAGCCCGAAATATTTTTGATGCATTCACGTAACCAGACACACTCCTGTTATCTCTTTTAGGTAGAGTAAAGTTTGTTATTAAATGGTAACAATACTTTTTAAAGGGAAAGAAACGGAGAATGAATAGAATATTGCGAACGAAGGGGATGAAATATTTCAGCTTTCGAAGGAAGCGTTTCGAGCATCAGCACGTTATTCACTATAAATCTCCAAATACGTTGGAAACCCAAATTGAGCATATGATTAAGAGACCACGTGTATAAAAGGAGATCAATTGAAAAAAATATCAAAATCTGTACCAAAATATCCCTGAATTACTGTGTTCAGGGGGTAAAAACTTTGCACGTAACAAAGAGTTGTTACGTAACAAAGAGTTCAGTTGTGCGCAGTGCGCACAACTGAAATCGTGTGCAAAATAAAATCTCCTGCACAGCGGTAGATCAATACTTGAAAGGAGGAAGTGAGTCAAAAGTGGGTGTGTGTATTAATTGAAATGCTTTTAAACGAAATCTGAGGAAAAAATAGCAATCAATTTCTCCCAAAAACCCAGAAAAATTTTGAAACAGAATCAAAACATTTTTTTTGACGATGGGAGTTGTTCACCTCTGTGCTGCATGTTTGGTAGTTCTTGCAGTTTAGTTGAGTCTCGGGTTTTAGTCCACATCCTAGAGAGCTCCTGAGCGAGCACGGAAGTCTAGTTCAGAGCTGACGAAGAATTTTTATGTCTGATTTTCAATCACTATAGTCCATGATAAGAATTACCTTCCATTCATGTAGGTACTCGTATATTCGAGACGATATCAATCAACCCAGGATTCCGTTGTTGGTCGCTAGCTTAAAGATTATTTTCAGCGACTTTGTTGTTTGGAACCGTATATTCTGAAATCAAGTTTTACAATTTTACAGCGACTCAACCACCCACTTCCGCAGACAACGTTAGGAGCCAAAAATTAAAATAACGATTTACCAAGGGGAGTAATTGTTTTAGAATCTTTGGGTATGTTCAAAGTGAAACGCGTGTTCAATTGAACAGGTACCTTGTGACAACACCAAAATGTAAATAAATAGTTTTGCTTTGAGTTAATTTAGCGTTATTCAATTATGAACTGATGATGGAAATGGATACCGAAATATTTTCATACGATTTTACAAATTGGTTTTATTTTTCTTCCGTCTCTGCGAAAATGCAATAAAAGTCTAATGATTGAACTTTATTACATTTCAGCGCCGTGCTCATGATGACATCATTCTTCAACATGAGTCAGAATCGACACTATGCATACGAAAAAATGAGCTTAATCTCACACACCTAGTGGAAAGATAGATGAAGCATGAAGAAATCAATTTGATGCCTGCACATGTCGTTTGAAGTGAGGATTTTCCCATGAAAAGAACAGAAAATAGCGGTCATATCGTTCGAGTGCTGCTTTGTAATCTTCTTTGAATCGACGAAAGCGAGTCCCAATCTTTGGGGAAATTTCTGAATGATGTCAGTTTTGGGAAAGCGAAAAATCACAAATAAAGTTACGCTTCTCTTGGAGGCAAATCGAGTTTTGCAGCAGTGCTCATCTCCGAAAATAAAGAAGAATAAATTTTGTTTCAGGCAATTAACCCAGGAAATTCTCAACATTGGCTGTTCAAATCTCTTATAATTACAAACGAGACTCCATGAGGGCTCCCCTTTGACGAGGCGACGCCCATTTTCGTACTTGGGTCGAATGGGATTCAAAGGAAAATTCAAAACCTCAAAATATAGAGGAAAAGGACTAATATCGACCGAGGTCATTTTTCCTATGTGACATTCTGCTTATAAAAATGGCGACAGATATATTATGCTTTTTTGGGGGTTGCATGTATTAATTATTTTATGTTTATGTTTCATTGAATTTATCACTCAATACCTCATTGTTAAATAGTTGGTGAGGCGTATCCACATTGGGCGCCAATTATATTTATTTGTTATATAGGGCGCGAGTCCTGTTTCCGCCCGATTGATGATTAATTTAGGTTGGTCCTCCTGGGAGCCATCGTAGATAGTTATCCTAATTTTAGGGATTCTGAGGCCGTAATTTCAGAGGCTTTATTTTATCCCGGAGGATCTTCCTGATATTTTCAGGGATAAGTGAAAGTCAGGTTCTGCTGACTTAGTTTATTTAAGTTGGGGTTTTCCCACAGTATTTTTCAGGATGCGAATATTTTCCGGCAGTTCTTGTAGTTTTTCTCTGGTAGAGCTTTGAAGATGTCGAGCCGTTTTTCAGAGCGTCGAATTTTTGAGCCGTAAGCGAGGCTTCGAAAGCTTAGAGCCGAAATGAAATTCAAGCTGTTGGAAATTTTGAAATATGAGACGGATATATGGTTCGCAAGTATCTGTGATACGCCAGTTCGATTATTTGTGAGAGAATTATTTTTCCTCCCGCGAAATTACAAGGCACTAGTCGACATTCTTGCTTCTGGCCTAACACGCCCTTACTGAGAAGACATTACTGCAAGTAGTGTCGTGAATATGCCAGTGCCAGATGTCGACTGTGCTTTAGCATAGAAATTATACAATAAAACATATAATCGTCTAACTAAATTAAGAATGCTGAAGACTATTTCTTAACAATTAGAAACACTTATTCTAATACAACTCAGGAGCAGTCTTGTCCTTTCTCTTCTGAAAAGGCTGAATCCAGTTCTGGTTGGTTGGGAGAACGGGATAAGAAGTCGGCGAGATGGTTCTCCACTCCAGGAATATGTTCCGATTTAAATTGGAAAAGGCTGAAGTATAAAGCCCATCGTTCAAGTCGTTGGTTTAGTTTATCCGCTTGTTGCAGATACAGAAGAGGTCGATGGTCGGTTTGCAATATAAACTCCCTCCCATATAGGTAGGTTTCAAATTTTTGGAATGCCCAATATATGGTCAGGGCTTCTTTATCGATCGTTGAATAATTCGTTTCTGCTCCTCGCAGGCGTCGGGAAGCATAAGCGATGGGTGCAAAATAGCGGAAGTCGTGCTAACTGGGTTGCAGACTTGCAGTAGTACTGCTCCTAATCCAATTTGAGAAGCATCCGTTCGAAGGATAAAAGGAAGCTTTGGATCAGGTAATTGCAGGACCGGATTTTGAGTCGAAGCCTTTTTTAAAGTCTCAAACACATCCTGTGTAACATCAGTCCAGGGAATTTCATCTGGAACGTTTTTCTTTAGCAAGTCTTGGAGAGGAGCAGTTTGCTCGGTGTAATGCGGAATAAATTGTTGGTAATATCCTATGCTACCGAGGAAGCTTCGAAGTTCGGTCTCGGTGGTAGAGGAGCGTTCTTTATCGCTTCGATCCGGTCATTCATGGGCCGGATTTGTTCACTGCTCAATTGGTGGCCTAGGTATTGGATTTGGCGGTATCCGAAAGAGCATTTGTAAGGTTTAGCGTTGAGACCATGTTGAGCAAGAGCGGCCAACAATTGGTCTAGGGCGACGAGGTGGCTATCCCAGCTATCATAAGCGATGAGTATATCGTCCATGCAGACTTCGACGTCTTTGAGACCGGAAATTCGGAAATTACTTGGCGGACGAGTCTTGAGAAGGTGGCTGGGGCATTTGCGAGACCGAATGGCATAACCTTAAATTCGTAGAGTCCAGAACGAGTTTTGAAAGCAGTATATGCTTGAGACTCTTTTTGGAGTGGCACTTGCCAGTATCCACTAGTTAGATCGAGTTTACTAAAGATAGTTTTTCCGCCCAGTCGGGAAAAAATGGCGGAAATATCAGCTATGGGTTCCGCATCAAACTGAGTTTGGCTGTTGAGATGGCGGCAATCTAAACAGAAACGGTGGCTCCCGTTTTTTTTTCGTTCGGCTAGCAAGGGTTAAAAATGGGGAGAGCTGGATGGCGAAATTATTCCTAGTTTAATCCATTGCTCCAGATTTTCTAGGAGTTGAGGTTCCAATGCTAGTGGTAGAGGGTACGCATGCTGCAATCGTAGGTTGGCAGGATCTTTGATTTTGATCTCATGTACTACTGTTTGAGTTTGTCCGGGAATATCGGTGAAGAGATGGTTATATTTTTCTAGGAGCTCCTTTAATTGGGCTTGCTCTGCTGGGGATCGTGTTTCGTCGATGGCGCAGTGCTCAACATTTTCACCAAAACTCAGTGGAATTTCTGGGTTCTTGTTATCGAGTTCTTCTTCGTCTTCGGTTGGTTCGACAGCTATGCACGCAGTGGTGAATGCTTCTTTCACTACTGCTCCTTCCATTTCTTCGATTTCTAGATAATTAATTTCGGACTCCTTACTTAAGTTTTCAGGTTCTTGATATTTCCGGAGTAGGTTAATGTGATAGAGGTTTTCTTTTCCATCGACGTCTAACAAATAGGTGTAGGTTCCCAGGCGCGTATTAACCTTGAAAGGACCTTTCCACGTCATTGTTAATTTATTACGGGAGTCTGGAACGAAGATTAGGGCTTGATCACCAGGCTGAAGACTTCTAAGTTTTGTTTTTCTATGAAGGTACTTCGCGGCTTTCTCTTGGCTTTTCCCGAGGTTCTCACGAGCTACGGCACATGTTTCTTTGAACCGGTGCTTTAATTCAAGCAAATATTGCTGGGTGTTGAGATCCGTTTCTTCGGAAGTCTCGGTAGTCCAGTGTTCTTTCAATAGGGTTAAAGGTCCTCGAACTCGATGGCCGTAGATTAGTTCGAACGGTGAATAACCGTTGGCAGATTGGGGCGCGTCACGATAGGCGAAGAGCAAGGAAGGTAAATATAGATCCCAGTCTTTGGGTTATTCGGCCGCTAGTTTCCGTAGCATCATTTTTAGAGTGCCGTTAAACCTTTCCAATATGCCATTCGATTGGGTATGGAGTTTTGTGATGTTGAATCCCCATTTTCTTTAGAAATTTTTCGAAGCACTCGGCCGTAAATTGCGTTCCGTTGTCGGTGGTCAAGGTTCTCGGGTATCCGGTCCGGGTACAAATTTCATTGAGAGCGTCTGCAATAGTGACTGCGTCAATGTGTTGCAGAGCCTTAGCGTCTGCATATCGGGTTGCCTGATCAACTACCGTAAGGATGTATCGATTGCCGCGACTGGAAGGAGGTTGAATTGGTCCTATGATATCTACACTAAGTGCAGCGAAAGGAGTTCCAGCTAAGGCTGGTGTTGCGAGCGGGGCTTTAGGAGGTCGAGCTGGAGCGTGGATTTGGCACGTATGGCACGAGTGGCAATACCGGATGACATCTCTGCTTAGATAAGGCCAGCAAAACTCACGTTCGATTCTTTGCAGTTTTTTTTGTGAGTAGTGGCCTGCTAAGGGATTATCGTGGCCCAGTTCCATGATTTGTTCCCGCAGCTCCAATGGTGCGACGAGTTGGAAGGTTGATTGGCCATCTCGGAGGGTTTTCCGATAGAGAACTTCTTGGTGAAGCTCGTACGTAGTGATTCCGCAATTTCTCTGGTGCTCTTCAGTTTTGTTATCGGCCTTTTTGAAAGAGGTTGTAAGGTGGCGCAGTTTCGCTGCTGTAGTTTAATTAACTCTTCCTTGTTGGTTTGCGGCTGTTCTGGTTCCTTAGGTTTTTCATTTTTTTCTCTCTTTGCGCTCGCTCTGGTAGTGACATGAGAGGTTTCGATAATGATAGGAGGCGTATGTTCTTCATCATATGATGTGGTTCCTGGCACACGTCCTAGGATTACTTCGGTTGCAGGGTTATCCTTCACTACGACTGTGATGTTACCTCGAGAGTATGGGCAGTCAAGTTTGACGTTGGCTAATGGCACGTCGAAAGTTTGGCTGTCGGCTAACTTGACGGTGATCTTGTTTTTGGGTATATTTTGTTGTGGCACTAGCGTTTTATTTACAAATACGGCTGTGGCTCCTCCATCCAGTAATATTTCGACAGGTTGGTTATTGAGTTGGCCCTGACACTTTTTCAACTGTCCTAGTAATAGTTCGGTTGTATCCGAATTTACAGCAGCATGATTGCATTCGACGGTTGGCAGGGTATATCCTGGGGGCTCCTCTTCGATATAATTTATGTGGGCAGTAGGTTGTGCCGCACCTCTTTCATTTCGGGAAGAGGTATTTTGCTGAGATTGAGGGTTAAGTACTTGGCACTCCGCGCTAGAATGAGTTGGATTTTCTCCATGGTGATTACAGAAGAATGTTCTCCAGGTCATCGGCGGACGGTTAAAGTAGTTGGGTCTGCCTTCTACGTGAGCTGGTCCAGTTGTCCTAGGCCTATACTGGAAATTCTGATTCTGAGGCGGTGCAGGTCGATACTGGGGATTTCGGTTCTGAGGAGGTCGATAGTTGAAATTTTGGGTCTGAGGAGGTGAAGGTCGATAATTTCCGGTTGTGGTGTCAGAAAATCGATTCACTTGAGAACTTCTGGAAGGTTTTCCCATTGAAGATTCTTGACCTTCGTTTTTGTTATTCGACAGACGGTTCTCACACAGTTTCTGGAGAGTTGTATTGGGTCGGGCTTGTAGAAATTTGTCCCCTTGTTCAGCTAGAGTCGCTAAGGTGTTACCGCTTCTGCCTTGAGTTGAGTAGCAAGGTGAGACGGTAGACTGGAGTAGACCCTATCCATAAGCATGAAATTTTTCAATTGGTCGTAGTTTTCTTCTACTTGGCTTCCGGTGAGCCATGCGTTAAGCGCTTGTTCCAATCTCCGGATGTATCGACTCATGTTGTCTTCTTCCTCAGGCTTCAGTTCATAGTAGTTACTGCGCAGTTTAGCGGGGGTTATCTTGTGGGACTCCAGCAGTAAATTTTTGATTTCCCTAAATTGGTAGCGGTCGACCGCGGCCAATGCCTGAATGAGTTTTCTTTCCTTAGCCGTTACTAGATTTTCTAGAGCGAGAACAGCCTCAAATTCCGTGTATTCGAGTGCGTTGCTGTGACTCTCGAAACGCTGCATGAATTCTTGGATCCCCTCTTGTTCGGGGTTTAAAGCAGCGATATCGGGTATTTTGACCCGTCTGGCTTCTGGTGCCCTTTGCTGGTTGAGTTATTGGAGATGGATTTCATGCTCTCTCTCTCTTTCTCCCTCTCCCTCTCCCCCCCTCTCTCCCTCTCTTTCTCCCTCTCGATCTTCTCTTTCTAGTGCTCGTTCTCGTTCTCGTTCTTCTCTTTCTAGTGCTCGTTCTTCAGCTTCCTCTAGAATTTGGATTCTTTGAAGGAAGGTTTCACGGTAGTCTGGGTGCTCCGGAGTGAAGCCTAGGGCAGTCATGTACTCGCGGGCACGTTATACGCAATCCATTCTGAAATTTTTCTTATAACTTCACGAAGTCGACGTTCCTTTATTTTTGTTATTTTTCTTGGTTTTCAGGATTCAAAGTCCTTCTTTATTTTTCTTCTGCTTCAGGGAGTCAAGTCCTCCTGTTCGTTTTATTTTAGTTTTTCTTAGCTTTCAGGATTCGTAGTCCTTCTGTTTCGGGCGCCAAATTGTTAAATAGTTGGTGAGGCGCATCCACATTGGGCGCCAATTATTTGTTATTTAGGGGGCGAGTCCTGTTTCCGCCCGATTGATGATTAGTTTAGGTTGGTCCTCCTGGGAGCCACCGTAGATAGTTATCCCAATTTTAGGGATTCTGAGGCCGTAATTTCAGAGGCTTTATTTTATCCCGAAGGATCTTCCTGATATTTTCAGGGATAAGTGAAAGTCAGGTTCTGCTGACTTAGTTTATTCAAGTTGGGGTTTTCCCACAGTATTTTTCAGGATGCGAATATTTTCCGGCACTTCTTGTAGTTTTTCTCTGGTAGAGCTTTGAAGATGTCGCGCCGTTTTTCAGAGCGTCGAATTTTTGAGCCGTAAGCGAGGCTTCGAAAGTTTAGAGACGAAATGAAATTCAAGCTGTTGAAATTTTGAAATCTAAGACGGATATATGGTTCGCAAGTATCTGTGATACGCCAGTTCGATTATATGCGAGAGAATTATTTTTCCTCCCGCGAAATTACAAGGCACTACATAGTCGACATTCTTGCTTCTGGCCTAACACTCAAACTACAAAGATTGTGTTTAATATTATTGTTTTTGAGATTTTCTATATTTTCAACTTTGATTGTAAGCCATTGTAAAAATTAACCAAACAGATACTGCTATACATATATGCGGGGATTTAACATTTACCAAAGAAATGCTCAACATCACATACCAAATCAAAAATTTTACAATGCGAACTTTGATTTTAACATAGGAGACGAAGACGAGCCATGCTCTTTTCACGTGTATTGCCTCATGAGTGTGTGAAGACATTGACCGCCTGCCATGCGAGAAAAATGTTCACGTGAAGTTTGGTGCGCCAATGATTTGGCGTGAGGAGAAAGATCACTCCAATGACAGTTATTTCTGTTAGCCAGACTTGACAGGCTGTACTGCAGCACAGAAACTCGAACACTTTGTTTTCCCAAATTTGCAATCAACAATGAACACAGTAGAGCAGTCAAAAATTTACGTGTGCCAATCCTCCACATCGAGAAATGGAGAGTTCCAGCTGTGCAAATGAACATTCCAGTGTTGAATATTGGGAGCCCAATGATCCAGAAAGGAGAGTAAACCAATACCATTTTCTCAAAAGCTCAAAATGACTTGAGCATGGATATCTATTTAACCCAAAATAAAATAGAGCTCCTTGCTTCAAGGCTTAAAAAACGTAATAATATTGAATTGAGAAAGAAGTGAAGATACTACCGAAAACATACAGAGAAGCTGCTTGTATTGTTCACCATGAAGGAGGAAGGATGACTTATGCTTTTGTAACTGAACTTTTTACGCAACTGGAAATACCGTATGAAAATACTAGCTGGTGACTTTTCATGGCTGCATCCAAGGACAGAATCAAAACTGTTCTGCTACACAACGGTAACACTCTGCCATCTGTTTCCCGAGCTTATAGCGAGACCATGAAAGAATCATTTGAAAATTTGTAAGCAATTCCAACGCACACAGCATGAAGAGCATAAATAGCATATTTGGGCAAAAATCAAGGTTGTGGCCATGCTTATTGGCTCTCAGCTTGGCTATACTAAATTTACTGCTTCCTGCGCTTTGGAATTGCAAAACAAAAACTGAAAGGTAGCACACAATGGTTGGCCGATCCGAAATTAAATTGAGGTAGAAAAACATAACATCATGCGCGAACCAATTGTCAAAAGTGATAAAATTCATTTACAACCTTCGCATGTTAAACTTGGTTTGTTTTGGCAATTTGTGAAAGCCCTGGCCATGGATTCCTCCGCATTTACACCTCTTGCAGAGGAATTCCCTTCCCTAAGTCAGGCTAAAATTGAACAGGGTATCTTTATAGGGCCCCAAATCCCTAAAATTGCACTGGATGAAACTTTAATTACTCATCTCAGTAGAAAAGAGAAGCTTGAATTTGAGTCATTCAAGAAAGTTTGTGATAATCTCATGGGGAAACATCGTTCAGAATCTATTTGGAAGTTGTGAATGGTCTGCTGAGCCATTATCGTGATACGGGCTGCTACATGTCTCTAAACTTCACATGATCGACTCTCATTTCGAATTTTTTGCTGAGAATCTAGGTGATGTGTGTGATGAACATGGCGAGAGATTCCATCAGAATATTTCAGTGATGGAGCAACGATTCAGAGGAAAATGTAGCCTTGACAAGTCGGCACACTACTGCTGGAGTATAAAAAGATATCACACTCCACGCCAGAGGCTTAAGAAGACAAATGTTGTTTGAACTGACAGGTGTGTGTTTTTCATTCATAACCAATAATAATTATGGTTCATGGTAAACGGTATTGGGGCCTAATCTGGAAGAATAAAGGTCAGATGCAGAATAGGGATATTTTTTACCCGAAACAGGTCTTACGTAACATGTACTTTTTATAATCTGCAATTTTTAGCACAGTATTATCGGCTAAAATAGTTTTGGTGTTATTTTTAGGCAAAGATTTGTTATGTAAAAATAGAGTTAAATAGTAAAATGACCAATGAGACGTAAACATCTGAAGTTATTCAAAAGTTGAATAGGAAAATAAATCTCTCGTATTAAGGAGTAAGTTCTTTACAACATCTTTCTCATCTGTACTTTCATTGTCTAAAATAGTTATAGTTTGTAACACCTTGTATAGGTATACCTCTAAAACATAACAGCGGTTGTTGCACAAGGCTTGTCCCTTTTCTGAATACTTGCAATCATATTTTGTGTAATTTTCATATTTGTGGCTCTAATTGCGCTCATGAACTGTGCTGATCTTTCGATATTTTTTATTGACCAAACCTTGTTTATGAATAATGGTTAATTTACACATATCAACATATCCTTTCCTTACCGAATAAATTTTTCCAGTACTTTAAAGAATGGAGGCCTGTGAATGGAATGTGATGTACTGAGCCTATGAGACGGTTAAAACATGTTGGGGTCGGAACAATGCAGTCGTTCACACAAATTTGAAACGAAAATAATTCAAGTATGTTTTCTTTAGGTCGGTATGAAATTTGGCGTTCACGCGCTAAATCTTTTGGCTCAATGTTCTCTGAGCAATGAGTTTCAAGAATTATATTTCTCTGCAATCATCTCACATTTTTAGTAACTGGGTATGTTCAGCTGCATATTCGAACTATATGTTATATCTGTGGTCATATATATTTATATTTGTATATATATATTTTTGCTTATTTATGTGTTTGTGTTTATTTGTGTATATATTTGAGTTTAAAAATTGAAAATTTCATCAAGCAAAATTTCTCAAGCAAACAATAAATTTGAAGTGTAGATTTAGAAAAGACTTCAAATAAGTAAACAATATTTGTTCACATGCATAAAATATTTTTTTTACCCCTTCATACTACTATGTACGAGTACGTCTTCTAAAACGATCTTAATTCATGTTCACCGTTGCCCTATTGTCACTAGTATTTATATTGCCCTATTGTCACCGGTATTTAATCTTATGAGACTTCAGGTAAATCATGTAATTGTGGACACGCGTGTTTAAAAATTATGAAATGTGCTGTAATAGATTTTGGTAACAAAGATATTGGAAATGAACATTTTTCTTTCCTTGCCTTTGTGGGGCGTGCCGCAATGTGAGAGCAGATATTTGCTTGAAATTGAATCTTTCGTAAAATGTAAAAGGATTCGTGTTTACTCTCTTGAGAAGCATAAAGGTATGTGAACCTAATTAACACAACGAGAACATCACTTGGCGCACCGCAGGGGCCGGGGAACAAAGCAATTAAGGGCAGCGCAGCCTCGGTGCGTGACCGCCTCACAGGAGAGTCTCGCTGCGGCCCGCATTCCTGCAACAAAGTCCACGGGGGCCTCTCGTCCAATTTGGGAAAATGGCACCGCCTTCCTAAGCCTGAGTTTAGAAATGAGAAGCAATAAAGGCTTTTGCTCACTTCATTTTTGCGCACAGTTTGGTGCATTCGAAGAAAATTTTTGCGGTATTTGCAATGTTTATTTTCAGGCTCAAAGCCTTCGAAATATTTTAAATGAATTTTATGTGATAAGAAATGCAGGTTCTAAATACCCTGCAAATAAAAAATGAATTTGTGATAATTTATGTTGAAGCCTTCGCAATTGTCATAACATGAGTCGCTTTGGTTCTAAACTAATGTTATATGTTATATTCAAGACTAAAAAACTGTATGGAACTCTTAATTTCGTTCGTGTGTCGACTACTGATCCGTTCTATCCTCTCGTAACCTACCATTTACCTCTGAACAGATTTAATGAATGGAAACTATTAAAATCGAATGTTTTTTCTCCTTAGTTTGTTTAAATACCTATATAGTTCCGTAAGAAGAATTTAGGATTGCTACTCAATTTCTCATCTAGAAAACCTTAACATAAATCTTATCGTGAAAAAAGAAGCAACCGGTGTCTTTTGTGCAGAATTTCATGCGCTATTTGCACTGCTCGTACTCGGACAGTTACTGAGTGGGTAGAGTATTGTGAGGGATTTTGGAAAGTTAGTGAGTTCGAAGTGTTAACTCTACAGTTAAGAATTTTATCAGTAACGAAGTGAAGAGTTCACAGTTGAAAATTCACTCCTCTAGTAATTCCTAGAAGAGTTTGCCAACAATGATGAAAGCACCAACAGTTCAAGTGACTCTAGATCTTGACCAGTATTTCATCAGCATCGAATGAGAGAATCAATACGTGGAAATCCAAAGTGTTGTATTTTCTATGAATTCTTCTATTGTTCGTTGTTTTTGTCAATTGAGCACTTCTCATTCTACCATAGCTATGGTACCATAATTGCACCAAACGTAGCAGTGCATTGCATGGCGTAGTTCCAGTTTATATCCTCGCCTTTTAAATATGTGCAAATGAGTTATAGCTAATTATCTGCTTAGATTGTTATTGAGGGAAGAGTAACTCAAAACAAAGGCGGTAAGCCTCTGCATTCTGGCAAATTGACAATTTTCATGAAAATGATGGGTGCGCTGCAATATACACACCTCCCTTACACGGTGCGGCTATATGGGTGCTGTGCAACATATACATCTCCCTAACGTAGTGCAGCTATGTGGGAACTGTGCAACATATACACCTCCCTAACGTAGTGCAGCTATGTGGGTGCTGTGCAACATATACACCTCCCTAACGTAGTGCAGCTATGTGGGAGCTGTGCAACATATACACCTCCCTAACGTAGTGCAGCTATGTGAGTGCTGTGCAACATATACACCTCCCTAACGTAGTGCAGCTATGTGGGAGCTGTGCAACATATACACCTCCCTAACGTAGTGCAGCTATGTAGGTGCTGTGCAACATATACACCTCCCTAACGTAGTGCAGCTATGTGGGTGCTGTGGAACACATACACCTCCCTAACGTAGTGCAGCTATGTGAGTGCTGTGCAACATATACACCTCCCTAACGTAGTGCAGCTATGTGGGAACTGTACAACATATACACCTCCCTAACGTAGTGCAGCTATGTGGGTGCTGTGCAACATATACACCTCCCTAACGTAGTGCAGCTATGTGGGTGCTGTGGAACACATACACCTCCCTAACGTAGTGCAGCTATGTGAGTGCTGTGCAACATATACACCTCCCTAACGTAGTGCAGCTATGTGGGTGCTGTGCAACATATACACCTCCCTAACGTAGTGCAGCTATGTGGGTGCTGTGGAACATATACACCTCCCTAACGTAGTGCAGCTATGTGAGTGCTGTGCAACATATACACCTCCCTAACGTAGTGCAGCTATGTGGGTGCTGTGCAACATATACACCTCCCTAACGTAGTGCAGCTATGTGAGTGCTGTGCAACACATACACCTCCCTAACGTAGTGCAGCTATGTGAGTGCTGTGCAACATATACACCTCCCTAACGTAGTGCAGCTATGTGGGTGCTGTGCAACATATACACCTCCCTAACGTAGTGCAGCTATGTGAGTGCTGTGCAACATATACACCTCCCTAACGTAGTGCAGCTATGTGAGTGCTGTGCAACATATACACCTCTCTAACGTAGTGCAGCTATGTGAGTGCTGTGCAACACATACACCTCCCTAACGTAGTGCAGCTATGTGAGTGCTGTGCAACATATACACCTCCCTAACGTAGTGCAGCTATGTGAGTGCTGTGGAACATATACACCTCCCTAACGTAGTGCAGCTATGTGAGTGCTGTGCAACATATACACCTCCCTAACGTAGTGCAGCTATGTGAGTGCTGTGGAACATATACACCTCCCTAACGTAGTGCAGCTATGTGAGTGCTGTGGAACACATACACCTCCCTAACCTAGTGCAGTTATGTGAGTGCTGTGCAACATATACACCTCCCTAACGTAGTGCAGCTATGTGAGTGCTGTGCAACATATACACCTCCCTAACGTAGTGCAGCTATGTGAGTGCTGTGCAACACATACACCTCCCTAACGTAGGGCAGCTATGTGAGTGCTGTGCAACATATACACCTCCCTAACGTAGTGCAGCTATGTGAGTGCTGTGGAACATATACACCTCCCTAACGTAGTGCAGCTATGTGAGTGCTGTGCAACATACACACCTCCCTAACGTAGTGCAGCTATGTGAGTGCTGTGGAACATATACACCTCCCTAACGTAGTGCAGCTATGTGAGTGCTGTGGAACACATACACCTCCCTAACCTAGTGCAGTTATGTGAGTGCTGTGCAACATATACACCTCCCTAACGTAGTGCAGCTATGTGAGTGCTGTGCAACATATACACCTCCCTAACGTAGTGCAGCTATGTGAGTGCTGTGCAACACATACACCTCCCTAACGTAGGGCAGCTATGTGAGTGCTGTGCAACATATACACCTCCCTAACGTAGTGCAGCTATGTGAGTGCTGTGCAACATATACACCTCCCTAACGTAGTGCAGCTATGTGAGTGCTGTGCAACATATACACCTCCCTAACGTAGTGCGGTTATACGATAATGATATTTATTTCAAATTGAGTTCACGATAAGCATTCTTCTTTTTTCGCAATGGCGTGCACTTTAGCGAATTGCTTGACTGCCAATGATTTAAATTCTAAAGCATTATCAGAGATGAGCGTTTTTGGAAAGCCTAATAACGAAAAACAATTACTCAAACATGAAATTATCGTCTCCGTACGACGATTAGAAATTGCATATAACCTACAAAACCTAGAAAATAGATCAATGACGACCAATATATATTTATTGCCGTTATCTGTAATTTTGAGTGGCCCAAGGAGGTCCATTGATACGACTTCAAACGGTTCTTTGGCGATCGGAGCGGTCAAAATTTTAATTGGGACACAAGGTCTGGCCTTAATTAGTTTACAAACTTCACAATCTTTCACAAATTTTCGCGCAATCGTTTTTTCCGAAATTATTATAATACTTTAGCTTAAACTTAAACAAGGTGTGGGTATCGTCTGTATGGTGCATGCTGTGGATCGCTAAAATAGCTTTACCCATCAAGGAATTAGGTACGACTGCTGTCAAAATGGTGCTAGGTCTATAGTCAATTTGCCTACGTCGATATAGGATATCATTTAAAATCAAAAATTTCTCCAAGTCTGGAATATTCGAAATACTACCATGTAGCAAAACGTTTTTTACTTCTACACAGAAGGGGTCGTTATTCTGTTCTTCAATAAATTCTTTTATAGTCCAAGAAATTTCAGTCTCTTTTGGTACATAGTCTAGCAGCGCGGGTCGCGCGTCTGGGTCCGCTGCACCGTCAGCGTTCGCTCTAGGCGGGTCAACTACCTCATGTCTAGTCATGCTTTTGTGTTGTGATCGAGTCTCCACGATACAGACTTCTGATTCAAATGCGGATTCCAGAGCATCACAACGATCTAGTTCCTTAAGATTTAATTTCTCATTGTTTAAAGGTAATCTGCTTAAATAATCTGCTACAACATTTTCCTTACCGGGTAAATATTTAACAACGGGTTCAAATGAATGGACACTAATACACCATCTCGCCATATTGGTGTCGTCAGGAAGTTTTTTCGCAAAAAGTGGCGCTAAAGGTTTATGATCTGTATAAACCCGGACAGGGTATCCAGTTATTAAAAATTTAAAGTATTTCAAGGCAGAAAAAATTGCAAAAAACTCTTTTTTGGTAGTAGAATATCTTCGCTGGCTCGAATTAAGATTCTTACTGTAATAAGCCACAGGTCTTAGAATTTTATCGCTTGAATCATCCGTCTGCATTAGTACTGCTCCAATTCCTGAGTTAGATGCGTCAGTAAACACATGAAAGTCTTTTGTATAGTCAGGATGTCTTAAGACTGCGTCAGAAATCAAAGACGATTTGATAAATTCAAAACTCTTTTGGCATTCGTCTGTCCACGTATAGTCAACGTTTTCCCTTAAAAGATTGTACAAAGGATACGCTACCTCAGCAAAATTTGGTAAGAAATTACGGAAATAATTCGCTAAACCCAAAAACTGTTGTAATTCTTCAACATTGACCGGCGCGCGGCAGTCTTGCAATTTTTGCGAGTATTTACATTTAATACCATCGGCTGCAACGATGTGGCCTAAATACTCTATTTCCTTTTTGAAGAAATGACATTTCTCAAGCTTTAAGGACAAATTACCGGATCGCAGCATCTTAAAAACGATTTCTATATCAGCCAAATGCTGACTCTTATTTTTTGAAAATACTAATATATCGTCCAGGAAAAAGAAAGCTAGTTTACCCAGAATGGGTGCAAGTGCAGAGGTCATTACTCTTTGAAATACTCCCGGTGAGGTACTGAGACCAAACGGGACCCTACAAAAATGAAATTTCCTATAATTTATGCTGAAGGCAGTGAATTTCCTACTTTCTTGTTCTAATTCGACCTGATGGAAGGCCGAGCGGAGGTCTAAATTCGTGAACCAAGCATTACCGCCCAAGGTCGATAAAATGTCGTTAATCCTAGGTATGTGATAAGAATGTTTTACCAACACCTTCTTAAGTGCACGGAAATCAATCACGGGACGAAGGTCTCCGGATTTTTTCTTAACTACGATTACAGGAAAATTATAGTCTGAACTGGACTCTTCGATTATCCCCTGCTCGAGCATGTCATCTGTTATTTTCATTACCTCTCCCTGATACTTGTGGGGAATGCGATAAGGAGCTAAATTTAGTACCGGAGCATCCGGTTTCAACTGAATTTGGTGCTTCAAAATATTTGTAACACCTATAGTCTCCCCTTCAAGAGTAACTACGTCTCGGAACTCATTCAATAAATTAATTAATGATAACTGTATGTCTTCTTCATTACATGAAACATCATCTTTCGTTAACACACGTCGTACCTCTTGCTCTCCACCTTTTGAAACACCTACTCCTGCACCTACTTGTGCATTAACTCCTAACTCCTCGTCACAAACGAGAATTTCACGTCCACCGCGAGCGTTAGCATCCAACCCAAGTTTACTTTCAGCTATGACTTTCTTTCCATCACCAACCGAGACAACCTGAGTCGTATCCAACACCGCGTTAGAATTTACTTCATCATTATGAGCGTCTTTGAGTGCTGTTTCCACACTTTTTGAATACATCTCGCTCTCAATATCATCTTCTGCCATTAATTCAACATTACACAACATCATATTTTCACTGAGATGAACAGCCTCTTCATTTGAATTCAGAACCATAACCGGCACCACGCCGTCTTGATTAACTCGAACAATTGAATTCGCTGTAAGAGCACCACTATCAAGGCATCTTTTTAAAATCATATACTCCCCTGGAGTTGCCTTCTTAAGGAAACCATACACTATTTTTATGGAATTACCAGGCACTTCTACCTGAGTGCAATGAACTACCAGCTGCCTCGGACTCTGTGCCGCCTTAGCCACAGCTGGAATTTTTTTCTTCTCTCTGCAGTCTTTTCTTTCTGACAGGCGCTTGACCCTGTCGCTCTTTCTCGCGACAGCAACTTCAGACATTAGACAGTCGCTGTTTACAATTCTTTTGATTACTTCTTCTTTGGATAAAACCGGCTCCATTTTTAATTCACAAAACGGGATAGAAATATCATCCCAACGAAGAGTTTTATTTTTAAAATCAATAGTAGCATTGCTTAGAACATCGCGGCCGAGAATTAAATCGTAATTAAATTTAGCCTCTTTTACAAGAGCATTAGTTTTTTAAAACTTTTTTATTACCTGGAATCGTGATAGACAATTCAACTTCCCCGCTTACTTTACTTTTGCCGTTAATTCCCTTCACTACTAAACGACTAGGCTTCACTTCTTCGTTCAAATTCTTAACCTGTCTGTAACTTATCAGGCATTTTTCTGATCCGCTGTCAAGCAAAGCACTCAAATACTGATCATTACTCCTAATTATTATGGTAGGCTTGTTGCTTTCTTTAAACGCAAACAAACCAGTGCCTTTTTTATTGCAATTACCCTTTACAACACTAGCGGAGAAATAGGCCTCGACTGCTTTGCTTTGTTCTTGTCTATCTACGAGCTCTTCGTCATGCAATAATTTATAACGATTCTCGCATTTAAACAAGGGATCAATGAAAGATTGGCTCGTCTCAGTGGGATCAACGACTGACTGATTTGTCTCGGTGGTATCTGGACTTTCGGTCGCGGCTGCAAGATTAACGAGGACGCTGCCAACCTCGGGCTCTGTCACATTCAACTCATCCTTCCTAGTACCTCTCTCTGTTCCTAATTTTCTCGTAAAAAATCGCCTGACTCGGCTTCCACCCAATGCACTTCACTCTTACCGCGCGTTGGGCCACCCCTATTCACATTTCCACCGCGTATATAAGTTTTATAGTGACGTATTTCACTGCCTGTTGCTCGACAATTTTTTACCACGTGGGTTCCACCACAGGCAAAACACCCTCTAGGAAACTGATCCCTCCTGGGCCTGCACTCGAAATGCCCTACCATTGAACAACTATTACAAAACGGGAAACCGCGTTTTTTTGTTGCTTCATACTTGGGCAAATGATCTGAAGCCTGACCAGAAACATTAGAACTACTGTTGTCTGTTCTCATCATATTACACTCCAAAGATCCATTTGCTCGGTCACCCACGTAACTGTTAAACTCTCTTGGCCTACCACGAGTATTCTTTAACCAAGGTCTAGGAGTGATCCTACGTACTCCTGAACGGTAGTTCCTACGGTAATTTCCAACACTGCCGTAGAACACCTCATTTTCCGGGAAATAATCTTGGGCATCAATGCCTTCGTCAAACTCACTGGCTATATCACCTACATAGCTCTCACTTTCGTCTCTGACTGGAATTTGTGACGCAAGTATCTTTTTTGTCTCCGCCTGACCTCTGACGGTTGAAATTAAACATGCTAATAATTCCTCAGCCGTGCTGAATTGGTGTTCAAAAATTTTTCTAGCGAACGACTCATCTAATAATGGACCAAGAACTGTTAAGGCTAGACTGTATGAAATGCTGTCACCTACGAATCGTTTCAACTCTGCTTGCGTTGTACACGCTTGGTAATACGGGTGCCTTTGCCAACCCAATGTGTTTGACGTCAAAATGTTTTCAGTGAGTTTACGTATCTTTGAAAACGCCGTAACCAACTGCGCGGCTAATGCGTTATTCCTAATCAATTGCAATTCATTTAAGTCACAGGCCAAGGCGTGGATGCTTTTTTCTCCACGACATACGTATATATCATCGAGGATTTTAACTACCTGATCAAACGTATAGTTCAAATCTGCGTTCACGAGTTTGGTAACTACTGCGTTAAAGTCTCCTACGTTTTTATTAGCGGAACGGACAAGGAATTCTTTTTTCCGTGCATCACTGGTCGCGTCTGGGAGTAAGGACATATACGCCTTTAAATTTTCTATATGAGTTGCGAAGGACTTGTTTTCTAGGAACTCTCCATCATTCTGCCTCCTTCTCCCTCGAAACGTTGGCAACTCAGCATTAGTCATTATTGTTCCAACGTTAGGTACATTAATATTTGCTGCGATGTCACGCGCGAGTTGCGCCCTATCATTATTCCCACTAACACCTGCGCCTCCGCTTGTCGTCGGGGTCGTCATTGTGGTAGATTGTGTGACACTAGTAACCCTCGGCTTACTGACCCGCCCACTTTTTGTTACTGTGGGTTCTGTGCGAATGAATTCCGAATCGCTATCCGATGAATATGACATGAATCCTAACCCAGAACTAGCAAGTAAATTTTCCTCTTCACAATCAGATATATACAAAAAATTAATAACGCCTTCCGCAACACAAAAAGCAAAAAAAAACACACCTAATTTCAATCAATTACACAAAAATTAGAATAACAGTACACGCCACAATAACTCAATAATAGCAATAATTCACTGCTCTCCAAAAATTAAAATTACAAGAACACAATCTCCAGAGAAATTCTTTACTCTCTAGGCGCGCTTGGTAACAATCTAGGAACGCTCTAGCACTTTTATGGCAGGACTTTTACGTTAAACAATAAAAAACCCCGGTCTTATATGAACCAATGAACAAAAATTACTGCCTCACTGCTTCTATTAAACCTTCTACTCTGAAACATTAAAATAATTCCACTTACTCTATTTATCGAAGATAATGAGGAGATTACTCTGCTAAATCCAGAATCGACTGACGCAGTGCGTCTTCCACAACATTCAAGAAGCAACTGCTGTCTACTGCAGTGCGCTACCGCCTGATCGCGGAACAAAGTCCGGCTGCATTAAGTGCAAAAAAAAAACAAAAAACACAGCCTGCCCAGCAACAGAATCTGAGCTGTCGCGGGTACATGCGCACTGGGATTGAGAGAAAAAAAAATTTTCAATAACACTTAACTGCAACAAGAATGTGGGCTGCTGCGCACGTCGCTTGCGGCTGGAGGGCTGAAGGGCAGGCTGCCGATGATACATGCAGAATATAACGATGCTGTAGTTACACGATGACAGGGAACGATGCTGAAGGACGTAGTTGTTAATTACGATGGCTTAAAATAGTGAATCACTGTTCGTCACTATTCAAACACTGCTGCAGTTCGTTGAATATCACCGACAGTTATTTTACGTAGTATTTTATGCACCTTGAAGTTATTATTTAAACCAAATTGTTTCTTACTGATCACTTGCCGCTGGGAATGCACTTATAGTGCACTCGAATACAATCTTGATATTTTCTCCAGATTCATACACCAGGATTCGGGTGTGAAATGGAGATCCAATATTCAAATAAACTGTAAATTGGCTATAAACCTCAACCAAATCTTCTGCCGGTATCACAAAGCCGAAAACAAATATCGTCGGTTGTGGTTGCCACAATTGGTTATGTTCGTCGTGGCACATCTGAGAGTCTATAATGTTCCAATCACTTTATAATTACTTAAGTAATTAATTCTCGTATTTTAATTTCACACCTGCACGTGAGTTCAAACTAACTGGGCCACCAATATGCGGTTGTTAATGATAAACAGGGGTAAGCTTGGTGGTATTTTATTGAGCAACTGGCACAGGAGGATGAGCGAACCGAAGAGCCCCGTAAGCTAAACGCGCATGGCCTTTATAGGGCGCGGTGTCAAGAATACACCAGCCAGATACAGACATAAAAGACATGTACGGCACCGCGCTCATACAAAAATTGAAAGTTGCGTTGCTTCAGAGGGGGGTGGGGGGTGGGGGTCCCCTTCGAAATTGGGTGGAAATCATGATGTGTAGAGAAATTTTGATTTTAGCTGCTATAGCAAGCGCAAGATGTCAGGTACATCCTGTAAAAAAAAGAGGTTCGTACGTTCGCTCGTTCTCCCGCTACGGGGGCTTGAAGTATGGGGGGGAAGGGAGGGGAGGTGGTATTTCATCTTGTTACACCCCACCTCTGCTGTTTCTTTACGGCGCGACGTTGCCATGTCATCTCCTACGTCTCTTTATTATTGTATAATGATTGCAAGGGTCATAGCTGACCCCACAAATAATAATAAAAAAAATTGCGATTGTTTATGTTTCTTTGTTTTGTCTTTTTTGGGAGGTCCTGGTTGAGGGGTTTCAAAATGCATCTCCTCCTACAGTTTTCAAGCTACAGTGATGAAATGGGCATCATTGGATGCGGAAAGACCTAAGCATTACCATAATTTATATGGCGATTCGAAATTCCATTTCGATCAAATTTCGATTTGTCATGTAGCTGTCGCTAACTTACTCGAAAAAACTGCACTACAATATGAAGGCAAATATACAGTGTCTTAACACACAAAACACAGACATTTAGGACACTCAGGTTAGAGGCGTAGTGTTCATTGCAGGGTTGCCAAACTGGCTTTTCCTAGCCAAGTAACTAACTAGAAACTGAACTAGGAACTAGGTCAATCTGCCTGAAAGACATTTACGCCGATATGAGGTGAAATTATCACTTACTCTACTCTCTAGTTTTGACCCCTGATTTTTGGGTAAGAACACCCTGCATATTTGCCGTCCAATTTTATTAATTAAACGTGTTCTCAGCTAAAGCAGCTTCGTCGATTTTCAGTAACCACGATGTTATTGTTGCACTCATCTACAAGCCTTCGTCGTGAAAGGTTGAGAAATAGACTATGGTGCGGAAAATAAAATCATAGTAGTGTTGATAGCATCACCACTAGCTGATCCTTGCTTGCCGGTAACAACTTTGAACAGAACATACTCGTACTGATTGCAACCTGCACGCAGTACTTATATGCCAACTGCTCGCAGAGCAGGCAGAACTCAGAACACTCCAGACTCTATAGCCGTTGATATCCAGTAATCTTCTCTCGACCGTTCTAGAGACGAGAAGGTTGTAATACTTTTCTCCTAGAGAAGATTTTCGTCAACCTGGCAAGCTAAACCGCCAAGTGCCAGAAACGTCGTCATGTCCACGTCCCGTCGTCCGTCCCGCATTCCGTCAAGCCTACAAGGGGTAACTTGTGGTGGTTTCATCTAGCTGTGCGCGCTCACCACCACACAAGCTCAAAAGCGCCACCTCACAGCCTCGAAGTGCTCCTACTAAACGACCAATCAGCGCTCAAGCCTGGCACTGGGGTGGCGGACCAAACCTCTACAAGCCGCGCGCTTTGAGCAGCCAGGTGACATCTGAAGACAACCATATACGTTTAGCTCAGTCTCGACTGCTTCAAAAGCGCCACCCCGAGCCGCCTAACCAGAGAGCTAGCTCGGCTCAGTGAGGCCGCCGCCAGGCTTATATGTTGAGCTGCGCGGCAGACGCAGTCAGCGGTTCACCAGTGAAAACCATCTTAAAAGCATTACTCTTCAGCAACGATCTTCTCGCTACCAAGATTTCACAACAGCAGCCGACTTCCTACCTCGCTTGCCGAGCCCTAGCCTCCCAAGCGGGTGTGAGTAGCTTTTATTTCGCTCTTACGTTTACCAACCGTTGAGCGTCGCCGGAAGGTAGTAGAGTCTGGTGTACAGAAAGGCCCCAGACCATCTGGGCAAACCCCATTAAGCATGCCGCACACTGTCTCAGAACCGACGCGTCAGATCAGAAACGAAATGTCTGAAAAAAATCGAAAACAAGCATTTGTACCAGGCAACGCTCACTGCCTCAGATCAGACCGGAAGCGAAGCTTCAGATTGGAACCGAACTGCCTCAGAATTCTTCGAAAGATATTTTTTCCGAAGGTTCTGAAGCGTCTGACAGGCTGCGCATGCGCAGAACGGCTGCTGCGGGGGTGTTTGAGGGGGTTGCCGAGGAGGTGGGAGGTTAGTGTGTCACTCACTATTGGATTAGGTGGTTGTCGTGTTCTTTCAGTGCACGCTCTGAGCACGTGAACGCGCATTTCTTGAATAGACGTACGTAAATTCATTAGTTATGACTGACACCGATGAAGAACTCATTAACCATGTATTCCAATACGAAATATTGTACAATATGGGTCATCAGTATTATTATGACACAACTAGAAAGGAGAATGCTTGGGAAGAAATAGCTCAAAACTTGAAAATAACAGGTAAGAAAACTCTATTTCTATAGACCTTATATTTTGATGTACATTAATAATTTCCAATTCTTATTACAGTTAAGGCCTACATTCACCAGATTGACAATGTTACTGGTGCTTGCCTCTGTTTATCATGTCATCCTGCCATGGTACTTGACCTTGCAGTGAAGTAAAATACTTTTTAAAGGTATCCCTAATGTCAAAAGCCTCACGCAAAACATTGCCTCCTACACCAGAAATTGGTTGCTTCCCCCCAGGCATTTCTCTGTCCTCAAGCTCACCTGGGCCCCAAAGATGTGTGTCATCTCGTAGGAAGTTATGCAAACAGGTGGTTGCTAAAACAACAGTATCGACATGGTCCGGTGTTATGTGTAGTTTTTGGCTAAAGATTCTAAATTTTTTTGTTAAGATGCCAAATGCATTTTCAGAGACACGTCTAGCTCTGGAATGTCTGTAGTTATATATTTTATTTCCTTCATTATTAGCAAGCTGAGATCCTGGGTAAGGTCGCATGATATTCTTATTTAGCGGAAAAGCTTCGTCGCCTACCACGACGTGCGGTAGTACAATATTTGTGTTAGGTAACGCTTTAGGTGGAGGTATATTCAACGTATTAGATAAAAGACTTTTACCTAATTTTGAGTCTCTGAATATAGCGCCATCGCTGTTTTTTCCATAGGCTCCAAAATCTACTACGATGAAATTGCAATCTGCATCTACTAACGCCATCAACACAATGCTGAACTCTTTCTTATAGTTAAAATAAAGTGAGCCGCTGTTATTTGGTTTCGTAACCACTACATGTTTGCCATCTATGGCACCTATTACGTTTGGATACTGCCATTTGGTTGCAAAACCTTCTTCTAATTTGGTCCATTTAGAGACGTCGGGTGGGGCCATAACTACTGGTCGTAATTTCTCCCAAATAGCTTCACAAGTGGAGTAAACGATGGATCGAACAGTTGACTCTCCCAATCTGTAGCTAAATGCCAGTATCCTGTAAGTTCCACCATGGCCCAGGAATCTGAAAAAGAAAAACGCTCATTGAATTGCGGTATTTATTTGATATACTTCTGAAACAAAAGGACAAAAAAATTTTTTATATACAATCAAAATTGCAATTTTGTCCTTTTGTTTCAGAAGCTTTTATTGAAAATGAAAAGTCGAAACCAGCTGGTCACACCGATCAAATTGCCGTGCCCCTGTACACCCAATGATTTAGTTTTCGTTTTTTTTTATATATTTTTTATCAAGGACCCATGTAAATTTCCTATGAAGTGTTACAAGTGTTTTTTTCGAATACTTTGTAATTTTGATTGTATATAAAAAAATTATTTAATATATTTACACTTTAGATAGGTTTGAGGATCTGTTTTTTATGAGATTTATGACATGGATAAATTTTTAAGAGATTTCATATATTTTCGAGAAACTGGCTGAAATCGAGAACTGTATTTTTCCAGTGTAATTTTGACATTATACGGGTGATTGAAACTCAAATTTTACAATAATTACATATTCATATACCTCATCTTTATACATAACTCATGGATCGCCCAAGAGACTTATGCTGGATTTTTCTATCTTTTCAGTGCAAGTGGCGAAAAAGAGATGGACTGCGTTGCGGGATTGTTATCGAAAAGCATTGAACAGAAAAAAAACAGTGAGTGGCCAAAAAGCAGTCAATATCGCTCCATGGAAGTACGAAAAACAAATGTCGTTTTTGAAGGCGCATGTATCTCAGAAAAGACCACAAACAAGTAATTTGGAAGACATTGGGACGCAGGACGACAACAGTTACGCAGGAACCTATGATGAACGGGCGTCGGGAGACATCACAGCGCATGGGTTTGAGGAAGAAGACGCTGCCTCACTTTCGAACTCAGTCATTATTCCGCCCTCTACACCGAAAACAACGGCTGTGACAACTCCCTCAAAGAAAAGAAAGTGCACTCCTACAGCTTCCGCTCACGATATAATTTCAACATATTTTGCAAATAAAAGTTCGGCAAGAGACCATTTAACTGCATACTACAAAATGGTGGAGGAAACTGTCCGGACTTTCTCCCCTCTTCAACAACTTGAAATTAAATCTCGTATTAATTCTTTTCTCTCTGAATACGAGTACAAAAACCTAAGTTCAGCTCCATCACACCACTCTTCCCCATTACCAACCTTCTCAGGTTATAGTTCAACACATGTTCCATCACCATCAACATCGTCATCAGGTTATAATCAAACATATGGTTATAATCAAACATCTGTACCACATTATGTTCCATCACAGCTCCCGCTCGTCTCACCATCTCCCTTCGGAAACAAGCCATTTACCTCATCTCCGACGCCCGAAAATGAAGATATTCAGTAAAGAAACTTGAAAGTTTTGTTACCTGTAATAATTTTACATCATTACATCATTCATGAAATGGATATTATTAAATATTATTGAAAAACACACTTTTATTACCCACCTGAGAGTTACAGCTAGCCGTTCCTCCGGTGAAATTGATCTTCAAAACGTTGTATCTTGCTTGGTAATGTCTCCTTCAATGTGCGATAGCAGTTGAGAAAATTTTTCATAGCTCATGCGAAAATATTGGAAGAATTTATTATTGTCTTGCTTCAAATGCGGAAACAATGTCTTGTATTCCCCTTCTTCCTCTCTTGAACCGCATATATCGTGCACCCACTTTGTTTTTTTTGCTCGTTTTTCTTCTTCTCTTCTTCAGCTTTTAGCGCTAGACACAGCACTAACACTTCTTCATCACTGCTGAGCGGTGAGTCGCTCATCTTATGTAAACGAAATTAAGGGAATGCTTTAACTATTTTCTATGATTTTGAAAAGCGCAAAGCACGACTTTCTTCTGCCAAAGCTAACTGAAGACTGCCTGTGTCGGTTCCGTTCTGATGGCTTCTGCGCCAGTGTGCGAGCTGACCGTCGTTTCTGTTCTGTTCTGAGGCTTCGGAAGCTTCGGCGGCGGTTCCGTTCTGAAGCAGTGTGCGACAAGCTTATAGTAGAGGAGGAGCGGGTACAAGTAGGGCACCAGCCGCCTTCCGGACAAGTCCGACGCCTGAGACACTATACACCAACACATAGGACTAACACCCCCACCAACACTTAGGACTAACACCCCCAACACCATGCTTCCCCATCAAGGAAGACTAGGTTCGGGGAGAGCTGGCTGGAACCAGTCTTCCCGCAGCATACTACCGACACCTACCCATATAAGACCTAACACTATGCAACAAAGCATCAACACACGCACCAACGCCATCCCTGGCAACAACACCCAACCACGAACAACCAAGCAAACTACCACAACCATCCCAACACAGCCTGCCAAAAAATCCAACACTACCTACGAAGTCCAACTCCGCAAGATCGACCCCAGCCAACATACAGACCGACAACAAGTCTTTGAAACTATATTCAAATACCTGGAAGCCCCTCTCATACGACTCAACAGCAAATCAAGCGGATTCTTCGCCATAACTGATGACATCACTGCCATTGATAAACTAACCTCGGACAAAGCCACCACACACTTTCAGAAAATAAATCTGAAACCCATCATCCATCCAGATCTTCGAGCCAAAATAACCATCTTCATAAGACAACTGGACAGCAGCATTGGCCAACTCCAACCGCAAGAATTACAGCAAGAAATAACACGACTGCAACCATAGGCAAAAATCCTGGAAATCAACAAATCAAACACTACACACACGTAATCAAAGTAACCTTTACCGACACTGCCATGACGCAGCGCGCTCTCCAGAATGTGCTCTTCATGTTCAACACAAAGATCACCCCATCGCAAATGGAACTTGAAAAATACACTCACCTAGGGATCTGCGTCAAATGCTACAAATTTGAGGACCACTCTTCACATTAATGCACCGTCAAGACACCAAACTGCTCTGAATGCGCTGCACACGACCACACCTACCAACAGTGCAAGTCAACGTACAAGAAGTGCCTCAACTGCCAAGGAAACCACCGCACCCTTGCAGCTTCTTGCCCATACAGGAAAGAAGCTATCCGCAAGAAGAACGATGAACTCCAAAAACAAGAAACAGACCAAACGAAGAGCACATACATCGAAATTGCAAAAACGGCCATCCAACAAACAGCAAAAACAGAACACACACTCACACTCACCAGCCAGATGCACATAAAATTGGCCGCTATCATCATTGTGGCTCACATGGCAAACCTCACACAAAAAGAAGATTTCGGATCAAACTTATCGAAATCTCTCAAAGACAATTACGACGTTGACACAAAGTTCCCCGATCGCGATTCACAAAAAATCTTCAACATGTTCATCGAACACAACAAACAACCCCAAGCCGACACAACGGAGGCCCCTGCCAAACAAGCAAGCACCGACCCCAACGAAGACGAAATGGACACAAGCCACCACTCAACAGAAGAGAACTCAACCCAGGACGAAACCAGCGACGACAACTTGACAGAAAATTGGAGAACGCAGTCCAGCCCGAAGAAGAAAACCAAACAACGGAAAAAAAGAGACAACCCTCCTCGGAAGAATCCCCTGGACACGATGACACAATCCAGGTTACACTCTTCCGTAGTGACACGAACTCAGAGCAAACTCCAAAGAAACCCAACAACGATCAGATAGTAGATGAACTAACCGCAAAACCTCCTGGCCTCGAAATCGGTGTCGCACATCCAAACCCGGACAACATCTGGAAAAAAATCATTGACTTCCAATTCAACCTCGAAGACGCGCCCATAGCCACAATCCCACACAATCAATTCGTCATGATGGACACATGCTCAAAACCTAACGCCCCCCACAAGAAACCAAAACACTCGACTCCATAATGGATACACACAATATGAACAAAACACTAACCGCTATCCAACACAACGTCCAACACTGGCAAAACAACAAAATCGCACCATGCAACATCTACCGTCAATACAATCCACACATAATTCTACTAAACTCGCCCTGCATGCAAAACGACACCCCCATCAAAATTTGGAACTACAACACATATACCACAAACAAAGCAAATGAAAATCACGCAGGAGTAGCAATAGCAATTCGAAAAGACCTCCCATTCAAGCTGCACGATACCTTCCACCACATATGTTGGCCATCACAGTAGAAACACCACAAGGCCCAATCACACTTGCCACAACCTACATACCTCCGTGCATTGATTATATCAAGTACATTGACATGCACACTTTCTTTAACCGAAAACATCCCACTCTCCTCTTTGCCGACATGAATGCCACACACCCCACTTTCGGATACACATACGCAAACAGGAAGGGGAGACAAATCCACTCACTAATAGACAGGAACAAATGTCTCCACATCGGCCCTAATTTCCCAACGATAATCACTCACCACTAGTCCAGACATCGTACTAACAAACACGCAAACATTCCATAACATCATACTCGAACCAGGTCCACTAACACCTTCCGACCACATCCCCATCATAGCTACAATATCAGCCAACATTATACAAATTCCCATCCGCCCACGACCCTCCTTCCACAATGCAAACTGGGAACTAAACCGCAACCTTCTCGCTGAACACACAATACCGCAAGACTTGAGCCCTACACTAGAGGACATAGACAATCACCTAATCACATGAGAATCCCACATCAGCGAAGCCTCCAACCAATCTATTCCAACTATCACACACAGAACCACACCAGGCATCAAACCCACTCATGCCATACTCGTCCTTCAAACGAGACACAAACACATCTACGACCATCTCCAACGACACGGCCACTCACCCCACCTATACAGAGAACTTCTCAGCCTCAGACAACAGATAAAAACTGCATATCAACGTATCTACTCGGCGACATGGAACAACACTATCGCTAACATCAAAAAGATGGACAATCCCAAACAATTCTGGTCCGCCATCAAACGTATGTCAGGCAACAATAAAAAACAAAGGACCCCTACATTAAAGAAGGCGGCACCTTTTACAATTCACCACAATCCAAGGAACCTTTGTTCCGACAACACTGGTCAAACATATACTCAGGTATTGATGACCCCAACAACAATTTCGACGCTGAACAAATACACACCACAGAAACACAAATGAACGACATCGCTCCCCAAAGCGAACCACACGAGACAGGAGACACTTCCCGCCGTCACAATTTCCACTACCAAGCAATCACAATCGAAGAACTCAAAAACGTACTTCGGACGTTTTCCCAAAAAGCTCCAGGACCAACTAAAATAACCACACACCACCTTAAACACTTACCGCAAAACATGCTCCAGTACCTTCTGTACAAATACAACAACGCCAGCAGGTTACAGCGGGTTATTTATATAACAGCGGGTTAATTCCCAAACAAACAAACACGCAATAATGATCTTTTTACCAAAACCCTCCACCTCCCAACACGAGGTGCAAAATTACCGCCCCATCTCCCTACTCGACACCCACGCTAAGCTCCTAGACAAGATATTAACCTACAGGCTAACAGACCATCTAACCATCAACAACATCTACAACAGCTGCCAACACGGATTCCGCCACGGAAGAGGTACACACACCGACCTTGCCACGCTAAACGAGACTCTCCACATTAAACAAACACAGAGAAACAAAACAGACATCATTCAACGAGATGTAAGCAAGGCCTTCGACAAAGTGTGGCACACAGGACTCAAATTCAAACTGTCACAGCTACAAATTCACCCCATATTCACAAAAATCCTGTATAGCTTCAACACTAACAGCACCGCAGCCATACGAATCGCAAACTACACTGGTCCACCCTTCTCCTTCAAGTCAGGAGTCCCCCAGGGAGCAGTCCTCTCCCCAACACTGTACAACTACTTCACACACGACCTCCCCCCCCCCCCAATACCCAACACTGACTACATAGCTTTTGCAGACGACATCACACAAACCAAATCCGCAAACCATTCATATAACATGGCAGCTATTCTAACAGCACGAGCCATTGCCCAAATCAACGATTACGAACGAAAATGGAAAATCCAAACCAACACAAATAAATTCAAAATAATTGCTACAGCCGCCGCAAATACCCAACAGTGCACACCAACAACACCCCACACCCTTACACAAACTCAGGCAAAGTTCTTGGACTAACAATCAGCACAACCGGATATGCACCATACACCAGACAACGAGCAGCAATAGCACAATAAAACCTCTCACGCCTTTACCGATTCAAACACCTGAACCTAGAAGTAAAACGCCAACTCTGCATCGCTCTAGTAAGATCCACACTCATCTACCCAGCCATTCCTCTACACACACTTCCACCAACATCTATCTCAACACTCCAGCGTGTACAAAACCGAGCCACGAGATACATAACAAATTCAGAATGGCAAGATTTCTCCACCTCTGCACAACTATATCGCCGAGCAAACTTGCAACCAATCAACATTACACTCCACAAACACGCTAAAAGAATCTGGCAAAATATTCACGACACGCACCCACAACTCTACTTACAACTCACATTCCCGCAAAACACATTCCCGCAAGACACCCCGCAAATACCGCACAAACAATTCCAGAGCTCAAAAATGAAAACACTCGCACCCCAACCGAGACCAAAATACACTTAACACGACACTAACGAAAGACGGACGGACTCGACGGACCACAAACGACTCCTGCGAATGTTTTGTGTTAGGAGAGATTAACCACTACGGCAAGCCTACTCACCCACGTCCAGTACTAAAGATGCGTACTAAATAAAGATACCCCCCATACAAAGCCCTGACGGGTAATTAACTTTTATCACCCTTAAACTACCTACAAAAAAATACCCTCAACACTAGCATCATATGCGCAAAGCGCATCTCTATCAGTTTCCTATCTATCCTTTTCCGTTTCACCCTTTCTCTTCCCGACACACTCTGCGTCAAACTCTCTTTCCGTCTTTCCTATAAGCATCGTCAGCCAGCAGTCAGCTCACTCAGTGCACTCGCAGGAACCCTGATATTCACACAAGTCTTCTTCCTGCGAGCCTCGTCACTGCAACGGCTCACAGAAGCCATCCAGCAAGCCTCCTCACAGCAGCAGCTCCCACAAAACTTCTCCCTGCGACTCTCCTCGCAGCGACTCTGACATTCACTAGTCTCGGTTGCTCAGCAAGCAGTAGCCTCACGGCCTCCATCGCCACCTCGACGGCGCACCGCTACGTCACGGCACGCACATCGCGACTTGCCGACAACCTTTGGTCGTCCAAGTCGTCCTCGGGTACTATGCTATACTACCTGCCTGTAAATATTTACCCCATGTGCCAGACTGTCGGCGATCTTCACAGTTATACGGTCATTAATCCAGTTGTGTTTTCCTTACCCTGCCGGGTTCGTTTGTACCTCAGGCACCCGCTTCGGGCAAGGACATTCACAAAGTCTAAAAGATATTCACAGCCTGCCGGGAGTGTAAAGTAGCCTGAGGGCGAACACACACCAAACTCCTGGCGAGCCGGCTGGACGTTTCTGAAGACCTTCCCTCTCCGCGTCGGTCTTCGTCCGCCCTTCGCCTCACATGTAACTTCTGGCGAGCCTGCCGGACGCTTTTCGAGACCTTTTCGCACCACGTCGATCTTCGTCCGCTCCTCCGCCTCATGGCCACGCTCTAGAGGATTGTTGTCGGTTAGATTGGCGTTAGCTAGCTGGTGATGCTAGAGTCGGCTATATTAAAACTTATAACGTAACCCACGCTTGCCTGGGCCAAACCTATATATCTAGCTACATGGCTTGCCTATAACTCAGTGCTATTAGTACGCCAAATAACTCAGTGTTATTAGTACGCCCTATAACTCAGTGCTATTAGTACGCCCTATAACTCAGTGCTATTAGTACGCCCTATAACTCAGTGCTATTAGTACGCCCTATAACTCAGCGCTATTAGTACGCCCTATAACTCAGCGCTATTAGTACGCCCTATAACTCTGTGCTATTAGTACGCCCTATAACTCTGTGCTATTAGTACGCCCTATAACTTAGTGTTATTAGTACGCCCCATAACTGCTACTAATAGTACACCTATAACCTTTACCTCACCAGGCAACGGGAGATGTAGTTGGGAGTTGTGGACCTGCGCCCTTGTGGTCCTCTACTGAAGCGATACCTATACATACTCCATCGAAGCGTCTGGGAAGTTCTCTATAACGAATTCGATAATCACTTGTCCGTTGGCATTTGGTGTCGGTAAATTACTCTCGGCTGCAAATCTTCTATTTATTGAACTCCTTTCCCCAAAATCTTCCCAATATGGCTATTAATCGTGAAATCTTCGTCGTCAGTAACCTAACTTTCACACCCACTGAATTCGTGAGTTACATCTCGAGTTACGGTGACAAGCGTCACGAACTTCTCAAGATGTGAACCCAGGACAATTTTTTCCATAACAAGTTAATGAGCAGTTGGTGATGAAGTTTCAGAAATTTCAAAATGTTATAATTGTGCTAAGATTCGGATATGCGAACAAAAGTTACGATTATCTCTGAAAATCAATGAAACTTTAAAATCCCAAGACATGAGTGCAGAGGTTAACAGTGAAAAATATTGAATTCTATAAAAAATCCAAAATAGATTACACACAATGATATCAAAACCCCAAGGCCAAATTCTCGTCAATTCATTTCAATTCAAAATTTGTTAATAATTAATTTTAACGCTGACCAATAAAAGACCGCCAACAGAGCGATGAAATATCTTAAGAGATGCGAACTAGCCAAAAATCCCGACTGTTAAGGAGGTATCTTGAGACATCATCAGCTCTTACATTTTTAACTTAGTTCAAATTTATGATTGGTTTCCAGAAAATAATATTTGAGCCAAAAGGAATGCTTTCAAAAGTGAACGATAGCACGCCTATTTTTGTTTATATCTATCTAATTTATATACATGCTCTAAAACCTCTGATAGCCTAGTTTGTTTACTTGTGTGTTTGCTTGGTTAGTTGTCACCGTCAGCGTTCTGTTTTCAACAATAACACAGCCCAGTTAAAAATTTTAGATGTTTTCAAGTAGTTTCTATGCTGCGGTAGGCAAGACTTCTAGCCGTATATTATTCGGAAAAGCAGTAGTTTTTTGGTCGCCATGACCACTTTATATGGCAGTAAAAAACGACTTCAAAACCATTGAATTTCCTTTGCAGCTTTTCCTAAATTTCCACTTCTATCGGCTACGTATCGACTTTCTACGCACCTAAACGGCCACGCGCCGCGTCGTTCCGAACATCCTGCCGCATTATTTCGACCTTGCCCGAACTCAATTACACCGGCCTTCCGTACACATACGTGCACACACACGTACACACACACACAGACGGACACGTACACACACACACACAGACACACACACGTACGCACACACACTTACACACACACACAGACGCACACACACAGACACACACACACAGACGCACACACACAGACGCACACACACAGACGCACACACACAGACGCACACACACAGACGCACACACACAAACGCACACGTACACACACGTACACACACACAGACGCACACGTACACACCCACACGTACACACACACACAGACGCACACGTACACACCCACACACACAAAACACACACGTACGCACACACGTACACAAATATGTATATGTACACATCGTTCATCACCTGCCAGAAGGTCCTTAATTCAATTCAAGAGTTGCTGAAGACTGGCCGGGGAGAAAGTCATGCTTCGTTTCCATTTTTTGTTTTTCTGTGTGTGATGAATTGCCTTCTCTACAAGTCCCACCACAACGATGAATTGTCTTATATATCAATTCACCGAAGCCGTGAGACTAATAGTTGGGCTATTGCCTTTATTACAAATTGTAAACACTAGCTTAATACTACAGATGTTTGCAGTCCAATCTTCTTCAAGTTGTTGCAGTCCAATCTTCGTGGTGCAGTTGCTGGGTTGCGACGATTTCCGTATGACCTCAATTAGGGAGTTAAGTGAATGTCCTGAGCTGATAACGTCTAAAACTTTAAAAAATGATAAATTGAATCACCATTAAACATATGCTGCAATTGTTATTCTACATGCGTTATAATTACAAACCTCCAATGCCAACAGGAAAAATATGATGGACTCACCTAACTTACTGTTGGGCTCTTGCCTTCATTCTTCATTGAAACTCAAAAGGGTCACTCAATACAGCAGCTGTTTGTCGAAGCAAGCCGCAAGTTGTTGCAGTCCAAAATCTTCGTGGTGTAGTTGCTGAGTTGCGACGTTTGCCGTTTGACCTCAATTAGGGAGTCAAGTAATTGTCGTGAGCGGATAGCGTCTAAAACTTAAAAAAAACTGATAAACTAAATAACTATCAAGTTTAAGCTGCAATTTATTTCTTTACACGCGTTATAATTACATACCTCCAATGCTAACATGAAAAATATGATGGACTCACCTGAGCCAGCGACAGAGAGCTGAGGAGGTTTAGGCTCATCAACAACCTCCATTTGGGTTTCAACGGGCGGTTTCTTACGCTCGCTGCGTCCTCCCTCCCAGTCGCTGCTGTTTTTCAGCGCACTTGTGATGGCTTTAAATATTTCTTTTCGCGATACAGATCGAAAAGAATTCGATGACAACACTGCAGCTGAAATAAGAAGAAATTCATAAACATCACAAGTTCTTTCGCAATTTTAGTACACTTAAAAACTTATCTCTTAACAGTTTCATTTCACAACATAAGTAGATTAAGTTTGGATTAAATAATTCTGCGAATGAAAGTAATTCTGCGTTAAAAACTCGGAGGTCGACTTTGAGGAAGGGAAAAACGAGAGAAAGAAAGAAGGAAAGAGCCACAATATGATCTGTTAAGGACATGACTTCCTCGAAAAGCAAATCCTCTATGAATACTTTTGTGGATATGTTTTTAGGGAATCGAATAAACAGGTATCGTATTCTATTTTCAGGGGACATTGATTCTCCTTTATCCCTTTGAATAATTCATCATTTCGTAGTGGTTAGTAATACTTCAGTTTCCCATTTCATCTAACTTGAATTGCAATCATTACAGCAAGGCATTTCTGTATGGATGCATGATATTGATGAACAATAACTTACACTCAACTGCTTGATACGCCAGCGTGTTTTTAAATCGGATTTTTGCATGTTCCTTGCTCCGTGTCATCCCCGTCAGGGAATACTTCGCAGCAAGTTCTTTTGACATCAGAGCCTTCATCATGTGGCTGACTGTCCTTGTCAGGGTACATTCCTGGATTTCCTTCAACAATTCCATCTGATGAGAACGGTCATGTTCATTAAATAATCACCAGAAAAAACATTAGCAGTGTTTCGAAATTAGTGTTAAAAAAATTCTCAAATGGTAACATAAGGGGCTATCAGTATGTAACACTCATTCCAGAATAAATTGCAGTCAAACTACCACTAACTACCCTAAAAAACAATGATACATACCATTTCAGGTGATTTAGCCAACATCTTAAATTCTTCACTGGTTTTGGCAGGAGTGGGGCGGAATTTTGTAGGGGTTTGAGCGCGAGGTTTTGGTCGCTGCATGAATTCCAGCAGTAGTTCTTTAATTTCATTGAAGGCGTTCGTCATCGCCATCATTTCTTTTCTCAAACAGTTGTTAGTCACTTTTTCTTCAGTTTTTTCATCTTCCGTTTTTGTACTTCGATCCTCCACCGAAAGCGTAGCATTTCTATTCGTGGAAGAGAAAGTAACGCTTAACATACAGGAAAGGAACTTGTTTAGATCATACAAGAACGTAATACATAACATTAACAATTTATGATAAGTAAGGGCTAATTAACTAAACATTGAAACTTCAAACACCATTCACAGCTCGTGATTAGCACACTTTAAATGAGAAAACGAATTTATTGAATGACGGCTCCAAAGTATTCATTTTTCAACACCAAAAGTGAGACATCCCAATGCTCTGCAATTCATGTACGGAGACGACGCGTCTCTCCGGATAGCCAGACCTAAACCAATGAATAATCTAATCTATTATTTTACAAGTACTTACCCCCTTGGCACGAATTCCGGCGTGTCATGCAACGTCAGAGGAGACGCTGTAAATGGTTTACTCCCAGAGCTATCCGAACTAATGCTGTCGTTTCCTGCAGCCAAAAACAAAATAAATATAAAACTAATTATATTATTAATATATCGATAGTAAATATTTGTGACACCATATATAACGTTTTGATGCAATTGCATGTTGGATATTGACACTCGCACGTGTCCTAGGAAGTGGTTCTTAAGTATTACCTTGGATGCCACTACCAAAATGAAGTTTTCTGGCAGCGGTTGATGATTTAAACCTTTGTGGTTTGCCCACTTTAGCGGTCACACTCGGAATATCCTTGTCATCACGAAAAAGTTTGCGCTTCTTCATGATTGTTTCTTCGTCCTCGTTTTCAGACGCTGTTGTCACCGCACCATGGGATGTTACCTTTGTTACCGCACGCTCGTAGTCATCTTGAAAACGAAAGCGTAGATAAATAGTTGTATTCCCATGAGGGGACGTATGTTACTCAACATTAACTCTAATTCTTAAGACTTTATTCAAACAATATTTTCAATATATATGTATTACAGGTGCATACATGAAGAGTGTTTCATTTTCAAACTCACCAGATGCAGCAAGAACCGATGTGACTCTCCATTCCCTCCAAGATTCCATAGGACTCACTTTGTACTTAACCAGGGTAGGTATATCACCAGAATCAGGCCAGAAGCTCCACAGCTTGCCGTTTTTTTCCCGCATCCATGTTTTAGGAACTACCGCCCACTTTCCTCCAGAAAAGCAAATGCAAACGAACGACTTCGTACATTTATCCATATTACCTGAATTGAGATACAATATTTTCTCTTAATTATTTATAAATATTGTTGTTATCAATAGAAATCTTTGCTTAGGCATTAATTTAATTTCTTGTTTAACATTATAACGCTATACAGTGCTGATAAAGCTGGAAAACCAACTTTATCTTCGCCGGCCATCTCTATGAATGATGTAGAAGTTTTACTGCTATAAATGTCTTTTCATTTTTGGTAGGGAAAATTCCCATTTTTGTATAGATGTCCTGAAACCGTACAAATACTTTCTGAGTTCTCGCAGTCACTTTGTAAATGCCTATTTTGGTCGAATCCACTGGGAACATGAACAAATCACTGGTCTTTGCAAAAACATCAACGTCAACCGAGTCGTCATTGAAAGAGCGCATTATACCAATTTTTCCACTGTTCAGCATCACTCCATTGTCTCGGTCACCTGTTCCACCACACTTGAATCTTGTGCCTTTGATACTGAAGACATTACTTTTAGTTTCTTGAACAGCAGTCTTGTAGTTTTCGTTTTCCCTGCAGGCATGTTGGGAAAGCTGTTCCAGTGGCCTATTGCGACCAGATAGGCGTCTTTTCAACATTCCTAAATAATTTTCGAAGGGGAAACAGGACACATTGTCCAATGGACCAAATTTCGCATAATCATCTACAACGTGGAGCAGGCAATGCACGTTGTAGGAAACAAATTCTTCACCATACTGTTCTACTGCTGATGTAAGAAAACGCAGAAGTAACGATTTAACCGTCGGGATATTTTTTTCTTGGTTAGGAGTGAGCAGGAGTCTCATTGCAACGCTTAGATACAGGAAATTAAGGAATTTACCATGATCTAGAATATCCTTCAATACTACAACTCCAAGATATAAGAGAAATGTCCTCCATTCCGTTGCTTTGAAATGAGATGCTGAATTAAGGCCCCCCCAAAGTCGGCGATTGAAATCTGACGGTAAATTGCGAGAGACAATCAAAAGTTGTGAATGCAAGCTTTCTCTCTTGTCAGCAGATAAGTGGGATTTTTTACTCATTTTCTTACTTGATAACCATCGGTTGAAAAGACGTTTCATTACGCCAATACAAACTAAATGCATATAGTCAAGCGCAAACTGAGTTACCATTCCAACGCCTAGATCTTCTAGTATGGATGTCGTGCCTTCTTGATGATGGGCGTCGTCCTCTTTAGCCACGAATGCAACATCAGTTCGTAGTGAAGCTGAACAATCAAGCATTGCAACATGGCCGCCAGAATAGATTCCTTTTGTTTGGCATCGTTCACACGCATGATAGCTGTTATGATTCACGATTTTTTTAAGTCCAGCTCTAATTGGTGCATCACATACGAATGCTTGGATTTTAACGGTCACACGTTTGCTATTGATAAGAATTCCTTCGCTAAGCAAAGGTTTTGAATCCTGAACAAATTTTTGGAAAAAAATATTTACATCTGGCATTTTATTGGAAATGTTTCTTTATGACACATAGATCCCTGCACAAACAATTTTCGATGGAATGGAGCAAATTTTGACTAATATTGGATACGCGTGATGCCTTCTACTATCGTGGAATAACGGGATCCCATCACAATTGATATATATTTAACGTAACACTGTCACTGTCGAATTTTATGTGCTCTAAGTACGTTGTGATATTCTTTTTCCAGTCGTTTAAATGCGCGTACCGACCACAATACATTTCTATGTATTCAATTTCACTATTTATTTTCATCAACGTAGCAGCTGTAACTACTGTACTTGGGAAAAAAAACGTGCATGTGTTTTAGGAGGCCTGTCACAGCAAGCTTTGGAACGTTTGGAAAATCTATCAGCCAGTTTGTCACCGCGGTTTCAATTTTTGTTTCAACGGATAATTCAAGGTTATTATGAGCATTCTCGCTCTGTTCATACTCTTGAAATGTTGCCTCTGAGAAGCAGCTTTCTACGTCGCTTTCACCGCTTGTTTCTTCTGAAGAATCGTCATTTTCGTCAGAAGTCACGGGTCCAAACTCAACAACAGGCGAGATGTTTGAAGAAAACGACTCATTTTGCGCTTCAGCATCATTTTCTGAGGAAGCTGTAGCCATACTAGCTAATGCAGCCAACCGCCGTTTTTTTTGGCGCTTTGATAAAACTGAATACGGTTTTCTTCTTTGCATGGTTAACTCTAAAAGTAAATTAATTTTTTCAAGGCTTTCTATTATAAGATGCTGAAAGATTTCTCTTCCCGATGACGTCAATTAATGTTAAAATACTTGAAGACTTGTGGTTTCAAATTACTAATACGATGTGTAACAATTTGAACAAGTCACTTTTTTTTCGAAGTCACGGCTATTCAGTTTTCTTCACACTTGTTTTCTACTCGAGCGATTGAGAAAAACGTCAGGCTGTGGGGTGTTGAGGAGTGACTCATGCAATTATATCTCCATTGAAAATATTTTTACTGAAAACAATGTAAATTATAGAAAACATTGTATTGTTCTTAAATCATGCTGCACTTTAGAAGCTTGAAGACTAAAGACTCCCTGTAAAATAAGAATTAAATTACTAGTTAATGAACATGCACTATCAATGCTTAATTATGGATGTTCCATAATTTGGAACATCCTGTTCATAGAGACCTAAATAATGTTTTTTTTATCTCTGTAAAATGTTTTATCATTTTTAAAACAAAACAGCCAAACTTCAGAGATGCTATTTCTTTTATAAAATGCATTCACTCAAGCAGCACTTGTTTCACACTATCCAGTTCTAACGTCATCAATGGAATTAAAAACTCACGTGAGAGCGAACACCTTATACCTTATGGTACAAATTTATTACAAATAAAATACACTCTCACGTACTAAACACTCGCACTGATACACTGATATGCACTCTAACATTACTTGAAACTTAAATAAATGAAGCACGTTCAAGACACCTGTCTGCCGCGCACAACATCAAGGTCGAAACTGGCGGGAAATTCAGCGTCGCAGGGCAGCCAACATCTCAGTGTGTTGTACCCTCAACTCGAATGCAAAGAAAAAGAATTGACTCAGCTGAGCAGCGGGATAGTATTATTCATAATAAGCTGGCAAAAAATATTAAATTGACATATAAATTTCGAATAACATAAAAACTATCCATAAATTAAAATTTTTAGGTTTATTAACCAATTTCGTAGTTGGCTGCTCTGACTAGTAATTAGTTTCCCTCGGCAGCTCTGGAACTATAATTTGATTTCATGGCAAAATAATTTTGCTTAGGAATGTTAGCATGTACGATTTTCCCTTGAGAATGTTTTATTCTTTCGTTCGAGAGTAATTTGAACTCCATTGACGCATTATTTCGATAGATACGAGGGGATGAACGTACTAATGTGTAATGGCGGCGCTCGAGGCGGATAGATTTATCCAGAAATTTTTTATTTATCCAGAAATACATGTTTTCAAAATGAATCTTCCCATTTGCTTGAATTATGAAGTATTTTTCTCATATGAGAATTGCACGTATAACTTTTGTGGACATTTATGCATATTTGTAAGGCTTTAAAAGAATAAAACATCCTGTTCGTAGAGACATGAATAACCTAATTTTTACTTCAATGTAAAACGTTAGTTAAATGGGATTAGTAAACCAATGTTAATTTTTTATTGGAATGAAATTTTTTTAGAATTTGTCAATTACATATTATAAAATAAATATGCCAGGGAGTAACAATAATTGTTCTACGCGGGCGCTGTGTGAAAGTGCACTGGAGAGAAATTAGTCGAAGTATATATATACCGGATGCTTCCCGGTCGTTAAGTCGACCGCAGGCCGAGACTGTAGCTTGAAACCGCCCTTGTGAAAGAGCTCGATTCTTCCGGCTTGTAACGTCCTAATTAGATAAGCGAATATAGCCGTCGAACGGTAAATTTGGTTCGAGAGCGCCGATAAAAAATATTTTTGCCTTGTGCAGCCATGTTTCACTATGTTCGGCTACCTGTCGCTCTAAAAACGGCATGAATTTTTAACTGGGAGGGCTAAATTCGGTATCTAGCTTTCAGCAACAACGTAGGGCAAATTGCGCCGATGCAGTTTGAAGTTGTTTTTTAAAGTTCATTCTTTGGAATCATGTCCCGTGGAAAACGGATTTCGTGAGTTATTGCTGTCTTTAGATCTTCGATCTTCTTGACCTGGAAACATGTCGTGTAGGGCTTCGAGCGAACGTCGAGAGGTATGCGATATAATGCCATCTTGCTGGAACCAAATATTGTCAGAGCCTTGATAGGTGAGGAAATCGATAACCGTTGCATAGAAAAGAAGCTCAAGCATTCCAAAATTAAGTTCCGAAATCAGTGACAAAAACGTAATCTACTGAAGAAGGAATAGGACTCCGCCCACAGCAATTTCTCGTGGCATGTAGAAAATAATTCAGTCTCTTCTGAAAAATTCCAACTGTTCTTAGGTGATCCTGGCCATTGGAGCGGTAGTAGAGCCTCCACACAACATCAACTAACTCCCATATGCATATTGAATAGTCATTTGACGTGAAAGTTTTATTTTCGTTGCCTAGCCCTGTTCTGTCAGGGCTTCTGACAACAGACAGCTTCTAGATATAGAGAGATGCTGCGTCGCTGTATGGTTGAGATTTGCTAAGGCGTCTTTGTTTCGTGGAGGATTTTCTACAGCGTTTTCATAGCCATGAAGGATTTTCTGCGATATCTTTGTTTCAAAAAGGATTTATTTCGCCTGCTTTGTCCTGTGGAGAATTCACTGTGGCATCTTTGGTCTGAGGAAAATTTGCTACAGAGTTTCGGTTCGGTAAAGTAGTTGTTACGGCATCTTTTTTACGTGTGAGATTTTGTACGAAAAAACGTATTAAAACCTTCATTTTAATCATTATTTATTAATTGTGAATCAATTTGTGGGTTGAAATCCGAGAAACTTGAATTTTAATAGCAGGAAGCTGATTTTCACCTCTAGAAACTTGAGATTCATTCAGGGGAGTTTAATTTCCATCTAGAAGTTAGGGATATTAACTTTGATCAACTTGTTTTCCAGTTAAAGAATACTGACTTTCATTTTGAGGAATATGAATCTTACATGAAGAAGCTACAGCTTTTTAACTTTAATTTAAAAAAGCTCAAGTTCAGTTTAAAAAAGGTCATGTTTAATTTAAAAAAGGTCAAGTTTAATTTAAAAAAGGTCAAGTTTAATTTAAAAAAGGTCAAGTTTAATTTAAAAAAGGTCAAGTTTAATTTAAAAAAGGTCAAGTTTAATTTAAAAAAGGTCAAGTTTAATTTAAAAAAGTTCAAGTTCAATTTAAAAAAGCTCAAGTTTAATTTAAAAAAGCTCAAGTTTAATTTAAAAAGCTCAAGTTTAATTTAAAAAAGCTCAAGTTTAATTTAAAAAAGCTCAAGTTCAATTTAGAAAAGATCAAGCTTGATTTCAAAAGTCTCAAGTAGGCTATACTTTTAAAAAGGTCAAGATCAATTTTGAAAATATTATGTTTTGGAAAGCTTATATACATGTTTTACCGGGAAATATTCCACTGTAGCATGTATACACCTTTACTTGCATATCAAGCGCCTATGATTGTTAAATATTTCCTGTGTAATTTCAATTTAAATTTAAAAGCCGCGTCAACCCTTCATGACGTCTTCCTTCAACAGCCGCCGAAATGAAGCACATTCAGAAGAAGTTAGAGAAGAAATTGTAGAAAAACGTGGCGCAAAACTCGGCTCAAGACGAGGAGCGTATAAAAAAGGATCCCGGCATGATACCAAACTTCGCATTATCACAGCCGCTGAAAATAATGATGATTGGAAGACAATAGCCCGTGCCAACGATATGTAGCTGTTCAAACTGCATATGTATGGCTTCGTCGATCCGACAACCCTGTAAAAAAGCGCGGAGGTTACCGCTGTCAAAAATTAACAGAGGAAAACATCGAACTAATGCTCACATATGTGGAAAAAAATTCACTTATTACACTTCAGGAGATTAAATCGAAAATTCAAATTGAAGTTGGGATCTCGGTCAGCACAACTACTATTCATAAATATTTGGATTGCAAATTATACACAATGAAAAATGTACTTCCAAAACCTTTTACCATGAACTCCGAAAGCAACAAAGAAAAAAAAAATGTTACTTGCAGGCACTGATGGACAAGATGGGCGACGGCAAATTAATAATATTCATTGACGAAACCAATGCTAATCTTTTCTTACGGCGTAGGGAAGGTCGTTCTCGTAAAGGAACTCGCTGTTCGGTCAAGTGTCCGACCTCAAGAGGAAAGAATATACATGTTATTGCAGGGATATCACAACAGGGTCTCGTGTATCTGCAGAGGCGGAGAGGAAGTTACCGAAAAGAAGACTGTCAAGAATGGCTTCGCGAAATGCTGCGTGCAGTAACAGAGCCTCTGAACAATGTCATAGTAGTATGTGATAACGCCCCAGTACATGCAGGTCTTGAAACTGTTTTTGATGAAGAAGAATTTTCTGGCGCCATGTTACTTCGAGCAAGTCCTTACAATGCACCAATTAATCCCATAGAAGAATGCTGGAGTGCAATGAAAGCATAAATGAAACGCTTATTATCAACCAGAATGACAGACATGCTGAACTCCACGCCGGAAGGAACGACCATTACTGAGCACCGAATGCTCATCCTTGAAGAAGTAATAAATGAATCCATTAATGCCATAACACCCAGGCTATGTCTACGCTCCTAGAATCATATGCAGAAGCATTTTGTTGGAATACTTACGTTAGAAGATTTAAAGATGGGAGATAACGTATAAATGCACTTAGCTATGGTATAAATGCGTAAAGATGGAATTATTAAGAGATTGACAATGGAATTTGGTATTATATTTTATATATATTATATTTATATGGTATTATATTTTATATATAATACTAGGTACATTGTATAACATGATATAATAAGCCATTATTGTAGCAGCCTTATTGCTTGAGTATAATAAGCAAATGGCCTCCATCATAATTGATCACTTTAACTCAGTAATGGAGAAATTTCAAAGTGAAATTAGTGACTTGAAAACGATGATTGAAACACTAACGAAAAAAGAATCAAATCAAAAGGCAGTGATTGAAGAGCAAAATAAAAAGATAGACAGGCTAGTCTCCCGTCTAGAGCAATTCGAAAGGAAAGAAGAACGGGAAGAGTTGGAAAACAGAAAATGCACTCTGGTTATCACAGGGGAACTACCGCAATCACATTCTGATGAAGACTGTAGACAGACTGTGCGGGAGCTCCTGAAGGACCAAATCAACGTCAACCTTAGTAACTCTGACATCACTACAGCGACTAGACTGGGTAAAAAACCTGCCCCTGGAAACGTCGATAGGAGAAACATTACCTTTGAGCTACGACAATACGAAAAGAAACAAGAAGTTTTGTCAGCCTGCCGAGTGACCAAGCCGAAATTCTACGTAAACGAATACCTCATCCCTTCGCGAGCTAATATTATGTACACTCTGAGATTGGCCAAACGAAAATTTCCCGACAAGATAGGTCTCGCAAGAACTCTGGATGGTAATATCAACGTCTACTCTCCTCGGATACCTGGACAAGAAACTCCTAGACCTCACACCATCAACACACCTGAATCACTTGACCAGTACTTACTACAACGTGTCGGCAAGTCCTCAGAAGAAATTATTCGTAATTAGAGACTTATGTACTGAATTTAATAGCATTTTGATCTCTGTCCACATGATTTCTTTTGTTTTCTGATAGAATCGCCTTTGGCTCTTCAAAGCAACCACGCAGAATTTGCAACTTTGTTTTACTGCTCACTAAATTGTTTTTTATCTACTTTTTCTTATTATTCATAGAAGGCTCATGCCGGATTTTCTACTCTGATTTAAATATTATGTTACCACCTGTCTCAAAATCTGAAAATAATCTAGATACTCAAGATCTTTATATTAATTAAATAACTTCGCTGTCATTTCGATTCTAATCCACTTCGTTCTTTGCTATATCGTATGTGTTATATGCAGATACCACTGGTATGACAGCCTTGTAACTACACTATTCGCAATTTATGATCTCTAATGCTCCCACTCATGGACTGAGTTAGCCATCTCCTTATGAAATCATTCTAGATTTTAAATAATTTTAGACTAATAATTATATAATCTCTGTGTGTTTTAGTTTCTCTCTATTTCTTAAATTTTACTATAAGTAGGAATGTATTTACTTTTAACTTGACCTTGTAGTCTGTATCATCTTCTTTATTTTTTACGTCACATTTTACTTACTGTTTCTTAATCTTTATGACTGACCATGTTGATATTTTCGATGATATTGATCCAGATCTCAATCATTTGAATAGACTGCATCCAAACCTAAATGAAACTGGGAATTGTAAATACCTAAATATTAAAGAATTCAATGAATCGATGAGAAAAACCTGTAACGATCTCTCAGTATTATGTTGGAACTGTAGGTCCATTTATCCGAAAATAGATGAAATATCTTGTACTATCACTGAGCTAAACAGCAATTTTGATGTTCTCAGTTTCACCGAAAGTTGGCTAGATGACTCAACTAAAGACCTAATTCAAATTCAAAACTATAATAGCCATCATTCACTCCGTAGCAACAAACGTGGTGGTGGCATCAGTACGTACATATCTAAACACATATCATCGAAAAACATTATAAGTGCGACTATGAATCGTGAACATATTGAGACTCTATTTATAGAACTAACGAAAAATGGTAAACGGATTGTACTTGGGACTGTATATAGGCCCCCAACAGCTTGCAACATTTCTTTCCTGAACGAGCTTCAAAGCATAATATCTCAGTTTAACAAATCTCTATACAATGACATAATAATTTGCGGGGATTTCAACTACGATCTTCTTCAATATGAAAGCTGTGAACAAATCTCAAACTTCATAAATGTTTTTCAGTCTAATTCCTTCCTTCCAATCATCACGAAACCTACGCGTATTACATCCGAATCTGCCACGTTGCTCGATAATATTTTTATGTTAGATCCGACTGATTTTCTTACAGGAATAATAATTTCTGACTTATCTGACCATTTTCCGGTGTTTCTCATCAAGAAGAATGTCTATAGTCCCTGCAACAGCCCACATGCTGAGACTTTTTCATATCGTTGTATAAACGAATATAACTTGGGGACAATGCGAACTGTTCTAGAAGAATTAATGCCATCATTGGACATCTATGAACTAGACAATAATGCGATTAACATTGACCAAGCAATACTAAAACTAACTGAAACTATAACGACCGCATATAACCAATGTTGTCCAATAATCACCCGCACAATTACGCCGAAAAATAGACAAAAACCTTGGATTACTGAAGATATCGTGATCAATATAAAGAAACGTCAAGCATACTTAGCCTTACTATACGAAGGACGAATCTCTAGATTAACGTATAACAGATTCAGGAATCATGTGACAAATCAAATACGAACATCGAAACAAAACTACTTTACGCGCAAATTCACTGACTACAAAACTGATATTAAAAAAACTTGGCGCCTGCTTAATTCATGCTATAGACTGAATAATAACGCTAAAAAAACGATTGAATCCATCGTTCACGAAAATGTAAAATATCATGATAAACAAGATATTGCAACAGTGTTCAACAACTTTTTTATAAATATAGGAAAAAATATAGCCGATAGTGTAGTTAGTGAACCTACAGACCACTTGCAATACATGGACCATGTCCGTGAACACAACTCTTACTTTTTCCCGCCAACTAACCCCTCCGATGTAATTACATGCATAAACAACTTGAAAAATAAATCAAATGGATTAAATACATTTTCAGCTAAAGTTCTTAAGGCTATTGCTGATATAATAGCACCGTGCATATCTGATATTATCAACCATTCGCTTTCTCAAGGTATCTTCCCCAACTCTCTTAAAACTGCCAGAGTCACCCCTATTTTTAAAAATGGTGATAAAAACTGCGTTAATAATTATAGACCTATCTCTGTTTTACCAATTATGAGCAAAATATTTGAAAAAATTGTGTATAAAAAAGTGTATTCGTATTTTGAACAAAAATCTTTTCTCTATGACGGACAATTCGGTTTTCGTTCTAAGAAATCAACGACACAAGCTGTATTAAATCATTTACAGTACCTTTACTCTAATATAGATGAAGGAAAGCTTGTTTTCTCCGTTTTTCTTGACTTTCGAAAAGCATTCGACTGTGTGGACCATAAGATATTACTCTCGAAACTACACTGTTATGGCATTCGAGGAATTGCCCATGATTGATTCAAATCATACCTAACAAATCGGAAGCAATACGTTGTCGTTGACGACGCAAAATCGGACCCACAGACAATTAGCCATGGAGTTCCACAAGGGTCTGTCCTAGGGCCTCTCCTATTTCTGATATTTATAAATGATATTATCAAATCAACAACATTTTTCAAATTCATACTTTTTGCCGATGACAGCACGCTTTCTACGGTCCTTCCGAGCCAAAATCCCGCTATGATTGCGGAGAGCATAAATAATGAACTCCATAAGGTTTCATTATGGCTTAAAGCTAACAAAATAAGCCTCAACATCGAAAAAACAAAGTATATTACATTCTCATACAAGAAAAGCATATCTCTCCCACACATAAGAATTGGCGAAGGTGAAATCGAAGAAACCAACTCATGCAAGTTTCTGGGCATCACAATAGATAAACATCTGACCTTTAAAGAGCACATCGCTAATATTAGTTCTAAATTATCGAAATCCATCGGAATCCTGAATAAAGTTAAAAATTACCTGCCTGAAACAGCTTTACGAATGCTCTACCGAACGCTCATTTCACCATACTTGCAGTACGGAATAGAAGCATGGCACGGAAGTGATAAAAATAAAACCAATATAATTTTTACTCTGCAAAAAAGAGCAATCAGAGCGGTAAAGAATCTAGAATATAATGCTCACACAAATGATTCATTCAAAAATTTACAAATACTTAAACTTCCAGATCTCTATAAAATCTCCATTTGTAATTTCATTTACAAAACATTAAGAAATGATGGCGACAATAGCCTGAAACTATTATTAAGTGCGCAAACTGGTCATCACGACCATTTAACCCGAAATAGAAGTAAATTCATGCTTCCTTATTATTCAAAGGCCCGGTCGCAACACAGTATCCTCTTCGTTGGAACTAAAACTTGGAACTCAATACCTGCGGAGATCCGTGAAAGTAATTCTTACAAGTTATTCAAAAGAAATCTCGAGACTCACTTCCTATCGGAATATTAGTCATGTAAGATCACCAAGTCAAATCTTGTCTCCAACATGACTGTTTCCAATAATGAAATTTGCCATGGGTAATATGTAATTCGCCTTCAGTCTGCTGTTAAATCTTTTATCGAATGTACTGTTAAATATAGTCCACATAACCTATATTGTAAAATGAAATATCTGATATCGATTGAATTATCTCACTGATCAGTCTAATGTGAAACTAGGTTAAGTGATTTAGGTGAAACATTAATGTACACCTTAGAATAATGTTGATGGTAGGATGCCCCAGAAGTCGCTGAACTTATTCGGGCCCACAGGTAGCTATATTCAAACTTGTCCATTGTACTAGACTTAAGAAACATTCTACCTCTGTATCTCCTGTGGTAAATAAATTGTTTAAAAAATTGTTTAAAAATTGTTTAAATTGTTTAAAATAATTTTTAAGCTATGTAATGTTTAACTTTTCAGTCGTTGCAGTTTGCTAATTGTCTCACAGTTACTTATTACATAAAGGTTATTTGGATCATTTTTGTCAATAGATATAAGTACCGATGATCTGTTTAGGAAATGTTTCGAAGGTAAAACTTGAAGAATATCAAATTAAGTACAAAATCACAACAGCCTGGTTTGTCTGATATTCGATTTACTCTATTTTCAGGACCAGTACGTTTAAATAAATGTGCCTTCTCACAAATGAACTTTACTTATATTATTATTACATAAGTATGAAATTTTAGAAACATAAGCTTTTCAAAATTGAAATTCATTTTTTTAAATATAGCCTGCTTGAGACTTTTTAAATTAAACTTGATCTTTTTTAAATTAAACTTTATCTTTTTTAAATTAAACTTGAGCTTTTTTAAATTGACCTTGAGCTCTTTTAAATTAAACTTGAGCTTTTTTAAATTGAAGTTGACCTTTTTTAAATTAAACTTGAGCTTTTTCAAATTGAACTTGACCTTTTTTTAAATTAAACTTGAGCTTTTTTAAATTGAACTTGAGCTTTTTTAAATTAAAGGTAAAATGCTGTAGAACTAGAAATTATAGAGACCACTCGTACCCAGTTGGGCGGGTTGTTTTTATAGCTAATTTTTGTTCTTGAAGTTGGTTGTTGGTCACCCTTTTGATACAAATGAAAATTATTCAATTTCAGTTGCAAAAACTTTTTAAAAGTGCTTCCCGGAGAAAAAATCGGAAATAACGCTCGTGAACTGATCATTTGATGCTAGCCGTATCCACAACACAGCGTGAGGGATTTTCGCGATAAGTTGGTCAAAGAAGAACGTGAATACCTGTACGTATTATCGTGAGGCGTAATTATCAGCGAAATGAAAATGAAGTTGAATTTTCCCTATTCAATTTTTTTAAAGCAGGGTATTGAATTGTGTTTTATGTATAGTACTGAAAGTAGAGCGTGGGCGGTCACAACCATCCAAGCACACAAACATACAAGAACACAAGACTGCGAGAGTTTAATAAGTATTCTAAGCCCCGCGTGACCCGTTGTGTAGAGTCATTCATGCAGTGTCAATGAAAGAGCAAGCAGCTTAATTATAGTAGTTTAAAAAAGTCGATAATTGGTCTGGTAATCAATTACATCACTGTAGTTCATGAATGCTATTTTCATGAACAGGCATTGAAAGAGAGAAAACCGGAATCATGAACATCTTTGCGTCCGAACACAATCTAGAGCATGCCCTGAACATCTGATATAACACTTTGAGTACTACACGGACATGTCAGTCCCAGCTTGAAATTTCCCTCGTTATCGAATACTAACAAAAATTTTGACACTAGGGAGCTGTCGGGACTCTCGTGGAACATCAAGCTAGCAAAATATCGTACGTCTGGCAGACAAGAGCCCACTACTTATTGACAGTTACGCTTAAAAAGCACGCGCCGCAGCTGGAGGATCATGGTAAATTTCTGTGACGCGTTTCAGCTTTTTTCTTCAATATCACGGTAAATACTGTGATAAATGATTATTTTTTGTTGCGTAAACATCTATTCTACAGAATAATTAGAAGATATCAGTGATACATTAGCAGTATCTTCAAATATAACAGTTTTTCTGCATGGGACTGCAGCGACCCGTCAGTCGTTATTGATGAGGGGTCCCGACAAGCGCATCATGAGCATTACTCTATATTACTCTATAATATTGTATACTTCATGAACTTACAGTAATATTTGTGCACAAATATTTTAGTGATGAAACAGACATCGAAAGCAGTGATGAGAAATTCCAATAATATTGCCGAAATATTTACCGTAAGGTACTGGCGGGACTCTTCAGTCCCATTTCATAAAAACATGGCAAATATTACATTTTTATTTTGAAGCTATTTTCTTGCATTACTTGGATGAAAAAGTTACGTTACTCAAAGTTTGAACAGATTTAGGCAACTATTCCTATACTAGTGTGCATGGCCCGCAGAAAATTACGGGATTCCATACCTTTCTTGAAGAAATTTTTCAGTTGTGGATGAACAGTACCAGTGGTAAAAAATATTCTTGAACTTGTGCACCGGTGAACTCGTATTACAGATACGGTCATTATAACTATCCTTATGAGCGTGACAGAGAAGTGGAAGGAGCGGACTCCAAACAAATAATCCAAGCGTATTATTAGGTAGTAGGATGACCAGTGGAAATTCCACGGACAATGTCATCGTTAAGCGGCCCATAGACGATCAATTTTATTGTCAATATAATTGGCAATGATGAATGTTGACAATTTAATTGATCGGCTGTGGGCTTGATTGGCGACCGTCAAATAATTGACTTAGTGGGCAAAAAAAAATTTCATCAATATATTGAGTCAATGATATTGACAATTAAATTGATCGTCTATGGGCCGCTTTAGGCTAGGTGGACCCGTGAAAAAATTCCGTCAACATTACTTACCTATTTTAATCTATCATGTCCAAACCGAATCTATCCTGATAAAATGTCAAACATATCAATGCATGAAAGGCCATCTTTCAATACACTGAGGAATTCGGTATCCATGATACCGTAATCTCAGACATCCTATGTTTCTAAGAAGCGAACACCAAACAAATATATAAATAAACACACAACGGGTATTATTAGGTTGGATTTTGGACTCAAAGGGATAATATAATCAGCAGTGATGAAGTGAACTATCATTTATCGCGAATACAGTGGTACCTCGAGATAAGAGTTTAATTCGTTCCAGAACCGAGCTCGTAAGTCAATCAGCTCGTATCTCAAACGAATTTCTCCCATTTAAAATAACTGAATTCGACTTAATCCGTTCCAGACCTATGAAAAATCCCCAAACCATTGTAAATTATGAATAAAGTTATGTTTTTAAGTAAAAAATATACATGCATAATTAACAAATACATACCATAATATGAAATAAAGAAATAAAGAGTTATTTAGCATAATAGTCTTACCTTGGAGACAGACCAGTGCAGCTAAGGCTATGGTTACAGTGGATCCGCATTCGGACGAAAAATTGTTCGTCCGAATTCGTCCGAACTCGTCAGAAAAGATGCTGCCAGTGTAACCACTTCCTATGTATTCCATTATTTTGATTGTTCGGACGAACAATTTTTCGTCCGAATTCGGATCCACTGTAACCATAGCCTAACAAAGGTGAACGGCAAGGAGGAGGGAGGAGGAAGGTATGCAGGCACTCTAGACAGGTTCGTAAACGGCTACACTTTCCTTATTTTAAATGAAATAAAAAACGTAAAACAATACACTTAACTTTAAATTTAAACTAAGCTTAACATTTACGCAAATTTAATTATGTATCACTTGTTCTTGCCTTCTTGGCTGCACTTTCTGCGCTTTCACTCGCAGCTCTTTTCAAGAAAAATGTATCTAAAGAACTTTGTTTTTGCCTGCCTTCCAAAATGTTTCGAAAATGTGACAAACAAGTGTCATTAAAGCGTGCCAACTAGCGGGACGCTCCGGAAACACGGCTCGTATCTCGGATTTGGGCTCGTATCTTGAACGAAAATGTGGCCCGAGCTCTGGCTCGTATCTCAAAAAACTCGTATGTTAAGCTGCTCGTATCTCGAGGTACCACTGTATTGAATAAACCAAACTTTCAATACTGGACGGGGGGCTTAGTGATCAGTAAAAGTGTTAGCAGTGCAACATCATAAATATGACCTATGCTAATAGGTTGGTGTAAATTTCCGCTCATGAAAAATTACAGTGTAGTTTCTCATCAATGCTACATAGGATAGTTTAGATGATAAGTAAATACTTTTTTCGACATTTGAAAAACAAACTTGAAAAAAACACACAATCAGATTTTAAAAAGAGCTCATTTATGTACTGTTTTAGATCCTTTTATATTTTAGGCAGATTTCTGAACTTCTTAAAGACAACAATAGTAAGTTAGAACTGACACGTCCTTTCACTGAACTGGCCACTCGCCAACGTTCTAGGTAAACTCTGAAAGCTTTGCAAACCACCCTACGTGTGGCCCAGACTGAGGCAGGGCACTGCAAGAAGATACAACTGCGTGCATGAGCAGCCATCCGCGCAGTTGCTACTGCTTTGCGATACTCCTGTAAATTAGCGATTTCTTTGTTTCCAGGAAGTTAAATAGTAACTTTCTGTGTTTTGTAGTCTCATTACGAGCCTTATTTGCAGAGACACGTAATGAGAAGAATGACCGTTCGCCGCTACCATTGTACAGTATGCAGTGGCATGGTTTACTCTGCGCTTCCCGAAAGTTAAACAGCAGATTGGGTGCTGGGATAGCCTCAATGTGTCAACTGAGTGGGTAGTTGGAAGTGAGTCAGTTAGATTACGCTTTCAAAAAACATAAGTGTTTTCAATGAAAGCAGCTTGGCACAGAAAAATGTTCGCAATGAAATAGGGTGATGTGTTCACGACCCGGACAGTAAAGAGAATAATATTCATTATAAAAAAAGTTATTGAGCTAAAGGAGAGATTTTGTGCTTAAAAGAAAGCTTAACTAATTCCCCATCTTATGCTATGAGATTCATATCTATAGATATCATAGTATTGGTTTAACAGCCGTTTTTAAAATCCAGAATTCTCTGTCCGGGTCTCAACCCGGACGGATGTTTTAGTCCAACAAAAACACACTTACACCAATGTTTTATATTTTTTTTACTAAGAACATCCAGAACATGACACTGAAAGGTGGAATAAAACAATTGGTAGCTAAATATCAATGAAATAAAAAAAACGACTCGGACTCGACTCGACTCGGACATCACGTGCACACTGTCCGAGTCGAGACCACGCACATCATTTTTTTTTAAATTCGTAAAAAATATAAACAATTGGCCTAGGTTAAATATTTCAATTTGGAAAAGTAAACACTAATGTGGGGCACATATTAATGCTAAAAATAATTCACTTCCATCAATAAAACACTTCGAAAAATCAATCGATATTTAGCCGTGGTAAACACCCATTTCCAGCCTTTTCCATGGCTCGATCTCACATATGGTACATTATAGTTGTAAGAACTATGCAATCGTTTACTTTTTAATTGGCTTTTGCAGTACAGTTAATTTGCATGAATTGTCAAAAATTGTCCGAGTCGAGAACACGGCATAATTTTGTTTTTAGCGGGCACCCCAATTGAGTCCATTGTTGTTTAGGCACTCCGTATTATCACTGGTTTTATGCCAATATGGCATATTACATAACAAAACTTATCACAAGTTGATCACGCCTTATTCGTGGTCATGGCACAATATATCCTGATGCTGAAAATTAAGATCGCGACCTCTTAAAATCGAAATTCTTACATCGCTGCGGAGGGAACGTTTGCAAATGGCGTCTAGTTAAGACCGCCCTCCCTCATACGTCATAGCTCTGACGTCATCCTAGGCTCGATCGTTCATTGGTTAATCAAGACTGTTAGAGTCGAGACCTTGTCCGGGTCGTGAACACATCACCCTACGTATCCGTGTTAAAACAGAAGCTGTGTTTTAGTCTAAGAAATCATAGATATAAATGGAGACAGAAACAAAACGTGTCATTGGGAGTGATAAGAAACTAGTTTAGGGGCCTTTATAGAGCTATCAATTAGGTTTTACATTCAGTAGCTAAAATTGTCGTGATGAATTCAGTGTTGTTGTTCGATTGGTAAGTGATGCAATAATCAATCAGTAATTGGTAATTAGCCATTACTGAAACTGCCGCACTACACATCTGCAATGTATTTAGTAATCATATAAAATTATCTAAAAGGGGACGACAAAATAAAGAAACATCGGCTTCTAAGGACGCTTTATTTCCAATCAAGCCTGATACATATCACCTTGTACATTGGTTTTTTAAATGCTTTTCAACTAACTCCAGGACGCCATGACTGTTTCCCTTGGTCAAGACCGGTTCTTATTTCAGACACCTGGGTAGAGTTGTGTATTGTGTTTTGAATTCTCCCCTATACTCAACGGAGAAAGTCGTCACACAGCGTCGGGATTCGAACCCTCGACGCTTTCACGGAAGGGCGGGTTCTTTAACTACTCGGCTACGATGAGCACCACAATGGAGATATATTTCAGATGACTTGAGCTTCTTATCCCATTTATTCATTTGATGGTGACGAAATCAGCACAGGCTGTACGACGTACAGTTATGAATTGAGTGGTGCTGACCAAAACTAAGCCCTCCAGTCGAGCTGCAGTCGTGCGCTGCAGGCGTCTGGAGGCAAGGGACGAGCGGAGCCCAAAAGGAGGTGTGGAGGGAGGGCAGGAGCAGGCCACGGTGCTCAGCAGTCACAGTACATATCACACCCTGCCTCTTCCTATGATCGGTCGCATAATTGACAAGAAATTAAACGTATAGAAGGTAGCGAGGTTGTGAGTTGAGGGTTATTGAAGTCAGCTGGAACGCTGCTGTGGTCTGTGTACTGACGCTGAACGCTGCTGCCTACGAATATGTATTCTTTTTTTCTTTATTGTTGCCACAAACACAGATTATGCACCGCCATATTTTTTCAATTAAGTGAGTCATATTTTGAAAAGTAGAACAAATAATACGTAGGTGATGGAATGCAGTCTTTCCCTTTAGGCTATAAAATCAACTGAAGTAAATTGAGCGAAGTTTTTTCCTGCTATATATTTTTTTTACTGAATATAGTTCTATAAATGACCGTATAGTGGCCGCGTTGTCCGTGTTGTTGTATTTTTTACTCAAGTTACTACGAGAAAGAAGTCTAATTCTCAATAAACAAAAAGTAGATATTCCCCTGCAGCCTATGCTGCTTATGCGTCATCAGAGGTTGTATTCTGTGTTCATTTAAAAGTTTTGACGAATGAATTGTAATTCTACCTTGAACGAAACTCCAGTAATTTTCACGGTCTACACACTATTCAATGCAAAGGACATTCTATGTTGGAAGTTATGTACGAACGATGTTGGGATATCGTTTTTCCTCGCTGTTTCTGTGGCCCCTGGGATCTCATTGCAAATCTAACGAAGGCTCGTTAAAAAGAAAGAAAACAAAGAAAACAGTTCGTTTCTAAAAAGTTGATACAAAAGTTCAACACATTTGTTTGCAAATGTTTCTTGGCACAATAAGTCTTGTATCATTTCTGTTAAAAAATGAAAATAATTATTGAAGCATCTATACCAGCTTTTGAATCAACTGAGAGTAGAGCAGTAAAAGTATACTCTTTTAGTGTGCTGCATGTTAGAAAAACATGGAGAGAGGCAAGAGACCAAGAGAAGCGACTTGAAGACGCAATAAGTATTTTAATATTTGTAACAGTTGCTGAGTATTATCACATCGCTTTAGAAGTTGCTTGCATGAGAAATAATTTCTAACGTACACAACTGTGAGCAGTAATACTCAGTAGAGTATTACTCAGTTTCCCCATTTTAGCTTCAATTTTGCTAGACATTCTCACGCTCATTTCGGTGTAGAAAATTTGTTTAACCCTTTCCTTCCCAACACTTTAATTGTTAAGGGAAAACTTTTCTAAGGTAATTTCAGTCATTACCCTGAAATATCAGCAAAATTGCCCTAGCATGTTTTTTTCTGCATAAGCAGGTGCGTACTTCCTTTGCAACACGTTGACTACGATTGCACGTGTTGTAAAGTTGATTTGGTTAGGTTGTGAAAAACAGACTGGTAATATCGATGTATTTGCTGGAATAAGTTTCCGTCCTTTGTAAGAAATGTACAAAATGTAAGAGCTCAGTAATATTTTCATGGTATGATAAAATTCCATCAAAAAAGGTCGTAAAATGGTTTGAAATTGTATACATTTAAATTATTGCGTGTATGAACAATTTACCTAGTGGTACACATTTGTCCCACTCCGTGGTTAAAGTATTAAATTGAAAAAAATTATACTTTAAAAATGTATGCTTCCATGCCAAAACACAGTTAGGAGAAAATAATCGCAGTAAATATGAAACCTGACTGATTCCTGTCAACATTCAACCACCTCATTTTTATTTTAAGGTATCGGTTGCTGGATCACAAAGTGCATTAAACATAACCACATACAATAAAATTACTAACGATTACTCCGGAGATTTACATATAAAAGAAGGAAAAAAGAAAACAATTCTACGAATGAAGCCTGCGCTTGGTACGTCTATGAAAATACAAATCCTACACTAAATTTGTAGTTTGTCTGATGAAAAATGACAAATGAAAACTGTCTTGAAAAGTTAGGAAAGTAAAGTTATCTTAATGGGCTTACTGTATTATTGCATCTTCAACGTTATTTTATCATAGTGGCAGTCACCTACCGATAGATTTTGTCGAATGTGTTCAGTATATGTTAGGTATGTTTAATATTCAAAATAAGCTCTTTGGTCTCAGTTGCACACATTCTCTGTTTGGCTTCATAGTTTCGCTAAAATTTTAACTCACAGTTTGATTACACTTTGATCCCACAATTTTGTTAGAATTTTTGCCATATTTATCTTAGATTCATAAGCGTTAAATATTTAAATCAAGTATATAATTTAGACAAATAAAGTGAATATACAGATATATTTGAAGGTATACTTCCAGGTAAGATAAATAACCAATATAGACATTGCATCCCACGCTTGACTATCTCTATGGCGCTAAGATGACTTTAAAACGACCGAATAAAGAAACTCACCCACTGTGTCAGCTCCGAAAGACCGGGAAACAGGAAACTCACATCGTCTGAGGAAGAAAGCACTGAGAGACGGTACTATAGTGTTGCTTCAAGCTGATGAGGCTTGTCAGGAGACCTTCCACCGGGCGCAAGATCGCTGAGAAAGCAACGCCTTCCGTACTCCCAACATGTAACCTGAAACTCAGAAAGCCGACAACTTCATACCTTTCTGGTAGCAAAGTGCTGAATGTTTTTTTTTCTGGCACCTATAGAGCAAATGGTAGAGAGATTCGTGATAGAAAAGTAAGTTGTTCTGCGCGTTGTAGCTTGTCTATGATTTTCTGATGTAGTTTTCTGAATTAGATGTAAGTTTAAAAGGTTGCACATATGTTTCCATTCACGTTTAAACAAATTTCTATATAAACGTTACTAAAATAGATGCAGTCTTTTAAAAGAAGTGTTACTTCCTTTTTGTACTGGAGTATATTCAGATTCATACATTCATATATTGGGGGCGGATAAAATGACAAAAATTAGCATCAAATCACTGAAGCGACGCGTCAGTTAATTTATCTGTACTAGCAGGACAGCTGAAAATTCCGCGGATAATGTCATCAATAAGCTAAGGGGACCCGTGAAAAAATTCAGTCATCATTACTTAACAAATTTTAAAATAATATATCCTAACATAATATATATTAACCTATACTATCATAACCGAAGCTATCCTGATAATATGTCAAGCATAAGAAAACCGCAAACAAATTTTGACACAACGTATTCCAACCTAACCTATCTTTACCCAACATATTCTAACCTATCTTGGCCTAACCTACGCTAAGCAAATCTATCCTAACCTAACCTAACCTAACCTGACCTATTCTATCCTAAACTAACTTTACCCAATGTCATCGGTAGGCTCGGTGGACCCATGAAAAAATTCGATCAAAATTACCTAACAAATGTGTTATGAAATATGTATGTTTATATCACATTATATGTTTTTGGCTAAATCGCGAAAAGCTATATTCATATTAGGTGATATTTTTATTTATGACATTTTTTTGGCTAAATCCCGTGAGTCTACAACACATTTAAGAAACGTATGTAACATTTTGGAAAGTTGTGACATTTAGGAATGTTGAAAAAACCGTTGGCTTTAGCTTGAGCGTGAGAACACCAATATATGCGTGAACGGCGACTTTTCTCTCTTCTAAGCAAAAGGACAGCGTTGTTCTCGTATGCGAGGGGACAAGAGCCTGGCTAAATAAATCTCGGTCGAGCTCAAGTGGTTAGCGGTTCGACCAGACGTGCTGGCTCAAGGCAAGCTGGCACACAACACATGCACACACAACACACACATGCACACACACAACACAAAGCGCACAACACACAGGCGTTGCGTGGGAACGCCTGAACGAGGCAGCTTCGAAGGGGAGCACATCCCGTCCGCCAATCAGTGCTCTAGAAGGAATCACGCGTGTGGGTGTGTCAGAGAACGCACCAGTTACATTTCGGAACCCCGAAATGAGCACGGCTCAACCAATCGTATGTGAAACACGTGATCTTTAAAAAGAAGAGTCTCGAAAGTTCTGGAAAAGAAATGAAGCGACGATACATAAGCGAACGCCAAGGACATTCGAGAGAATTCTTTTCGTGGGCTCTGAGAGAAAGTGTGCGAGATCTGAGGACACGAACAACGTAGCATCCCGGCCGCTGCCGGGGTGCATTCTACAGAAGCAACAAATTGAACATTTGAGTGAGTTATCACATCGGAACTTTCAAGAAGACCACGTTTGTTATTATCATCAATCATCGAAGTACCGATCTTGCAGCAACGGCCACACGAAGCACCTCAGCCTAACGGTGGAAATCGTCCAGTTCCCGAGCATCACGAAAGCATTCGAAAGACATCTACATCAATCCCGGGCGCACGAGCAACTCCAGAATAAAACATTGAAGCCGCACAGCCGTCAGAGTCTGCAACAATGCCACGAATTTCGAGTCCTGCAACGTCGAGCAGTCTGGTACTCGGTGGATTATGCTCCAACTGCGAGAGTTCGGGGCTCAGCATCTGAGATTTTCAGCGCCGGTCTACACCTGCGATGGTGTAGTAAGCAAAGTATCCTTGTGGTAAGCAAAGTTCTTTGATTTTGTATATTGCATTATCCCCGGTTGTTTCGTGTTCATACTAGCCCATTCATCGACTATGTGCTCTGATTTTATGCATAGTGCGGGAAGTTACTTTGTAGTAATCCTGAAATTGTTGCTCTAGCGTTCATTGTAATAAGGAGAGCATATTTCTCGTTCTTTGTGTGTCTCATTATGTTGCTCATGTTAACCCGTTTATTTCATGCTCATGTTGGCCCATTCATGCCGCCACGAAGCGTACGCAAAGTACGATTTGTGGTAGTTATTTGCCTATACAGCCAAGGTGTGGTTTTCTCATTGTGTCGTCTGGTATTGCCAGGTCGTTAGGATCATGAGCATCTTGCAATATTGCACTGGTGCGCATGTCATCACTTCATTCAAACATTTCCCTGTGCTTTAATTATTTCATTGAGATATTTTTGTGTGCTCGTATTTTGACCCACGTGTTCGTAAAATAAAACCCATTTTAATCTTTAATTCTTTTATTGTCCATGCTTTTATGTAGTATTCACGCGAACACAAGGTGTACATAGATAATTGATTTACGGAGGTTGAGACCCCTCCTGCGTTACGTGCTTAACCAGCATTGTTTTCGCGACAAATTCTAACATAACCTATTTTAACCTAACCCATACCTATCCTATCCTAACAAATTCAAAGAATTCAAAAATTAAAAAAAAATTAAAAAATAAACAATTTTCATCTCCCTCTCCCTCCTTTCCCCCTCCCCTTCTCCCTCTCTCTCTCCCTTCTTCTCCACCCTCATTCTCTCTCCCTCTTTTGTAACGCGATCCTACGCGAGGCAATCCGATCATAGGTACCCAATGATGTGAAGGGGGTCAAATTTATGAGGATTTCCCTCACAAACTCTCCAGGGTTGCGCGGGAGGCGCTTGAACTTTGGTCCCTTAATAATAGATCCAGCTAGGCAGCCCGGCAGTAAGGTCGGAGGGCGCAGGGCTGAGACAGGGAGATGCGTTTTGAAACTCGGTTCCTTATGAGTTTGATTCGTTTTGATAATTTACAATTTTATACTTTTTTACTTAAATCTTCTGAGAAAGGTTTGAACCCTAATTTCATGGATCTGGAATTTTATTAATGTTGCTGCTACGAAGGCCAGTGTAAACGTCTTCGCGGTGTGTCTTGCTAATTTACTACTGAATGGAGTGACCTGAACTACCCCATCATTTTTTATCGTGTCTTGCGCCGTCAACTGCGCCTACTTGGGCCCCAGCTCTATGGGTCACCGGCGTCTCGTCTGTTAACTTGGCATCTTTCCTCTTATTCTTTTTCATTGTGAGTTTGTGTGAGTGCTTGATTATTTCGATTACCGGCTTTCGTTTAAATTCTTACTTACTTAAAGGTTGCCTTGGTGACCAAATTAACTTACCTCAACCTACTTGTCACGAAATGAGGGCGAGGCTGGTGCCTCATCCACATTCGTAGTGAGGAATCGAAACCTCATAGTAAAAGAGGAAAAGGAAAATACCGAGCGAAAAACACAGAGAGAGGAAATGGTAGAACAGTTGGAAAAATAGAGAAAGTAACCACTGATCTGCTCACCCACACCAATACCTCAGTTCAACATGGGGAAATGAAACACTCAGTTAATGGTACATTATTGATTACTTTATTTCAAGTTAGCTAATGAACACGTGATTAGCATGAGGCATTCTCGGCAAGCAAAGAAATTTGCGACACACAATATTAGCGAAGGTTACTGGCGCGCGCACCTTGTAACGCCAACACAACACCCTAGCAAGAAACATATCCTACACAATCCTGGGCGATCGCCGCGCGCTCGCGAAAAAAAGAGTCACCTATGGCCTATTTTCACATGGTTCCTCTTAACCATGCAGTTCCAAGCATGACGATGGAATAACCCCGAGTTCTTCCTAAACTTCTTGTGGCCTGCCAACTTCCCTTACAGTGTGAAGAGTTGGCGGTTGGCCATGACGCCTCAGCTGGGTGACCGCCATTTTTGTAAGGCTGCTCTGCAGCCCGGAGATGCTTAGCCCACATCGTTGAGAATTCCAAGCCGCTGAATTCACCCAATCCCTCCTGGGAACAAGGAGCATCTTAAGTGACTAGTTTCGTTTAAGTCTTTATTCCCTGTGATACACCTACTTCAAATAGACTTGATCTAATTTTACTCCCCTTTAATCCCCAAAACCATTTCAAATCGTACTAAAACAAATATTCATTTTCCCTCTGAATGTATATCAAAAACGAAGTACATTAATTCCAAAACTTTTTACTTGCCACACTCTAGTCTTTCCCCACATTAAAGTGAAACTCTAAACACGAGAACAATTCGAGGATAATTTATATGAAAACCAAAAGAAATAATTTCAATATTAACAATGAAAATGCGCCCTACCTAGACAATAACTTCAATTGCAATAAAAATTGTCAACCATTTCTACTTGAATCACTCCACACAAATTTAATAAGCTGCATGAGATTAGGATTCCCTTCACTTTTCTTACAAAGAACAATATCTCACCTCCCCATTGAAGAACTCGTATCCCTACATCCTGCCCTGAGTCAGTAAATCGGCGAAATAGACCGGCTAGCCTTCTCTCTGCGTTATTTATGCGTCGCCCCCGAACAAGGGACGCGCATCTGCTAAGCGAATGCCCGCGCAAATCCTCGCCCTCTAATTGGTTCGTTCTAAAGCGTCGCTTCCCTTGTGCTACGTGTCCCTTACTTCACAATATTGCTACGCATATATCTCTAAAATGAACCCAGAAAACCTTTGATTTCCTGACTCGAAGGCAATTAAATATGTAACCCACTCTTTTCTGTGCTATGTATTCAAGTTGCCCTCGTCTTATTCTGTGTGCAATTTAGCGCACTAGCTTTTCAATCCAGCCTCTACCCCCTATACGTACTCCTCCTTGCTCCTGATGTACGTAAGTACGTACGTCACACCTTCCTATGCCTCTCGGTATGCCTAGCGTCGACCTGCCGGTTGTCGCGCCTATCCTCTCTACGTATATATATAACTTTTGTTGAATATATCGTTACATACTTAAACTTACTTATTTAACTCTCTGATGAGAGCTCTACCTGTTACGGGGGAGCTATAACTCCCATATTTGAGCTCCGTCTTCTCCTCTTACTATCTTCTTGAAAGTCCGGTACTTATGCCCTTTGCCTTAAGGGAACCATTTTGGGGGCATCTGCAGTCCAAAAGTCGATTCTCCCGATTTTTTTTATTGCTTTAAATGAGTTTGAGATATGTCCCCGAATGTCTGTAAAAATATCAGGAACGTATCCCAGAGCTAGCGTCCCCCCGGGAGGGGGAGAGCATCCTCCTTACGAACCTTTTTTTCATTTTTAAACCTAGAGCAATGAAATTTGGTATACTGATAGGAAATGCAATTTAGAATCATCTATCATTCATGACAAAATGAGATTTTCTTGAAAAGAAAATGGGAAATCATAGAAAACGAAATTTTTGGAGGGTTTTCTAAATGCTTCTTCTCCTACAGTTTTTGAGCTACAGTAATGATTTTGGTATCATTGGATGCAGAATAACGTGACATTAAAAAAAAATCCTCAAATTTTCAATTTTAATTTTTTTTTATATATTTCTTCATTCATATTCCTCAAGGTAAGCATCCCCCATCCGAATATTTTTTTCATTATTGAATTTAGAGCAATGAAGTTTGGTATACTGATAGGAAATGCAATTTAGAATCATTTATCATTTATGACAAAATGCGATTTTCTTGAAAAGAAAATGGGAAATCATAGAAAACGACATTTGGGGGAGGGGGTTTCTAAATGCTTTTTCTCTGATAGTTTTTGAGCTACAGTAATGATTTTGGTATCATTGGATGCAGAATAACGTGACATTAAAAAAAATCCTCAAATTTTCAATTTTATTTTTTTTATATATTTCCTCATTCATATTCCTCAAGGTAAGCATCCCCCATCCGAATATTTTTTTCATTATTGAATTTAGAGCAATGAAATTTGGTATACTGATAGGAAATGCAATTTAGAATCATTTATCATTTATGACAAAATGCGATTTTCTTGAAAAGAAAATGGGAAATCATAGAAACGACATTTGGGGGGGGGGTTTCTAAATGCTTCTTCTCTGATAGTTTTTGAGCTACAGTAATGATTTTGGTATCATTGGATGCAGAATAATGTGGAAATTCTAAAAACTTGAATGCTTTTCCTCAAATTCCCCATATGAAAATTTAAAAAATTAAAAAAAATCAAAATATTCCCAAGAAAATTCAAATTTATGACGTCATAACTTTGAAATAAGAATGAATTTTGAAAAACTTCTGAATACATTGTAAAGCCCTTGTTTTTCTGCATCCAATGATACCAAAATCATCACTGTAGCTCAAAAACTGTAGGAGGAGAAGCATTTTTTTTCTTAAAAATAGGTCTTATAAAAAAGTAAGTTTTCAAGACGTTTGTCGTTATAACTCCGACGTTTACAAAGCTAGAGCAATGCGATTTGTTGCATTTGAAAGTGAAATGTGTGCTCTACCTATATTTCGGATGGATTTTCCAAATTGTTTTTGTAAAGCTTTCCATAGACTTTTTTACCCTAAAATTATAACTTTTGCCCTGAGACTGACAAAAAATTCATATAAATTCGGAATGAAATAAATCAAAAAATCCATCGTATTATAGATAGAGCACACGTTTAACTTTCAAATGCAACAAACCGCATTGCTCTAGCTTTGTAAACTTCGGATGTTATAATGAATCAATTTTTTTAAGGAATAATTCATTTTCTATGCCCTGGGGAAAAATTTTTCATAAACAAAAGTTTTCACAAATGTAGAGATCTAGTAGTCTGCAAATTTTCATAGACGTAAGTCCAATAGAAAAAAGTTTCAGTTTTTTGGAAATGCTTCCCTTAACCCTGACAACTCTTCCTGCCATAAAGTTTCTACACTGGACGAACCATAAAGTTCAGGTGTGGTTATTCTCAAGTTTCATATAAATTATAAATTGTCTTGTCTAAATTTGTTATAACTGACTATTTGTTGATAATTATTTTTCCTGTTGCCAACCTTCGTATGTGTAACCTTGTCGTCTTCTCGCAGTATATTCAAGAGTGGCTGCGTGGAAAATGGTCCGGTGCTCCTTTCATCGGTACCTCATAACCCCTTGCAGCTGCCTTGATTAGGTAATTTGGCTTTCACATCTCTAATAACAGCTCTGTTGATTTTGTAATGCCACTATGGCTTTCTCATCTCTGATAACAGATCTGTTGATTTTGTAATAAGGACATTTATTCATTTGCTTTGTCTTCATATTTTATGTTATTAGCAGACGAGTCGGTGCCCTGGGAGTTTTCTTGACGGTTGCCGCGCTCCTGGAACGCTCCGCCGCCAGCACGCGCTTTTCTCTGCTGCGAGGGTGGGCTGCTTCCACGTCCGCACCGAAGACGTGGTGTTGCGCCGGGTCGCCGGGGGCTTTATCCTGATCGTACCGCACCTCCGCCGTGCCGCAAGACAGCCGGCTGGCAGTTGGCCTTCTACGTCTCCGTTTTGCTGACTGCATTGCTGACCCAAGACCGTTATTCTGCGGGTAGCCGTTGCAAGACCCGTATTACCGTTTAACAGCTTCTACAGCCGCTTTGGGTGGACGTCCCGTTCGAGCTCAATCTAGACACTACTGGCCTTCGCAGCTTTTACTTCAACCTTTTAAGAAAATATTACTTATATAGCAATCGGCCAATTGCTTTAATAAATGCGATACTATTGGAAGAACTTCATTTCCTAATAGTTTTTAACACTAGCTTTGTTGCCTGTCTCTTAAGACTAGCAGGCTGTTCCCCTCTTAATTGTTCGCCTAACCTTTGAAAGGTGCACGAGTCCTTAATAAACTGATTTTCCTTGTTGCTTCTTTAATTGTTCTTTGCTAAGTTGTGTGGACGCACATACTCCACAACTTATCGATTTTAAATTTGGATTCGAATGGTCTGATATTTTGCCAGTGTGTATTTAATAAAAAACATTTTATTCCCAATTTTTTTCGATTTAGGCCTTAGTTTATGAGAAAAATTGAAAGTATCAGTTTTTAGTTGATTTTTTGGTGTTTTCAAAAAAATAGGAGTCTCTGAGTTTTCATTGTAGGTAAAAAACAAGTTTTAAAATACTTGTCACATTTCAAACAAACCATAGCTCTTGAATTTTCAATTTTTATTATCGCTTTCTTTGTATATGATATACTGGATCACTAACTAAAACGATATAAAATTTTGGCTTTGAAAGGTGATAAAAAAATGCATGTATTAATTGGGAAATCGAAGAGCTTTAGTTTTTGAGAAATGTTCTAAAGATTCTAAAACTGTCTTTGTTTTTTATAAGTACGAAAACTGACTGACTTCTATTTTTTTCGAATGTTGAAAATGATGGGTTTTCGGTACAAGCCAAAACATAATTTTTTGTTGATGTGTAATATAATGGACAATTTTTGTACTTTAATGCTGTTTATATGTTTTTTTAAATCTCTGTGCATAGTTTCATAGTCACACTGTGAATTTTAAATTACAAGTAGAGAAATAAAAATTAAATAAAAAAGAAAAAATTATTCATTTCTTGAAGAATGGTTAATTATTATTTTTTGTCTGATTCTTCTGAAATCTGATCATTACTTGTAATTTAAAAAAAAACACACATTTTGGTCCATTCATTTTTCGATTTAGGCCTTAGTTTTCAGAAAAAATAGAAATATTAGGTATTTACTTCATTTTTATGGATATTTCAAAAGAATAGAAGTCATTGAGTTTTGATGCTAGAAAAAATTTATAGACAGTTTTGTTATCCTCGTAACATTGCAAAAAAGCTGACTGTTTCAGAGTCCTATTTTCCGTTTTGTTTCCTTTTGATATGGGGTCAAAAATTCATGATTTTTGGTCCCCTTACACCCCTCCATAATGGGGGAGGGGGGCTCTAATACCCGTAGCCCCATAAAATTTTAGGGCACAATAATCCATCACCTGAGGATCCTCTTTCAAAAAAAAAAAAAAACTGGCCCATCGGGCCGAGAGGGGCCTCGGATGACCTCGGGTGTGAAACACAGGTACGCGTATTAATATGTAGATTTTTTTCATCTTAAAAATTCATTTCCTCCCTAATGAGGCGCACAAATTTACTATGCAAAATTGTTAGGTATCATTCATATCGATTTCAACAAAATTGAATAATTATTAGTGAAATACACGACAACAAGCGCTATGACTGTCTTATTAGCGTCACGCGCAGCAAATCTTGATAGATGCCTAGACAACAAATACATCGTTACTGCAAACTTTAATTTTTAGACTGTAATTCATAAATATTAAAACTCAACCCTTCTTTCATAGTCCATAGCCCAAACCCTGGAATATACATATTCCTAATGTAAAAACTTGATCTAAACAGCAGATATTTGACTTAACCATTTGGTATTGAATCGATATTTAATTTTCCCACTTTTCTTCTTGCGCTCTGGGACACCGCTTGAGTACAATGTTAGGTTTTAGAATGTGTAAGAAAATAAGAAAAGCAGACTTGACCTAGCTGCATTCTCCTACGCAATAAACAGTTCATTGCCACGTTGATTGCTTGGTTGGTCATTCCGTAACTTCTTTCCCGGGCTCTTTAAACTAGTCACCTAAACATCGCAAAATAATTGTAAATTTATGTGTCTCTGAACTGCAATTCATTGATTTTAACTGAAATTCATTCGAAAGTTATTCAAAAACCAAATCGAAGGAACCAGAAAAAACTGACGAGTGTTTGAATGGTTCAATTGAAAACGACTTTCACACTTTAACTTTAGCCCTAACTTAAAAACAGTATCCATTTTGAGAGCTTGGGTGTACTTGTATTGTTTTTTGATTCCTGGCTCGATAAAATAAATAACGTTCTTTGCTGAGCATCAAAGCACTCTTGCTCTCAAAAATGGCAGCTTCATTTACATATCCTGATGGTACGTATTCTTCAATAATGTATCATTGTGCAAATTTTCTGTCTTATAGTTGTTGCTCAATTGCGCACTCAAAATTTTACTCTGCAATGAGTAAGTTATCTTAAAAATAATGTTCGATAAAACACATGAATCTGTTAACCAAATAGGTAATTAAATTATGGCGATACTGTCCGATTCCATTAGCTCCACTCACCATCCGAATACTGCTGAAATCTGATAGTGCTCTCGCGCTCTGTGCGAGAGTGAAGGCTAAAGACAGCAGTTAGAGTTATTTTTTTAAAAGCAATGTAATTGAATTGCAGAGCTAAGCGATTAACTTATGATAGAGGAATATATTTGTGAATGAATAAATAAATACCAGAGAAATGATTGAGAATAACGTGGAAAACTTGAAAAATATGAGCATATTTGAATTAATTAGAAATGACTGACAAGAGAATTGCGAACATGAATATCAAACGAATGATAGAGTAAATATGACAAAAATTCAAATACGAAGGTGTGTACATAGAACAGACAAGTTGGTGTCAAGACGACTTGCGTATTGCGGTGCCAAGTTTTGTGCCCACATCTGAACATCATCAACTCAGGGCGAGAGTTTCTATACTAGCTCATTTGTTAGCAAACTGATATCGTGAGAGACTGAGAATGAAGCCGTCATTTTTGAAGTCACGGTTTCCCCAGTTTGGAACATTTATAGACCTAATTAAAGAAATCACGTGGCTAATCGAGCGTTATTAGCGCGTTAAATTTGATAATTCTTGTACGCTGGTGAAAATATGAAAATTTTGGTAAAATGTCACGCATTTTTTATTTCTTTTTATATTTGTTAATTCGACATCACGGCATAGAACTACATTTCACTGCAAAGCTTTTTTCTGTTGAAGAGACTACTTAATCAGTTCGTATGAGTGCTCTAAAATGAGCAATGAATTTGATCTCCAAAGAGGTGGAATTATCGCCGTTTCCATGGGAGATGATAATGACACTCAAACACTCGCAAGGAAAGGCGTATCACCAGGCACAGTTTTAAACGCAATACTAGATCATGAACATGTAGGAGATTCTTCACCGGGCATTCCCATTCCCATACCGGAGTAGAAAACTCGTTTAAAATCGGAGATATGTCATTTCTTCGGTCCTTTCCTTGCATTTCGACATTTTATATCGTATAGGCTAATGGGTGCATATATGCACGGGTTGAAAAAAAGAGCACGTCTGAGCTCTCAAGAGAGTTTATTTAATAACGTTATGTGTGTACATATATATGCTTACATGTACATATTTATGCACATATTTTCGAGGAAATCGATACTTGAGAGCCTAAAGCAGATGATGGCGCGAAACAGGTGCATGACATTTAATCAATTTTTAAATTTTATGCTGACTTGACATGTGTTACAATGACCCAATCTAACTTAGCATAGCTTGATATAACCAAAATTGATGGTTTAAACATTGTGTACCGAATTTTTGACATGGTGGATGACGTCACAGCGTGACGTCATCAGGTCTCATCTTTTCGGTAAGTTTTTTCTTTTTTTTCAGCACGAAGCATTTTGTCGAAAATAATTGTTCAAAAGTGGATACAAATCGGTCGGGCATTTTTCACCAGAATAAGTCAAAACACCATCTCTGAAGTTGATGCGCTTCACAGTGAAACTTCTCCTTCTGGCCAAACAACACAATTTTTTTGAAGTTTGAATATCTAAATATTGTTCATGGTCAAATTCAAAGTATAAAGTAGAATTTTACACTTGAAATTTTTTGGATGCTTCGAAAGTTTTGGTAAAATTCCGTTATATTTCAAGGCTATAAGTTTTATCTCTGCAATAAAGACCAGCCTGTATCTCTTGTCCAAATCCCAGACAGTAGACCGAAGGGCATCTCACACGATTTCTTTACAGTTTGCCTAGACACACAAAAGTGTGCAGATGTTTACTCATACCTGTAAAAATATGTCGAAGTCTGCTCAAACGTTGCGTAGAGTGCAGATGTCTGCTCAAACCCGCAAAATCTACTCAAACACACAGGTGCATGTTTTTTCCAAGACGCACCAGCGTGTGCAGAAGTCTGCTCACAAGCAAAGAAGAGTGTGCTGCAGGCTGTCTCCATTAGAATCGTTCAGATCTCTTCATGACGAACTTGACGTCTCTGTGAGCGCGTAGTTGACGAAACTTTGATGAGGAAACCAACTTTGTTTCCAACTTTGGAACTTTGAAGTTGTTCCGGCTCTTGAGCGCCTTGGGGCCTGCCGTTCGACGGAGATGAGAACCTTCGCATTTAGTTATGTGAATGTTGTTTGTTTTCCAGGCCAGCGCCTCTGCGATGCGGGCACGTAAAGCCCGTGCCACACCTTGCATTATGTCAATGCTACTTGTGACTGTATTGGTGTCGCAGAACAACCGCTGCGGCTTAACGAGCTTTTGGATGAGCGCGTGACAACGCGCGGCAGTCAGTTGCATTGAAGCTTTTAGAGGAGGAGGACGTCAGACGACAATGTGCTCTGCAAAGCAGCTGCGCTCGGATTATCGCGGAACGCGCTAGCGAGACAACAGTGAGCGCTTGAGCGAGACAACCGTGCTCAATGCCTGCTGCTTGGCTCGCCCTGGCTCTGCTGTGCGGTGTCGTCTTGCTACATGAATCAAGGTGGCTGGACTTTTGCTCATGTGGCTGCCCGAGCGGTGAGAGAGCTCTGGGCAACTCGTCGGTGCGGCATGGAGCACTCGAAGTTGCAAGGTGTGTCACGGGCTTAAGGGTTCGTCGCGTGCACGTTGTAAGTCAATGCAGTTGTATATATAAGCGTGATTTTGTAGCCGACTCTCGTCGTTCCATTTTCGCTATTTTTCGGTGTCTTGCAAACGCTTTTTAAGGAAATAATTCAACACTTACATGAACAAAGACACTGTACTGAATCGTTACTTCATTTGCAATTCATCATCACTACCCTAAATAAATGATTTAACGAAAAAATATGATGTGCAGGCTGGAAAAAGCTATAGATGTTTTTGTTCACAAAAGTTAAGCCGCAACATTTCTCGCTAGAAATCCCCGATAATTGTTTCGAATTCAGGTTACAGAAAGCGGATTTGAACGAATGTAGATAGATCTGGTGCAAGTTACTTTGCATGTGTTACGGAAACTCAATTGATCGTTAACTTGGTAAAATAAGACGAAACACACTTCTAACAAAATTATAGAATCATCAAATACTTTACCAAAGTGTTTTAGCGATATCTAAAAAACCAGACGTTGGTTGGTGAAGGAACTGACGGACAGGAAATAGATTGTGGACATGTGGCCTCTGAACACCTGACGACAGTGAGTGAACTAGTTTTGTGAAAAAAGTGAAAATGCTTACGCTGAAGGGTAAAATAATATGTTGAAAATATGTTGAAGGGATGCTGCTATTTGAATATAAAGCAGAACTTAAAGAAACTAATGCTTTTTTCAGATCACTGTATTGGTGTAAAAAGGAATAGAAGGATGGTGAGTTAAATATGGCTTTACCGGCGAGTTGAGATTCCAGTCAGCCCCGGTGGAGATGCGCACATGAACCTCCTGCCTGCAGGTGCCTGGTGCGGGAGAGCATGTCTGCTGTCATTTAGCGTTTTGAAGCGGTGGTGAACTCCGCCAAACTACGGACTCGAACTGCAGTAAATAAGATGTGGGTCATAGCAATGACTGGAGAGGAAGGAGAGAGTCAAAATTGTAATTGTTAGAAGGTAGTAGAGTAAATAAAATAATTTCTGCCTACGTATAACAGCTGTAAAAAACAATTTTGCTTTCAAGTTCTCTCCTCCAAAAATCATTTCTAAATGCAAGCAGCGTACTTCATGGGAAGGCAATGCTGATATGAGCATGACATTAAGGTGGCCAGTATTTTTCGATATTCGAAATACCTTGACGGGACCCCCTAAAAAGATGAGATTGATAGAAAAAATGATACTGGTGAAGTTTCAGACCATTTGAACTTCGTTAACCCGTGCCCCAACGGCCTCAAAGTTCTGAAAAATGACATTTTTTTGCAAAAGATCGCGATTTTTCCGTTCTAGTGCAAACTGTGTAAACTATAAAGTAATAAATAGTACTATTATAGATAGAAAATTTTATTATCTTTAATTTATGTTCTCATACAAATCCTTATACAGCGAACTGTTTTCGCGTAATTTTGAACCCTTTAATTGAATCCCTTTGGATCCCTAGATCCCTTGAACAGTTCTACAGAGTCATTGCATAAATGAATAGTTGTTGATCTGCTTGATGAATGTTAAATAACCAATTTCATTTTGTACGTGTATCTCATTCCTTCACTGTATGCATATCATAAAACGTCAAAAGCTGAAAAAAATTAAGCTGCACTTGGTGATGTTCAATTTCCATACACCGGCAGCAATATTAGATTGAAAAGTTCAGCTTTTTCAAAAAAGTGTTAAAGAATAACTTGCCAGTCACTGTTTCGCTAAATGCTTGTTGTATCGCACCGGCTTCGGCTCTCAAGCCTGTATTGTGGCGTGTTTATTTCTTCATGTTTTCTTTATTGTGATGATGAAGGAATAAATTTGGAGTTGATATCACTCAAGTGAAACTCTCCAAGTGCGCGTTAATATAGAAAAATGATTTACTCCATTCTACAATTAAATTTTAGCATAATGCTTGCGTGTGTAGACAATAAAATGTATGGGTATCTGATACTCCACATTACTTCGAAAAGATCGATAAGAACAATAGTCTACACCAAACCACGTAACCCATGGCCTGATCATTAAACCGTAAAGGACAGTATTTTTTAGCGAGTTTTCCAGCACTCTGCCCAGAATGAAGCCTAGGGGGACTTTTAATTGCGCTAACTTAGATTAAGAGCTACAATGAAAATTTCGCTAACTTTAGAATTTGAGTTAGGCGAGCCTGAGGCGCCGCAGAGTTGAGAAACGCGCACGTGTGGCCCGGTGCTCGCCTCGTAGGTGCTCGGGTGCTCGTAGGTCACGTGATCCTAGCAGTTTTAGAGGGCAACGAGATTAACATCAGTTCTATTGATCGTGTGCTGAGGAAGAGCCCAACTCATCATTTTTTTATATTAAAATTAATTTTGAAAAGGTGTTCATTTCGTATGTCTTTCATCCTAAAAAAATGAAAAACTGTGAAACTGAAATATGATTTAATTTATTACATTTTTCTGTGTAATAAATTACTCGTCCCCCTGTGGGGGGGGGGGGTTAGAATTCTCCCACCGTGGTCCGCTGCGTGTCGTAAGAGGCGACTATAGTGGACGGAGCGAGGGGACTGGGGATCCCCTTCTCTGTAATAATTTTCCCGAGAGGCAGCAGGCAAATGTAGGGGGTGAGAGAGGTCGAAAGACCACTCAAACCCTAGTACTAGGATCTTTGAATGTAAGGGGGTGTGGAAGTAGAGCAACTGAGAGTAAGAAGGAGGAGATCGGAAGAATGATGTTAAACCGGAAGATGGATGTATTGGCCTTGAGTGAGACGAAATTGAAGGGTATTGGTGAGTTGATGTTTGGGAGTGTGGGAGGGAGAGTGTCTGGAGTACGTGGGGGACATGCAAGAGAGGGTGTGGCTATATTATTGAGTGTAAGAATAAGAGAGAAAGTAGTTGAATGGGGTGAGGTGTGATCAAGAATAATGTGGGTGCGAGTGAAATGGGGGGAAGAGTCATGGGTGTTTGTGAGCGCGTAAGGACCGGGATCGGAGAGGAGTGGGGAAGAGAGAGAGGAGTTTTGGGAGAAATTGTCCGAGTGTGTGGCTAGAGTGGGGAGTGGTTGTAGAGTTGTGGTGATGGGGGACCTGAATGCAAGAGTGGGTGATGAGGTGGTGGATGGTGTTGTTGGTAAGTACGGAGTAGCTGGGGTGAATGAGAGTGGGGATTTCTTGGTGGGGTTATGTGTGGAGAGTGAGTTAGTGGTTGGGAATAGTTTGTTTCAGAAAAAAGTAATAACAAGTATACATATGTGAGGACGAATGGAGGTGTGATAGAGGAGAGAGCATTGATGTATTATATTTTGGTTAGCAGGGGAGTGATGGGTCGTTTGCTCGATGTGCATGTGTTCCGTGGTGAGATGAATGGGATTTCGGATCATTATTTGGTGGAAGGAAAGCTGAGAGTTAGTGGAATATGGGGAGGTGTAAAAAGGAGGAGTGGAAGGGAGGTGTTAAATGTAAGCAAGTTACATGATTCTGAGCGTGAGTGTGAGTATCAGGAGAAGATGAAAGTGGAGTATGGGAGGGTGAAGGAAAGTGAGGTGGGTGGAGTGGAAGGGGAATGGAAGTTGTTTAAAGATGCGGTGGAAAAATGTGCAAGGGAAGTGTGTGGGGTAAGGAAGGTTGGAGGGGGGATTAGAAAGGGGAGTGAATGGTGGAACGGAGAAGTAGGAGCGGCTGTGAAAAGAAAGTGGGGGGCGTTCGAAAGGTGGTTGCAACGAGGCAACCAGCAAAATTTTGAAGAGTATAGGGAGAGGAATAAAGAGGTACAAAGAATGGTAAGGAGAGCGAAGAGGGCGGCGGATGAGGAATGGGGGAGGAAGTTGGGAGGGGATTTCATGGAGAGAAGGAAGGTTTTCTGGAAGGAAGTGAAGAGAATTAGGAAGGGTCAGGTGGAGAATGAGGCAAGAGTGAAGGATACAAATGGTAGGCTGCTAGTGGAGAGTTGTGATGTGAGAAAGAGATGGGCGGAGTATTTGGAGGAACTGCTGAACGTGAGGGATGATAGGATTGCGAGAGTAGTAGCTGTTGGAAGTGATGTTAGAATGCCTGTGTTTAGTGAAGAGAATAGAAATCGAATAAGAAGTGCAGAGGTGAGATGTGCGTTGGATGAAATGAAAAATGGGAAAGCTCCAGGTTTGGATGGCTGCACGGTTGAATGTCTAAAGAAAGGAGGAAATGTGGTTATAGAATGGTTGGTGCGCTTATTAAATGTGTGTTTCGAGGCTAGTAAAGTGCCGGTTGATTGGAGTAGCGCGTGCGTAGTTCCGTTGTACAAGGGGAAAGGTGACAGGTATGAGTGCAGTAATTCTAGGGGTATAAGTCTACTGAGTGTCGTTGGGAAGCTGTATGGAAGAGTGTTAATTGGAAGAGTGAGAGTGTTGACGGATCGTGTGCTTGCTGAAGAACAGTGTGGTTTTAGGTGTGGTAGAGGTTGTGTGGATCAAATGTTTGCTGCGAGGCAGGTGAACGAAAAATACTTATTAAAGGGAAAGGATGTATATTGGGCATTTATGGATCTAGAGAAGGCGTATGACAGAGTGGATCGCGAGGCTTTATGGCAAGTGGTAAGTTTGTATGGAGTGGGTGGGAGACTGTTGAATGCGATCAAGAGTTTCTACATTGATAGCAGAGCATGTGTGAGAGTAGGGAATGAGGTGAGTGAATGGTTCCCAGTTGTGACAGGTGTGAGACAGGGATGTGTGATGTCGCCGTGGTTGTTTAATTTGTTTATGGATGGTGTGGTGAGAGAAGTGAATGCCAGAGTGTTGGGAAAAGGTGCGCAGTTGGTGGGACGAAATGGTATGTATTGGGAAGTGTGTCAGCTGTTGTTTGCAGATGATACAGCGCTTGTGGCTGATTCAGAGGAAAAACTGAGGAGACTGGTTACAGAGTTTGGTAGAGTGTGCGAAAGGCGGAAATTGAGGGTAAATGTGAATAAAAGTAAGGTGATGATATGTTCAAGAGGTGGAGTGTTTGGAACTTTGGATGTGAGGTTGAATGGGGAAGTTTTAGAGGAGGTAGAGCATTATAGGTACCTCGGGTCGGATGTGACTGTTAAGGATAGTATGGAAGTAGAAGTGAAGCATCGAGTGAGTGAAGGTTGTAAGACATTGGGTGCAATGAGGAAAGTTTTTGAATGCAGGAGTTTGAGTATGAATGCTAAGAGGGGACTGTATGAAAGTTTGATTGTGCCAGTTTTGTTGTATGGAGCAGAGTCCTGGGGGTTGAGAGCAGCTGAGAGGAGGAAGTTGGTTGTGTTTGAGATGAAGTGTTTGAGGATTATGTATGGAGTAACTAGAAGAGATAGGATCAGGAATGAGTTGGTTAGGGAGCAGACGGGTGTTATCAAAAAGTTGAGCAGGCGAGTGGATGAAAGAGTGCTTGGATGGCTTGGGCATGTAGAAAGAATGAATGTTGAGCGGCTGGTGAAAAAGATATATATGTCGGAAGTGAGTGGTCTTCGAGCGCGAGGTAGACCACGGATGAGTTGGATGGATGGGGTGCGACGTGCTTTGTATGAGAGGGGTCTGACTGTGGACGTGGCGAGAGGGATGGCTGCGGACAGAAGTGAGTGGGGGCAGTGTATAAGGAGGTAATTTTATTTTTGACGCGTTACTGGAAGCTGCCCGCGTGTGATGGGGTTGACCTGTCATGTGCGGGGGAGGGGCTGCACTCAATGAAGAGGTCGGGGTAAACCAGCTGTTGCTGTCGGGCCTGACTGTGGAAGGTGGTTGTGCTGGGCTGCTGCTGATCCTGGCAGTTCAGGTGCGGCCAGTGCTGCCTCTCTCGCCTCCTAGTGACTAAGTGTGGTGATTGTGGCCTGCTGTCGGCTACCCTCCCATGGGGAGGATAAGCCCGGTATATGTATGTATGTATGTACATTTTTCTTAGATTTTCTTGGGCTCGTTGGCAGGCCGTAAGCGGTCGTACTGCGTGCTTACATATTTATGGAACGTGAGCCACAAGATTTAAGAAATTACAACAACAAACAAATTACTTTTTAAGGAATCTCTTATTTAAGGAATTGATTTCCCTTAAGTGATCAAGAACATTAATACTCGAAACTATCAAAATAAACACTCTCGAATGGAGATAGTTGTGGGCCCGAATTAGTTCAATCACTTTTTGGGTATCCTATCAAGGGTTAATTTTAAGGTATATAATTATATTTAGCCAAATACACTCAACCTGTTCACGTGCTAGACTAAATCCTTAAATTTACAATATTATTTTAAATGAGTCGGGTGAGAGCAGTACATTCTATGATGAGCTTGTGAAAAATTTAATTGCCAGGTAATTTACACTATCAGTTTGACCCAACTCGTAGAAAATATCTTATTTTAATAGTCAGCGTTGTCAATACTTGGGTAGAGATAGAGATTCAAGATTAATTTGGAACATTTTGCACGATTTTTTCCTCGGATTTCAGCAAAGATCGGTTCCACGCTTTAGTTTCGATCTAGTATTAACTTTGTTGCCCACAGCTACGTGTACAAGGTGCATTCCCACACCTGATCCCCTGTACATAGAAGCAATAAGCTGTGAAAGAATTTGTCTTGAATATCATTAGACTGTAGCCGCAGCCTTGCTTATAACGAACCTAAGCAGTTCGAGCTTCAGTTTGAGTTTTCTTTCAATAAAATCACCGTTGGTCTCTACTACATTTCACTTAATTTAGATAACCTTGACAGGTGTTGAACTTAATCTGTGCTTTAGACAAGGCATCACTATCGCTTCATGTTAGTGCTAGTGATTATTAGTTATAATTCATGACAATCTGTGGCAACATGTTCCTATAATGACTATATATACTAATTTACATGCATTTAATAATGGTGTAATGATTTCTTATACGTATCTAATCAAAAATCTCCACCAAAGATCAGCACGAGTGAGGCCAATAGCGTTAGTGACGGTACAAGATTCCGTAGTATTTTATGCATCCGCCGACCATTCAGTGAAATGACATAAATTGGCGTCGCTTGCTGTAGCTACTGCATGGAGCAAAAAGCAGGTAAATCAGTTTCGACTGAGGTCAAACGGCGGCATCTTCGGCCACCGTCGCGTCGTGAATAGAGCGGTCGGACGCCGCAGCTCTGTGGCAAATTCAGCTTCGGATGATTCAGAACTAAAGCGTTACAATAGGCATGATTGCTGGCGTTCATGTTTTGACATATATTCATCCAAGGGGCGCAACTGTCAGTTCTCAGTCGGCGATTTACGATTGTGGACTGTCGTGTTCGGAGCAAACCATCGGACATTCTTTTAATTCGGACCAGTTAGAATATTTTTAGGTGAATATCTTAATAGACAAAATGGTCGAACTCAGTGTCTGAAGAAGTAAAGCTCGACACCGGTATGGATGAGGCATAGAGAAAGATACAGGAACCCATGCTCTTCACAATATATTCCGCAATGATACTGAAAGAGTTACTCCTGGTCTCAGCAATTGAGTTGTCTGCGAGGTTGATGCTGCTTGCCAAACCGTTAAAATTATTGAATAAGACAGTAAAATGAAAGTGTAGAGATGAGTCTTCACCTTGCGCTGTTGCTCGTGAAAGAGAAGAGTAAAGAGTGAAGTTGCGCAGCAGAGGGTTTTTCCTACAGGCCTCACTCCTGAAGGGGTGGATGCTAAGTCTGGCACGCTGTTTGCCAGCTAGGCGGTACCAGCTCGGTGTATAGTATTCGAATAAGTAGCTTGTAGTTGAGGAGGAGTGAGGCTACGCAGCGAGCACCGGGCTGGAGCCTATGCGCATGGCTGCTGGTAAGCACATGTTGGCGAGTTGAACGTATTATTCGTACCGAAAGCTCGCGCTTGTGAAGTTGGAGTGATTGGACGCGTCTCAATAGCGCCGTTAATTTTCGCTGACTATTGATTAGCTAATGGGACTACATTGAGTCCTTGGTAGTTATTACAAGTCTCAAATACAAAAAAATTTTTTTTTAGCGGAGTTAAAACGTATAAGAACGATCGCGACGCTGATGTTTTCGATGTGAGATTGAGGGTACTTTTCTACTTACACAGTGCATCGAATATGTATACATGAATGCTAACGTCATGTCATATTTCATGAGGTATGCATGCAAGTACGTACGCAAAAACTTACGTATGTATATACTGATACATGTAAGTGCGCTCGTGATTGCGTACGCAGATATAGGTAAGTGCGTATGCATGGATGTAAGTGCGAATGCACGTAAGCATACGGTGGCACCAGAAAGAAACTCCGCAGCGCCAAATTTCTCTAACTTGCGAATTACACTTGATTTTAGTTAGGTGATATTAATAAACTATGTACCATTCGATTCAGCGTAATTTTATCACACGTAGCATTATCACTTATACATTTGTGATTAAATTATGCTGTGTCCTTGTTGGTTTTTAATAAGAAAAAACCAAAAAGGTAAAAGGAAACCCTACGTGGGGCAAAAATGTGTTTTTAATGAATGTCTAGTACAAAAAGGTGCGAAACCAAATACATATGTCAACGTATTGAGCTGAATTAATTCAATCTTCCAGTTGAACGAGAGGTCCTGGACCATTAGCCTCGACGACTCTGTGCTATTCTTCCTCAGGATGCTTTACGTTCTAGGAATACTATGAATATCTAAGGACTTTGAATATCAATGCCCGAAGCGAGTGCCTGAGGTACCAACGAACCCGAAAGGGTAAGAAAAAACAACTGGAATAAATGCTGTTCTATTACGAATATCGCCGACAGTGATGGCACACGAGGAAAAGATTGCTGTCACGTAGCAACTGATCAAGAGACGTCTTGGAGTAATGTCAGGTGATGTGGAGTTGCAGCACGGATGGCGGTAGAGTGACTATTAAGTGCGAAGCAGCGGTAGAGGCAGTCGAGACTACTGCTTGCGGAGCGTCTTCGGTGAGTGTTTGTGAAGATCAGAGTCGCTGTGGGAAGAACTGGCCGTGCTTATTCTGTACCATTTTATACCGGGTGTTCCACATAAATGTCCCCAACTTTTTAATTGATTATATCTCCGCATTAAATTAACATTTTTGAATTGCTTTTTTCACAATATAGTAAATTTTGTTTCCTTTTCGAATAATTTAAGCTTTTGAAAATCGGTTGAACAACCAATTTACAATGAGCCATTTGCTGAAAAGGGTAGAAAAACTAATTGTTGAATAGAAAAGTTTTTAAAACGAGATTATATTCCTTATATTGTAGTTTCCAAAAAAATTGAAAAAACCAAAATTTAAAAGACTAACAAATCATTACCTTATATAACGTTTAAACAAATAAAGTAATTTAGTATCCTTCGACATACCCTTCATTTCTCTCAAAGCAAGTATTACTTCTAGTCACCATTGAACGAAGAGTTTTGCGGATTATTTCACCGTTTTCTTCCAGTTCTTGAAACACTTCTTCAATTCGTTGTCGAAGAATTATTAATGATGGAAGTGATACATACTTGGTGGTATGTATGTAGGGATATATCATTGTGGAATTCTTTTTAACTGTAGGTATTGAGAAATGAAGAACACCAGTGTTGTTTTTAAAACTTTTTCTTTGAACAATTAATTTTTCTACCTCTTTCAGTGAATCGATCCCCGTAAAGTTGTTATTCGAACGATTTTCAATACTTAAAATTTTTCGAAAAGGAAAAAAATTCACCACATTGTGAAAAAAATACAATTCATATATGTTACTTGAAAGCGGAGACATAATCAATCAAATAGTCGGGGACATTTTGTGGGACACCCGGTATAGGACCTGGTTAGTGAGGTAACGCACTGGGCACGCGTCCCCATTGGTTGATGGTTGAGTGGAGCTTAGGCCAATCCGAAAGCCGCCTCGAATCCCGCCGTTGCTTGGGGTGGCTGCCAATCTGAAAGTCGCCTCGAAGCCCGCCGTTGCGTGGGGTGGCCGCTTCAAGCTTGTGTGGTAGATGACAAGCGAACTGCTTGTTGAGACAACCACAACTCATACCATGACAGAACCTCAACCACCTTGAAATGTTGGAACTGTGAAATTTTGGGACTGGGATGAAAATTTTCATCTCCCATTCGCTGAACATATTGCCTGCCATCGCTACCTACATATTGGATTTTCTTTCGTCTCTAAAACGCACCCTCCTCCAGTATTATACAAAAAATTCGTTATAGCTTTTGACAAATTCTACACGGCACTTTCTGTTATTCCCCGATTTCATCGGTTTGCATCTTGCAATGGAACCGCTCAACTTCCATTCATTCAATCTATTCTTAATTATTGAAACAATACTTTGCAACATGGTCAAACTCTTTATGAACCTGAAAAGCAGTTGCAAATCAGTTTCTGAGGCTGCTGATCTTCGTGGCGTAATCATCTCCGCCAAGGGCGGTCAGATTTTGGAATATCACGAACACTACCGGTATTCTGACGCCTATCCACAATCAGTAATACAATTTTTCCATCACATTTTGAGTCTTCTGCCAATTTCTTGGCTGGTCAATCCATCATTATAGAGTTTAATAAGCTCCTTCCGATCACTAGAAGAAAAACGAGGCATTCTGAATAAATGTTCGCTTAATTATAACGTTAAACACATTGGCTCTGCTCTACGCAGAAGTTTAGAAGGAGTAAAGTCTGAAATGTAGATTAATTTTTGGGATTTGCATTCAATTCTAAATTGTAAAATTGCTTCTTGATTTAAAATTTTTGTTTTGCCACAGTTATAAAAATATATCTACCTGAGTAACAATGAAATTTTAAAAATGAATACGACATTTAGATGAAAAAATGACTGAATCTAACGATATATAATCCGTTAATTAACGAGGGATCCCAAATTTTAGTATAATTTACCATTTTATGAAAATGTTGGATAGCGGAATTTCTTTTTTGCGCCTCTGTTATACTGTGTGCAATCACGAGCGCAAGTGAGCGCAAGCACGTTCGCACGTAAGTACGTACTCACGCGTGTAAGCCCGTACGAATGTATGCATTCCAGTAAGTATGCCCAGATGTACGCACATAAGTGAACACGCTCGGAAGTAAACAAGCACATGCGTACAATCGTAATTAAATGCATTCTTTCATTCCTCCGTACGTGTGCGCGTAAGCAAGCCCGCAAGTACATCTGTTTGTACGTACCTAGCTAATGTCACGATGCCCCTCTTTAATTTACATTAACGAGGAGACCGGATTCTCAGAATTGAGGAATTGGCATACCTCCATGAAAGCATGAAATACACAAGAAATAAAGGAAACACAAAATACACAAAACATTAAGTTTCAATGATTAAAGAATACAAAATACTCAGATAATGGCGGTACTCACCGAGTGAAGAGACCCACTTACAACAGAGCGTTTTCTTATGCGCATCCGCTGCGATAAACGACAGCTTACGTATTCAGGCTGAACACTCAGTTCTCGGTGTAAAAATTTATGAATTACTGAACAACATCCTATTCCAAGCTTTATGGGGCTACCATACAATCAACACATTCTTAAAGGTAATTCCCACTTGTTTGACAATTAGTACACCTACAACTACCTCAGACACAAACCCCCATTGCAAGCACATAACGCAATTTATAAAGTTGGAGACGATATGAATATAATATCTCTCATGACAACGCTATACTACTGATTATTGATAATTGTGATTGAATTTTGGCCACCCAAACAACCCCTCTACAAGTTTAACTACACACTGAATACATGGTAAAATCCAACCTCTCCTATATTGCGTTTCTTCCAACAGTGCAGGTCACAATAATGCGTCCAGGGTACAAGTTCATTCACACGGACATCAGTTCATAATCTCGCACGATACGGTAACCATCAGTTCAGGAAATGTGCGTCGACGACTGTGTAACAGACCATTCCGACTCTGACTCTCCGTGCATCAGCATTTCTCTTGTGCCTCCCAACCAGCACAATTGAGCAATTGACCCATTACTTTAATTGCAAACTCGTGCTCATTTAGATGTTCAGCTTCACTTAAAACAGCAACTTTTTATCACATATATTTTGAATAGCACTCTTTTTTTAACTTTCTCTCACCCTCCAGATAATATTTGATTTTCTTTTTCTTCGACCGCCACGGTCTTGTTTTAAATTCCTTCTTCTGTAAAATAGACAGAGAGACTTCGATTACCGACAAATATTTTTAAATTTTTTTAATTTCGTATATATATAAATATATATTTCGACGCACGCTATATCCACATATTATTTTGAGCACAACTTCATTTCCAAAACCTCCTATTTATAACGCACTTCTTTCTCGCACGGTTTTCGACGCACAACTGCCTTTCCCTAAGAGCTGAACATTAAGTGTATCATGAGGGCTGCCCTCTATTTCTTATCCTACCAATGATGTCCGAAGAAACTTCAGATGTGAACTCCTAAACCCCTCCTACGGGTCGCTTTGGTTGTTTTATTGGCGTTCCTGAAGCTTGCATTCTCCTCCCCTTAAGAAACAGAGACCCTTTTGAATCTATACCGCTTAACTATTTCTTGTGCATTTTCTAAGCCGGCGCGTTTGGACTCCCCGCCGGCCTGACATCCTGTCGCGGTGGCGACCGTTTTCTTTCACGTTTCTTCGGCTCAAGGGTCGATCATTGATTTTCGCCCTCTTACCTCAGGCCCACACAGCACCCACTCTACTTGCCCAGGCCTATCCAAAATTGCTTACACACAACCCTTGCCACGCACAACACACTTCGCTCTACTCACATAAAACACATCTCAAACTCAAACACCAGGACTCACAAGGCATACAAAATGCTGATGCAACAGGCACACGCAGTTGGAAGACGTAATTTTTTTATTTCATGCTAAAATTTCAACGAACGAATTTTAATAAAGTGCTACAAATACCATTGCAACCTTGTAATTATAAAACAAAGCAAAACACGAAGCAAAACATAATTTAGTCTTAAAAACACAATTTAGTAATGAATTCATTAAATTCATATAATTTAAAATATTTCGTAACACTAAGTATGTACGGATCTACATACGTAAGTTAGTAAATACGGTCGAACTTACGCACGTTATTCCGTGCGTCCGCATGAAAAACGTACTCATGTAGGTAAGTTCGGGCTTACGAACGCACATAACCAAACTCGGATGTACGCAAAAAAGTAAGGACACATATAAGGAGGCAGATTTACAAGTCTATAAGTACACATGCAGAGGTGGGTGGTAGGTACTTCTTTGAAATGTAGCGGACGCTACCGCTACTGAAAAATGTAGCGCCGCTACATTAGACACCACGACGGCAAAATCCATTGGAAATCTTTAAATATTCATTGTTCTACTATTGCGAATAATTCCTAAAGGTTTCGTGTTAAAGTAGTAAAAATTCACTCAAGATATAGTTATTGCTACACTGTGAATCGTTATTAAATTCACCAACTCAGTAGTGTATAAAAAGCGACGTTTCGATATACAAACATCATCTCCAGGCTGAAAACATGCATATTTTTTTTTTAGTCACATTGATAAAATGCAAATCTAATACTTAAAGCTACATCGGAGAAAGTAAGAATGTTTAAAGATCTCAGCACAGGAAAAGGACCAGAAACAAAATTAGTGACATGCACAGGAATATGTACTTGTAGACTAGGTAACAGTATTGCACAACTGTAGATGTTAATGTCACAAGCGATTGGGGCGAAATATTCGATCGAGTGGGTTGCACCAAGCTTCTAAGCTACACTTCTAGTAAATAATTCTGGAGCAAAAAAAGTCATTAGTGTTGTCGTTGAGGGCAGGTTTAAGTTTACATCAGGATGTGCAAGTTTTTTATTATTTGAATATGCTCTTTTTCAACAATATTAAATAATTTTTTGTGTTAGAGTATAGGTCTTCATTTGAAGGCTTGCAGTTATGGTCAATGCGGAAATTATTAAAAATAAAACCTTAGTGTTTATGAGCAGTTAATCTTTGTTTCAGGGTCATCCTAGTCAAACCAATGTAACATTTACTGAGAGACTTACATTCTCTCCTGTCACATTTGAGCTGGTATATCACACTGGCTCTGTCTAAATCAGCGGTTCTTAACCTGTGGGGAATTCCCCACTCGTGGGGAATGGCGGAGTCTCCCAGGGAAAAATCTTGTGCATTTATTTCCACCCCCCAAAAAATCGATAGTATTTCAAAATCTAACTCATGAAATCTAAATGTTGACTTACTTTACAAATGAAAACCATTTACAGACTGCTTTAATAACAAAGACAATGATAATGAAGCATTGTATATCATGTTTGGGTAAAAGTGACAACAGTGCTGGGTTAGGAATGTTACAGATAAGTAAAAGAAAGATGGGTGGGGAATGTTCCATTCCCCACCGATGCTGTGGTGGGGAATAGAGAGTTGGCTCACTAAAAAGTGGGGGAATTGGAGAAAAAAGGTTAAGAACCTCTGGTATAGATCATTAACTCTAGATGCGGAAATAATTTTCAGCATGAGGTCACTGATTTTGAAATTTTTATTATACACACAGACTTGAATTGACGTACCGGGTCTGTTGGCTTAACAAAAATTTGGACAAAGTTCTTAAAGACATCAATTTTGTAATTCTTGTGCATTAGGTTTTCATAAAATATATTATAAGGCGTGAATTAAGTCTAGGATTATTTTTACTGCCAAGGATTCGGAGAAAGAAGTTACAAATAGTTTTATCTATCAGAGTATCAGGGAAACTGTTTTTGACCAGCAATTGCTTAATTCTAAGCATTTCAGATTGAAAACTTGCCCAACTGCCGCACGCTTAATAAGTTCTATTTATTAAAGTACGTATGACACCCCCACTGTACATTTAATAACACTGAACATACATGACACCCCATTGTACGCAGCATCGCAATCATAATTTATAGTCTCTCCAGCATGAGATGGCTTGACGTAAACTGATCTCTGAAAAGTACTGTAAGACGCTTCAACCAAATCGTCTAAAAATGGCAGTTTACCGTGCACTCCCAACCTATACGTAAAATTCAACACCAATTGGTCTGTCATTAAATTTCTTAACATTTACAACTGTTCTACACCTTCTACTTCAATAAAAATATCATCCACATATCTATAGTACAATAACGGCTTAGCAGGCAAAGTCTTAATCACCAGGTTCTCTAAGTACGAAATGTGGAAGTTAGCCAAACTGGACCACATGGGGGAACCCATCGCAACGCCAGCTATCTGACAAAACAAGCTACCATCAATACGCCAAAAAAAAAAAAAGACTTCAGGTGTGCAAATTGTGAGTTATTTTTAAATATGCTGGGGGAACAGATCAGGCAGAGAAATATCTTCACTGTTGTACACACAAAATAAATATCCGAATAGTATCAGAAACAGATACATTTGCGGTATGCAAATAATTGAAGAATGAAAATTTTCCGTTATTGAATTTATTTTGTTGAGTGAATTTCTTAACTACTTGAACACGTGATGAACTGGAACAATTTCGGATAATTGAAAAGAAATCATGAACATTTCGTGATAGTATGACATTTTGAAAACTTATCAATCCAACCTTGTTGCAATTAACCTAACTTAACTAGTACGGGTTGGATGACTTAGTGATACAGCCATTTTCATTAGTTTTATATTTCACTATTGCGACATGGATGTCTAAACCAATTGAAAAAATTATCAATTTTTACACATAAAAAATCAGAAACTTAACCAGTTCCATTCCACCTTCAAGTTAGACGGCATTCGAGATATCATAGTGGTCTACTAACTGTTTATCTGAGAAATTAACTTAGAGGTCAAAACTATATATTTCTAGCATCACTAAATGAATATTAAATTGAGAGTTTAACTTTTAACTTTCAGTAGGCTACAGTAGGAACACAGGTGCTTGGTGGCACTGGCCGCGATGCATCAGCTACTACTACACTAGTATCTTGGCTAGCATGCTGCCACTGCGATGGTATCACACCAGTTGACCGTAATAAATTAAATAACTAATAAAAATGTGTTTAAATGTGAGCAAATGGGAAGTTTTGATGTGTGATTGGTACAAGCCGGCACCACCTAACACTGCAACACACCGCACACGAGACGCGAGCGGCGACGAAACTACACTCATCAAGCGTGGTCAATACTCCAATAATGTCAGTATTAGAAATAAACCAATATTTACACACTACCTTCATTCCTCTGAATACCGACCGCATTGTCCCATGTACAGGAGCCCACTGTGCTAGACTTGCTTCACTTGCAACGCACCTTGATCAAGTTAGGGCGTTTCTACAACGTCTTTCTCTTGCATCACAATTATTCAGCTCAGTCATTGGCCAATTGCTGATGATATTAATATCGTCCCAGCTGAAAGCCATATGGTGAAAAGTTGGATATCTTCTCCCCTAAATTATCTGTGCAGCCTGGCTGGCACGGAGATACACAAGAGGTTCAATCAGACTGTGAGAAGGCACGCAACAGCCTATGCGATCATACACTGGTAGCAAGTTAACAGCACTTCACTGAAATCCTTCGTACAGTTTTATTCTATAACCTATATTACTATATTGTAAGTGTAGCAGTAACGCTGCAGTGGCTAAACCTCGCATCGCTATTTAAATACGTTGCGGGTTCTACCACTACCGCTACATCGCTCAAAATGCAACGCCGCTACCGCTATAAAAAAATAGCGGCCGCTACATGCAGCGAACTACTACCCACCTCTGTACTCATGTAAATAGGCACGTTTCGTAGGTACGGCCGAATTAATGCTTGCAGAGTAAGTACGTAACTACGAATCACCTGAAGCATAAGCCCTGGGCGCTCGCACTGCAGGTGATCCTCAAGTACGTACGTAAGGGCCTAAGTAAGTACTCATATGAGTGAGTACGTACGTACTTCGGAAATGAGTGAATACGTACAAACTTAAGTATGTACGTTAATGCGCCCGTACGTGTGTACGAACTTACATTCGTAGGTGAACATGAAAATCAGTGAGTACGTATCTGTACATCTAGGTATATATATATATATATTCGCCCGTCCATGAATGCGTATGAACGCCCCTAAATAAGTACGCACATGCGGACGAAAGTGAATAAACATGAATGCTATTTTTAAAATAAAAATGATAGTAAAGACAGCTGATTTAAAAATCAATTTCATTATTGAACATTTCGGCTTCCAACTCAAGCCATTATCAACACCAGTGAAAGATAATTGAAATACAGAAAATAAGACACGGCTAAAAGACAAAAAGAATTTCAACTTAAAATAGTACTAAAAAAGGGAATGGAGAGGTTATACTGCAATTAATTTTTTTGGAAATCAGCCTATTTCTAACTGGAATGATGACAACATTGAATTGAAAGCTGGTTTCAATTGTTCAATGTAAAGAGATTCTAATATATGTTTTTTCACATTAAACAATTGAAACCAGCTCTAAATTCAATGTTGTCATTATTCCAGTTCGAAATAGCCTGATTTTCAAAAAAATTAATTGTAGTATAATCTCAACATTCCCTTTTTTACTATTTTAAGTTGTATTATTTTTGTCTTTCAGCCGTGTCTTATATTCTGTATTTCAATTATCTTTCACAGGTGTTGATAATGGCTTGAGTTGGAAGCCGAAACGTTCACTAATTAAAATTATTTTAAATCAGCTGTCTTTACTATAATTTTTATTTTAAAATTGGTAAGAGTGCTCCAACCTAATTTAACCATGAATGTAAGTTCTTGCATATGTATATTAATAAGTAATTAATTTTGGAAATAAGTATGTTCGCGCATACATGTGAGTATGTAAGCTCGTACCTTGCGAACTCAATTCGTACGTACGTGCGATCGCGTACTTATGTGAGTCGAAACGTGCGTATGAAAAGAAAGAAAGTAAGACAAACCGTTTATTTGAAAAAAGTTAATACATGAGATGTTTTACACCCTGGGTTTTAAAAATTTCTTAGTGTAAAGGTTTTTAATTGACAAACAACCATACGAGTTCTTTTCAGGGGTTAATTATGTCATTGAGAGAAACAAACAAAATATATCTTCTGGGATATTTCGTGCATGGTAAGATGATTGAAAACAGATAAATACTTCTAGAGAATGACTTAGAAGCCCTTCGTTATAAGTGTGAAACGAAAGAAGAAAAGACACGAAAATGCTGTATCGAAACCGAAACCGAGAGACCGTCGTAAATAATTTTATAGTAGTGAGACAGGGTTAGCCAAAAGTAATTTGTAGAAAACATAGCACAACGCTCACATCTAGAAACATGTAAACAGACATCGACGCAAAAAATGAATTTCAGAGCTTGTTCATGTTATAGATGGTAAAATAAATACAAAAATAGAAAATAAAGATGAGAAAATATTAGCAATTATAAAAACGACCTTCGTCCTGCTACGCTGGGCTGACGGCTGTGTTACTCAATACAGTCATCACAAATAATTAAGCTAGAATTAAAATGACTTAGCGAATGTAAAAAAAGAGATATTTTCAAATTTTTAACCGAATTTTCAGGACAATAAAGTTTCAGTTTTAGAGCAACAATAAAAAAACGTTTTAGGTTTCTCATCATTTCGGTATCCTCTATAACAACATGCGGGCATGGGTACATGCGATAATATAGAGACATGGTGATAGATAAATATTACTTATGAGTAACAAATAGCTACATGATTTCTATCCATAGACTACATATGAACATAATTATTATTTCATAGTCAACTGCACAACACAGGCTAACCCGCCTGTGGTTTACTGAGGTCTTCGCAGTGGGAAGTGGACAAAGTCAGCTAGAATAAGTTTAGGCATTCCAAATTTTTCGCAGAGTTTGAAATGCTGACCCCAAAGTAGCAATGGGTATTTGTATTTAGGTCAATCGCAATCGGTCGATGTTGCAGTTCCCTATGGCAGATTTGCGAAACGACGTGACGCATTTTTCTTGAATTCTGGGACGGTTTTAGAGCTTTTTATATGCTGGGCAAGCTTATTCCGCAAAAACTCCAAAAATCGAGCGATTTTTGTCCCACGTCAAATGAACGTTAAATAATCAAAACATCATTCTTCTGATTTTTTATTTATTTTTGCGTTGATGTCGGATGGTAAAAATTTTTCATCATCTGCATAACTCTGAGGGAGGCACAGAGATGAAAACACTTGTCGAGGCTTTTGGATCATGAATCTGTCTGGTATTGGGGTCCAGCCTAGTTTCCTTTAAAAGAGTGGTAGCATGATCTCGTTTCATGAAATTACATTTGAACACCACTTTGGCTACGAAGTTCATTTTTGCAATTGTTTTTAAAGACATTGAGGTACATCACCCAGAATACCCTGCTAATACTCCAAACGCAATTATGCTAGAGACTGAATCACCAATAACCTAGATTTAGTAGTAAGTAGTACGTTTGCAAATACGTACGTGCGCCCGTATACGCTTACATAAAGTCCTTCTGCGACCTTTTCAACTTTTTCAGGCCTAATTTATTCTTTCCTCCCCTATAAAGAGAAGCCTCCCATCACCTCCCTCTCTACCGACTTCCGTCCTTTTCTTGCCAACTCGGTTAACGGTAGGTGGGACGGAGAGCTTTGAGGCGGTTTTTCAATTGTCATGATGAACTCGGCCGAGCCGTGCCTGCGCGCTTCCGTAGAGCTGAGACGGCAACCGACAGCGCCGCACATCGCCGTCACAGTTAGAACGAGCGTATTTCAAGGTAGCATAAACTCTGCTCTGGCGCTCAGCGACACCGTCAATGCATGCTCCAAAATGAACATTCTTTCGTCCATCCGTCGATGAGCAGATTCTGTTAGCCCTGCATACTGCGCTAATTGGCTACTCCTGGCTCCAATGCTTGCGGTAATTTTTGATGGGGTATTTCTTGTATCTTCCAGGCCGATGTTTGTGAGCTGTTGGTAGGAAATGAAGGAACTGGCTAGCCGTGTTTGACGCACGTTTTTTCATGAGGGCAAAGTTTTCGGGAGACTCGAAATTGACGCGGCCTTATAATTCCAGACTTCAATGTTTTTCCAGATGAAGGGTCAAAATACTCCCTGCTAAAGTACGTTTTTAATTCTATTTTTAGAGATGGGCGCGATGGCCATGCAGTTGCCGCCGATGCTAATTGCTGAAAATTTTTGTCTCTTTCATAATTCAAAGTTTCATGAATAAAAATTACGTTTGGAAAGCTGAAGGCGATTAAAAATCTCAAGTGCTTTCAAAATTTTGTACGAATCATTTGAGTGGATATTGTATCCCGAGTTTCTTACTGTTTTAACGATTTTTTTTCTGAACTGCAAAAATTCAGTTCGTGGTGCTATTTTCAGTTCCGTGCGGTGCTCTATTCTGCATTGTATGTATAGAGATATAGATGCTCGATATAGTATTTGTAAAGATTCATCAGGTAATATATTTTCATTCTATAAAGGGTTTCTACGCATTTTGATTGTTAAGTATTGATATATGTTACCTGCGCTTTAAAGGTCAGATTTTTCCAAATAAATGCCCATGAATTTATCAAGGTAGTAAATTTGGTTATGTCTATCTGGCCCGCACCAATTTCGATAAGAGCAACATATGCATTCAGCTTACAAGAGAATGTACTGTACATTTCTTTTCGATATTGATACTAATTTTATTCACTGTGAGCCACATTTAGCTTTCATCGGTTCACGACTTATTCTATTTGCAATTTCTGTGGATTTTCATCAGGAAGAGATGAAAGAAGCATTCTAACGATGGCAAATAGTATGATGTTTTAGATTCACGTAGGGATAAAATATCGGTGCTAAGGATAAAAACATGGACATATTTTTGTACTTTTCTACGGCTAATTACTTTTGACTGCGCTTCACCAAAAGCAACGTATCGTTTCCTATTTGCCATGTATAATTTAAACTTTCATGTGGAACTCATCGAATGCCGTAATGGTGGAGCTTTGAGAGTAATATGCTATTGCCAATGGCAATTAAATACATTTCAACAGTCGAGAACCACGGAGGAAATAAGATTCTCTTTATCGAGGTTTGAAAATAGAAATTATAAATGATTGAGGTTGGTCAGTATTGTTCATTTTATTGATGCGATGTCGTATCTCATTGAGAAATGATCTTTGTTCAAAGTCAGATTACTCGTTTTGCACGCAATTCTCTGGAATAATTTGTTGAATATTGATAAGACAGAACCCAGCCTATCATTGATAACGCAGATTCTACCTATATTTTTTAAAAATGGATGTCACTCAGGCAATTTTACGAGAGTTTGGTGAAATCCTTTGCAAAATCAACTTTTTTCATATCTATAATCAGCGCCCTTTCGTACTTTAAAAATGAACAAGTTTAATCAACTTGAAGTATTTTTCAAGTTGTTTGTGCAGCCAAAAACCCTTATAAGACAATAGTAAGTCAAGCGAAAAGAGTCGTGTACTTGGATTCGGTCCATGTAAATAAAGAGGAACGTTGGATCGCTTGTAACACTATCAGAAATATTTTTCCTTTTGCTGACAAAGAAATTGTTAAAGACATTTACGATGTCTTTCTCGTGATAATTCCATATTTCCTCAAAATTTGATTCAATTGCATTCGTAGTGATTTTTTTTTACTTGTACGAGAACATATCTGTAATTGAGCATATCTGTAATTCGTTTTTAAAATCGGCTTGGAAATGAGGGAGGGTGAGCGTAAAAAAATATTTTTCCGATGTTTTCACTTAATTTATAACATAGATTCAGATTCTTTTATACATTCCGTTCATCTAAATGAATTCTAACGACAGAAATCTCAAGTTAATTGTGTGACAAGCAGAGAAGCGTTCAAAAAAGACGAAACATAAACATAACTCACGTATATACTTTGAGTCAATCAGCCGCGGCATTTATTATGGAGTTGGAAATGGGCTTCTTCGTCTCTGCAACAACACTCTATGATTCAATCTCGCAAAGAGTAGGCAATTCTGATGGTCTCGAAAGATATTTGATGGCCATCTGCATCCGCTCGGACTAAGATTTGGCGATTCATGCGGAATGCACACATGGGTGCTTTGTTATCTTGCTGTGAGAGAGTAATCGATAGCGATCTGTCGGTTGTTGCAAGGACTGCATCATCATATATGTCGGGTTATTTATCGGGGGTAATTTGGTCATTCGTGTTATGAGGGATCAAGTTGCGCATGATCGGCCAATCATCACAGAGTCATTCCTCTGTAATTTAGAAAGTGACTATGCTTTTGTAGGAATAAGAACTACGGCTTTGATGATAATATGCAAAGTCAAACTGAAATCAGGCTTTATTTTCAGGCTGAAATCATGCTGAAATCAGGCTTCATCAGGCTGATATATTTATTTTCACATGTGCTCAATGAAATATATATGCTTATGAGGAACATCGAGTTTGCTCACAGCAAGTTAATGTTGGATATTGACGAGATAACAAAAATTTCAGCACTTCGGCTGGTTTTGCCATTTTAACATTAGCTATTAGACAAATTACTCAACCATGCCGTTTAAATCATAGCAAAAATCTTTGTTTATTGCTGAACACTGAGAAGAAAACACTTTCCTTCAACAACCCTAAATTATTTTAATTCGAGCATTTTTTAGTAGTTCAGGTCATTGTGATCCACACTCTCAAAGAAACGTTTAAGTGAAGATATCACATCTATTAAGAACCACATGCACTGTTTTTAAGCGTCTATATGTTATCATGCATGCTTTTAAAACAGCTGTGGAATAGACATTTGTCAGTAAGATTTGTATTTGTATTAAAAATACAAATTTTTAGGTGGAATTCATACCAAATATCAAGTAGACTAACAGGTTACTTTAAAAATGGACCCCTTTGCCAGCGACGCAAAATAAAATTTTGATGTCGCAGTTGATTCTGAGGAGCGGATTCAGCAGCAGGGTCAGACTGCTACTCCTGGTCGATCGAGTATTCTGACCGAACGTTCAGATCTCTGCGCTGAGGAAAGAAATCTGAGGCATACAGTCGTTGAATTTCAAGAGCTTTCGGCTCTGCCTCACTCACTTCATCTGCACGCTTAGTTTAGCGCTGCAGTCGTCTCGTGTGGTCTCAAGCGACACTGTGAGATGATCTGATGGCTCTTAACCATGACTTTATTTATGTTATGGAAAAATGATAAAAAATACACATTGAGTGACTTCGCAGCTAAGGCGGGTATAGCTAACGCAGCTCAGGCTAAAATTGCAAGAAAAAGAAAAAATTGTTTTGAGAAGCGTTTCTTTCACTGAACCGAAATAAACATTTATTTGCTATAAAAACCATTCAACGGTTCTTATAGATAGTTTTGATGAATTTTTGGGTATCAGAAACACTTAACTTCAGGAGGGTTCGAGTTTTACGCGCAGTTAAGAATATTAAGGAAAGTTAACTGAAGCTGCGATATTCACTGTTTTTCCCAGATGACCGTTCCTGAGAAGTCATTCTAAATTGTGAAGATAAAGCTCAAAACTCTAGGTCTGCTCTCATACTCGTGGTGCAGCCCTGCAACACGCTCCAAAAAAACACCAAGAGAATCAGGTAACAAGATAGAATCTCATGCAGTTGTCGTACTCTCATGTTGCCGTAGCAATAATTTTATTTTTCCTCTTGTTAAGGGTAACCCAGTAGCACTGGCGAGACTGAGGAAACAGAGAAATTTGTTCCTAATACTTCCCTTTGCTGCCTTGAATCATAGAGGAAACGAGGCAAGTCATCGACCCCGAACTCTGAGGGTTATTTTTGGTTCTTTCAGTTCCTTTTCATTCATTTTCTTTTTTTCATTTGAAATAATTCTACGCAACAAAAAGGCATGATATTGAATTGGACGTTTGACTATGAAAGTCCCAAAGTCATGCTACCGCTTAAGAGCTCAGAAATGTTCTCGTTACATCATTAGATTCCAGTCTTGTATCATCAAACTATCTCTTGTATCGTTTTCTATAGACTTAATTTTTAATGTTTTCAATTTTCGTTTATACTTAAGAGCTTTCCAATTTGTGGTAATGAAGGCAAAAAAGTCATAATACTTGTCGTTAATGTATTCAAGTGGTGAACGAATATTTATTGATATAAATTTTTAATATCTTTGATGTTTTTAGGAACGATGATTGCTTCTTTTCATGATTTTTAAAATTTTTATCAGGTGAAGAAGAGAGGCTGGAGTCGATGTATTTTTCTCTTAATACCAAGGTAAACAAAAAAAACAGTACTAAGAACGCAAACTGAGTAATTCGCTTGTAAACTTTCCAGGGGGGAAAAAGCCAAAACCAAAAATCAAACATTTTTCCAGGAAGACACTATCTACAAATGCATCGTGTTATTGTTTTGAAATATTTCATGTTTTCAAATCTTCAATGAATTTTTAACCGTAAATGGGAAATGAGAATTCAGAAATAACTCAAGCTTGCTTCAGTTTCTATCTGTTTACTCCTCGAGTTTAGAAAATTTAGAAAATGAACACACTCGCGTATTATGATGGTGATCGATTCCTAAATAAGAACCTAGCATTTTTGCAGCATTTTCGCCTGAGTAGTGGCTTAACCTTTCTTTGGAGGAAATTTGGCGGCGATCTCACGCCCTCGTAACTCGTGCACAAGTTAACGGGCTCCGTAGAAACAAATTCTCTCTTGAGAACTTCTTCTCGCCTCCTCAGGGATCGTTAACTTCCGTGACCTCTCCTCAGATGAGAAGATTTTTCTTCCCAGTCGACTTTGAGAAATGCATCCGTTGACGAGGTTTCTGGAGACGGATCTTTAGAGAGCATCATAAGTTCTGATGAGGCAGGCGGCGCATCACGCGGCTTGGCCAGTGTCCTCGCTGTCCGATTTGAGTCGCCGTCGGAATTATTTGACTTCAAAAAATGTCTCCAGCTCCTTGAACTTCTCGATTCTGAAGCAGAGTCGAGCCTTTAGTCAAATGACGCAAACTACGTTTGAGATATTAAATTTCTAACAGTACAAATGTGAACTTATGAGTTTGCAAGCAAGTTAGATTGTGCGACTACGAACCCTCGAAACAAGGATGTACTGAACGTCATTTTGCACTGAATAAAGCAATTGACTGCGAAGTGACATAAATAAAGCATTTGACTGTTCAATTATTCAGCCAAAAATTCATGACCTCAACTTCCACTAAAAACTCAAATTCTGAATTCCTTTCAGTTACACGAATGAGATAAATTTTGACTTATTTAATTAAGTAGCGTATCATAGTGTGGACTTACAAGTGTAAGGAATTAAAGTACCTCTAAGCAAATACGAACTTCACGTAACAACTAACAAACGTTGACTGCAATTGTTTACTAGTGAGCTTGGAACATCAATGAATAACGTCTTACATAAAAGAATTACGAATCTTTGCGAAAAGTTTCTTCGCGCCTACAGAAAATTGAAGACGACTCACATGTGATCTCTCACTACCTGATCAGGACTGCTAGCATCAATTGCTTGCTCAGCATAGAGCAGTGGTGCTCAGGCTGGATCTTCGCAGCTTCTTCTCACAGATTATAATTTGCACTAATGGTTTAGGTCGATATGTACATTCAGACTGACTCTACGGCAATTCCGCGTTAAGGTTGGAAAGAAAACGACATACTGACGCTTATCGATAACTTCAGGAAAAACTTCGGATGTTATACACATTGTGAGATACTGAATGAATTATAGCAAGTCCGATAACTAGAGACGCATTCGAAAAATATAAAAATAAGTGAAAAAGAGTGAATGAGTAAAAATGAGTTTTCAAAACTTATGTATGTACATTTAAGACAGTGAAAAGAAAGACTCTGAGAAAACGCTCTGTAATAAATAGTAAGCGGAAGTTAGTTTTAAATTTTTCACGAGAACAGGTTGTGACGGAAATAATGAAACGCAAGAATATAAAATGTACGTGTGAATGATGAAGGATTAAGGGTCCGAAAGCGTGTAAAAAATGATTAGGAAAATCATTAATTATAAAGAAACGATAAAAATGATGACTAACCTTCACGCCAAAACCTAGCCGAGTTCTTTCATTTAATAAATTCTCATGCAGCATTAGTTTATAAACATCATCGTAAAATTGGAGGATTTTCCTGGCATTTATGATGTGTAGCCTAGAATTTTATTTTTAAGCACTAATTTGAGCTCATTGACATAGAGTTTGAAACTATGTACATCGGAGACTCGTGGCGGATCTAGAAGCTACTGTGCTGTAAATAAGGTCTTGATCGTCCAACTCTCAGCTTGTGAAGACCGGTGAGCTGTTTGCTCTCTCTCATTCATGTCTGTCCCTGAGGATTCGTTTGCGTAAACTTGTCCTATGTTAGATTTGCTGAAGTGTTAAGCTGGGACTTTTGACGCTTAGTCTGGTTTAATTTTCAAATGATGTTTTAGTATCTTTTCAGCGGGAACCCAATGCTCTGCAGCTGATGCCGTTTGCCAGCTGCTATAGAGGCCTATTATTATTAATACTATATAGTCCACCCCCCTTTATTTGAAATACGAAAAAAAGCGGTATAAAAAAAAAGTTGTAAAATAAAACAATTCAATCTCTCGAGAGTTTAATGATGCCGAGTGCACACGGCCCGTATCACAGATACGCTCATCACACACTTTCGGCTGGCTTCGGACAGACGGACGGACACGGCTCTTATTATAGTATAGATTATTGAATTATGTTAAGTGTTTTGGGATTTCAATCCTTCGTGAGAATTCTTTTACGAAATATGCGTGTTTAAAAGAATTTTCTGATGTTGCTACATGACAAGTACTTTTTAATCCTTGGTCTCCTCACTCTTAACGTGTAAAGATTTAGCACTTTACAGCTCTAAAAAGTAACGTTTTGCCCATTTGATTGTAAAAAAATATATTGGGTAAATCATTCATAAAGATGTCCGGCAGAAATTCCAAATTTCCCGAACATTCGAACGCTCTTTTATATAATACGAATATTTTATATCACATTTCTGGATCATTTTTTAATAAGTTTCTGTTTACCAGTTTCATTACCAGCGCCAGCTATGATCCAAGCACAACAGATAACATGAAAGAAACCCTACTTATTTTTATCCGACCCTAATTACTTGCATCATTTTTGAATAAACCTGTCATGCATAACAGACGTCGCTTCATTATTTCACTCAAAGTACGGCAAAAAATATCTGAATGACAATATACGGTGGTCGGAAATATTGGTAAATGAAGGGGATAATGAAGCCTTTAGATCTTCCATAGTTGGTCGTCTGGCTGAGGCTGTGTTGCGCTGCCGCGGCCGCGCTCTAAACGCTTGTGTAGGCCGCGTTGCGGTGTGCTGCGCCTCGGCAGGAGACGCTATATTTCTACGCGTTTTACGCGTTTAAAGCCCGATTGCGGCAAATGCATTGCGGCAAAAATGAGTCTTGTAAAGTGGAAAGTTAACTCTCCGACGACATTTGCATTGGCATGGAGCCTACTTATGCTGAACTCCAGTTCATGGTTCCGTGTTGAACAATTCGTGGATTATAAAAGTCCGTCTTACTGGTGTTATTGGAGATTGTGAACGGAGCACTAAGTGCAAGGTTTCTTAAAAAAGAGGGATTCATACAAAATGGTTGCTTTCACATAAAGAAAGCCAACGATTCTTCTAATTCTTCGTTTTGCTTTTCTACGAAGATGTTTCAACATTTTGGGAGGATCCTTATCACAGTCGTGTAACGGTTCATATTTACAGGCAGCTTACTTCCGTGCTGTGTCTGACAGAACAACTGTAGCAAAAAGAAAATAAACTTATAAAACGATAGTTAAAATCCTGCTTTGAAAAGTTTTGTTTCAGCATGCATTCCTCAATTCTAATTCTTCAAGTTATGGTCGACAAAAGTTCGATTATGTTCGAGACATTGATCTGATTTGTTTAGAGATGAAAATTTCAAGTCTTTAAACGTGAAATGATTTTTTTAACATGGCTAAATCCACCTTATTGCATGCAGAAATAAAAGACCGAATTATCACATAGTCTTTCAAACATTCTAAATTTGAAAAGTCTTCAATATTTTTCAGAAATAGTAAAACATTTGAAATTATTCTTTTGAGTTAGCATTTTTCGACTTTAACTTCAAATTCAACGGCAAGCTTAAGTTTGAGCTGGATTAACTTCGATTTATGATAATTTCTCACTTTTATGAACTTTCAATAAGAGCGTGTGTGGTTAAAAATAGACTTTAAGCGCTATAATGGCACTGTGTTTGGCTAATAGTTAACTTTAGGCAGCTCTGTTGTCAATAAAAAGCTTTAAGACGTGTCAGTGCCCGCAAAATGGGTCGTATTGATCAACCTGCTGCACTAAATGCTCTTTACGGGAACTGCAGCTCGTTTCCAGATCGTTTATATTTTAAATTGTATCCTAAAAATGTTAACGTTCTTGTCTGGCCCAAATGATGTCTTAGAAAGCCTTTTGGAGTCTCGATTAAGATTTTAGTGGACATTTTGCAGATTTCATTGACCATGAAGCCATTGTATACTCCAATCAATGGAAGCAATGACGCAAAAATAATATCATAACAGCCCACAGTCGGAGCACAGCCCAAAAACTTCCCTGGAAACAGCACAGACGAGTATGGCATAAGACGTTGTAAACATTTATTTATTCAACCATTGCTCACTTCATACACGGTAATAAGCAGCTAAAAGTTCGAAGTACTCCTTTGAAACTGGCTTACGTGTTTGAAACAAGCCGATGAAGCTGATTTAAATGTTTCAGCCATGAGTTTGAAGCTGGTCTGCGAGTTTGAATCGATCTCGTGTGAATCTGGTTTGCAAATTTTGACGGAACATATGAAGCTATTTTCGTGTTTATTATATATGTTTGGATTTCATCAACATGCTTGAGCCGTAACTTTGAAGTCAAAGAACTTTGAATGTTTAAAGCCAAAATGTATACTTATCAAGCTAACTCAAGTGCAATCAGAAAGGCATCACGCTGCCGTTGCCTTACCTCGGACCTGCTAGTTTGCTAGTTGCATCAAAGTTTGCTAATTAGGAGCTATCCCTTGCTTCGATTACTGATGGGTTCCCGAAATTAATCTTTTCTGTCAAGCTTTGCTTGAATTCAAAGCGCTGTTTTGCAACAAAATTTTGTGTCGGGAAAATATCCTAATTGCGGGGTCAACAGAATTTAATTGAGAAATTGCAAACATAAAAGCAGTGGGCATAAAGGTGCAACTCAAATGAGGATGAGCGGCCAATCATACAATTATATAATCCGAGTGACGAGCACTATGACTAAGGCTACAAACAGTAGCTTTATTTTAAAAATTCAAAATACTTTTTTTACCTTACATGTAGGATTGAATATCCTGTGTTAACGTGTGGTCTCGTTTGAGCGCGCTTAGGGATCAGTGAGCGGGCATGGATATTACTCATCCTACTCATGGATATTACTTTCTGATTTTAAGTGCTTTGTTTTTAGGTCATAGTACCTCTTTTTTCAATCCAAATTACGCGACTTGTACATCATAGACCTGTTGTGAAAGTACGCATCTCTGTTTTTATCTTTGGTTCATTTTGTTGTGTCGATAAAGGACACTGGTTTCCATTCCAAATCATTATTGCCTCACTCTGACCCTCGTGGGTTGCTTCTGACGTATAGGAGGGTTCTGAAGCGTAGTATAAAATACGCGGAGGTTATAGCATTTACTGAGACTCCGACCGTGAGACGAAGTTGTGGCTCTAATATTCCAGAATGTGTTGAAATCGTATCAGTGGAGAAGCATCAGGATTTAACATACCGTCTATGGAATGGGATTTATCGAAGATAACTTTGATTCATCAAAGGACTCATTAGAGTCCTCCGCTGCACGACAGCGCGCAATGAGGGGACGTGATGGCTCGGAAAATCAGAGCAGATCTGGCGAGCGTCATGCTGAGACTAGCGCTGGGAAGCTAGGAGTATGCAGGAAGTGTGGGCAAAGGAGATACATTTCTTATTTCTGAACACTCTGGGTTAAATATTCAAAAAATATTTCTTGTGTTGAACTAACTTCGAGAGAGAAGATAAAGTTCACACAAATATTTGTACTTGCACATGGGCCTAGCACATGGGCCATGTATTTGTAGCACACCGATGCGTGGTCTAATTAATTTTGTTCAGTAAAGATACTTAGTTAAGCCGGCTGATGGCAGTGCTCGATTCAGAACTTCTCTTCTGAGCGTTTTTTTCTACTTATCTGTATTTTCAGCACAGTTATTAACCTGCTCTCAAGATGTCCCCTGTGATCAAGTTGCCGATTAACAAAGAATATCTTTTGTTTCTGAGTAAAGAAAGCCACATATTCAAGCATCGAGAGAATGAGGCGCTGGAGACAAACGTCAAGTGCCCACAATGCTACCACGTGCAAAGTGAGTTCTGATGCTTGTTGTATGCTCCTTACTTTTAACGTACAATTCCTTTGCGTATCAAGGGACAAGGCCAAAAAATGCATGTAAAAAGCAAAGCTTTTGATGTTCTATTGAGAAAAATAGTGGCTTAAGAGTAGCTTATAACATCTATTCTCGTTGATATCTATTAGTGTTATCTGTTTGTAGAATTAGACAGCAGCCTGACCAGAGTACAATGTTGTATGACTATCTATACTCCGTACTGCTGTTTTGCGATGCACGACGATACATTTTTTTTGGTTTCTTGAAGAGGTGACAGAATCGTCTCTCCATTCGAGCTGCTCAACGTGACAGATGGACGTTGGAGCCTTGATGAGCAAAAATAGGTTCCAGATCGAGAGGTACTAGAAGTTCGGAAAAGTTGCTGCGGCTCAAAAACACCATAGACGTGACTATTAAGTGGTATTGGAAGAAATCTCATTGGACACCGAATAAGTTACGACTCTCATCCAAAAACGTATCTTTACTGAATACCCCTAGTTAGAAATTCTAATGTAACCTTTGAACATTTGTTTGATGAAAAGCATGCTTATATGTCAAATTGGATTTTAGCTTCACTCATTCAAAAGGATCTCACCCTGAAAACCGTAAAATATATTTGTTAGGTAGTCCAAAAGAAGTTTACATTTTTCTTTGTAATACTGTGCAAACTATAAGGTAAAGTAACAGTTGTGATAGAGAATTTAACGTCACTGTATTCCTGTGCAACATTTCTACAAATCTAGGTTCTATACAAGGAAGCGCATCTTCTGAGAGCAATGTAGAATCAGACTGTTGTCTGTTGTTGAGCTCTAGAGAACATTTTGCTGAGAAGGTTAACTTGCTCCATAATGGGTTGATGGTAGGTAAAAGCGACGCTTAAATTTTAGAAGTGAGTAGTACACACACTCTGCGGTACGTGCTGTTCGCAGTCGCCATTGTGTTCAGTATACTTCTGTCTAGAGATATGGTTATTTATTTTAATTTTTTTTGCATGAAATCGAAGGCAGCTAATATTCATTTTGGCTACCAAAACAGCGTCCAAAATATAATTAATAATAATAAATGCATTGCATTACAGATGTGTTTTTCCAGTCTTTTCCTCGACGCTTCGGGAAAATTGCATTTGTATCTAGAGATAGATTACCAGGCTCACAATTACCGCCGGCGTCTGTGCAGATCAGACAATGAAAGCTTGAACAGTGCAGCAACGGACGCGAGTACGCAAGCTGCCTCACCACCGCAGATTGCGGCCAAGGCGGCCAGACGTGTGGTAGAGACTCTGGTTCGGTGGAGACACCTAGGATGACTGTTCTGCTACTGTGCCGGCGCGCATACTCTCGTCCCCCTACCCTAAGCACCTCAGAGGTCTTATAAGCGGTGAGCTCTTTAGGGCCCGCGCATTTGGTTTTGCTTTGGTAGCGGCTAGTTTTTATTTCTTTTCAATGTTGAGGATAAAGGCATTTGTTGTTGCTTCAGCGCCCTTGTACTTCTTGCTTGTGTTGCAGTGTTATAAATAATTCTTTTGCGAGGTATCTTTTACTGAGTTTGATCAAATTTAATTGTTTGGATTAATGGTGTTATCTTTGAGTTTTTACACGCATGAAATCTTGTTTGGAGTTAAATTATTTTTTTTGCTCACACCTGAAAATTATTTTTTTTTTGTATTTGTGATTTGAGTACCTAAATTGGAGGGGGGAGATAATGTGCCGGCGCGCATACTCTCGTCCCCCTACCCTAAGCACCTCAGAGGTCTTATAAGCGGTGAGCTCTTTAGGGCCCGCGCATTTGGTTCGCATCCCCACCTGTACTACATCGTCACCAATAAACGTCGCCTTTAACCAGCGTGATCTCTAACCTCTGTCTGCCTGCATACTACGATCAAGTGGACGTTGCAGCCGCGGTGCATCCATTTATGCTGGCTTATGGACAGCGTCCCCCATACAAAACTTTTTCTTTATTATTGAATCTAAAGCAATGAAATTTGGTATACTGATAGGAAATGCAAATGTGAATCGATAATCATCTATGAAAAAGTGCGATTTTCCTGAAAAGAAAATGGGAAATCAAAGAAAACGATCTTTTAGGGGGTGGTTTTCAAAATGCTTCTTGTCCGACAGTTTTTGAGCTACAGTAATGATTTTGGTATCATTGGATGCGGGAAGACGTGGACATTCCAAAAACTCAAATGGTTTTCCCCAAGTTTCAAATAAATAAAAAAAGTGAAAAATTGGAAAAAAAAATTTTCAGCGAAAAAATGTGGATTTATGACGTCATATTTTTTTATCATGAATTTATTGTGAAAAACCATTCAAGTTTTTAGAACGCCCTTGCTTTTCCGCATCTAATGACACCAAAAATATCACTGTAGCTCAAAAACTGTAGGAGGAGAAACATTTTGAAACTAAAAGTCCATTGTTTACATTATAAGCAAAAAAAAAAACATAAACAACTGTAATTAAAATTTTTTTAAAATTTTTGGTTCAGGTTAGACCCCTGAAGTCATTATAGAGTAATCCAGAGACATAGGAGATGACATAGCAACGTCACGCCGTGAAGAAAGTGCCATGGGGGAGAAGTAACATGATCAAATACCACTTCCCTCTCCCCTCCCCCCCATTCTTCAAACCCCCGTAGCGGACGAACATGTGAACGTACGAGTCTAATTTTTTCACAGGATATACCTGACCTCTTACACTTATTATAGCAGCAAAAATCCCAGTTTCTGAAGAATTTCAAAAACATGGGTTCTTATGGGGGACGCTGTCCTTATGCTGCGGCCAGACAAACAGCAGTGAAGCAGGGCGTAGCAGAGCAGAGCAGTTTCGACCCTCTGGTAGCTGCTAACTTATGCTTGTAAATTAGGTAGCCTAACAAACAGCAGTAGCTAGTCCTGAGTCCGTAGCAGTTGCAATCTAAGCGCTAAAAAGAGCAGTGCTTTCTGACTGTAGTTACCTAAAACTTTGCTTATTAAATAGCTGTAGAACTGACAATATTTTATCTAATTAGGTTTATTTATATATATTGCTATGCTACGCATTATGTTGGCAGCATTACAAGTACATCCGTACACTGTCGTATTTTACTTTTGATTTCCCTTCAATATTGCTACACACAATGAATTAAATAACGTTATTGGTGTTTTACAATTGCTCCAGATAATTCTATTAGAAATTACTTGCAGGACATGCAAGTCATGATTGCTGATAGAATAATCATGAAAATAATTCACTGACGAATGACTTGAAACCTTACAGATACTTAATCAGAATTATTTTGCAGCGCTTTACGTGTCGATACATTACAGAACAAGGAACTTATTCATTTAAGCGTATAAAGGTATACATTTATAGATATAACAAGTCGAATTTTGAATTAGTAAATTGATAAACAATTTCGAAGTGTAAAACGATCTTTTGCATTTGGCTTTCCTAAGTTTCTATTTAATTGCTATTTTCCCATATAACTCGAATATCACAACCGTTTTTTGGAGAAACTAGTAGTTTTTTAGTTGCATGCTTTCAAAGTCATTTTTACCAATGTAATACTGATAAAATGCAAACTTAAATATTTCTGTAGCCATGCCCAGCGCTTCGCAGTGGTCCATAAAAAGTTAAAGATCTCTCCTTTTCACATTTACCTTCCACAGATGACCTAACCTGTCTTTCCTCAGTATTACTTAGGAGAAAAAAGATTAATGTTAATAACTAAAATACTATTAATTGACACATGAAAAAGATATGTTTGAAGTCAATTTTAGTGCCATGCGCCAAACACGAAAAACCTGGTATAAAATATTCGGCAATGGTACGCTTTAAAGCGTAGGTATTGACAAAGAAAATGCTTAGTATAAGTTTAGTTTTTCAATTTATGAGGATGAAAATACCTATATACGCATAAATGATTATTTAAGCCCACCTACCACTAACTTCCATGGGTCTGCTATAAATGACCATTGACCACATGGTTAAGATAAAAATATTATGAGATGCACCCCCGATCGCAGGAATAGCTTGCACCGAGGAGACCAGAAGTTTGCATCCTCCCCGTACGAACTCTAGGGTGCAACAGACCGCTAGCTCTCGAGCGGTGTTTTATCATCCCAGATAAAACGCCGCTGGCGCTTGATTCAGACAGCGCTGCCCTGCCTTGCTCTGTGCTACTTGTCTGGCCACCCTAATAGGAATACCACTAACAAAAAATCGCGCCAGCTCGACTTTGCTCTGCCCTACTCCACTGCTGTTTGTTTGGCCGCGGCCTTAGTAAATGCGGTGCTGACGGCCGGCCGTCAACCCTACATCTGGCGGTGATTTAAACAATTAAAACAATTTATTTACTATAAGTGATTCAGCAAAAGATTGGATCTTAGGTCTAGCACAATGGACACATTTGAATATAGCTATTTGGAGGCCCCGTGTGAGTTCAGCGCCTTCTAAAGAATTTTATCAACAACGCAATTTTAAGGTGTACAGTTAAAGTTTAACCTAATTTACTTAACATAGGAGCACACTAGACTGATCAATAAATTGGTTCTCTCATGATTCGGTGCTTAATTTTTACCAATATTTAATATGGGCTAGATGGGTACAGTATATTCTAGAAAACAGTTAGGAACAGATTTAAGATATATCTCATTAATCATGGTAAAATTACCTTATCAAGATAAGTCATATTGCAGAAAAAATTGACTTGATTAACATTTTGATTCGAAGAGGGATTCAAGATTTGTTTTGAAAGCTTTGTAAGAACTTTTTTCAATGATCTCAGCGAAGATCGCATTCGAATTCTTAGTTCCAATGAAGAGGATACTGTGTTTTGACTGAAATTTTAAATAATAAGGAAGTATAAAGTTACGTCTATTTCGGGTTAAATGATCATGATGGCCAGCTTGTGTAGTTAATAATTGTTTGAGTTCTCTGTCGCCTTCTTTAGCCAGTGTCTTAGACATGAAATTACAAGTGGAGAGCTTGTAAAGATTCAAAAGCTCAAGTATTTTTATACTTCTGAATGAATCATTTGTGCGAACAATATATTCTAATCCCATTAACGTTGAAATGTTTTTTTGCAGCCGAAGAGCCTAAGAGCAAATTGATTATTTTTTATCAGTTCCGTGCCCAGCTTTTGTTCCGTATTGTAGATATGGTGAAATAATCTTTCGATAAAGTGTTTTAAAGCTTCTTCGGGCAATACTATTTGAATTCTAAGAAGGATTCCGACGGATTTGGGTAATTGTGATTCATTAGAGCTTCGCCGTTTGGTGTCAGTACAATGGTCAGCACGGAGCGTCAGAGCAGCGCTGGCTTAGGGTGCGTTCACACTACGAGCGGAGCGAGCGGAGCGGAGCGGCGCGGAGCGGAGCGGCAATAATGCTTGTACATGTTTGAATGCAGAAACGCTCGGCTGTTCACACCACAAGCGGAGCGGAGCGGCACGGCGCGGCGCGGAGCGGAGCGGCACGCTCGGGAAATTCGTTGGGATTTTTTGACGCTCGCGGCGAGCGTTTCTCTTCGGCTCCGCCTTTGGATCGTCATAACTTACAGGGGTAGAATTTTCGTTTGAGTTCAAAAAATCTAGTAAATAACTGGTAATTTGTACAACTAACCATATAATAATTATAAATGATAGTGTAACATGTAATATTTTAGTGTAATTTTGCCCTTTTGAGTTCATTATTCATTTATTTCTATTTTCTTCTGCTTTCTCTGATACGTTACTTTATTATTGTTTCAGTTTAAGGAATTTTATTCTATTTTTCTCGTTATGTAGTTTCATCTCTCTTGTGATGCTGTGTGTTTTATTTTATGATCTTGCTTAAAGAATAATTATGTACGATTTTTTAATAAAGTTTTCATTTTTCCCGTAAAATGGGAGGAAAAGGAGGCTGTATGATGATGAGGAAGATTCAACGCGTGTCAAATACACAATAAGCTGCAAAATTTTATGAGCTTGGGTGATTTTTTCCAATACTAACGGAAAACATGTCAGTATTTCGAGAACTTTTTGGTCAGGACAAGTCAGTATTTGTCAGTATTTTTCACTTAGCTTTCTCTGGCACAACCCTGAATTTCTGAAGGGAATTACTTTACTTGCACTCACGTTAAAGTTACCACAAGAGGTTTTTTTGTTCGTACTGGCCTAGTAATATCAATTGATACAGCCTATTTGAAAAGACTTTAATTTTGCTTAAACTACTTTGCTTTATATGTAACCTCAATAAAAATTTGTGAATTATTACTGAACAGCAAATTTATCTTATCTCGTTGGAAGTTTTCCCTTCTATAAGGGATTGTAGATCATCAAAAGTTGCCAGTTTCATCCGTAAATACTCGTAGAATTGCGATTCATCTCTCCACAGTGTTTCGAAGAGATAGTGGTATTCTCCATGGCGATCTCTCCTCATGTTGATGGGATGGATCCAGTGTTTCCGTTCCTGTTTCTTGCCGTCGAGCAACAAAAGCGCACTCACGGCACGTTCCATAGCGACTGATGCTTGTGTAGGTCGCTCTGCTCAGTTCACATGTGAACACACGCGCCGCGCCGCTCCGCTCCGTGCCGCGCCGCGCCGCTCCGCTCCGCTCGTAGTGTGAACGCACCCTTAAGCCCATATGAGACGGTGGTAAGGAGTGTGAACATTTGCGCGTAGCATCGCTAGCTCCTCCCATTTCCTCTCTTTCTGTCGCAACTCTGCTCTCTATGGCCGTGTTCGAACTTACACGACTGTGGAAATCCGTGATCGCGCTCTGCACGATACGGCGAACATGCACGCCGACGCTGTCTCAGTAGCTAGCCAGGCTTCGTATGAGAAGGATGTCTGCGATAAGTTGTTCTCTCCCTTCACCTCCGCCGCTGGCTGACTGGTGCAGGCGGTCGACCAAATTATTTATAGAAATTCTCAGAACACACCCATGTTTATGTAGAGAGATAAGTAGCGAGTATAGAGATAGATCTCTACGAAAAATAGCACTAAACAACATCTTTAAAGAAATGAAGCCAGAGATTGAATTAACTCCAGAGTAAATAAATAAATACACTTCAGTCGCAGTTCAGGCAGGAAAACAAAACTAAAAAGATTCCCAGAAATCAGGTACAGGAACTGATGAAATGGTATTCCCAAATTGCGATTCCCATTTCCAATAGTATTCCCATTCTTAGACGAAGGTGACATTCATTGCGCCTCTTCTTCGTCATTGTATGAAATACTTCATTCTCAGCCCAATGTAGGTAACAAGTTAGTTCTTCCACATGTATTATTACTTCTCTTGTTTCCTGCATAAAAATTACTATTATGATTTTTTTTCGGAAGTTCGAAATCGCAGTTACATTATGCAGAAGTAAAAAATGACGGAAACTAGCATGTATACGCTATTTGTACTTTTTCAGGAGAGTAAGTGATCTAGTGTAAATTTATACTGTACCGCTATGTACAAATTTTCAATTCGTTTCTCTAATACTCATATTTATTATTGTTCAAAATACAGTCAGTACAGTGTTAAAGTTTGTATGTCAGCCTGATGACTAAACCAAGCATTAAATAATCGAACTAAGTATATAAAATGTGGTGATAGTCATTTCTTCACTTACATCAGAGCTATTTTAATGTACGATGCAGTATTATTGAAGATGGTACCTGCTCTTAAAATTAGAGTTACCTGTACCAATGCACATGCTGCAATTGTGTGTACAAGTGCCTCAGTATTACCAGCATTGGATGTTTTTCATATTTACGACAATCAATCTGCATTCCACCGTGCAAAAAAAACCTTCAATTGCAATCAAGCGTAGTTGCTTGCATTCACGGGCGCCACGCATTCCACACTAGTTGTTAATCATATATATATGACGCAGATATTGAGCCATATTAATTTCATAATTCTTTTCTAAATGGTATATATATTTTGCTGGTATCAGAACCCCTAAAATAATAATAATGCATTTAATTAACCATGTTTTAATTTTGAATTTCTGTGAATTAACCGTCGAAAATGAACATGACTTGAAAGACATGTATTGGTGAATAAAATAATGAAAACAAATCCAGCTTCTGATTTCCGTGCGCTACTGCGCGCCGTGTCTGGCAGGCCAACACCGTCTCGTGTAATAACATTGCAGTGTGTTGGTGACGGCGGCCGCCATGACTTCGGAGAAGAGAGCGCATCTCTCGCACCCATGAGTGCCACTTCTTGCCACCGTCTCATACGGGCTTTAGTCAGTGTTCGCTGAAAGAACATCATTCAACATCCAGAACTTACGTTGAAGAAATACGCCAGAGGCTGAAAGTTGAATTTATCCAGTCGATCTGAAAAATAAAATTGTCTCTAATAGGAAAATTCTCTAGCAAATATTTTTAAAGAAAAGTTTGTAGGCGCCCTTTTCGAGATAATTAAGGATAATTTTCTTAATTACCTAATCTTAATTATCGGAGGAATAATTAATACACGTCCGATATTTACTCAATGATCTTAAATTCCAGAATTATTGTTCTGATACGTTTTCTAGGATGAAGGAAGTTCACCTAATCTACCCTAATACATGTGGTATTATCATGAATAAGTATTTGAAATAAAATTCAATGCATTTTGTTGAAATACCATAAAGTCAAAGTATCCCTTGACAGCAATATTTAGTAAATAACCAAGTCCCTGTCTTCTCCATATCATCAAAATTTTTATGTCACTGTATTTCAGAACACCGTTAGCTCATGACAATGCAATAAATATTAAATTGAACGCCACGCCATCGTTTACGTGATGCTGAAGTATTTCGCATGCAATAAAATTGCCTCACTTGATGTGATGCCGAAGTTACTGCCTCTCGCTAACATACACCATTCGGAGCAAATTTTGCAAACAATTTCTGATTTACCGCAACGTAAAAAAATTGCGAATGCACCGAATTGTTTGTATTGGCACGTATTTATTCTTTGAATAAGTATGATATGTTATGAACCGAAATACTTTGACAGGCTTAGCAAGAAAAAATACATATTCAGGCCAAAAAAGTAACCGTAGTCTAGTCGGCAGAAAAATACTCTGCGAGCCTACTCGTGTTGACGCATCCACGATAGCACTCACTCGTGAATGAACTCGTTAAAAGTTTAAATAACGCGTCTATATCGGTGAATATCGGTACCAAGAAAAATGCGAGTGAAAAGAAGCGTCTTCTCTACGATACATTAAATTGAATTTAAAAGTTCGAGCAAATCATTCCAGTAATTCTGACAGAACTCACGGCGCTCTTCCCAGAAGGTAACTTCGGCGGTTTAGCATTGAAGGCAATCTCATTCGAGAGGCAGTAAATATTTTACTGTTGCTTATGAGCCGATGCTGGCCAATTTTGAAGCTCCCTCTCTGCGATCGACTCTTAAATATTCAATAGCGCAACCATCAATACAGACTTGCGCTCGCTTCCAATTGGCTCATAAAACTTCCTCCTTGAAGTTCTCAGAGGTTTTGGGCTGTCAGATGTGCATATGGACGCTGGATGCGGGCTATGCTCCTCTTATTTTTTGTCTTCTGTTGCTCAAAAGAGACTAATATGCTTGAATATTAGCGCACGATTCGGCTTAATATTCTCAGATCATATGTTTGAAAAATTTAATATTCATACATACGTTTACCATATGTCCTGGAAAAACATTATTTTTAAAAAATTTTCATCATTTATTGAAAAAGTGACGCTCTCACTCCATCTCTTGTGAATAACTCAAAACTCTACCATCAGGTGTCGACATGGGAAAGTTGCTGCAGGTGAGTTGAATTTCCTGAAGACAGTTTGGCATGAGCTTATATGAGTTTGTAGCATTTGGTTGAGGCTTACCATTTGAATGTAATTCTTGAACAAGTTAAACTTTTTGTGCGGCGTGCGGCGGGCAAAGGCGTTTGCACAGCTTTTTCACTCTTTTAGACTTCCGTAGTTCAAGCGGACCACAATAAACTGATTTTCTACGACCGTGCGGAAGCGTCGCACATATAGTATCGACGGATGCATCACTCACACTCACTGGTACTGGGTCTACCGCTTCTCATACGGCTTACAACACTTATTCATTTCTATGGCATTCTATCATAATTTGCTTCACTAATTTAGGTCGATGTGAAGTTTCATGCAATCACGGAAAATAATAATGCCGATACCAGGAATCACTAAAGGAACACATTTCAGAACGTTTAGCACGAATGACATTCTGCTCTCTGATGCGTTATTTTCGAATTATTGAACTTTGAAGTTGGCCGTCGCGCGCCCAAGGAAGCGAGCGTAATTTAATTAAAAACGGAAGCTAACCCCCTATTACAAACGTAAAGAGGTTGGGTCGTGAGGGGGAGGCACAGTTCTTCTAGTGAAAATGATAAATAAAGGTTCTAACCCATCCATTAGGGTGACGACCGCAACCTTGTTGACATCGGGTCCAAAATGGCGGCGCCCATGGTGGTCGCCATGTTAGTTGGCCGTCGTGCGGTCGTCACCCTAATGGGTGGTTTAGAAGCTTTATTTATACTTTTCACTAAAAGAACTGTGGCTACCCCTCACGACCCAACCTCTTTACGTTTGTAATAGGGGGTTAGCTTCCGTTTTTAATTAAATTACGCTCGCTTCCTTGGGCGCGCGACGGCCAACTTCAAAGTTCAATAATTCGAAAATAACGCATCAGAGAGCAGAATGTCATTCCTGCTAAACGTTCTTAAATGGGTTCCTTTAGTGATTGTTTGGAATATCATTATTATTTTCCGTGATTGCATGAAACTTCACATCGACCCTAATTTAAAATCTTCTACAGAGCACCATTCTCTTAATAACGTTGTCCCCTTCGACTGCAATGCACTAATTGTTCCTGTATCTCCTGGCCTGGTCCTCGACGTTGCAACAGCCATGACGTCACACTACTTGGCCGAAGATGGGAACAGTTTTGAGTAGAAACTAATGACGTTAAATAGGTGTCTCCGAATAATTTTATTTAAAATTTTAGTGAAATTGGGTGTGAAAAATGAAAAACTAGGTTTTGGGTGAGCAAATTTATATTTATTTTTATTGCTTACTTTTTCAGCTCAAAGACCTTTCATTTTCTGAAATATATACGGATATATGAAGAAATAACAATGAAGCCGTGTAGCGTTTAGAAGAAAGAAATTGTTAGGCAGTTTCCGAAGTTTTCATTTCCAATTTAGAGCGATTTTCCGTTTTTTTAGGAACTGAGCCGGAGTATTGTCGCAATTGACGATTTTTGACCACCTCGCGTTAGGTAGAATCTATATGAAAAGAAAATCATTTGAAGTAGCTTTGCCTTATATAACTCCTAGGTTCCAGTGACAAAATAAAGACTCAAACCCTGCTCATATTGCTAGAAAACTCTTCAATATAATATTTGCTTTGCTTGAATTGTTTAATCTGATGGCGCAGACTGACGTCGGACCCAAACAAGCTCGATTAGGATTCTATAATATTTGCTGCCATATATGAAATTATTATAGGAAACTAAAAATTTAATACAATTATTTGACGGAAAAGATTCACTGCTTATCTCGTAAGATAATCCAATGCTTGGCTAGGTCCATTCCATCAAAAATGGATAGATTGAAACTCACTCAATTTTGCTTCGTCGATTTCTCACGAATGGCTCCAAATATCAGACCACCAATGTGACGCCACAATTACTATTAGCAACTCTGGAGACTTAGAAGAAATTAATTATACCCGTTATTGACCTGATGTACAATCGCGAGACTACAAACTCGATCATTGGTACAATAATAAGTCCTTAAAGTTATGGAGTCTTATTATATTGAAAGTCTACTTCCTAAAGCCGAATGACTTATGCATGAGTTAATGACTAATTCAGGGGAGAACCTAACTTCGCCTGGAAACAAACAAATACCAATAACCCAGTCTAACTTTTTCCTAGCCTGCATGCACGTTTTTCGCTGCCGAAGCGATCTAAGCGATTAAATCGCTTAGGCGGCGAAAAAAATGCATGCAGGCGGGGAAAAAGTAACACTGGGAATATAAGCAGCCCTTCAAAGTGAAATTTTATCCGGCCTAGATGAAAATCAGTATCTCTTTTTGTGCTATTACAGGAAATGCAGTCACTTTGTACCGACAATACGAATTATACTTCAAATTTTTAAATTAGGATACATAGAATTCATTGGTAGAAATTCATTACGGAATAGGACACTTTTCAGTCGTTTAGCTCATCAAAAATCAAAGAAAAAGTTTTATTGTTTTTAAATATTTTACTCAGTGTATTGGCGATGGAGTCGAGCCTCATCCGTTTTTCAAAAGGCTTTTTCCAAGACTTACTGAAGTTTCACTACCTCTCCGTCGTAGAGGAATTAAATTTACTAACATTTCAAATTTTTGCGTTTTTAACCTCGTGGGTTTTCCTTTACGCCATATGGATTGCGGTTTAGATTAGTTATAGTTGGATGAGTAAATTTACGTTTGTTTATCCAAATGGAAGTACTCCGTCCGCCGTATATCAAAATAAAGAGGAAAAACAATTATTCTTACACAGGAAAAGTATATCCGTATTTAATTAGGATGTCTTCTTCAGAAATATCTACAGAATATCTTAAAGGAAGGAACAAACACTGCCTCGTTCTTGTGCATGACGCATATTTTATAAGCTCAGAGCTGTGATCTGAGCTTCAGCGAATGAAACATCAGCGGCTTCAAAACAAGGATCAGAGTCGAGCAAGTCTTCACAACGGCACAGCGTAGACATTTGAGCTATTTTGTGTCCTCAGGAAAATCACTTCGATCACTGCGACGCAATTATTCATGCTATGTAATTGGAAGCACGTCAATGTATCACTTATGTCACTCATCTCCTGTTTCATCGCTTATGAAGTGACAGGATGCGTACATCATGTCATTACGGAAATCGTTTGAACAATAAAATAACTTGGTAAAGTTGAAATAATACTAATGCGATAGCAAAATATGATTGAATAAGTAATACATTCCTATCATGGGGTATTAAATATAAGCTTTAAGATTAAAATTCATACTCCGTCACTCAATCCAGGCAAATGCAACATTAGTATGAACGTAGAGATTTTGCAAAGTCTGTTTACCGAACTTAAATTATTTATTATGACAGTTTGCGATGATTGAAACGAATTTCGATGCAGTACTGTTGAAATTGGCGACAGCGATCTGTTACGGCGACTTCATATCCGCAAGCCGAACTCTCGCACCGATCATAATTTGCGTGGGACGACGCTCGCAACTTTCTGATAATTGGATAGAAACTTCGCTAATGCCCGGGATGCAGAATTTAACTTCTCGTAATTGCGGACGCGAGTAGCGTGATCGGTGTGCCTTTTCCGATTTAGGATTTTGAGGATAAAATCATAATTAGCTTTCTTCTTTTACAGGTATTAACATCCCCCTACAGCAGTAAGAGTGCTTGCCAGTGCTACCTACACTGTTGCTTGATTAAATTACATGCGTACATTGTACGGCTCTGAAGTGCTAACAATTTGCATTGTGTCTACAGAAAATAGAAAACGGAATACGCCTTAGAAAGTTGAAGTCAGATTGCGGAAGAAGTAGAATACAGCGAGTCCTTTGAGTCTCTCCCACATTTCGGACAGTTTTTACATAAACACCATGGTTGGTAGATCTATGAAGTAATCTTCAATTGAAAAAAAAAGAACTTAAGTTTTCACAGTACCCATGAATGGCAACATGCATGTGCTCCTTTTGTCGCGCGGATTACGTCTAAGCGAAATTCGATCTCACGCCGGGTGTTCTCTAACATCTCCGTTGTTCATATCATTTGGTTTGATTTTGCTATTTGTGTGTAATTCTTGAACAAGTTGACCCTTTTGTGCATGCTTGCAAAGGCGTTTGTACAGCTTTTCAGGTAAATTAGACATCAGCAGTTCGATCGGACCACAATAAAATGATTTTCTACGACCGCGCCCAAGCCTCGCACATAATATTAACAGATGCATCTCTCACACTCACTGGCACTGGGTTTACCGTTTCTAAAGCGGTGTGCAACACTTCAAGTTTTCGTGGAATTTTTACTCGTCTTAATGCCTTTGATACGTAGTTGATCAAATCGATGCTCATTTCTGAACTTACGTTAAACTACAACTGGTGGCTAATATTCGCGGTATCATAACACTTACTAGGCTGTCTCACACGCTGATGCCATTTCCGTTAATCTTATCTCAACTGGCCGACAGAGCCATCTCAGTGGTATTTGTTGGAAAATAAAATGAACTCTGGTAACTGATCAATAGAATGTTTAATTCTTACGGTCTTATTCACGTTATTTTTTAAGTCAAAGGTTTATTAGCCAGGGAAAGAATTTATGGACTCTCGGTATGGCTAGTTTCTCTTGGGTTTCCAAGGACGCGAAATAACATTGGAAGTAACAAACTTGTGAAACAAATGTTGCCATTTTTCTCAGCCTGATGACTTCTTAATCCTACCGTTAACTGCAGCGAATAAGATTTAGGAGTCATTTTGCCAAAGCTTTGGGTAGCTTTAACCACTGTGCCATCAGACACTGCAGTGCCGATTGGTTGAAGCAAGTCTCTAAGTTCTTGTCATCAGCTGACAAACAGCAATAAAATCCTAACAACTTAGTAGGACTGCACAAAGATATTAGCGAGTCCTCTTTTCGAGTTTTTCTACGGATAAAACAAAGCTTTTGTAATTTTCTTAGTATCTATTAGCGCAAGTGAATAAAGTTTTCTAACTACCTCGGGCTGTCCATGCAATGGGAACTATGAGTCATCAAGTGGCAGTTTCGTTGCATGGTAAAGCCTCTCTGTCTTATTGAGTATTTTCACCGTTCGCACAGTCATGGGGTTCCACCTCTGTAATAGGGTTTCTAAACCCTAGAACTCAAACCTCGGATGATTTACACCCAATTTCAACCGCACATTATGCCTAAATAAAGGCACGCGATCGTTGGGTTTGTGTTTTAGATTTAATCAGGACCGAAGTGAGTAATAAATGCGCAGTGATTATCAAAGGAGGCTGCTTGCATCCCTTAGGAATTCGATGTTAACTTTGTGGGGAGCGAAAATACTGATATATCATTGCCATTGGTTTATGGAGGCTAACCCAGGGCAGGGTTAAGTGATAGTTTTAAGTGAGGAAATCGCTGCAAATTGTGGTTATTTCCACAGCGTAAATGTTCTCGGTCGTAGGATGGAAATTTAGGCTAGGTACTTTTCAGTAAAACTGAAATAAAATTAAAAACTTTGGGCCATGAAGTTTGTGGTCACCGAGGCCGAGTGGTTAAGAACGCGCCCTTCCGAGAAAGTGTCGGCAGTTCGAATCCCAGTGCTGCGCTGTGATTTCTCCCCGTTGGGTTAAGGGAGAACTTAAGCACAATTCTCCACCCTATCCAGGTGTCGGAAATGTAACCGTCGTTTCATTCTGGTGTTAGTTATGAGCCGTTTGAAAAACCAATGTTCTAGGTGATATGTATCGGGCCAGATTGATTGTAATTATGCATTTTTTTTTTGTTACAGTAGCTGGCGACACTTTCAGTCATAACCTGTGGAGGTGTATTGTTCCCAAATGTGATGCTGTATTGATATTTATTTATGATTAATAGCTGTCAACTTGAACAAAATTAATGAGCTTATTGAGCAGAATTTTTATCGACTCAGAAAAGATTGTAAAAACGCATTTTAAGTCAATTTTGCGTTATAAATAAAATGAATGCAAAAACAGATACCACACTTTCGTTATTGTCTTTATTAATACATTACTGAATTAGAAGTTGCGTTAGTAGGGATGCAAAAACACATTGGTTTATAATCAGCTCCTTAGATTATTACTGTTTGTTTATGAATTCTAGCTAGCCGTGGGTACTCGGGTCGATGCCGAGGAGGTGCGAGCTTTGATAAGGTGCAAGACACAGCTCTCAGACTGCCCCCTTTGCTGTTGCTCTCTCCTCGCGCTTCTGCGAGTCCAAGCGTCAGTCATAGGATGCGCCCAGATTTGCTTCGATTTTCCAAGCCATCGCGTCCTCTTATTGCGGACTGTGGCGCAGCCGACTGCCTCAAAGACGTCTTTGAATAACCTAAATGGCCTTAAAAGTTATTGCGATCGTCTTTAACGTTATTGAGATCATAGTACTTATTGGACGATTCTTAGGGAATCTTATGCGTAAAATAAACAGAAGTACCAAAGTGCATATATACATTTTAATTAAAAGCAAACGTTTCGGAATACATAAATTCCATCTTCAGTGCAGTAATGCTGAAACAAAGTAAAATACTGTACATGAGAAAATGTTCGCAAACTGTAAAAATGAAAAGTAATTCACATATTAAGAAACTAAACTACCTAACCCAATACTAAAATTCATCAGAAAATAAGCAAGCCTAAAAATAACGTATACTTACAAATTCAAAAAATAAGATACCTAAACAAACCCAATTATTCAAAAGCCATTCATTCACACGCTCATATCCCGGATTCATTCACACACTAAGTACATGCAACCTCATGCTAGTAAGTAGGGACAATGTTTAGTTTAGTGGCACTGTTATCTTTATTGAATTGAGGTCTATGAGAAAATATATAAAGTGATTCTAAGATTCGAAGATCTTGTTCATTATTAGTTTTACTAAGCTTTGAAACGTTACTGGTTTTGAATGAATGATCTGAATTTTCACAGTGCTCCCTGATGGAGGATTGCGATGGTGAAGCTAATGGTCGGCCTGTTCTATGAGAAATACCTGCATGTTGGCTGTGTCTGATGAATTGTTGGACAGTAGTACTCCCAACATAAGATTGCATGCAGCAATCACACTTATACATGTAAACACATCCACTCCACAGACACTCCTCCAAATATTTCTTCCTATTAAAAAACGATACAATTTTAAAATTGTTTCTATAAAAGATTCGCACGTCCACAGACACAAAAAAATTCCGGACCAGAGCTAACAATTCCTTCCTGAGACTGGCGTCCAAATAACCTAAGAATGGTATTTCGATATACGACGTCTGCTTTGCTGCACTTTGGACAACCGGTGGCGGACAAAATTTCCTATCTAAAAATTTTCTTACTACGTTGTCGATCAAGAATTTAGGATATTTGTTCATGGTTTAAATTCGATTGATTGGCTGAATTTCACGATGGAACAGTTCATATGAACTGGAGATTTTAAATGCTCGATGCAATAAAGTTGTAATGCATGATTTGATGCACCCTTCATAAATGCAGCTAAAGAAATTAGTTCCGAGTCCAGTAAAAGTAGGTTTTCTGTAAACTGACGTGATTGCTTGCGCGTGTGACTTTTTTATTAAAACATCTAAAAATGCAAGTCGATCATCTTGCTCTTAATATTGATAAAACAAAATATATTACATTCTCATGCAATAAAAATATATCTCCCCCCCGCATTAAAATTGGCGAAGGTGAAATCGAAGAAACCAACTCAAGTAAGTTCCTGGCCATCATAATAGATAAACATCTAACGTTCAAAGAGCACATCGCTCATATAAGTTCTAAATTACTAAAATCTATTGGAATCCTAAATAAAGTAAAAATTTCCTGCCTGAAACAGCCTTACAAATGCTCTACCGAACGCTCATTTCACCATACTTGCAATACGGAACAGAAGCATGGCACGGAACTTATAAAAATAAAACCAATGTAATTTTTACTCTGCAAAAAAGAGCCATCAGAGCAGTAAAGAATCTAGAATATAATGCTCACACAAATGATTCATTCAAAAATTTACGAATACTTGAGCTTTCGGATCTCTACAAAATCTCCATTTGCAATTTCATTTACAAAACATTAACAAATGATGGTGACAATAGCCTAAAACAATTATTAACTGTACAAACTGGTCATCACGACCATTTAACCCGAAATAAAAATAAATTCGTGCTTCCTTATTATTCAAAAGCCCGGTCGCAACACAGTATCCTCTTCGTTGGAACTAAAACTTGGAACTTAATACCTGCGGAGATCCGTGAAAGTAATTCTTATAAGGAATTAAAAAAAAATCTTAGTCTCACTTCCTATCAGAATACTAGTCGTGTAAGATCACCAAGTCAAATCTTGTCCCCTACATAACTGGTCCTAATAATGTAATTTGCCATGGTTAATATCGCCGATTTTCAGTCTGTTCTTGAATCGTTTGTCGAATATACTGTTAAATCTAGTCCATATGAACTATATTGTAATATGAAGCATCTAATATCGAGTTAATTATCTCATTGATCAGTCTAATGCGTCCCTAGTTTATGCGAATTAGGTTAAAGATTATTGTACTCCTTAGACTAAGGTTGATGGTAGGATGCCTTAGACGTCATTGAACTTATTCGGGCCCACAGGTAGCTATACTCAAATTTGACCATTGTACTAGACTTAAGAAACATTATATCTCTGTATCACCTGTGGTAAATAAATTGTTTGAATTGTTTAAACTGTTTAAATTTAAGTTGTTCAAATTGTCTCTAAAATGAACATCCATCTCTAAAATGCTGTTTTTATCAGAACTATTTAATGGAAACTAAATGTTGCGCCCACTTATGACTGAGTGCCCATCCCAGAGCCGTCGGTATCTCAGCAGAGTACCATGAGGGGACGACGGCAGTGCCAAGACAATCAAAAAAGGGTTCAACAGTCATTGAACTTATGGCTTCATTTTTCACAAATGTAGACCACCTGGCGTGTGCTCGTCTGAAGAACATCGGTAAAAGCATTGCATGAAAATGAACTCGTTTCACCCCTGCTGTGAAGTTTGGAAGAGGTTGATCAGTCCTTCATCATCAGTCCTTCATGCGACCATAGAAACAGTTTGAATTGGAATGCAGAAGTGCCAACAAATTTCGTGGGATTGATTCCAACAAAAAGGAAGCCTGAGGCTTAAAATGAACAATAATTCTGAAACACTGAGGCTGAATTTCTCATCAGTGTTGCAGAGTGAGTAACGCTTTGAATAGGAGATTTAGCCTTTTGCACTGTTTTCATTCTGCTAACCGGGATGGAGACGCTTGAGGGCAGCCCGTTTGATGAACGAGTGAATTGTTAGAGAGTTGCTTTCCTACCATACGAGTGATGGTAGTAAACACTCCCGTGCAGCTACAACCGCTACCCAGGCACTCCTTCAGTCTTCGTGTTACGTAAAATAAAGCGTTCTTAACATAGTTAAAATAATGCAGGCGGTGTAGTTTAATTTTTTTATAATTGCTAAGATACAAGTTAGGTATATTAGGGGGATCGGAATGTAATTATATACTGTTCAGGTAAATTGACTTCTTGGAAGAGGTGACCTATAAACACGTTACACGACAATAATCCGGAAGGCATCAGAGACACTGTTTTAATCACCATCATTCCGTTTTCTCCTCTACGCTCACTTCATAAAATTGAGGCGGCTCTGCAAGAGGAATGGATGCGAATATCCTTGAAGTACACCACCTGGTTTAAAAAACGAGCACTGCACATTTGTACCTATTCTAGATGTGTAGCATTATTTAATTTCAAAACTCATTTCTTCCAGCAAAACTGTAACTGAAAACATTCAGCAAGTGTATAAAACAGTAATATACAACAGTGAAGGCACATTTTTATAGCACAGAGAATTCTCAATTTTCATTCAAATCACAGAAATGAAGGCCTGTGTAAAGCACCAGGCAGCATTAATTTTGATAAAGACCGCCCCGTTGGAGTTCATCAAAGGGGAAAATCAAATCGGAACATTTGTCCAAGAACCATTTGCACGGTAATGTGTTCAAAAACACCGCAATTGGATTGTTGAGAATTGGAAGCATGTAGTAAGTCCAATAAGTCCAGATTCACTCTCTTTGAGAACGTTGGGTGTGTTTGTGTATGGCGACAGGGACATGAATTTGTGAACTGCATTGTCCCAACTGGTCCGGCCTCTAGAGGCATTATGAGGCGAGGTTAGTTTTGCTAGGATGGACGTGGATCTGCACTCTTAGCAAAACAAAACGTACTCCCAGGACTATACACAAGAAATTTTTGACCTCGTTCCAGAGAGTTTTAAATTCTAAATCACTCCTAATGGCAATGGGAACTTTAAGGACGAAAATGTTCGCATCTAGAGGGTTAGAAATATTCGAGATTGGTTTAATGCTTAAAAGGCAACATTTGAGAGTGTGAACTGGCCTCCACAATCTCCTGATTTAAGCCTCTTGGAAAATTTGTAAGATGAGCTTGAAAGGAACCTGTGTGAATCATCACCCCTTTCTCCAAAATGTTCATGCTTGGGGGACAGGTTCTTTGATTGTAGCAAAAAATAGACGCACAGAATATCTGAAATTTTGTAGAATCAATCGAAGATAAAATGAAACCTGTTATTCGAGCTAAGGATGCTTCAATTGATTATTAAGGAATTTCTGAATCTCACGAATTTTTCATGCGCACAGTTTATGAACAAAAACATTATTTCAATTCCATTTCTGATGCGAGCTGTCATTTGTGCCAATAGTGGGGCAATAAAAGCTGTTCATTATTCACAGATGGTAACATTATTTTTATTTTATTAATTATTCCTCGTTGTTTTAAGTTATAAGGATATTTATTGCGTAGCAAAATTAAAGCTTTGTAGGCAATATAGCTCCAGGTTGGCACTCAGCTCGGTTGATGTTGTGAAAAGACTTCTAAGACGCGACCGCCAGGTATTCTTTCTCGTGCTTTTGATTGCTTAAAATTGTGCAAGATTTGCCGGCGTCAAACCTGACCTCATCCTCTCATTGGTTTATAGTAACACTGAAAAAAACAGTCGTAATTGTTCAGGGCGCGTTCCGTGTGCATGTGCTATTTTTTTGTATTTAATTTTGTTTGTGGCGTGTTGAAGTGTTCTCCTCGGCCTTCACGTCTCTAAAAGTCTTAAATTTTGCATAAATTGAGACTAATTCAGGGTACACTTCCCAGCAGTTGGTCCTACTTTCGGTATAATTGAACATCTAAAAATCACTCTGGTAAATATCATCTAACTTATTTTACACCTCAAACTCGTGTATACGTAAATATGTACATGTGAAGTTTCGTCTTAGAGCTCAGGTTGACAAAGATTAGCTATAACCTCATCTTCAAAATGATCGCTCAAAAATTTTGGAGACTCACGTTCTCGAGTGAGGGAGTTGGTCGGCTTTTAAAAGCTTGGTAACAAAGTCATCGTTGTATGTTCAATTTAATATTTTTTAAAAATATATTTTGCCACTGACTTGTGCACCTTTACAGACGACAGTTTGCTAAATTTAGCTCTTTTACTTAAACAGTACTGCACTGCGCAGCAAATTTATAGAATGGTTTCAATTCTCAGCACTAGCGATGCAGCTCTTTACGGTGCTGGCTGTAGCCAGTGCTGTGAACAACAATTTTCATATACGTAGTTTTAGCACATTTTCATTTCCCACTTACCATGTCCAGTTTTTGAGGCTCATCAAAATTTTGCCTCTAGTGTTTAAAAATAAATAATTTTTAAAATTATTTTTATCTAGATCTGTTATTTCAAAACAAAACCAAAAAAGTATACGAAAAACTATTCAACTTTTATTACATTACAGTATTTTTGGAAAAAGTGGTAAATTTATGAGTAAAATTTATCTGTATCGACCGGGTTTAATTTCTCTTGGTTATATTAGCAGAAAACGTTTGCCTGTAAGAATGCAACGTCAGGTTTTCAGATGTAGCCATGACACATGACTCGTCATCTTCGGCTCAGGCCAAATAAGAACGTCCACCTTTCATTCAGAACCAATCTTCGTTGAAGATTTAGCCGTCAATCTGTCACCCAGACTGAATGGGGTGCATTTCCGTGAATGTATCTCAGAAGTGATGCAGTGGGACACTCGCACGACAAGTGGCAACATTGGCCTAGGTACCCAATATTATGCTGCTGGAGAGGCAGGAAGTACGTGGCGGCGTCAGAAATTGCTTCAACAAGACCATATTGCTTGTAATGATGACCTCACCAGTCAGAAACTCACTGGGGCTGCAGGTAATAGAGAAATTACCTTTAAATTAGCAGAGAGGAAGCAATTCCGTGCAGATAATGAGACGGATGAAGACCGTCTGCCGTCTTACGTGACAGCAGACTATACTTGCGTAATGCAATGCGGACACGTGATATATTACGCAGGTTTGTCATTTGAGGGTGCTCACAGAGGTAGCAGGATTTTACTTTTTGTTGCAAATTACTGAGTCCCAGAGGACCTTTACCGAGATAATCTATGCCATTTCCAGGTCTGTTTCACACTAAAATTCAGTTTCGCACAAACGAAGTTAAATTTCACACAAGCGGAAAAACAATTTCATACAAACGAAATTCAATTTCCCCACACACGAACATTAAGTTTCACATAAATAAGAAATTTCATACAACAATATTATATTGTATTATTGTAAAACCTATTTTGATTCCTATCAACAATAAATATATTATTTCGCCAATATATGTAGTCTCTTTTGTTTAGTTAAGTCAATATCATTACAAAATTAAATGGTTCATATGTATATTAGTTAATATTGAAACATAAAGTGCCAAGTTGGAAATCGTGACATAGAAATCGCCATTCTGATTTATTAACATGTATACCAAAACCACCATTCATTAGAGTAAAAGCAACGGGTTCTCGAAAACCAATGTGGATGTATAGATTGTAGGATTTTGACGCACATAATAATGACTAAGCATATGATAAAAAGGGAAACCAACGTAGCTAAGAATATCATGACAACGGATTAACGTTTCGAATTTTGAAAATACATATTCAGTGCTGTGAAAAAAAATAAATCAGTGTTAAAAATTTAAACTCTACTAATTTTCTAAATAAACCGAAAATAAAACATTGACTAGAAAAAACTGATAAAATAAAAAACAAAAAAATATAGAAAATGCGAACAAACAATGAAAAGTTCCACCGCCTTGTCGCATTCATTTATGGACGGACGTTTTTTAAAATGTACGTCGACATTAAAATGCAAAAATCAGACTGAAGAATTATGGAAATTTTTGGGTAGAAATTTCACTGAGAAACAAAGAAGTTCTTTCAAATCCTCCTGTCGGATCAGAGTACCCGCACACGAGCAACTTCTTATTGTCAGTTGCCACAACTAAAAAATTGTCCAAAATAGGAAGCATGCATTTCTATGGCTGCCCGCACACGGTAATTTTTCGTGAGGCGACAACGAAAAGTTGTGAGATGGTTGCGACCGGATCAATTTCGCTGACAACACAAGAGTTGTCGGTAACTGTTGTAGGCGATAGAGAACGTTATTTCTTATGGGAGCTCGCACACGGACAACTTTTAGTTGCCGCCACCCAGCGCCCAGCTGGTCGCTGGTTGCCAGATTGGCTTAACTTCAGATTTTTGCAAATATGTCTAGTTTTGAGGAAGTATTGTGCATAAATAAACTGTTAGGCGTTCCAGCTACTCTAAAATGACTCGGCGAAACAACCTATTTCACATCTGATTGATAAATTCATTAAATTTAAGAAAAAAAGAGTCTGTGTTCGGCATTTTCATGATGATTAATAAACTCCGTTGTGGGATGGCATATTTCCTTTTTATATCTGACGATCCTGCTGGGGTTTTTCAGTGTCTTCCAGACTAGAGTGGTCTGACACTGCCACATCTACAGTTTCCATGGTGACACTAAACGATAGTTGCGCCATCCAGTCCATGGCTCGTGTGCGAGTGTACCTTACTGACAACTTTTCGTTGCGGCATTTTTTTAAATGTGACAATATTTTGTTATGACAACTGACAATAAAAAGTCACTCGTGTGCGGGTACCCTTGTTGCTGGATAATATTTTTCTTCGCGGTTCACAAATTTTGTCGGCATTTTTCTTTATACTTCCTCCAAGTAAATGCATTTGCCGCCCTCCTTACACCGCCTGCCGATGAGCCGCATAAAAGCGCTCATCGTGTCTGCTAGGCGCATTTTGTCTCGCCCTCTCACTCTGTAATAGCATCAGACCGCCACTTTGCAAGTTTACACCAGTAAACTGTTTTCTGTGGAGCCAGCTTTACCTACGCAACCAGCGGGAGTCACATGCACACATGGGTGTTCTGCAGTTCCAATTCCTCCAGCACGCTGTATTATCAGAATTTCATGCCTCCTCTGGTGGATGTTCTGCTTAATGTTACTTCTGACCTCACACTCAACAAGTTCTATTGGATTTAAAAGGTAAAAATACGGTGCGAGGCGAAGCAATTGACATTTCCGTGTTCTTCTGCAACTGACTCCCCGCGAGCATGTCAAGGAGCATTGTCAATTATTGACATTGGCTTCTCTATCCCTTGAATAGTTTGTATCTCGAAGAGTCCGTCCTTTAATCCATTCTTTAGAATTTTTGCTTTTAAAGGCTCCGCATCGGGTTATGAAATAAAGCATTCTTGAATCAGTAATTGCTCCTATGCAGTGCATGTTTGCGGCTTGGCTGTTAGGTAGCACAATTGATGATCTTGCTCCAATTTTAAATCTTTCTTTTATTTCACCAATCCAAATTAATTTTCTTTCATGTACTCAAACTTGAAACGAATTTTCCTTGTATTATGTTCTTCATTGAGAGCATGGACATTGTAAATCATTGGACGCACATTTGTCAAAGAAATCAGTTGACCATTTTTAACTAGTTCTTCATCGTGGCGACACATACTCGTACAAATACCATAGAACTACTCATTACATGGCAAATAAGTTGGGCTCGTGCATTAGAGGTTAAGAAATTATGTCTGTTCAGCAACTTTCAGCAACTAAGAGTCAATCGAATTCCAGGCTAGTAGCTGCCTCACAGCCCAATGCCTGCCGCTCGCCACCTCTTCCTCATGTCGGGACACTGCAAGAAAAGAATAATTGTTAAGTTAGGGATAAATATGCACCTGATCATTTTCTTACTAAGAAGGGAAGTACAGTAATTAAATTTAACCAGCTTGACGAGCCATCATCAAACATGTGACTCAGTTATCAATTGCTGGAAGAATGAAAGCATGCAAGTCACGGTTCGAGTTCTAAAAAATCTCTATATTATAAGTAGCAGGGGTTAAGAAAATGGGCTTGGCATATCCGGCAGGCTTCCTCATTTCACGGCATAGCACCCCGAATGGTAGATCTCCAGGTAGTGGATTTTTAGTCCGCCTGTGTTAAGTCCAGCAGGAGTAGCAGCGATCGAGCGCCTCCAGCAGGTGAGTACGGAGCAGCGCATCAGCTGAGCGCCTCCAGCAGGTGAGTACGGATCGAACAGCATCGCAGCCGAGCGCCTACGGCAGGTGAGTACCTAGAGTGCTTACGAATATTACGATAGCTGGCTGAACAGATGGTTGAAAGATCCGCAACTGACGCCTCTGCAGTGTGAGGTCTGAAGTAAGTCTGCTTATTGGTGCTCACGCACGTCACAGTACACTCTTTATTTACAGATGTTGGACAAAATAATGGAAACACTTAACATTTTGAAATCATAATCGTTGAACATATTATAAACAATCAAAACTTGACATATTTTTATGTTTCATTATTTATTATTGTACCTATTTGATATTTTATTTTAATTAACTGTTTTTTGCAAAAATCTAAATTGAAAAATTGGATAATAACCTTATAAAAACGTCAGACCTCTCTGACTTCCAAAGAGGCCAAATTGTTAATGCTCGTAAGGCAGGTGCTAGTGTAACAGAAACTGCCCGAATGCTTAACGTTTCAAGAGGTACTGTCTCAAAAGTAATGAGTACCTTTGAAAGAGAAGGAAAGCAGTCCTCGGATAAGCACAGGTCTGGCCGAAAGTCGAAGTTGTCTGAGAGAGACCGTCGGACTCTCAATCAAATTGTCAGAGAGGATCGCAAGACCACGGCTCTTAAAATCCCTGTAGACTTCAATGAACACCTACGGAACCCAGTTTCTACTGTTCGTCGAGAGCTGTACAGATCTGGATTCTGCAGAAGAGCTGTAATTAGAAAACCTCTGTTCTCAAAAACAAATGATTATAAGCGCTTAGAGGGGTATAGAAACTTTCAGAATTGGTCCGTCGAGCAGTGGAATAATGTGATTTTCTCTGATTAATAATCGTTCACATTATTTCAGACCTCCGGCCAAGTGTACGTTTGAAGACAGTGGAAAGAATCCTTTAATCCAGACTTCCTTCTCCCACCCGTGAAACACAGCGGGGGTTCTGTAATGATCAGGGGTGCTATTTCTTGGAAATCCGTAGGTGGAATTATTTTCTTTCATGGAAGAATTAACAGCTGAGACGATTTGGGAATTTTTGGACACCTAGTTCATCTGATGGTTCAAGCACTGTTTCCGAAGGGGAACGCCATCTTTCAAGAAGATAATGCCCCCAATCCATACATCTAAAATTGTTAAAGAATGAGCACGAGGAACATTATAATGAAGTTGAGTATCTCATCTGGTCACCACAAACCTCAGACTTCAACATTTTTGACCATTTATGGTCGGTTGTAGAGATTCATATAAAAAGTCTATTTTCACCGTTATCGTCTCCGAAAGAACTGAAGGGTGTTTTAACTGAAGAATGAGCTAAAACTCTAAGGGAAACAATTCACAATTTGTTTAAATTAATACCTCAGAGAACTGAGGCTATAATTGAATCAAAGGGTGGACCTATATATACACAATATTAAAATATATTTTTTTGATTTTCCAAAGTGTTTCCATTATTTTGTCCAACCAAGACAAGAATTGCAGAAGCCACAGTTCAATATTTCTCTTCTACGTCCGACCCTTTTTATCATGAATATAAATCAACTAAGATACAGACAGCCTGAAATCTAATTTAAATATAATAGGTGTGTTGGCATTCTAAAATGAATCAGCCAGCAGGTCTCACTAATTCAAGAAATTCGTACATCACCATTTTCAGTTCCACAAGAGTTGTTGATGGATATTTCTCAATATGGTCGACGATACAGTGTATCTTGTTTTCAGTTCATTTAGTCTTAGATCCGCCCTTTTTCTTTGCTTCAGGCTGCTCATTTCGAATTCAATCATAAGCTGAGCAAACACTAATGCCCAAATTTTTACAAAGTTCTCTCCAATTTTTTGTTTCTTCGTTGGAGGCTCCACAAATTCTTCTTCCGTCGTTTGCAGATATCTTGCTATATATCATTACGAGGTCTTTCTGCGTGTGTTAAAATCTTCAAATGAATATAGAAAATTAAATCTTCGTTGGAAAGGTGAAAACTATTTGCAAAGTTGTATCTGATTCATTTGAAATTAATTTTTCATTTGTATACAAGTGATTTTTTTCGTATTTGTGAAATTGACTTTTCGTTTGTGTGAAATTGAATTTCGTATATTTGAAATTGTTTTTCTGCTTGTATGAGATTAATTTTCGTTTGTGTGGAATGGACCTGAAAATGGTACAGTCGTTATTGGAGGGAAATATAACTGAAATAAAAACGAAAGATTTTCGTGAAGACGAAAGACAAACGAACAAGGGACAAAATGATAACATCCTATCTTGAACGGAGTAGAGTTCAAAACAGTGAGCTAATGATATAAGAAACTCTAAGCTCTTTAACTTTTCGGTAAATAAGGCTAACTGTGTCATGAGTTCATCATTTGCTCGGCTCACACCACAACCGCCAATTTCACACTGGCACGCAGCCTCATTTCAGAATTAGCGCATCACAACTTAATAACCGATGGTCTGATTGTGTTCTAGGAGCTCTACCACTGAGTTCTGATAGGGAGAATTTTTCTTTGAAATTAGTTATCACTGCCCTGGCGACCAAAAGAAGCAATACTGGGAAATTTGGTTGATACATATTGGAAATCTTCTGCACGAAATCAAAGACACGTTCAGGCCCAATTACCAATTACATGGTGCACAAATTCCACTGATTCATTCTGTAGTATTTTAAGTGAAGTACATAAGCAATTCCTCCCCCTCCCTCACCCCCAAAATGTGCTTCTGGTACCCATGTGCATTTGTTGGGGAACTAGTACATAGTACGAGTACTAGATTCCACTCAGATTTTTCGCTACCATGCCTAGCTTGTGTTACACAAAGCAAGACTGAGGCTGGGCTTGCCACGGTAGACGAGAGTACCTGATGCGAGGCGCGAGCCATGAATTAGTTATCATATTTTACATCAGAGTACCGCGGTGATTTCTGCTGCATGAAAAGATTTTTCTTTTTAGACATTTAAAGGATCTACTCCATGGTCGCATGATTGTAAGTATTTTTGTCGAAATGAACCTAACGATTGAATTAAAAAGTTTTGTTGAATTTATTATAATTTTCAAACGCCGTATGATCGATTTTCCATGCGTTGAATATGAGTGATTAGCTTGTCTTAGAGTTAAATTTTCTTTGTGTTCTTGTCAGCTAATTTTTCTTCATCATCCACATTGCTGTTTGTCAATTTGGCTCAGAAGAAAGCCATTTCAATTTTCACTTTAATGAAGTTCGCAGCCCAATTTGCATAGAATGGGTATTCTTCCCGTGCCATGCCTTTGATAACTTCTTTTTGATGTTTGCACATCTTAGGCGAAATTACGTCGACGACAAGCTTGGAATGCAAAATGAGAATGACTTGGCCTTCTTGTCTCTCAGTAATTACCGCCAGCATTGAGGTAGGCTGAAGTAAATTAGCGCAGTATTTACATCGTTGGGAACGCGTACACTGCTCCGGGCAGGAGCATAAATGTCGCTTTTTGTGCAGGCTGTGACGGCGCTGCGGAGCACCCGGGCAGCACCCACGTCAGAGTTGCTCACTTCAGTGTAAAAGTAAAGTTGCTAACTTCTGAAAGTAAAACACTGCAGTTTCGTTAGGGTAAGAATACAGTACAGAAAATGCGGCTCAACCTCCGCGACATGAATTTGCACAAATGAAAGTATTAATTGGATTCGAGCACTTCAATAGAAGCTAGCGTTTGAACACTACAATTAAGATCAGAGAACTGAATTGAGACGAAAACTAGGACACAACAGAAAAAACTCTGGAGTAGACTCGACTTTGCAAGTGTCTGTGCGTGTGTGTTATCAAATGAATCTGTGTGTGCTTACACGTACGTATATATGTGTGTGTGTTTGTGCACACGTGTGTATAGAGTGCACGTGTATAAGCACCCGTGGAGGTTCTCAAATTTAACAGAACCATTTTTGCTAAATCTGAAAAATTCAAGCAGCAGAAGCCATCAGTAAGTGGTGTGTAATTTGTCTTTTAAATTTATTTTTTATTGATATCAACTGTTGAACGTAAGACACTTATGTTCTCTTAAAAATACACAATTCTTGGGGTTTGCGTCGACAACATACTAAAGAAAAACAATTAATCTAAACAATTAAGTCAAATTAATCAAATGTTGTCATTATCGTAGTATTAAAATGGCTTGCATTTCGTTCGTTGCTAGCAATAACACAATGGTGTGATTTGAAAATGTTTGATTTTACAGCTGATATATTTTCCAGTATGATTCTTTTACAATGTTTCTGAGTTCGTTCACGTTTGGGGCTTTCTTGCGTTAACTCAACCATTCCATTTCTCCCTGATGACTAATACAGGATTGAGAAATGGATCTTAATTTTGTAAATGCCAATTTACCAAAATAACATTTTCCAAGCAAAGAGAAATGCTCGCAGACTTCAACGCACAGCAAGGGGTGTTATCTTGCATAAAGCTGCTGGCTTTTCGTTGAAACCTTCCAAAGTGGGTAGAATTTAGTTCGTTAAAAGTCTTTCCTAAGCGTCATGCAGCCGCATGAGCTACTCAAACTGAAAGGAAGATCTATATTGGATGCAGCTGAAATCCTCCCTAAACCCACAAAACTCGTACCCTCAAACTCGACAGAGCTTCAATAGTTGAGGTGACCGTGTTTCTTATGTACTGGGGCACTTTAGGTGAAACAAAACATGAAATTTTTTCGTTGGAGTACAAATGAGTGATGCAGTTAAAACTGCACTAGCCCGCATGGACATCGCAATATCATGATTTTGATGATAATGATTTTAGCTGCAGCCGCAGTTTCTCTTGAGATGGTATGTCTTGATCTCGAGGTTGATGGCTCGATCTTGACGTTCTATGGATCGACCTTTGGTGGATGGTACGTTCTTGACGTTGTGTGGCTCTATCCTGAGGTGTATGGCTCAACCTTACGTTGTGTGGGTCGATGTTAATTTACGTTGTGTGGGTCGATTTTGAGGTGTATAATTACTTGAGGTGCATAATTACTTATAATTACTGTAGGAATTACTGAAGCGCTAGCAAACCGATGCTAATACTACTACTAATACTACTCACTCGATTTTAAGGTGAATAACTCAATCTTGAGGTTGTGTGGCTCGATCTTAAAATGTATGGCTCGATCTTGAGTTTTTACGGCTCAATCTTGAGGCGTATGACTCAATTTTAAGGTTGTGTGACTCGATCTTCAGATCTTTTGCTCGATTTTGAGGCTATGTGGCTCGATTTTGAGGTGTATGACTCTATCATGAGGTTGTATGGCTCGATCTTAAGGTGTATGACTCGATCATACGGTGTGTGGCTCAATTTTGAGATGTATGGTTTGATCTTGAGTTTATATGGCTCGATCTTGAGGTGTATGACTCAATTTTGAGGTTATATGGCTCGATCTTCTGGTGTTTGACTCGATCTTGAGGTTGTGTGGCACGATCTTGGGTTGTATAATTCAATTTTAAGGGGTATGGATTGATTTTGAAGTTCATTGCTCGATATTGAGGTCGTATGTCTCTTGCTGTCGTATGATGTACATGAGGAGCTTTAAAGAAACCAAGACAGTTTGGAAGCTCATGAACATCTTGTAGGATACACATAGGATACCTCTCTTTGCAATACTCTGACATCAAAGAACACCTCTTTTTCTGAGACGAATGTTTGTATGATAGCTTGATCTGCATGAAGTAAAAATCGATTTATCAATCCTTCAATAAATATCTAGAAGATGTTGAGGAAAGAATCTATAGTAATGCAAAAAGTGATTAAACACTGAAGAATTTAAAAAAATGCTAATGGAACCATGGAGTAGAATATATGCTGCAGAATTAAAAACTTAAATGAAGTAAATCAGTGTTATACATCTGATCAGATGACAGATTTCTGTTAAACTTCACATTTAATTGAATCTACTCCAGTTTTATATTTTAAACACATCTATAGCCTATGGAAAGAAAAGCCTCAGAGTATCAAATTGGCACAAAAATTTAATTTGGTGTAATATGATATGAACAAAATTCACTTCATCAAGTATGAATTTTCTTTTTGAAAGTAAATTTGTTTAATCTCAAATTTTCTGTTCTCATTCTCGCTAACCTTTCAACTCATTCATTGTCGACTTTATCTTACACATCTGAGCATAATGGCAGATCCTTGCACGTTCTAGTGTACCGTTTTCATCGCCAGTAGAATAAACCATTTTTCAGAATCGCTTCTTCAGTAATTTTTTATGGATCTAACGAAGATTTTCGTACTTTGGCATCAGAGTTTTAGTGAGAAATACTCGGTTATTGATGAGAATGAATTTACGAAGTTTTATATTTGATACGGTATTTACCGTCAACAGTATTATCACCTGACATAAATGGGGAATTAATGAAAAGTTCAGTCACCTAATTTTTCGAGAGTATCTGAGGTTAACTTACCAAAGACACGGCAAACTGAAAACCAGACCTATGAAAATGATTCACAAAAATTCGGCACAACAACTCTACAAAATATTTTTCCAGCGCACCTCAACGGATTCTATTCCTTGAATGTCCCTGTAGTTCATGGTATTACCATAACAAAAACAGACAAAATCTTTTTGCACGCACCTAAACGTATGTTACGTTCCCTTCCCTCAAATCAATTTCCAGCTCCCAGGACACCATCAACTTCTTGCCCGGCCTCCCGACATTGGGAGCCGCTGAGGTGCGGTGCTCTCTAATGGGGCGGGAGGTGCTGCGTGACGCATGACCCGTCTGCTTTGTGACGACGGCAGGCTATTGCATGACAGCCTGCGTGTTCCGGTGTTGCGGATCATTCCAGGGCAGCCTGCGTGTTCAACTGCTGCGGGTCATTCCATGGTAGCCTGCGTGTTCCAGTGTTGTGGGTCATTCCAGGGCAACCTGCGTGTTCCAGTGTTGCGGGTCATTCCAGGGCAGCCTGCGTGTTCAACTGCTGCGGGTCATTCCATGGTAGCCTACGTGTTCCAGTGTTGTGGGTCATTCCAGGGCAACCTGCGTGTTCCAGTGTTGTGGGTCATTCCAGGACAGCCTGCGTGTTCAACTGCTGCGGGTCATTCCATGGTAGCCTACGTGTTCCAGTGTTGTGGGTCATTCCAGGGCAACCTGCGTGTTCCAGTGTTGTGGGTCATTCCAGGACAGCCTGCGTGTTCAACTGCTGCGGGTCATTCCATGGTAGCCTACGTGTTCCAGTGTTGTGGGTCATTCCAGGGCAACCTGCGTGTTCCAGTGTTGTGGGTCATTCCAGGGTAACCTTCGTGTTCCAGTGTTGCGGGTCATTCCAGGAGAGCCTGTGTGTTCCACTGTTGTGGGTCATTCCAGGGCAGCCTTCGTGTTACAGTGTTGCAGGTCATTCCATGGCAGCCTGTGTGTTCCAGTGTTGCGGGTCATTCCAGGGCAGCCTGCGTGTTCCAGTGTTGCGGGTCATTCCTGAGCAGCCTACGTGTTCCAGTATTGCGGGTCATTCCATGGCAGCCTGTGTGTTCCAGTGTTGCGGGTCATTCCAGGGCAGCCTGCGTGTTCCAGTGTTGCAGGCCATTTCAGGGCATCCTGCGTGTTACAGTGTTGCAGGACATTCCAGGGCGGCCTGTGTGTTACAGTGTTGCCAACTCTGTTCTCTTATCTACTCTTTAGAAGCACTTCAGAAACCAAGCCTATTTCTCTGAAATGACTTGGCACATTCTCAGACCGCCCAAATGGCTAGAACATGCTGTAAGCTCACATTGCTCGCTTTATAATGGAAGATGAATGAACAAGTGACGGCCAAGGAGAAGCTCTCAGAAATTCACTCACAAGAAGAATTTGCAAAACTAGCGGCAATGAAATTCATTATAAACAACAATAATTTTGATACTATAATTTGAATTACAGTAGCTTAACCTAATTAGGAGAACAAAAAATGACATTAGGATGGTGTGCCTGGTGTGACAGGTTTATCAGGAGGAACGCTAGGATCAAAACATCACGCGATTCAAATTGGGAGGGGGACGCAGACTTCACGGCAACTGGGTTAGGGATGTCGCCCAAGCCCAACTCCGGTGTGTGACCCAAAGAAAACGAGGACAGCTCCGAAGGGATACAGTGTTACAGTGATTGAGATTGAGATCGATTGAGGCCGCTTGCCTGATCTAAGCCAAGCGGCCCAGCGTGCCTAGGTGAACGAGCTTATCTATTAAGCATGGACGCAAGTGAGAGAGCTGTAGCCATTGCAGAAGCCACAACGGGGGCGAAGCTTTGGATGCAATTTAACGAGACATTATTTTATACTCTCATTGTCTAAGAACACTGAGGTTAATTCAGTCTTACCTTGAAACAAAATCTCAATTCAAAAGCCGAACATTTCTTTGCACAGAAAGGATTTCAAGCACGTCTAGTAAAATACAATTCAACGTAACGAATAAAGCTTCAAAAATCCATCGGGTCTCAGAATTAAGCGTTCAACAGTTTCCCTAGATTTAATTCTAACCCTAGATTTAATTCTAATAAGTGTAAATTCTTCCCTTCATACTCAGGAGTAAATAAAAAACTCAATTTTAAAGTGCCGATTGTTTATACTTAAAGATCCGTTTAATCTGAACACCACGAACAATTTCTGAACAAAAACTAACATTGCACAAAAGATAATAAAATGAATCTCTCTTAGAGGATTGAACAGAGAAGTTCTTCCACACTGACCTAGCACATAACTTTGAAAGTTCCTAATAACTGACAAAATTTGGAACTCCTACCAACATGTTTTTCATGTGTTTTTAAGTAACGGTTCAAAAATCAGTTTTAAGAAATCCATTGCAAGAAGAGAAACTACAAAATATTTTTAATCGGAGCAGAAACTTTCGCAATCAATTTTCAAGCATGCATTCCACACAAAACTACAATATTTCAGTAGGATATTTATAAACTCACGTACGATACTCTAGTAAAAGTCCCGGATGTTAATCCTCACCAGACTCTAGAGAGCGTCGGAGTATCACCCGCAGAAGAGTTGTCAACTCCATCATTAAGTTTCTCAACCCTCTAGTGTTAGAGATTCTGTTATTTATATGAAATTACGGAATAAAGGAAGAAAATACGAGAAGATGAAAAAAACAAGCAGTTCCTATAGGTCTTAATTGGTGAATCAAAAATGAGGTGACCCAATTCAGAAGTTCAGCTTCATTATGATGATGTACAAATGAACCCCCGTAATATGGCGAACAGTTACGCTAGAAGAATCCCCTGGATTACATACGTAGCATAAAACTATAGCAGTGGAATTCATAACAAAATGTTATTGTCGGGTGCGAAAATTCAGGTCAAAGTATTACTGGCTATAGACAGCTCTTGCGAAATGGATTCTAGTCAACTGCAGTTTTTGGTCTCATATTGACCCCACTGATAACGACGGAGACCGGCCCCGAAGAGGTTCAGAAACCTTTGCGACCAATTCATAGTGACGGGTATTCCTAAAAACTACGGTAAAGTATAGTCAGAAAACCTAATTACAGTGACAGATTTTCTTTACTTGGATTAAAAAAAATTTAGATGAGGGCATGCAAGTTGTATGACGCTAAAATTCCCGGTTTCTTTAGTTGTTGAATAGTAATAAAATTAGCAAAATTCATCTACACAGTTATGTATTTAGTCAGATATATTCGGTAGTTTTATTCTAGGCGACAAGCATCTAATAAATAATAATTTTAATATTAATTTGTCATCTATTCATCATTTTGGACCCATTCAACAAGTTGAATAGGACAGGTATGTTAAAAAATTATTGTGAATGATTAGGCCAACCGGAAGGTATAGTGATTCTACGTAAGTTCTCATGACGGCATAAATTCGGAAAAATAAATCGAAAATTTGTTCAGCATGACGTATGGATACCTAAATATTCGTTGTATTTTCCGTAGATTACAAAATATTTCCGTAGAAACGCAAGATGTACTCGTATTCTGCCGGAACAAATGTGAACTATGCTCGTAGCTCAAAAATGGTCCAATTATCGGCATCAAACGTAACTCTGTTCTGAGACGGCATTCCACATGCATAGTTCGTTTTGATTATTGGAGGAGTTTATTTTTCAAAAATACTTCATTAGGGAAATATAGATTGCGAACTTACTCCGTAGTATAATACTGACAACTCATTTAATTGAAGTGAATGTGCGCGCACATTTTCTATGACGGAGCCAGCTACTTAACCCTTAAATGCACCGTGTATCATAAATGATACAAACCAAATTTTTGCCTATAAATGCTAAAATAATCAGGCTACTTGCCTGCAGCACTCCTTGTATCAAGTACGATACATACCAAGTCAAACTAGAACGAACGTGTTACGTCGGTGTTGTGTGGCGCGGTAAACATAAACGCCAGTGAGCGACAAGGCGTGGTCGGTGAAGGTGTGCGTAAGCTCCATATTTCTGGGTCCATTTTGGCTTCTGCGCTTCCCTCAGAGGTAAGAAAAAAATCAACGTCATTTTCAGTGTTATCATGATTATTGGGAAGGCTTCAAAAAGTATTTTCAAGCATTTGTTTTCATTGAATATGAGAAAATGTCGTTGTATCATGTCTGATACAAGGCGCATATGGGCAACTTCATTTCATCATATGTGTGTGTATCATTAATGATACAACACTATATTTTTCCAGCATTTTATGCCTTTCATGTATTCAAATGGCTATGTTTTGCTATTATATATCGAGAAAATTTTATACTTCATCAGATTAGCAGCTATGCATCTATCAAAGTCGAAATGTTTTGTAATAATTGTTGTTTCACCAGGTGATGCCGCGTCATTTGTCTGAGAAGGAACTCCTGGATGCTCTCTTTTGTGATGGAAGTGAGGATGACGAAACTTCCAGTGATGATGACGACATCAATAACCCAGCAGCAGTTTATATCAGTGATGCGGATTCTCTTGGATCAGATTCAGGAGGTGAGAAAATTATTTATTTAGCGTTGGGCAATAAACCAAAAATCAGGGCAAGCCTTCAAGCATAACGTCAGTTACTTATTACAATCCTTATTGAATCGTTTGATACATACAAGTCATAGATATTTTTCTATTGTACAGTGACTGCAAAATAACATATTTATATATTTGTGTATTATTATGTAGTAAAATTACTCCTGATTGAATAATACCTGTTTACAAATAGATGATGAGTTTTCTTTTACAGTTCTATTTTATTTTCAGATGATGACTCTGCTGACACACATTCCTCAATCGTAATTGTAGAGGACAGCAGCCCATCTCAAATGCCTAGTAACTGCACAATAACTGTGGAAGCCAGCGACAACCAAAGTAAAAAACTACAGGTCAAAAAAAGAAGGTACAGAGGCAAGTCATTTGGAAGAAGAAGAATTTGGTTGTACCAGAGCCTCAGAAAATGTTTCACGGTCACGCTGAAACTCCAACAGAGGTGCAAAACCTCCAAACCCCCTTTTCATTTTTCTCAAAATTTTTCCCACCATCATTGCTTGAGTATATCGCAGTACAGAGCATCCAATACAGTGTCGAAAGAGACCCTGCTAATGTGGTTGAGGTACACTCAGATGACGTGCGGAAGTACATTGGAGTTGCACTTACAATGAGCCACGTTGGCATGCCAAGCATAAGAGACTACTGGTCGAACCAGTACGGCAATCAAAAGATCATGATCACTATGCCAGGAAAGACGTTCGAAAAACTCAGAGCAATTCTTCACTTTGCCCCAAATGATGAGTACATACCAGCAGGTGAAGTTGGGCACGACAGACTTCACAAGATCCGCCCTATTATGAACGAACTGCGCAAGAACTTTCAGTCAGTTCCATTGGAAGAGCGGCTTTCAATTGATGAGCAAATTTGTCCGACAAAGAAAAACAGCTTCCTGAAACAATATATGCCTTCAAAACCACACAAGTGGGGCTACAAGTTCTTCGTTTTGAGTGGAGTTTCAGGGTTCGCTTATGATTTTGAAATCATAAGCAAACAACCCAAGCATACTGATGACCGACAATGATGCAAAATGCCTGGTTGTCATTCACTTTCGTTTGTTATGTGCCAAAAGTGCGGAATTAACCTTTGTTTTAAAAAAATAGCGAATGTTTCACCAACTTCCATATTAACTAATATGTACCACAAACGCGCCTTGTATCATATATGATACAACCATCAATTTAATATAATAAAAAGAAAAAATTCAAAGTTGATGCAATTTATATGTATATTTACTCATTTCAATATAGAATCCCCTTCAAAATATTTTTTTTATCCTCTACATTAAAATGCGTGCATTTAAGGGTTAATTTTTGAAACGTCGGAGTTTTGCATAAACTTAAACGCTAAGCACGAATTTGAGCTATCGTCAATATATCTCTGTGTAATACATTTAAAAGCGAAATTCACATCATTAATAATTTCCAGGCAGTATTTCTCTGATCCTGCAACATCAAAAAAGAGGTTTAGAACAAATAATTTCAAAGAGGAACTCTCTCCACAAGAGCTCCGAGTTGGAGCTCAATCAGACCGCCGGTTATTGCGTTGTGAGGCGCTAATTCCGAAATGAGGCAGCGCCCCGCCATTGGCGGTTGCGGCTCGTGCCGAGCAAATAACGAACTGATGGCGCAACTGATTGCGGCGTGGATGTGCGGGCTGCGTCAGCTGCTGCGTAGTTTTTAAGAAAGCTCCTGAAATTATCAACATAACCAGTTGGTCCATTGAAATATAATGACATGCGTCATGACATACGTGGCTGACCATTAACTCATGTTGTGACACGTATTATTTGGAGGTGCACGTATCCCAGTCAGAAATTTTTCGTCTGACCGACGAAAATTTACGTCCGAATTTACCAGTAATTATCATCTTCTTCTTCCTATAAACCGACGATATATCGTCAGAATTAGTGTCGCGAATGTCCCCTTTTATCGTCCGATTTCCGATAAATTACCGGTTTTTATCGTGAATTTTGGACGAAGACCGACGATATTAACCAGTCAATTACCGGCAGTTAAACGTTTATTATAGTCGGTCTTCGTTCAAAACTTTCGATAATTACCGTTGATTTAACCTTATAAATGGCTACTCTAACCACTATATATTTCAGGAGATTCATAAGCAGTGCAACGATTTGTCCCAAAAATGGTGAATTGCTCCCAAAAACAATAGGCCACACCTCGTGAAATGCATCTGTCCAATTACCACGAATTAGAAGACTGCACAAAAATTCCGAAATTACTTATTTCAATTCACCAAATACGTTTAATACTGTATATATTTCGGCAAGTTTCTTGCAAATTGCGATAATTGAACAGATTAGTGTCACAGGGTGAGGCCTATTGTAACAAGTAACAATGCATTATTAGAAAAAATAGCTGCGATGCTGATGAATGCTACAGTAAGAAGGCTCAAATTGTCATCTTCATCGTAGAGCACGAGACAATTACGATAAGTCTCACAAAAAATATAAAGTCATTTTAAATTGCCAGTGATTTATAAATAGGTTAAAACATTCCAGATGTTCAACAAATATTTTTATTTCATTTTCAGCAGCCATCATTCAACTATTGAAATAAATTCTTACAAAAATATATTCGGCACGCAAAGAATTTTATCACAGGTTGTTTGTAAGATTAATCACTACAAACACTACGTATGTAACTTTCATTTAAAATTAACCACCACCACCATAAAAGGTCTCATCAAGCAACCGATAACTAAGAAAATTTTACCAATTTTAAATTAAATTTGCGCACTTCCATTCTTACACATCAAATATCTACTATGTCAAACTCTCATAACCACTACACATCTTAGTCTCTTAATTAATTGGGATGAGGAGACGACAGGGCCTGCACTAATGCACTCGAGTCGCAAGTAGCAGAGGGCGAGGTTATCCTCCACAGCTACACCTCTTCAGAAGTAGCCCTCCACCTCCCGCTTTTATGCGGCTCTAACGTTTGTAATTTCTTTAGAATTATCAATTTACCAGATATTCACATCATAAGCAAATATACAACTCAAAATGTTTCAAATACAACTTTCCCATAAAAATGGTGCTACAACACAGAAATTTTTGTAATGCAAATACCTCCTGTTTGATTAAACGAAAATAAAAGATAAAATTAGATTAGTTGTTAGTGTCAGCCTCCCTACTCGCAGCAATAAATGAGATCCAAAGAGAGGAAGGAGGAAGGCATCTTTTAGCATGAAGTAAAGGAAACGCGGAATCTACGCAGAGAGGGCATAACAACAGTAAGTTGGGAAAAAAGAATATGAAACGAGACCAAAGTTTAAGAAGCAAGCAGTAGGTGCTGAAAAACAGGACATCAGTGAACCGAAAAAAGTTAGTCTTTAACATAACAAAAACATTTTATTTCAACAAAAAGAAAGCCTACCAAAATCTTGAATTTTCGACCCCATATAAAAAAAGAAAAAAACGAGAAAATAAAAAATTGCTACTATATTTTTGTTATATATGTTCCAAGGATTCTAAAACTGTCTTTGTTTTTGTTCTAGCATAAAACCTCAATGAGTTCTATTCATTTGAAACATCAATACCAATGGACTAAATACCAATTTGTCAATTTTTTTCAAAACTAAGGCCTGAATCAGAAAAATGCATGAAAGAAATTGTGTTTCTTTATGAAAGGTACCTATTCCACTCAAATTTCATATGAATCAGATTGAAAATAAAAAATTCATAATTTTTTTATGAAAAACAAATAAAAAATTTTATGGAAATTACAATATATATAATATATTCACAGTGGGAAAATGAAGTTATGCATATAGATTATCGAAATACAAATGAATATAGATTATCGAAATACAAACAACATTCAATTACATAAATTTCCCATTAAATTACACATAAACAAAATGTTTTGTTTTTGGCCTGTACTGTATAGTTACTTATTTTCAACATTCAAAAGAAAAGAAGTCATTGATTCTCTATGCTAGGAAGAAAACAAAGACAGTTTTAGAATCCTTGGAACATTTCTAACAAACTGATAGTCCTTTTTTTCCAATTTGTACATTTTAATTATTTTTATCATAGTCCAAAAACAAAAATTCGCTATATTTCATACATTGGTATCATAACGCATATATATATATAAACAAAATTCATATACAAAAAAGGACTATCACTTTCTTAGAAATGTTCCAAGGATTCCAAAACTGTCTTTGAATTTGTTCCACCATAAAAACATTTGAACTTCTATCTTTTTGAAATATGTATAAAAAACTGAAAAACTAATATTTTAAATTTTTCGAAAAAACTAAGGCCTTAATAAAAAAGTTACGCGAACAAAATGTTTTTCTTTCACAAATACATATACTGGCCAGATTTCAGGCCAATCGGATCAAAACTCAGATTTGACGGGAGGGCCCCCTTAACCCTTCAGCGTCAGCATTTTACTCCTCAAATAATCGTAAAAATAACTACCATCAGAAGACCTACTCTGCCATCAGGGAGTGACAGGTTTCAGAACGAGGATGGAGCTACCCCTCGGCAGTGAATTCCATAGTACACATTAGAGAACAAAATTACAAGAAATATAATATATTGAGGCTATTCTTGAAGGAGGACCGAAAAGTCCTGATGGGCGTTAGAGGGTTGAGCCTCCCTTATCGCTACGAAAAAGATCGTATCGAAGAAAGGAATGAGGAAGGCACCATGTAGTATGGTTATTAGGGACTGCATAATCTATGTAGATGGGGCATAGAAACAGCGAGTTGGAAAAAAAGTTTATGAAACAAGATAAAATTTAAAGAAGAAAGTCAGAGATGCTAAAAAAACAGGACAACAGTGAACCGGTAAGGAAAGAAAAAGAAAAAAGATAGATTTTCATAAAACTAATAACAGATCGTTTTAACAAAAAAGTAGGCCTACCTGACTCTCAGCTCGGGCCCTCTTATTTTCCCCCTGGGAGTGCTAATTCTCATAGATACAATATTTGTATCCCCTGCAGGGATTTTCAAAGGCACAACGTTCGCCAAGTTACACCCCCACTCATATCACCCGTTGAAAAAAAATATTTGTAGGATTTTCATAGTCAACTTGAACTTTATTCACTCCTGGTAAGGGAGGAGCATGACCAGCTGATGCCGACGGAGCAAGCAAATGAGGCGTCTGAGAGGCGGTCAAAGCAAGAGATGGAGAAGCAAGTAGACTTCGTGGAAGTGTACTCGTTTCCGCCGGAGACACTTCTGATTCAATCCGTCGTCTCTTTGAGCCAGCCCAATCTTTGCAGCGACGCTGGACCTCTGGAATAGCTGACGCCTTTAGCCTCTGATCTTCATTATGCCCGACTGCAGCTAAAGAACCTGATAAATTGGAATACATCAGTAATATTAACTGCGCGAATAAAAACAAAATAAATTAAATTACCGTTTGCCCAATGACTGTTTTAGCTACCACTGTGTTTGGAGCAGGCCAGGCTAGCTCCACTTGTGATAGCAACATCGGGAACTTTGGCAGCTATCAAAGAATAAGTCAATTAATTCAACTCTGAATTCAACACTTGATATCTGTACCCTATTGCTAATTTTTTCATAAGGTAATTTTGACTATATCTATAGGCGGTCAGATCTGAATCAAATTATTTTATACGGATAAAAAACCATTACATTGCTTATAAATTAGTCATAGCCTGCCTTACCACTCCAAAGATGTTCAAAAAGAGAAAGGATGAAGGCATCATTAGGTTTACCGGGTGTCCCAAAAAACCTATACCTAATTTTCCAGGGCTATAATTCAGAAACTATTGAACTTGAAAAAAATGGGAAGCCACATTTTGTTTCCTAACATTTGTTCCATTTCTGTACAAAATTTCAGATAAATTCTTTCAACCGTTTCATTAAGCAGTTTAGCGACCGATACTGAAAGCCTGTTCTAACACTTTTGGTAAACTTAGAATTTTATGACATTAAAACCATGTTATTATTAACTTTTACTCATTTATTAAATGGAAAATACCACTAAAAAAAAGAACACCAACGAAATGTTCCTCCTATTGTTCGTTTGCTGCAAGAAGATTTGGAACTTTTGCTGCAATCATCAATTTGCATCACCCGCCAATTTGCTGCAAGGAGATGCTCACTTTAGACGAGTGATGGCGAGAATGAGGAGGCGAATGCAACTGTATATTGAGAGAAACAGGACACACCGAAGAAACGAACAATAGGAGTAACATATCTTTTATATTTTAGTGGCATTTTCCATTTAATAAAAGGTTTATACCTTTTAAAACATTGGTTTCAATATCATAACATTCAAAATTTGCCAGAAAAGTGTAAACAGGTTTTCAGCATCGGTGACTAAAGATACTGCTTACAAAGAACGGCTGGATCAATTCTCCCGGAATTTTGTACAGAGATGGAAAAAATGCTAAGAAACAAAATGTTACTTGCTAATTTCTTAATGGTTTTTGAATTACAGCCCGTGAAATTGGGTATCATTTATTTGGGACACCCTCTAGAGACAAGGGAAAGTGAAATCTATGCACAAGAGGTGTTCCCGTATAGGATTCCGCGCACACAGAAACAGAATGTCACGTAGGAAGGTTATGAAACAATGATATAATTTGAAGAAGAAAGTCTGAGATGCTGAAAAACAGGACGGAAGTGAGCCGAAAAAAGCTGGTCCTTGACCAAACAAAAATATCATATTCAAGAAAAAGGCTCACTTATCTATCTGGTCCGGTTCTCAAATTTTCCCCTGGAAATGCCAATTCCCATAGATATAATAGTTGTATTCCCCTGAGGGGAACTGATATTACAACGCAACTTAGAGGAGTGTTGTTTATTGCAATTACACTACGATCAAATACATTTAAGAATAAACAATGCTTTAAAGAAAAAACAGCGCATTTTTTCATTTATTACAGCATTAAATTACCGATTTTACGTACTGTATTTGATCGTAGTGTAATTTCAATAGACAACAGTCTTCCATGTTGGTTCTCTATGAACCAAAAAAAGTATGAGCTTACACTAACCTAATATCAACTGGCAGGCTGGATGCTCCTTGAAAGATATTTTCGTCCGTTGGAGAGCCTGTCTTAATCCCGAGTAGGACATTTCTTCAGCTACATCAGCCGTCGTGATGCGCTGCATCATTCGCCGCGTGGTGTCCCGCAAACTGACGCCAACGCATCGCTGGAGCTCAGTCCTCTAGTGATAGAAGATGCATTGTTATTGTGTGTAGTATCGAAATAAAATACGTACTCCATGTGATGAATGGCCTAACTGTACGGATGAAACTCTAATCGCATTTAAATCTCTTATCAACACCGTATCATGCTGAATGACCAGGACGCATTCAGTTGAATTTGCCTTTATAATCAACGCTCACTTGAGAACAAGAAATGAAGAAGCCATAAACATAAGCGTTCTTAAACTAACGACAGTTCATTAAAACGAAACTTCATTCACCTAATCGGATGTACAAACGAAGCGAATGAAACAATTGCGGAACTTCGATGATTGGATATTTAAACGACTAAGTAGAATCAAAATTCATACAGTTTCTACCTCCTTCGGAAGAGTTGCTATGGAGTGTTATTTCTCTAGAAATGATGAATAACTCTGTCAGTTCAGTTTGTTTGAGATAATTCACCACCTCTGCGAGCAGGTGTTGCAAAGACAGCAATCATAGCCTAAAATATGAATTACTTTCAAAAAATGATCAATTTAATGTGTGCGATCACTGACCAACTTCATGTTTTTTCCATGTCAAAATTATATACTTTGATACTTATGCATCTTAAGATCAGGAGGGCGGCTGCTGAACCCAATAATAATTTTCCGGAGATCATTTTCAGATTTGACTTAACATGTCAGTAGAACATAACATCCGGAACTTAGAAGTATAATCATTGTACATGACAGGAATAAAACATCCATTAATCTGTACAGTCTGATAATTTATTATTAAATGCCATTTTACTCGAACAATACTTTATTTTGAACTGGCATCAAAAGTTAACGATCGTCATTAACGGATTCAAGAGTTGCTAAATCCCCAACCGAAAATAATGTCTCAGACATTTTAGTCTTGTATACCAGTTATATTAGCTTCTATAAAATGATAGTTTAGATTAATCTTCCGCTTTGTACGGGATATTGAGCCTTACACTACGATAACTCCTAAAGCTTATGGGGCATCTATTAACGTTAGAGCAATCACTAGGTATGGATGTACGTATTGTGACAGCCTGGAGCAAATGCATAATGAAGAATTAATCTTCTCCACGTAAAAATTAGAATGCGTTACTCAACCTCAGGATTGTTTTTGTGGTATTGAATTATTAATAGCTATTGGGTTTCCTCACCACTGTTTGATTGGTCGCTATTTGGTCAAGCCCCTCCATTGACGTTGCTCGATGAAATGTTGAGCCAGGCTGAACACAGGTGGCAGAAGGCTTCTGAGGTTCAAGAATGGCCAAAATTTTCTTGATGTCACGTCTGTTTGAGCGAGACATGTTGAGCAGAACTTCAATCTTATTGTTGATCTTCTCAATCGCAGTACAGTCCTTCCTGAAATAAAAGTCAAAAAATAAACATAGGTCTATTATGGAGATTAGAATAAAATATAGTTAGACACAGGAGTAATAGAAATATTTTTCAGCTAACATTTCAAAGTAGGGTAAACTTTAACTTGAGTAACCAAAGTTATTACAGGTAATTGAGTGCAACCAACCCATGTAACATCCCTTTAAAGTTAAAGGTCTAAGTCACGATTTAAAAATGAAACTCATGAAACTCCAAGAAACATGAATGTTTTTTTTCCATTTTTAAAATATGATATAGAGAAAAGAAGTACACATACATGTTACACATTTTTGCCTGATAGATGTTTCTGAAAATAAGTGAAAATGTGTAGGGAAAAAACAAATTCCAAGACGAAATTAAATAGAATAATTTGTACATTCCAAACATGTAGTTCATGCATTCTCTTGCCTATAAATGACCAATCATCAAGATATGTAACAATTCATGACAATATCTGTTATCAAGGATTCTATTACATAATAATTAACTGCTATATTTAACAGCATTACCTGCATGGGTCTGTAATTAAAACGGGTGTGGGAGCAATGTGCATGTGTAACTTGAAAGCACTTTGTGAGGGTGCCCCATAGGTAGCTGCAGATGAAGCAACTGAGTCGAAGCAGCTGAGGAAGCAATAGACCGAGTTGCGGCAGGAGAAGAAGTAGTATACTGAGTTGAAGCTCCAGACGATGACACAAAAGATGAACACTCAGGTTGCTGAACTGTGTCAGTCTCATTGCCACCAGGAGTGTACAGCTTCAGTTCAGCACCTCTAAAAGTACCTGAATGCAAGAATGAAAAAATGGCATCGTATTAATTACAGATGCAATTTTATTACTGAACATTTACGTAAATTTACAGAAGTTTGTTTAGCATTTAAAAAGCTTAAGTGGAAAGAAAAATAAAAAATGCATAGAAGTAACACTACTTGAAATGAAGCTGTTGTGTTAGCCAACTAAACCTGACTCATGCATTTGTCATACCTTCATGAATTGAAACTGTTCACCTACTGTGGAATTTGCTGAGGGATGCGAGATGCAGTGCACCAGTCAAACAATGGTTATCAGTGCCAAAGAAAAGGGAGACAAAAGAAGGTTTGATAGGGTCATAATCCCAGTCCGGAATTTCTCTCAGGCACACAGCTATATCAAGTAAGCTTTTTGCTCATCTACACATAAAATCCATTGCTATACAATATAACATCCAAAGAAATGAAATACTTAGTGCATGCATAATAGAAGCAAATAGTTTGAGTCATTGCTTCTTAAATTGTTGATTGCAACAACTCATTCTGGATTTGCTATCAATTTAAATACTTCTCGTGTATAAATATCATTAGAAAATTCAAAAGATTCAACATCAGAGGAAGTGACACGTCCTCTAAAATCGGTGGATTTCTTTTGAAGATTTAAATTTTGTAAATTTTAGAACAATCAATGCACAAAAAATAAGTAAGGGTATGTAAGAAAATACTTACTTGACTGTGCAAGAATTTTCTTCACTCAAGATGTAGCCCAGTTCTCTTCAGGTTGTGCATTATTTTCACTTTGAGCATCGACATCATCAGCATGCAAGGTGCATATAATCAAGAACAAAATGTGAAACCATTGGAAAATCTAATATTGACAGAAGAGGAGATGTCTTTTCTTTGAGATGATGATCACGGTCAGCGTTAGATTTGAATGAGTCGTTTGTTCTTACATCACATTCAGTTTCAAGGAGAGCAACACGCCCACCCCAATACTCTCCTTTTTGCACACATCGTTCACAACTATTGTAGCCGGAGTGTCCCATCATTTGCTTCAAATAGCTCGTCATCGGAGCATGTCATTAAGTCTTTGATGAACTGGTCAAGAAAAATTTCAGGTGGTGGAAGCAACTTGTCAGGAGTGTTTGTGCAATACAAACCTGCACACACAAGCTTTTCAATGTGCATAAACTTTATTAAAATTGGATATGCACAATATTTTCGTGAATTTGTGTACAGAACATACTCTCCAAATTCACTCATTGTTTCAACGTTCACACCTTGATACGATTCTTTTAGAGCTTTGGCAGTCATCGGAATAGATGGGTGAATCACATTAAATCGCATAACAGTCTACTTAAATAATCACTTGACAATTGTTTTTCAGAGGATTTTTTCAAGATTGTCCGATGTAGTTCGTGGAGTAACGCTAAAATTGCAATCTCGGACACAATTGCTTGAACAATCACTTGAGGAATCGCTATGAAATGAAGATATCACTATGCTCAGGAGTATCACTGATTGAGCTCTGACATTCTTTTGAAGGTTCTTTGATTGACCCTATGCGGTTAGGAACATCACCTATTGAATTTTGACTTTTCAATGGAGCAATGTCTTCAGTGAACATGTCTGATCTGTTATCAGGAAGAGTATCACTCGACAACTTTGAGCAGTTCGCTTCAATAGCATTTTTGGAGGATTCTGGGATAAGTTTATCATAAAAACAAGATTTCGAATCACACCAATCTTCAACTGGGAAAGTATGAGAAACTGCTTCATCTGAATCATCTTCTGAAAAAATTCTTTCAACAATCCTTCGATGCTTCTGCCGCGTTGACAATTCAGAAAATAATTTGCGTTTCTGTGAAGGCATTTCCTGAAAGTATATTTCAAGCTGAATGACTCTGAGGGTTAAAAAAATATTCACATTGAATCATTTTACAGGCAATGATTTTGCTTGTGTTCATCAGTTTGATTCAAAAACTCTACATCTCATATCAAAATACACAGTTAAAGTAAATCACAATAGAACTTGTAGTGTTACCACATGTTTGAAAAAGTTCTTAATAACTTGAGGGGGACAACTGAGTGATTTGATCAAAAATTTTAAATTTTGCTGAGAAAGGTTCATTAAGTCGAAGGGGCTGTTGTGTCCTAAAATTTATTGGGGTTACGGGTACTACAGCCCCCGAAAGAGGGGTTTCAAGATAGATAGTGAGGGTAAAAAACCGTGAATTTTTGACCAACATTTCATCAGAAAACGAAAGGAAAATGAAAAAAACAGTTTTATAACTTTGCTAGCAATGTTACAAAGATTCTAAAATTGTCTTAGTTTTTGTTCTAGAATATAAAAACTCAGACTTCCATTCCTATGAAGTGTCCAAAAAAAATCCCATATATTATGAAAAATATTCCTCATTTTCTCAAAAACTATGGCCAAAATCACGAAATTTACATAGAGCAAAATGTTATTCTTTTAAAAAATTACATAAGCTGGGCAAATTTCTGAGCAATCTGTCCACATATTAAAATTTAGTTTGTTGTCCCCCTTAATCCTTCTTATTGACCGTAGTTGGAACCTAAAATTTTTGATGTCATATCTATAATAAGTTTTATGTCTATCTTTATAATTGTAAGGAATTTGAACATACATATAAATTTCACAAACAAAAATATTCCTGGAAAGCAATTTCCTGTTTTGAACAATAATGATAATTTTAATCAGAAGAAAAATCATTTTGAAGTTTTTTTTTTACACTGAGCCATCATAGCAATTCAAATACTAAAATTATTGGAATGAAAGGATTGCCTAATGAGTATTGCATTAGCTTTCACTTAATAAGGTCTAAATACTTCACAATTCACCAAGATAGGTCGTGCAAACCTGAATTAATATTTAATAGGAGGTACTAATAGAAGCATCATTGGAAGAATTGCTATGAAATGAACTTCTATCTTTAGGTTCAGAACTCAAGCAAATCTAGAGGGATATCTCTGACTAAGCTTTCATTTGCATTACTGGACGACTCTGAGATCAATTTATTGTACACACAAAGTTTGAAGTCAAACAAGTTTGCTTGGGCAAGTATGAAAAACTAATTCATGTCTGTTATCATTAGAGTGAGAACAATCTCCTACATGAACTCATTTTACAATCATCAAACTCAAGCTCTCCTTTGATATTGTAGATTTGTAGAGTCAAGATAGCAAAAGTTCAACAGAAAGTGTCTATCCGTACATATGAGTCATAATGTGAGAATATTTCATAACATTTTTCTCAAATAATATTTCTGGAGTCAATTAACTTTTACCAATAGTTTTTTCATAAATACACAGTGCTTAAACACAGTGATTAAATCAAAATTGAAATTATGTTACCACACGGTTAAAACCAGGTCCTATAAACTTAATCATTTTTTGTTTGGTAACTGGTTCCTCTCACATATCTGGAATAAATTTCAATGGCTATCTTTATATGAATAAAATAGGCATTCACATATAGGTTCCTATATTTTTCATGGACAAATTTTTAATGGTAAGTAGCTTCTTTTAGTGAATAGACAGAGTAATATGTTTCATCAGAAGGAAATTGGGTAAATCTGAAGGATATGTCAGTTCTCGATTTTGCACTTTTTGGTGCCTGAACCTAATTAATTGAATCAAAATATACAAGTTTTCTTCTATGCACTTTCCGTCTCAAATGAGTATTTTACGATTTATAGCGGCAAGCTTAGTTTCGACTTTGATGACGAATGCGCTCGAATAAACAGCTACTCATCGATTTTCGTATTTTTGTTGCTTGTATCATGGTAATAACATCGAAATAAACAACTTTTCTTCCATACATTTTTTCAAATGAGTATTTAACGAGGTATAGTGGTAGGTTTGGTTTCGTCTTTCAAGACAGAGCGCTGGAAGTTAGACGCCATTGCAGTATTGCCATACAACTCGATCGAAGAATTTCTTTCCGCTTCAAACACTGGAGTTGCTGTAAGTCATTTACCACTATAACTAATAAAATACTCATTTGAGACGGAAAGTGCATAGAAGAAAACTTGTTTATTTCGATCTAATTAACTATGCTAAGGCATCGAAATTTACAAAATCGATAACTGACATATCCTTCAGATTTACCGGAAATTGATCAACAAATTTTAATTTTGAACTGAAACCAATCAAAAAATTTCTATACCAACATTATACAAATAATAGGATCCAAAGAGAAACATTGCCATAGTATCCAATGTATGCGAGTTGAATGCTTCTCATTTCCTGGACAGCATCTTTCAGAGACAGATTGTAGATTGATATTTTGAAATGTTATACATACATATTTAAGTACATTTTCATCCCATAAACAATTTACTCTACTAAGTTGAAAGCAAACATTATTTAAATTGGTAAGGATAAGTTAACTAAATTTTCAGAAATTACCCCTCAACACAATTGAACATGAGTGTAAAATGATATTTTACTATAATTTTTGGTCAAACTGGGATTTTGTTAGCATCAGTCAGCTGTTATATTCAGAAATCCTTGTTCATGACTGTACACAGTTAAACATGGTACAGTCATGTCTTATTTGTAATGGATACATAAATCTTTATAACACCTATCCATTTCTCATGTGAATGCACAACGGTGAGCATTAAAACCGTTCAATCAATTTTTGAAATCTTACATCAGCAGTGAAGCAATTAAAAAATATTCAAATACCAACAATAGTATTCGGGAGTTAGATCTTAGTTCGGTCATGTATTGCATCAATTTGTAATTAATGAGAATCAAATCTTTCACAGTTCAAGATACTATTTTCAAACCTAGAGAATGAGTTATATGTTACACAACACTGCTCCAACTCGAGCAACTAAGTCAAATAGCATGCTACTTGTTAGTCATTCATGTTACCAGCTGAGCTATTTCATGATTTCGACTTCATTTCTTGATGCAATAAAAATACTTTTCAATAATACGTATTTTATCTTAAAAACGAAGGTCATATATCATGAAATATAAAATATAATCAAATAAAGAGCCTATTCATACCTAGTAAATTAGTAGCTAACTGTGGAATTACAGCGTTTAATCAGGCCCGTTAACTGAATTTACCAATTTGAATTCCCGATGAGTCACGCACGGTCAGCAAGTGAAAGCTATGCAGCATGAATAGTTACGAAATTTCTATACTTTCACAGCTAAAACATACACAGTTTGATCAGATTTCCGTATCTTAAATACTATGACGGGCTAAATTTCATTATTTTCAAGGGAGTCACAGTATCACAAACGAGTATACACACAATTTGATAACAACTGAGAAACTGATCACTTATGTTTCCGATTACCGACTCCCGACTAATCCCAAGTACAACTAACTTCTCGCGGAAACTGAATCTCTCACACAGACTCGAGTGACTGAACTGAACGAGGAACAATCGACACTCAAACAACGCTTGAACGCCTTTCAAACATGGAATATATTGTCTCAACTGATGTCAAATTTAACGGATTTCAGCTCCCAACTCATTACTGATGTTTTTAGCTAGAAACTATCTAGGATATTTTTACGCTATCTAGATTTACAGCTAGTAGCAAGAATACCCAAGTCGATATCTAGATGGAACGAAACCTATCTGGATCTAGAGTTACCAGCTAGCCATTTTAGAGAACCCATCTAAGACCCTTCCCGAGTTACCCTAACAAAAAGGGTAATTTCTAAACTATAAGACGTACAATCTTGAAATTAATACCAAATGAACGGGTGTGACGAGTACAATTTATTTATGTAATTCAAAAATTTTTTACGCCCCTGTGGGGGGCAGGAAGAGGGCCTCTCGTGGCCCGTCAATGGTCGGCCGATTTTCTCTATAAGCCTCATTTTATTCCACTCATAATTTCTAAACTATTGCACCTAAAAATTTGAAATTAGGTTCATTTTAAGCATCAATCAATTCATTCTCCAAATATGAGTGTATAATAAAACTGTCATACGCCCCTTGGGGGAATATGAAGAGCAAGTTTCTCCTAGCCTCTGAATGGTCGACCGATTTCTCAAAAGGCTCATTTTATTCCACTCATAATTTCTAAACTATTGCACCTAAAAATTTGAAATTGGGTTCATTTTAAGCGTCAATTCATTCTCCAAATGTGAGTGTATAATAAAACTGTCATACGCCCCTTGGGGGAATATGAAGAGCAAGTTTCTCCTAGCCTCTGAATGGTCGACCGATTTCTCAAAAGGCTCATTTTATTCCACTCATAATTTCTAAACTATTGCACCTAAAAATTTGAAATTGGGTTCATTTTAAGCGTCAATTCATTCTCCAAATGTGAGTGTATAATAAAAATCTCATACGCCCCCTGGGGGATGACAGAGAGCAAGGTTTCTCCAGCTTCTCCTAGCCTGGTAATCCGCGCTGCCGAAGGCCGCGCTCACCTAAGTTATGAAGTGCTGTTTGAATTCTTGTCCATAGCCTTGTCGTTCCTACATCGTGGGTCTTCGAATCCCGGAGGTGACGATATTTTTTTTCTCAGTTGTAGAATAATCATTTTCATGTGTCTTGCTCATGTAAACTTTTGTTAGACAATATTATAAGTAGAGCTGTGCAGTTGCAGAACTTGCATGTATGCTCTCTTAAGAATCTTTTATGCATTGCAAAAAATTATCTTCTGCATGTGCAAAATCTCATATGCAATTAATTATCCATGTACACTATAACAGATGTAATATGAAAAGTGCTTTAAGCATATGCACAATATCATTGAATATATCCTGTAAGGCGAGTGCTGTAATTTCATTGTCCTGTTTTTAACGGAAAACTGTAAATTTGTTACTTACTCCAGAAATTTTGTACATTTATGGGAACTCCTGCATACATACTCTCACTTGCAATCATCATCACAAGTTTTACCCGGTGCACTGTCGTCAGTACCTGATCCCCAGGTTACGTTTTTGACCTGTTCTTCAGATGTTAAATATGGTTCATCAATAAAATACAATAGAGGTGTCCGAACTGAATTTAATGAAGTTTGAAGTATTTCAGGATTGCATAGCGTGATAGTTTTTGTACATCTAGTGATAGTTTTCTTGTTCTCTTCTACACATAGGCCTACCTATACGTACAAAAGTGTTCAAGTGAAAATACAACTGTGAAATTTGTATCAATTTCAGAAGCGAAAAAGAAAAAAGAAAGAGAAAGAAAAAAGTTTATTTCCAAGTTGCCACATGGGAGACACGCCAACATATTGGCTTTTAAAAATTTCTTAATATAAGACGTCCTAAAACGAAAGTTCCATACGAGGAGCACTAATTTACAAACCATCCGAGGTGTACAAATAGAAAAGCCATACGAGGCATAATAATAGACTAACTATACGAGGTGTGCTAAGAGACAAACTATCAGCGGTGTACAAATAGATAGACCGTACGCAGCGGTCTATCAAAAATCGCTGCGCAGCGATGTGATTCGAACCCGTGACACCTTCAAGGAAGGAAACTGGGTCATGCGATCACCAAAAGTTGGTTTGGTAAGTTGGATTGATAAGTTCTTTTTCATTTTTTAATGAACAGTCAGAGCACAGCAGAGGTAATTATTATTACTTCACTAAATGCATATGTTTGGTTTGACAACAATATGACTTTCAATTCACACGTAGAAACAATGTGCAACAAAATTAACGGAACCTTAATGTTCTTTCATCGCATTAACAACACACTTGACGAAAAATCTAGATTATTAGTGATTCAGTCTTTAGTTTTATCGCGTCTGGACTACTGCAGTCTTGTGTGGGGAGATTTACCTCAATGTCGTCAGGAAAGAGCTGCAATAATGTGTAAACTTCGCCGCCAAAGTAGTATGCAAAGGAAATTTCAATAAATACGATCATGTCACCCCTCTTTTAAAAAAACACGACTGGATCCCAGTACCGAACAGATTCATGATCCAAAAGGTTCGGCGGGTGTTCTCCTCTCTGTACCTCCCCCAAAGTAATGCAGAGGTGGTAAAATTTTTTCCATCTAATATCCCAAACGAAAGACCAAACCGGAGGAACGATGTTTTAGTCAGGTACCGTTCATCGAACGTGGGACAAAAAACTCTCATACATTTTGTGTGTACACCAATATACAGGTTGAGAGTTGTGCGAAGTTTTTAATGAATTATATTTTCGCTAACGTTGTCTCGCTATTACAAAATCATTCTCGAAGATGTTTTCAATCGATTTCATCTGAGCTCGGAGGAGGGGGTAATTTAAGCTCTTCATTTATTCTTTTTATATTTTTCCTTGCGTTCAGCGCACACTAGCACTGAACTTTCAAATCGAAAAAACCCTAAATTTACGAAATTATAATAACCACTTTGGACCATTGCTTAATCTACCTCTATGTGCCAAATTTTGTGAATATTCTCCACTCAGATGTGATATCCGGCCACAATGTTACTCCATTTTATCCCATGTACACATGTCCGTATAATGCTGAAGAGTTGTGTTGTTTCTTGAGTGTAACCTGAGTTTCCTTAAAAATGTCTATGAATAAATTAAAAACCAGTTCATTTTTATGTTTTCCAAAGTCTTCTTTTCCTTATAGTTATATTTTCCAAATAATTCCTCAGGATTACAGTGAGCTCAACTGTCATTTTCGGTGTAGTAGATGGTAGGTTTGTTTTTTATCTTTTTATTAATGTATTTATTTTTTATTATATTTCATTTTCAATAAGCATGTATATTAATATGTGTGTTTACGTATATAGGAATATATATATATATCTACATAAGATATCAATCTATCTACCTATCTATCTATCTATAATTAAAAATATATACATATATGTATATACATACATATATATCAAATCCATCCGGTTAACACATTTATTGCACCAGCGAAATGATTCAAACATAGATCTATCACTTCCCCAGAGGGCGTTTCTGTGGATCGTATTAATGACATATACCATTAATGAAATAAAGCGCAATTTGAACATACAAATCGTGGTAAAATTATCTTTCGGTCCGTATGTTGTGCAAGCTATAAATTTTGATGTTGAGTATATGTTTGTTTACGCATTTCTGCCAAAATTTTGTAGATATTTGTCAATCATGAGTGGTAACCGGCCTATACTGTATCTCCATTTTATCCCATGTACCCATGTCCACTTGATGTCGCAGAGAATATCGAGAAGATATGAAATATGTTTTTTTGTTGTTGTTGTTGTTCCTGGACAGTAACTCGAGTTTTCTTAAAATTTCATTTGGGAAATCAAAAATCCATTTCATATATACGTTTTTCGAAGTCCTTTTCCAATTCATTATTTTTCCTCAGGTTATTTCTTACGATTACACAGAGCTTTTTTGCTGTCATTTTATCCGTAGAAAGAGCCCGTGTGTCTGTGTGTGCATGTGTGTGTATATGTGCAGACGCAAATATGAATGTCTATATATCTGTGTACACATGCACACGTTTGCACATATATATATACGCACATGTACGTATAGATGTTTCTATTCCTACTTTTTGCGTGAAAAGCAAAACCTCACGACACATTACATTTCACCTAAAGCTCTGCGATAAACTAGTATATTTATGTACACACAAAATGTATTTCAGGGTATGTTTGTCATACGGATATTAAATAAAAATACAGGAAAGAGAAAATAAAGATATAGATGAGGAAATACTCCTGATTATGGAAAAAACGTTCGTTCTGCTGCATTGAACTGACGGCTGTGGTGCTCATTGTTGTCGATAGAAATAAGTAAGATCAATATTAGAATAACTTAACGAACATAAAATGAAATAATTTATAATTTTCTAACAGAAATTTCAGGAAAAATTAAAATTTCTGATAGATGGGAAGTTCACACCGAGATGCTGCAGGCCCTATGACAGAGATGCAAAATGACGTGACACATTTACTCTAAATTCTTTTCCAGTTTTAGAGTTTTTGATATGCTGGGGAAGCTTGTTCCACAAAAAAGCTCCAGAAACTGAGAGAGTTTTTTGTCCCACGTTCGATGAACGGTACCTGACTAAAACATCGTTCCTCCGGTTTGGTCTTTCGTTTGGGATATTAGATGGAAAAAATTTTACCACCTCTGCATTACTTTGGGGGAGGTACAGAGAGGAGAACACCCGCCGAACCTTTTGGATCATGAATCTGTTCGGTACTGGGATCCAGTCGTGTTTTTTTTAAAAGAGGGGTGACATGATCGTATTTATTGAAATTTCCTTTGCATACTACTTTGGCGGCGAAGTTTACACATTATTGCAGCTCTTTCCTGACGACATTGAGGTAAATCTCCCCACACAAGACTGCAGTAGTCCAGACGCGATAAAACTAAAGACTGAATCACTAATAATCTAGATTTTTCGTCAAGTGTGTTGTTAATGCGATGAAAGAACATTAAGGTCCCGTTAATTTTGTTGCACATTGTTTCTACGTGTGAATTGAAAGTCATATTGTTGTCAAACCAAACATATGCATTTAGTGAAGTAATAATAATTACCTCTGCTGTGCTCTGACTGTTCATTAAAAAATGAAAAAGAACTTATCAATCCAACTTACCAAACCAACTTTTGGTGATCGCATGACCCAGTTTCCTTCCTTGAAGGTGTCACGGGTTCGAATCACATCGCTGCGCAGCGATTTTTGATAGACCGCTGCGTACGGTCTATCTATTTGTACACCGCTGATAGTTTGTCTCTTAGCACACCTCGTATAGTTAGTCTATTATTATGCCTCGTATGGCTTTTCTATTTGTACACCTCGGATGGTTTGTCAATTAGTACTCCTCGTATGGAACTTTCGTTTTAGGACGTCTTATATTAAGAAATTTTTAAAAGCCAATATGTTGGCGTGTCTCCCATGTGGCAACTTGGAAATAAACTTTTTTCTTTCTCTTTCTTTTTTCTTTTTCGCTTCTGAAATTGATACAAATTTCACAGTTGTATTTTCACTTGAACACTTTTGTACGTATAGGTAGGCCTATGTGTAGAAGAGAACAAGAAAACTATCACTAGATGTACAAAAACTATCACGCTATGCAATCCTGAAATACTTCAAACTTCATTAAATTCAGTTCGGACACCTCTATTGTATTTTATTGATGAACCATATTTAACATCTGAAGAACAGGTCAAAAACGTAACCTGGGGATCAGGTACTGACGACAGTGCACCGGGTAAAACTTGTGATGATGATTGCAAGTGAGAGTATGTATGCAAGAGTTCCCATAAATGTACAAAATTTCTGGAGTAAGTAACAAATTTACAGTTTTCCCTTAAAAACAGGACAATGAAATTACAGCACTCGCCTTACAGGATATATTCAATGATATTGTGCAAATGCTTAAAGCACTTTTCATATTACATCTGTTATAGTGTACATGGATAATTAATTACATATGAGATTTTGCACATGCACAAGATAATTTTTTGCAATGCATAAAAGATTCTTAAGAGAGCATACATGCAAGTTATGCAATTGCACAGCTCTACTTATAATATTGTCTAACAAAAGTTTACATGAGCAAGACACATGAAAATGATTATTCTACAACTGAGAAAAAAAATATCGTCACCTCCGGGATTCGAAGACCCACGATGTAGGAACGACAAGGCTATGGACAAGAATTCAAACAGCACTTCATAACTTAGGTGAGCGCGGCCTTCGGCAGCGCGGATTACCAGGCTAGGAGAAGCTGGAGAAACCTCGCTCTCTGTCATCCCCCAGGGGGCGTATGAGATTTTTATTATACACTCACATTTGGAGAATGAATTGACGCTTAAAATGAACCCAATTTCAAATTTTCAGGTACAATAGTTTAGAAATTATGAGTGGAATAAAATGAGCCTTTTGAGAAATCGGTCGACCATTCAGAGGCTAGGAGAAACTTGCTCTTCATATTCCCCCAAGGGGCGTATGACAGTTTTATTATACACTCACATTTGGAGAATGAATTGACGCTTAAAATGAACCCAATTTCAAATTTTTAGGTGCAATAGTTTAGAAATTATGAGTGGAATAAAATGAGCCTTTTGAGAAATCGGTCGACCATTCAGAGGCTAGGAGAAACTTGCTCTTCATATTCCCCCAAGGGGCGTATGACAGTTTTATTATACACTCACATTTGGAGAATGAATTGATGCTTAAAATGAACCTAATTTCAAATTTTTAGGTGCAATAGTTTAGAAATTATGAGTGGAATAAAATGAGGCTTATAGAGAAAATCGGCCGACCATTGACGGGCCACGAGAGGCCCTCTTCCTGCCCCCCACAGGGGCGTAAAAAATTTTTGAATTACATAAATAAATTGTACTCGTCACGCCCGTTCATTTGGTATTAATTTGAAGATTATACGTCTTATAGTTTAGAAATTACCCTTTTTGTTAGGGTAACTCGGGAAGGATCTTAGATGGGTTCTCTAAAACGGCGCGCCGGTCAAATATATGCTCAATTTTCGAACTCAAGCCTACATAAACGTTCGGAACTTCGTGTTCTGTACGCGAAGGTTCGAGTAATTTTTCTCGTATTTTTTCTCTGATTTGAGAAAGAAATATTTTCATTAGAAAAAATTAACAACTTTTAAAACATTCTCATTAATTGATGCTGTGAATGTATATAGGGTTATAGGTCGTCCATCTTTTGAACATGTAAAACTTAACAAATTCACATAAAATTGATGTATTTAAAAATAAGTCCATTTGGTTTAAGATCGCGTTCTCTTCAACCGTATAAAAGAACTTAACACTGATATTCCAACTCATCGAAACGGTCACGTTTTAAAGAACTGGAACCTTTAATATCCTTTGAAATGTTTTGAAGCGTGAGTTGAATATTGAATAAAGTCAGAAGTACATTTTGTCAGTTGACATCTAAATATAATTATGCATTTTATACATCCAGTATTTTTTCTTTAGATATAAATAACCAATTTAAATGAAATGCACCTATTCATTATTTTCACAATAATCGTCCTGTATTATTAAAATTCATCCTTTTATTTGCAAAGAAATTATCAAACGCTAAAATTCAGATATTTCATGTCAAATGCTCAACATTTGAAGCTTAAATTAGAAAACATGAACTTCATATTCTAACGTCTTAAAAATTAGAACGTATAAAAATAGCGAAATATGTAAATTTGCTCCTGCAATATCTTAATTTTGAACTTAAGTTTTTGACTCTCATGTTGGAAGAAGTGAGGGTCAGACTGTTGCATGTAAAGGATAAGTTAAATAATATTTGACTGTTAAAAATACATCACATAATATTGTGTAACTTTTCATCAATTAAACTTAGGCTTGTGCCATCCAGCATTACCGTTAATTTAAAATTATAAAATATAGCGTAAAAACGATCGTATTTTTACCAGCGTTTCTCTATGGTCGAAATGACCGTCAAAAATCGACGGTAGATAACGGTCATCATTGTCGGTGGGCATTTATATCGTCTTAAATTACCGGTGATCACCAGTAATTTACTTACTGTCGGAAATCTTACGATAAACGATGGAAATCGATAATAAATACCGGTTCGCCGACGGAAAAATTCGGATTGACATGTGATCAATAAACCTAAGCTCATGTTAGACTTCCGACGTCATGTTGCCATCAGTTTAGCCTCAAAAGGATTAATGGCATACAATTTTGCTCAAAAAAATGGTGCAATGCAGGATTTTTATGGGTTATTCGTTTTTAAAAATTGTTGTCAACAGGTTCATTGGTCAAATTGTATTTTTTACTGACGGAAATCCTTTTCATATCTCGTGATGATTTTTTCAACTATTCCCATCAATAGATCAATGAAATTTTTGCATTGAGCATCGACTCAGTTTGATTCCATGAATGCAACAAATGTTTGTCCATACAAGTCTTCCAAGGCTATCGTGTAGCACATCTGAGAATGTGTTTATCCTTGTTCGTGTGTCTTGAATGTCATTAAATTAACTAATATAATGTACTCCAGTGCTACGTACGCTCCGATCTAGAAATTTCCATCTAAATTAAACGCGTGATTTTATTACGTGTCATTTTCGTGTGCTCTCTTAGCTGAGAGAAAATGCCCTCTGCCATCAGTAATTGATGCAGTCCAACTGCGCACTGAGGTCGTTTTATTTTTGGGCTTCCACTCTGCTGACGGCTGCTGGATCGCTGCAGATGTTCCTATTTGAGTCAACTGAGAATCTCTATCCCAGTGTCGTCTAGCAGTACTAATAAGCTTTCACTTATTCCCAAACGTCTGTCAACTTCACTTCATTAATATATTTGAGAATGCACGTTGAGACGTTCTCACCTTGCAGGAGTAGCTTCTGTTGATAAAAAATATCACATCTTTTGCTGGCTGATTGCATCAGAAATGTAAGCCCTAAATAAAAAAATAAAAATGAACCTGCGTATGATGACACAATTGAATTCCAGAGAAGAATAACCACTGCAAACGCGAGAAGGAAGTGTGGCTGTCATTCGTGGAAGCCACAAATGAACTAATTTGATATCAGGCTAAAGTATTTCCAGTTTTTCACAGTGGACGCAAATAATTTTCTTGGTTACTTTTTAAAAATATTCATGAAGCGACATTGCAGTTGACTATTTTCACTTCGCTATTCTCTTGTCCGCTATTCTCTTGTTCGTTTGCTTGTGAAGCACTACACCTTTTTCACTTCAAATTAATCCAAGTCAAGTTCAATTTAATTCAAGTCAAATTCAACTTAATCAAAGTCAAGTTCAACTTAATCCAAGTCAAGTTCAACTTAATCCAAGTCAAGTTCGGATTAATCCAAGTCCAGTTCAAGTTAATCAGAGGCAAGCTCAAATTAATCCGAGTCAAGTTCAAATTAATCCAAGTCAAGTTCAAATTAATCCAAATCAAATTCAAATTAATCCAAGTCAAGTTCAAATTAATCCTACCTTAAGTTGAGTTAAGAATTGACATAATCACTCGTTAATTTGAACGTTTTTTGTGTTAAATATGTATCTATTGGATGTGATGAGCAAGAAAAACGTTTTTCCTTTCAGCAAGGAATTCATAAAATTGTAATATAAAATCAAGGTGGCGTAAAGTATTCAATATCAGGAGGCAGAGTGTGATTCAGATATTTGAGCGGAGTAGCATATAGAAGTCAATGATAAAAACTTCGTATTATACTACACATTAAAGTTGTTTCAAAATTCTAAATTAATGGCAGTATGCATTCATTTCAATGTTTATGTTAAAAGGTAATTTTATGTTACACATACACATAGCAGTCTCGAGGATTGATTTATACTCATACAGAGATTTAGATGCGTGAAATTCCACTTTATCACATTAATAAAATCATATATGCATGCAACTACAAAAGATTACCATTGGACGAAATGTAGATTTAGCCTTTAAAAGAAATATGCAAATGCGATTCACTGAGTACTTATGTATATACAATACCATTTGCTTACAATTTGGAAGAGTACATTACTATACAGATACAGTCCTGCAATATCAATCAAAATTGTGCCATCCATTCAAATGAATAGGCCAAGGCAAATATATCATCTTTGTCGATGAAACAAATTGTAACTTGTTTATACAAAAATCGTTTTAACAAGCATAAACAGACTTCGTTGTTACACTTCTTTTAAAGGTTAAATCTAAATATCGTCCTATGGTAAGCTTTTGTTGACGCGTGCATTATAATTTTATACTTATGATGAAGCGGAATTCCACGCATATAAATCTCTATATGAGTGTAAATAACTCTTCGATGCTATTATATGTATGTGTAACATAAAATTACCTTTGAACATGAATATTTGAATGGATGCATACTGCAATTAATGTAGAATTGTCAAACAACTTTAATGTGTAGTATAATACGAAGTTTTTATAATTGATTTCTATCTGTTACTCCGCTTAAAGATCTGAAACACACTCTGCCTCGTGATGCTGGATACCTACCACATTTTACGACATCTTGTTTTTATATTGCAGAAACTTTACGTATTCCTTGCTGAAAGGAAAACGTTTTTCTTGCTCATCACATCCAATAGATACATATTTAACTCATTAAACGCTCAAATTAATGAGTGATTATGTCACCTCTTAACTCAACTTAGGGTTGGATTAATTTGAACTTGACTTGGATTAATTTGAACTTGACTTGGATTAGTTTGAACTTGACTCGGATTATTTTGAACTTGACTTGGATTAATTTGAACTTGACTTGGATTAATTTGAATTTGACTTGGATTAATTTGAATATGATTTGGATTAATTTGGACTTGACTTGGGCTAATTTGAACTTGACTCGGATTAATTTAAACTTGACTTTGAATTATTTGAACTTGATTGGGATTAATTTGAAGTGAAAAAATGTTAGTGTTGTTCTTGTGTTAACTAGACTTCTTTGATCAAAATTGTTTGTCTGTAAGGATATGCCCAAAAAAGCCTTCGTTTCACTGATCAGTATTTTGTATATACCCAAGAATAAACTTAATTCTCGAGAACAGCTTGCAGAACAGACCCTGACCTGGAAGGCTGTTGTTAACTGGTAATTGATTGGAATTCAATTCTTTTGCTAAAAAAGGGTATGTCGAGTTTTACATTTGTAAAATTTGTCTTTTATGCGTATCACAATCCTTACCTACAGTTGAGGTTAATTTCATTAATTCCTTGCAATTTTATCCTTGCTGAAAGCCTTGAACCTCCACCCAGCCCAGGCGTCAACGTCATTGAGGTGTCACGCCGCTGGAAAACTCCTTGTCAACTTTTCGTCTAAGTTTCGTATCATTGTTACCGATGGACCATATTATTTGACTTTACGCGGTATTTGATTCAAAAATATCTTACTTAGAATGTTTGGTACAGTTACGTCAATGCGCTAGTGCTCTTGTGCTTGTCAGACAACATTTTATAATCGCACTGAGAAGTTCTTCAGAGGTGGTTCTAAAATTATTCATGTGGTTGTAGAGATCCGTTTATTTTTTCTTTATGTTTCTATTTGTTTACTTTAATGGCGAAATTCTTCGCAAGTAAAAATGAAAGTCGATGATTTAAATTGTTTTAGGAAGTTGTAGTTTTATCAAGTTTAATTGGAGGGCAAATATACAGAGTGTCCTAACCCACAAATCAGAGGTCAAAACTAGGGAATGGATTAAGTGATAATTTCACCTCATAGAGGCGGAGATGTTTTTCAGGCAGAGTGACCTAGTTCCTAGTTAGTAATTTGGATAGGAAAAGCCAGTTTGGCAACCCTGCGATGAACACCACGCCTATAACTTAATAGTCCTAAAATTCTGCTTTTTGTGGGTTGGGACACTGCATATTTGCCCTCCAATTGCTCATTTTCTCATGGAGAGATTCGAAATTACTATCGAAACTTCACAGCGCACACTTAAATTAACATCAGCGTTGTACTGTGTGGGTCCATTTAGTTTTTTCAGCAAATAAACCTCAGAAAATTTGTGGCGCTTCCTTCGCAGTGTTAGCAAGTAATGTTGGTAAATCTGAAGGAGATGACAGTTGTCGATTTTCCACTTTTTGGTGCCTGAACCTAATTAATTGAATCAAAATGAACAAGTTTTCTTCTATTCTGTTTTCGTCTCAAATGAGTATTTTACGATTTATAGCGGTAAGTTTAGTTTCGTCATTGATGACGAATGCGCTCGAATAAACAGCTACTCATCGATTTTCGAATTTTTGTTGCTTGAAACATGGTTATAACATCGAAATAAACAACTTTTCTTCTAAACCCTTTTTTCGTCAAATGAGTATTTAACGAGGTATAGCGGTAGGTTTGGTTTCGTCTTTCAAGACAGAGCGCTGGAAGCGAGACGCCATTGCAGTATTGCCATACAACTCGATCAAAGAATTTCTTTCCGCTTCAAAGACTGGAGTTGCGGTAAGTCATTTACCGCTATAACTTATAAAATACTCATTTGAGACAAAAAGTGCATAGAAGAAAACTTGTTTATTTCGATCTAATTAACTATGCTAAGGCATCGAAATTTACAAAATCGACAACTGTCATCTCCTTCAGATTTACCGTAATGTTCTATAGCTTTAACTTTTTACTGTTGTCTCTATAACTTTAGCCCTCTTTGCAGAAGCTATACTTGAGCAACTAAAATCCTGAACGCATCAACGAAAAAGTTAGACTGGGTGAAGTGATGAAGTGATATATATAAAAACGAATAACGAGCTTCATGGGAGTAACATAATTGACATTAAAAGAAACGTTACACTAGGTGTTGCAACACTTCATACCTTACCTACTTCCATTAACGAATGTCAAATCCTATTAAATTACTGCGCAATGATTAGGGAAAGATAATGTTTTTCAAGTCCTGCAAAACCTACATCATTTATGGTGTTTAGTTAAAGATTATTCTTGATCATGTAGAAAAGATAAAATAATAAAAATTCCTTGATTTGAATTGTTGCATAAATTATTCGTTTCTATATTTCAAAAATTTCTTTCGAAAATTTTACAAATCTCTCTCGCGGCGTTCGGCATTCATTTTTACCAAAATCAAACTCACGTTATCCTGATGGCTCATACTCGCCAACTAACAGTTTGTATTTATGAATTTTCATTTCAAAATTTCCGGCTCTCAAATCAAGCGCTACGCGGAAGCCTAATTTCGAGAGCGACTGCGGACTTCAATCGAAACTTTGTGGCAACCTGAATGTTAATTCGAAGTCCCAACACAAATTTAGATGCCTAGTTTTGATTGTGGCTGCAATTCCAATTTTTGAGCTAGGTGAGTCATCGACAAAATATTTTCCTAACTTCAATCCCAGGATACAAGAAAAGCTGTTGAATTTATATAAGTACATCGTTTCGTAGTATATCTAGCTACGCTCGTATTTGTTTGAGAATATTCTGTTTAATATACTACGCTGGGTTGTAGGAAAACAGTTGAATTGCAAATTCTTGACAATGATACTGAAAATTTGATAGCTTTCGTTATCATGGTTAGTTGAGTTTTGACAATTTAACCAATTTCATATTAGGTGATAGGAGTTACACAAAGCAAGATACTAATTCCTTGCGTGTTTAATCTGTAACTCTGGCATGCAGAACTCAATCTAGCAGTAACGAAGTACGGAGCCGTGCAATGTTTGTTGTTGGCACTTGGGTTGGGCCAGCTGGAATGGAGCGGCGAGCCTCGTTAATGAAGAAGTAGAGGTAGGCCTTCGTTCCATTGTGGTGCCTGCTGGCGGCCAGATGCGTGCACACGTCGCTACCAATGCGAGCGAAACTCAAAAAAATGGCTTGGACTTATTGCGTGGCTGAACTCTGCTTGATCAGCTGAAGTGTCTCATCACTGAACAATTGTCACTGAGTGATCAATGAGCATTCATCACTGCGTAGTTACTGGGTAATAATCACTGAACAGTTATTGTATTATATAATGGTCACTTAGATGATGTAATCCATAACATACCCTATCACCTCAGTCAGCATGTTAGCTCATGAAGATATCTCTTTTGAGAACGTTGGACAATATAGCAAGCTCCAATTAATTATTCAAGTTCTTTTAATTCTGGTACTGTATGAGGTATTGTGTGTACACATGCGAACTGGAATTCGTGATACAATTTGTAAGTCATTTTGCCCTCAAAAACGTTCCATGTTTTGAATGCTGGACATTCACGGGCGGAAAACATTCCTATTGCGAGGTGTCAAAGCCGTGCATTCAACAGTTACCGACTGCAATCCAATATGTAGTGTTACGTTTCTTAGATTATTTTTCACTGTTTAAATTACCACGCCCTACAAGTCCACTTTCATCATATTCAGCTATTTGTTTTGTTGCTGGAGATGTCACGAGCAGATAATTGAGTAAAAATCTTGGTAAAACCGTTCTCTGGACATTCGATTCCCAACGAGCGAAGCTTTCTAAAAACAACACTTTGAATGTTGGGGAAATGCTTTCTTTACCTTTCATTATCAGCATCGTGACAGTCAAGATTATGTTGGAGAGTTCCTAGTTTTAATTTAGTGTCCTTCTCCACGGGCTTTTAACGCCGTCTCAGGCCATGAAATCCTGAAGATAGAAGTTTGGCCCCAATCCTCTCTGAGTTTCTCCATAGAAGGATAAAAGTGAATTGCAGAAGTCGCTAAATGTCTCCTCAACCAGAAAATGAGAAATGTTTTCTACATTTTCTTATCGCAGCTCTTCTCGAGCCGTGCAGGTATGCAATGTGCGGACTCTTTAAAGTACGGCATGACGGTAAGTACTTTGCAGTTTGGCCATCTCTCGACCCAACAAAAATATGCCTGCGTCCTGCTAAACTCCAATTAGTTCGCTTCTCTCCCGCGTTGCTGCTGGCCGGAAATCTGGAGCCCCCATGACAAATACGAGTGTCTTATTATCTTCTGTATCTGTCAATATTTCCATTATCTGGACGTAGCAATCTTAAGAACTGTTATTGCATTTTTCCCTCAGAAATGCTGGACTCTCTATTTCCTGTGTTATTTTCTCCATAAAAGAGTCACAATAGTTGAATGAAGCTGGCGCACGATAGAGATGGTAAAGGCTAAAAAAATCGCAAGGGTCTTTTCAGAACTTTAGGGCATAAATATTCAGAGTTTTACTTTATGCAGATATATGAGAGTCATCTGGGGGTAAAAAGTCTTTGCTTACGGGACTTGAAGAAAGTCTTCATTTTGGTTTAAGTTCATAAGAAATTATGGAAACAGAGGTTGATGGAATGTACATATATCGATGTTAAATCATAGTTAGTGGTCGATTCATTAGTGCACAATATTGGTCTTGAATTGGTCTTAATTCTTATTTAAATCTGCCAGTTGTGAAGCAGACAAGCTACAGGTTATCAGTTGGTGCCCCAGGTGCCGGTATCATTTTCTCACTCATAAAATGCGCGCTAGAATTTACATATGCTGCCAGCTACAATTACTGGCCGAAGCGTTTGCAGGCAGAACCATACACTAACATGATGAACATGAGCATATTTGTACTAGGAGGAATATACATTGAAAGGGTCATATATGTTCTGACTGGAAAACATGGTGAACGGAACATATGCTAACCGGAATATATGCTGACAGGAACAATTTCGTTAGGAATATATTCTGATAAAGACATATACTGACAAGAATATATACTGCGAAGAAAATATTCTAACTGAAACAATATGCCGGCATGATGAAGCAGACAGCGGCCTACAGCCTGTACACATTCTATACGAAGCAGCTCTGAAATGATGCAGTGTTAGCGCAGACTTACTCCGGCCTCCAGGGCTGACGGATTTCTGTTCCAAAACTGCACAGATGTCCAATAGAGCCGAGCTCCGAGCGATGATAATCTGTCTTTTCAAATAATTCTCACCAAAATCTTATCAAAATATAATTTTTAGTAAACAATTTTAGCTATTAATTAATTCGAAGTAAAAATACGCTAAAACTAATCGAATTTTTCACTTTAAAATTACTTACTGAGAATAAGTGCTTTGAGCGAAATGCACACAGCGTGGTTGCATGCAGTCATCAAAAATCTGTCCAACTCTGAAAGAAACCCACGCTTCAGACTATACTCGCATGCTCACACTTTATTACGAGCTCTCACGAGAGATATGTAGGTCCTGATGCGTGTTTTCTCTTATTGATTTGAGACATTAGTTGTTATTGAATATCAAACATGAGGCCAACAGCACACTTCTAGTGTCAAGCCATGCATCCCTTCCTTCCTTTTGGCTCAACTTACATGCAGCCTGAAGCAGTCATGCCTGTAACATCGTTCAAAATTTTTGCTGATTTCAGAAATGTCAAATCCCACCACAAAAAATTTCCCCAGGTTCAACTTCGACACACAAAAAAATATTTCACCTGATAATTAGTTTGTTTCGAAAGTTGACATCTCGGCCCTAAAACTGCCCTCTCTTTCGCTTAAAAAGTAATTACTATTTTTTGCTCGTGAACTGCTGAACTTAAGCAAAAAACTTCGTTTTTCCTAAACTGAGGGAGCAGGCTTCCAACAAAGTTCACTTGACCTTTTGATCGCCAGGGAGGTCTGACCATTTCCACGCAATATAGCGCAGATTTACAGCAAATTAATTTTGTACACGCTAACACATAAACAGCGCTCGGGTTTGCCTGACTTTGTTCTTGAAAGCGCGGGATTTCAGGATCGACGATGGGGATTTTGAAAAATTTTACCAACATTTCATCGTTAAAAACTATTGATGATGCTGAAAATCAAAGCAAAAATTTTACTGATTTTCTTCAAACATAATTTCCGAGCATGATGGTAGTGAACCTGCATGAGGTTATGTCGTCTTGTGTTGAGATGATGTGGTATTGTGTTGAGGTGATATCGTGTTGTGTTGAGGTGTTGTCGTGTTGTGTTGAGGTTATGTGGTGTTGTGTTGAGGTTATGTCGTGTTGTGTTGAGGTTATGTAGTGTTGTGTTGAGGTTATGTCGTGTTGTGTTGAGGTTATGTGGTGTTGTTTTGAGGTTATTTGGTGTTGTGATGAGGTTATGTGGTGTTGTGTTGAGGTTATGTGGTATTGTGTTGAGGTTATGTGGTGTTGTGTTGAGGTTATGTGGTTTTGTGTTGAGGTTATGTCGTGTTGTGTTGAGGTTATGTGGTGTTGTGTTCAGGTGATGTCGTGTTGTGTTGAGATGATGTCGTGTTGTGTTGAGGTTATGTCGTGTTGTGCTGAGGTTCATGAGAATTAAAACGTTGGATAGGCTTCACTCGTAAAATGAGGGCTGGAAAATAAAACGAGTTTTCCCTCATGTTCTAACACTTCAATAATGAAATGCAAATAGAATGTTTACTTTCATTGAAGAATGTTTTAAATACTTATCTCACAAGCACTCCAGCTGTGGTGTCTGGAGACTTATGTGTGCATCTACATGTCGAGAAAGATGAAACATGTTTCAGCTGTTATCAGTATTATGGGTCAAAATTAATAAATTATTTGTTTGTTTTATTTGACCAGTTTTTGCATCAATGTTTTCATGTTACTCAGTAACATGTAGAGATATAGAGAACAATTTTCCTTGACCTGACCTCGTGGTTGGAAACAGCGGAAGCCACCAGGGCCGGGAATGGAGGAGCAGAGTAAAGCCCCTCAGTGTCTAAGTAATAGGATAACATTTTTCAGGTTTTAATTGGCAGACTGGAGCGGGTCTTCAGTCGCCGGGATGGCGTCCAAACAAAGAAGAGAAGAAAAGAAAAAAGGAGGCTGGCTAGCCAGCTGGGACCGACACCCAGACCTGCCGTGGGGCGTGGATGAAATAAGGATGACTTCGTTAAGTGCTGAGGTAGGTGGGGTGGTAGTGGCGGGGGTGGAAGGCAAAGCTTTAATGAGGAACTTTTCCACGTGCTCACATTCCCAGGGAAATTATACCATAATACATATTTTATTCTAGTACTTTTTGCTCCTCGGGAAAGCTGAACTTCATTATTGCAGAACGTCCATCTCAGAGAAGTTCTTTGATATTGAAATGTAGTACTACTTGTAATTGAAGCGCCTGTCAAGAAAAATTTCATCGTTTGCGAGGAGGTCAGAAAAGTTAACGGCCCTCGTGCAGGGCGAAAAAAAGGTTCTCACGAAAGACTTCGTTTTTTAACTTCCCGATAACTTGCATCCTGAGATCGCCGCCAAAAGGGACTGGAATTGTAAGCAGTGTAGTGCATCGAACGCGAGGCGGCATGAATATTCTGGAAAATGATAAGGTGTTGAGAGTTGAAATTTTGTTTATATTTACCTACTGTGCAGAGGGATTCGAGTTTCATGAGAAATATGTTTTTTGAGGGATTAGGTCAGAATTAAAAATGAATAACTTTTAAAGATTTGAGTTGTCAGACAATTGATCAGTGTCCGAAAACGTGATTTTTATTCAAAATTAATTTTTTAACAAGTGATATAAAACGACAACTCGAAAATATTCCATCCTTAGCGAAACATTTGACATTTCAAGAATGACTTCGAGCTTTGAACTAAGTTCATCATGACGTATTTCACACATACAATGACGCTTAGAACCCATCAACAAATTCTGCGGTGGTCGTAGTGCAGCGATAGCAGTTAGAAGGTTATCGTGAAAGCTGAAATTTTTAAAGTTCAGTGTACATATAACACGTTTACCGCGATGGTTAAACTGAAATATCAACTGAAATTTGGAGTTCTTTTGAATTACAATTTTGAACTTAGTATTAATGGGAGTTGAATTTGTGACCATTGGTCGGTTAGTATTATGGTAATTCCCTCCGTATACTGTACACCGGCGGCTCACATCGCGACCAACGTGTTAAATCGCTCAAAACTTAACGATTTTCAGGCGTTTGCGGCCATCAACCGTGCACCGCAGAGCATGCATGGTGTAGAACCTTCCTGACTTCACATCACACAAATTAAAATCACAATCTCTCTAGCGTTCAGTGAGGCACGTGGGATCGACAGCAATAACACTTTCTCACATTTTACGCGTAATACAATTAATTATATTACGAGAGTTGAAGTTTTATAAATTCATCGGAGATTCATCAATTATATCGAAGATCAGTTCACCGGAGATCAAAGCAAGAATATCTTTCACAAGGAATGGAAATTTTCTGTGGAAATTCAGGAGAAATACAGAAGAAGTCACTTGTGTCATCCTAGTTATTGGCTGATAAAACAGAAAAATTGTCTCCTGAAATGATTCGGCGCTCCGACCGTGAAGATTTGTCTCAATGTTTTGAAAAAAACTGATGTTTATGAGCAACAGAATTGATTAAAATATAACGGAATAATTTGAACACTTTAAAAATGAAATTAATCATAAGTTGCTTCTTTTGTTTTCTAGCTATTGTGGCATAGTTAGTTTGACATAATTAAGACACAGATATTTTAAATTAATAACAGAAGTTTGTATGGCGTGAAGCGATATTGCTCAGGACACATTTCGAAATTTTATTTTTTTCTATTCCAAGCTTTCATAGTAAATGACTTTGGGGATGTCGAAAGCCTTCACAACATCTCACCAGCGTCCCTGCTCCTGAGCGCGAGCTGTTCAGCCAGGCAGCTGCCGGGCGCCGCCGCTGCACCAGCGACAGAGCGGCAGTTCCACCTCATGTATTCGCGCCGCGTATCAATAATTCGAGCAGTTCTCGGCACCGACTCCAATTTTCAAAGAAATACGCCCGGTTATGAAATAAAAATGTTGGTCTCAAATTGAGAGCTTTGAGCAGTTGAGACCTGCAGCTGAGGTTTTTACTGTTATCGAAAAAGTTCGAGACAGTTTAAACCGTTAAGTTTAACTACCCCTTTGATTTGTTTCGGGTTCCATACGCAGTTTTCTTCGTTAATGGCGTCGATGGCTACCTGGAATATAAAATTAATTCAAATAATGTTTGTCTGTACTTGAAGCCTTCGTCATTTCTCATGAATTTATCAGAGCATAGCATTTTTGGTGTTCGTTTCTAGAACCAGGATTTCTAGTCCTCAAAAAGTGGTCAAAATAGCACGAAAAAAGTTGATAGTGCTGGTATTATAGCAAAAATAGCTTTCATTTCTAGCAAAATAGTTATAATTTGCAGCAAAGTAACACGTAAAACTTAGCAAGTTTTAGCTGCAATTCAGAAGTTTTCTTTCACGTGCCGCTTTAAAAAAACATTATATTTTCACACGAAAAATGAAATGACAAACAGCTTATTACCAACAAATTTTGAACATGAAATGTTTGCAACATTGGTGTTTGAAATATCTTAACATTAATCATTATTTGTTACTTACACATGTGTATCGTAATCCCTGTGACACACGTAGGAGCAAAAATGGTTGAGAGCAAAAAATGCGTTCCCTTCTATACGTAAATATGATTTTGACAATGCGTATATATGTCACGAGAAAGGGTCCCGCCTCCTTACTAATTGACATTAGTAAGAAGATCAGGTTCTCGGAATTGAGGGATTGGCTCACCTCCATGAGATACCTAGACAACACAAAAAACTCATGGACAATAATCAACATTACAGTACATATACAAAAAAAACAAAACGTTACTCACCGATGACAGATGACCCACTTACACAGCGCATTTTCTAAGCGCACCCGTGATGTGGCGAGCTGTTACTTCTAGTGTTGGGGGGGGGGGCATGATACACAGGGTAACATTCGCTCAATATTTATGATTTTGCGGCCATACGTCATACGAACATAACCAAGCTTACATGCAATGAACGTTATTAGGAATGGTACAAATTAAGTCATGGAATTTAAAACTGCATATGCCAAATGGCTTACATTACAGAGCTATTCTGAATAATTCGATTCGCTTCGGCTGGCCAGCCTCCTGGTCTGTTGCTTACACACAGACATAACACAAATAAGGTCTACAATATCTTAGCGCTCCCAGCAGCACAGGATGTGGTCATTGCTTCAACCCACACATTCAGGAGCCAGTACAGCTTCAGTTCAAATCACTGTCTTTTGCACATTTCTAAGAATGTCTGTTGCTAATTGCTAATTTCGTAGCTCCCGAGCATTTCCTTTCCTTGCGAACTTCAATCCACAGGCCTCCCACCTGCAAGATCAATTTATACCTCGTTAATCATGATTGCGCCAATTACGTTCCCTCAAAACATTTCAATTTTTACATGAATGCCAATAAATTTCAGTAATATTTATTTCATAAAAACAAATGATCTTTTCCCAAGAAACTGCATCTCTCCTACCCTCCCAGAGACGTTGCATCTAAATGTTCCATTAATGATTCCCACGTAGGTTGTTTTTTTTTAATTTACTTCTCTGCAAGTAAGAACAAAAAATGTATAAATTTCTGGATTACATCATAGCGTGAAACTTTAGTATCAATTTTTAATATAGCCACTTTTTCCATTATCTCTTTAAGCACGTTTGTTACCGCGAACACACCCGCGTTTATTTCTTGTACTTCGCGTCACGACGTCGACTGTGGAACTGCCTTTTGTTCATCGCGATACCTAGCGTCTTTTCGAGGGTTGTCCTCTGTTCTCATTTCGACCAATCAGATCCTTCTAAACTTCGAAAGAGCCCGCCTGCCACTTTCCTGTGCTATGTCTTGGTATCACTGCTTCCCACGCCCAAGCTCCTTCAAACCGTTGCTCGGCCACCTCTCTAGGCTTAAGTGTCGCGATCTATGTTCGACAACAAGGCGGCGTTGTTTGCGACTGAGTAGGCATTTTCTAACGTCTCAAGTGTCGAAGGGTTCGCCCTAGACCTCTCGAAGTTCGCTCACACCCCACAAAATTCTTTGCTAATATAAACAGACTTTGCTTGAAACACCACAGCTTATTGCTACACATAACATTATGTTGAAGCGACCCATCTGTACTGCTGGAATGTACTAAGATATTTCAACGGACAAATTTTTAAGTAAGCAAAAAATTTATTACACACAATTAAAAGATTTATTACACATAATTAAATTTTTTTTCTTAAATTCTCGGTTTTAATTCACAAAATAAATCATTCTTAACAGACCGCCGCCCTACAGATAAAAAATTGGCCTGACAATTGTTTTGAATTAGCTTTCAGCCATTTATTGAATAATAATTACTGCAGTCTTTGGAGCCAACATAAGACACACATGGTAACTTCTACTTAAGCACATTATATTCTAAAATTAACTCCGCAGCAAACAGGGTACCTTATTATTAAGAATCTTATTCATTACTATCAGCAACAGTTTGATATATTGTGTCGTCTTCATTTAACCGATGTATCCGTATTCCGCCGAAGTGAAATACGTCCTAAATGCTTGAGTGCACCCCCTACTCACATTCACAAAAATTTACGGGCACATTTCCTACCCTCTCAAACATCCTAAAGTAATGATGATTTTATCTCGTAGATCTCAATTTACGTTTGCATGTTCTGTTGCACAACTTCTTGACGATGCAATGAATGATTCGATCTTGAATCCTTTGGTTTCGCTGACTGTATTTGCTTCTTCTTCCATGCTTTTCTTTTGGCATTTCATAGCTTCACACACGCGTTAATGATGGGTAACTCATTTTCAGGAGGAAGTATTGCGAGTCCAATATCCAGACTCATATAAAATTTCTATACACCACATTAACTGCACGATTCCGTTCTGTAAGATGGATCATTGTGACGATTCAAATTACTACTAAATCATGTCATATGCAATGTTTCACTTACATTTTAAGACGCTTATTCAAACTGCGCTTTCAATCATCAGATTTTTTCATTTACACTAACCCGTTGATCAGGCAGGTCGGCTTGTCATGAAGTTGTGTTGCTCCGTTGATAAATACGAGTTGGAGCGTGGATAAATTTCATTCAGTACGGACTCCATTCGCGATAAGGACCTGAATCCTACGAGGTAATCCTGAAGAATCCGAGGTATACTCATGGGCAATGCACGGTGGTATCCTATAGAATGCGTCTCAGTATTCCTTGATATCGACGTAGAATCCCTGGTAGACACGAGATGATGTTCCATCCATTTGTCCGAGTAATACTCTTATTTGTGCGAGAACTTCGTGGGTTAATATTTTTCGAAGAGCGTACGTCTCATTCGAATTATATCCGACGTGATCTCTTTGAATTCCCTATTTCACGTGTAAATAAAGATGCCTCAAGATGCGGCTTCAGTATTCCAATGTGATTATTTGCCTATTTAAAAAAAAAGTCACAGGGAACTTGCATTCGAGTTTCAGGAATGCCTTCCTAAGCATTCATGTCACAATGCAAATTCCAAAAAACTCAAGTTAATTTCAATACTCAATAACATAAAAACATTGTTACTGTTTTATTTGAGTGCCCATTTTATAAAAGCATTTTTGAACGCTAGTACATCAAGGCACCCTAAAAGTATTATCTGCATTATTTTCGTTTCTTCTTTCATCCTCATGATGACGTTTCGTCGCTCTGTGGTGCTATCCACTTCGAAGTATTGAGTACCAATTATTTGAGAAGTCCTTCCTGGCTTAGCTTGTGAGCGACCGATGTGTTCAGCCACAGCTCGACCGCGAGCAGCTCCGAGGTAATTACTTAATTGTGCCTTCGGCATTCTTCTGAAACATGATGCAAAATTCCAGCTATACATTCGTCTTCGTCGTTTCTCACTGCAACGCTTGAATTTGTTCAATCCTTTGAATACTTCCAATACAAGTGCGATGTATCCCCTGTGTCTGTTCTTCGTTCTTGTAAATAATTACTTGTGTTCCATGTAATTCTTCCTTAATTGCCCGTGCTTTCGTTTGTTTCTCATACGAGACGTATTACTGTAATTCAATGTTCTGGCAAAATTTTTGTGCTGAATACTTCCTACACTAATTTACCAAGAGAATTAATTCATTAAGTCTGAAGAAATGAAAGATAAGATTTGTTCCTTCCAGAACATCGTGCTTCACGATGTTCTTTTCAGAGCAAGAGATAGACACAAACTCAGAAAATTCAACCCTACAGCAAGAATGAACACGCTACTTTTAATCTAATTACTAAACATATGCTCCCCGTTGCGAAAAACTGAACGGTTTAAAGGTATTGATAAAATCAGCAAGTTTGAGATTACATCAGCTTAAGAACTTCTGATGAAACTTAACTCATTCGTTTGAGTTATTTCGTATTAAGCGCGTACGCTTTTCGAGATGCTGGTGAGAAAATATAAGCATACTACAAAGGAAACAAAGTACTCCTCTTGAGAAACACACTAAGTTAACCTAATGAAAAGCTCAATTTCCCTTTACTTAGCAAGAAAAAATGAAACTTAAGCATAGTATAAGATTAGCTCGCTCGCACAAGAGTTTCGTTCTGGACGAGACTTCTGGTGAGCAAAGAAAATTGGAGTTACATAAACTCGAACATATTCCTACTGGAGGAAGCATCTTCACTCTATTGAGTGAGACTAAATTTAATTCACAGCTAGAATAACATAATTTTACTAAAGAACACATTTAGATTAATGCAATACAGTGCTAAAAAAAACTCACTCCTACTGAAGAGCTCTCCTAAAATTAAACACACAAGAATACATCCCACAAAGTTAAGGCGATTCATGAAACTCAGTCCACTGCAGTTCGTTTCTAAGTGGCGATTCACCTACACCGAGAACGAAAATTGTATTTTCGCTGCTCCTTGGACGCAGCTCGCTCGTTCACGTTGTTTTCTGTCCTCAGGTCTTCATCTTCGCTATCAACTGTTTCATATTCGTTTCCGGTCCCTGGCTCAGCTGCGGCGTCCGACGTACCGGGATTAGCCTCACCACGCAGGTGAGCAACCTTTAATCTATCCAGGTGAACCCTTTCTTGACGGTCACCATACAGTGCCTTTATGGTAGCATTTGTGGCGTTCTTTTCAATAATGCGATACGGACCCACCCAGTCGGTCGGCCACGCACTTGCAGCTTCAGCTTTTCCCGTCGGATTGTGTAATAAGACGATATCGCCTGGTTGCACCTGGTTGTTTTTCACTCCTCTCTCCTTCATTTGCACAGACTTGTCGTGTGACGCCTTTGATTTAGCCTTTACAATTTTGAACGCATTGTGGAGTCGTGCGCTAACCTCTGCACTGTAATTCTCCCCTAAAGAATAATCCATGCGAGGGGTTTTCAGCCAGTCAACAACAGGAATTTCGGCGTCTCGGCCAAAGAATAAATAGTACGGAATTTCTTCAATAACACTTTGGTAACTTGTGTTCAGCGCCAAGCACGTCCACGAAAGTGCATCCGGCCATGATGATTGATCGTTGGCGGCAAGATGTGACAAAACCGTTTTGATGTTCTGATTTTGCCGTTCTGTCATCCCGTTTGATTGGGGATGATATGCTGAGGTGTTGTAGTATTTTATTTTCAATTTTCCGCATACATTTCTGAATAAAGCTGACGTGAACTCGGTGCCCCTGTCTGAAATGAGCGTTTTGGCTGGGCCATACGTAGTCACGAATTTAGTCAACGCTTTCGTTACTTCCTCCGTTATCTTGTTTCTGAGTGGGAAGGCTGCAACATATCTACTGAAGTGGTCAACCACGGTCAGGATGTACTTGTGGCCCTCATTCGACACTGGCATTTCAATTAAGTCAACACCTATTCTGTCCAGAGGCTTGTCAATTTCAGGGAATGAACCCATGCTGACACAAATTCGATTGTTGATTTTTCGCTTCTGACACTGCATGCACGAATCGACGTATTTGTTAACGTCGCGCGCCATGTTAATCCAGTACCCGAATTCCATGAGCTTTTTCCACGTTTTAGCACGACCTTGGTGGGCACCGATTGTGCTCTCATGTGCTAACGTTATCGCTGCTTCTCTCAGAGCGTCTGGCACAACGATCGAGTGCCTCGTTCTATTAGGCTTTCGTTGCATTTTTCTGTAATACAGTATTCCATCATTATATTTTCACACGAAAAAGGAAATGAAAAACAGCTTATTACCAACAAATTTTGAACATGAAATGTTTGCAACATTGGTGTTTGAAATATCTTAACATTAATCATTATTTGTTACTTACACATGTGTATCGTAATCCCTGTGACACACGTTGGAGCCAAAATGGTTGAGAGCAAAAAATGCGTTCCCTTCTATGTGTAAATATGATTTTGACAATGCGTATATATATGTATGTACAAGTAACTAAGAAAACATAATCCTAGCGTGTTGTTGAAAAACCTCTCACTAGTGCGCACTTATATTGAAATATGAGCGAATGAACGAAGAAACTAGTGATGTGAGGGATTGATGTTAAAAGTAAAATGGACTGATTTGATTTATTTTGCGTCTAAGACTATGAGGTCGACATTCGGGACTTGGGACAATGTTTCATTCTTACGCATCAACTAGTAAGACAAATGATGAGCAAGGAGGAAATAAAATATTTACCATAACAAAAAATTATATTTCCTACTTCCGTTAATAATACTGGCGCAAAAGAGTTCACCGGAGTTCATACACTCTACACACTGCTGTCAGAAATCAATATCTGTCAAGGTGTTTATACCAATGCTTGCAAAATGTCATAACTCGATTTAAAATCCATTCAATCAAAAAACCAGTTATTCAGAACCTTATACCATGGACTTTCACAGTGTCTCTTTCGTCAACTGAAATGATGTATGGCAACAAACAACGAACACCTGTTCTACACTACGCGTTCAATCAACAGCTCACTACTTGCACAATTTTCCATTACTGGTACCCACAAAATAACGCTAATAGGACTGACGAGGCACTACAGCAGGTGTCAGCTTTTTACAATTTAAGGTAAGTCACTCACACTTACTCGAGTACAGGTGAGCACTATACCTAATTCTCGAAATGAAACGAAGAAACAACGTCGTTATAAATTTATTTACGGGTAATCGTTTCGGAATTCAAAGGTTCCATCTTCAGTATTAAAAAACAAAAATGAATATGCATAGAGCAATTCGTAAAATGATATCATAAGTAAAAAATGCAAAGAAATCCTTTCGGAAAAAACCTAACAAAATTGTATAACCATTTACAAAACCGATGAAACTTTTGATCTTACCCATAAGCACCACATGAGCAGCTAAAAGGCACACATACACTGTTATTTGCACACTTACACACACACCCACATGCACGAGTAGATTCGTACTTCGAAATTTACGGAATTCAAGGGCAACGAATATCCTGGTTGCACGGAAATTGTTATAAAATTAGATTTGTAAGTAAATATATGCAAGGATTATGTAAAGCGAAGACCTGTTCATCATTTGATTTATAAAGTGTTGATATTTAAAAATTTGGAGAGGTGATAGGAAATATTACAGTGGTCTCTAACAGCGGATGCTCTCACATGCAAATGAGCGAACTGTTTTATAAACAATTTAAGCAATTCAAACAATTTATTTACTTACCACAGGTGATACAGAGGTAGAATGTTTTTTAAGTCTAGTACAATGGTCAAATTTGAGTATAGCTACCTGTGGGCCCGAATAAGTTCAGCGACTTCCAGGGCACCCTACCATCAACGTTATTCTAAGGTGTACAATAATGTTTAACCTAATTCACTTAACCTAGTTTCGCATTAGACTGATCAATGAGATTATTAAGTCGTTATTAGATGCTTCACTTTACTATATAGATCATATGGACTAGGTATAACAGTATATTTGATAAACGATTTAAGAGCAGACTGAAGATGGGCGATATTAACCATGGCAAATTACATTGTTAGGACCAGTCATGTAGGAGACAAGATTTGTCTTGGTGATCTTACACGACTAGTATTCTGATAGGAAGTGAGACTCAAGATTTCTTATGAATACCTTGTAAGAATTACTTTCACGAATCTCCGCAGGTATTGAGTTCCAAGTTTTAGTTCCAACGAGGAGGATACTGTGTTGTGACCGGGCCTTTGAAAAATTATCGAGATTTTTCGCTTGCCCGCACTTACTCTCTAACCTTTTCACGAAAAGGAAGGAAACGAAAGGGTCTTATTCAGACATTTATTTCAGTTTAATTATTTTATCAGGTGAAGACCTCCAACGGGAGGCATAATCTTAAACTTAAATTTCGGTTCCGCTGAGACCTCCAACGGGAGGCATAATTTTAAGAAACTTAGATTTAGTTCAGTTGAGACCTCCAACGGGAGGCAAACTTTTAACAAGGTAACTAACTAAGGCGACTCCACCGTCGAGGCTGTCGCAACACTAAAGTTCAAAACCTAGACGAAGAAAATAACCCGTAACTCAGACAGCTGCCACTTTTAAATTTAATCGTCTCTCCGCAGTGCGAACGCAGAGTCAACCACAAGACTGCTGTGACTAACTTTTGAGGTAATCTAGTTGTTGGTACTAGATAAAAACAATATAGTAACTGTGGCATGGAAAATTAATTTGAGCCAGAGAGACGAGAGACCTCCAGCTTCCCAGTTGCTCCAGAGCACTTCAGGGCACTCATATTAAGAAACGAGCATGGTCCCCAGCAGACCGGACCCCGCACGAGCGCAGCCACAAGCGTAGAACAGCCCCCAAAGGAGCGGCCGAACCCTTCCAAAGCAGAGCTTCCTGAAAAATTGAGAGGTTGAGTTTTGGAAAAAGCCTATCATAGATAAAGAAAATATCAAGAATTGGCAATAGATACAAAATAGGAGAAAGTGAAACGATGAAACTAACGTACGCACCCTAAGGAAGTGCCGGAGCCTGAAGCTGATTGACGAACAGAAAAGAACTCTCGGAAAACAGGCGTAGTAATCCCCAGGAACGACCTTGGCAATACTGTGGAGAGAACCGTACGCTAAGGTTGCGTTCAGTAACAAAAGGTGAACTAATTATTCCAAGATATCTTATAGCACAATAATAGATAAGTTAAACCTAACGGCTCACCTAAAAACTGGTAGTCTTCAGTGATTGCAATCGTTCAGGCAAGAAATAGACATTTAAAGTGAAATACAGTTGAGTAATTCACGCTCCACGCAGAATAGTAAAGGATAGGTTGAGACTTTGATGCTTTCGAAAGAAGGAGAAATTTAACTGGCAGAGCACTCTCTGGAGAGTTAAAAGAACCTCCCCTTTCAGACGAGTGAATACCTTAAAACGTACGTCAATTTGATTAACTTCAATTTAAGGGTAATATTTGAGCCTTAAAATTACAGTGGAGCGCAATTGAAAGAAAATGGGTGTTAAGAACACAACTAAACAAACCAGAAAGAAATCCTACTTCGTAACTGAAAACATAGAAAAGATGAATCACAGGAAGAATAGAATGGCCCGATTCGCAAAACTGATTGTCACCAGGAACAGCAGCTGAGCACCAAGATACCACCAGGTAACCAAGCCAAGCCTGGCCACGAACCACGGCCGCTCGCAGAGAGGGACGTCACTACGACTGATGGTGACCGCACATTACCAGAGCACGCGCCAGAACACAAGCGCTCATGGAGCAGGAGAAGTGGAGAGTCTGCCGGACGGAATCCTCATCCGCTAGAGGTCACGTCCGGAAAGCAGATGTTTTAATGTTAAGACTTAGTTTGAAAATTAAGAAAGTAACTAGAAAGGTTTTTAGATATTCAAGCTTTGAATTTTAAAGATTCTACAATTGTCGAAAATTCGACAAAATAAGGAAGCATGAATTTACTTCTATGTCGGGTTAAATGATCGTGATGACCAGTTTGTGCAGTTAATAATTGTTTTAAGCTATTGTCGCCATCATTTGTTGAAGTTTTGTAAATGAAATTAAAAATGGAGATATTATAGAGATCCTAAAGTTTGAGTATTTGTAAATTTTTGAATGAATCATTTGTGTGAGCATTATATTTTAGATTCTTTCCCACCCTGATGGCTCTATTTGCAGAGTAAAAAGTGTATTGGTTTTATTTTCATCAGTTCCGTGCCATGCTTCTATTCCGTATTGCAGGTATAGTGAAATGAGCGTTCTGTAGAGCATTTGTAAAGCTGTTTCAGGCAGGAAATTTTTAACTTTATTTAGGATTCCGATGGATTTTGATAATTCAGTACTGATTTGAGCAATGTGCTCTTTGAAAGTCTGATGTTTATCTATTATGATGCACAGGAACATACAATGAGTTGGTTTCATCGATTTCCTTTTCGCCAATTTTAATGCGTGGGAGATATATATTTTTTGTATGAGAATGTAATATATTTTGTTTTATCGATATTAAGGCTTGTATTAGCGATAAGCTACAATGAGACCTTCTGAAGTTACACCGGAGTTAAGTATATTTTCTTTAGCTTGCTATGATCTGAAGTTGATTATTTATACTCTCCGCAATCAGAGCGGGATTTTGGTTCGGAAGGACCGCAGAAAGCGTCCTGTCATCGGTAAAAAGTATGAATTTGAAAAATGATGCAAATTTAATAGTATCATCGATAAAAATCAGAAATAGGAGAGGCCCAAGGACAGATCCTTGTTGCACGCCATGGCAAATTGTCTGTGGGTCCTATTTTGTATCGTCAATGGTAACGTATTGCTTCCGATTTGTTAGGTATGATCTGATCCAATCATGGGCAACCCCTCGAATGCCATAACAGTGTAGTTTCGAGAGTAATATGTTATGGTCCACACAATCGAATGCTTTTCGAAAGTCAAGAAATACAAAGAAGACAGGCTTTCCTTCATCTATATTAGAATGAAACAATTGTAAATGGTTTAATATAGCCTGTGTTGTTGATTTTTTAGAGCAAAAGCCGTATTCTTTGTCATAGAGAAATTATTTATGTTCAAAATACGAGTACACTTTTTTATACACAATTTTCTCGAATACCTTGCTAATAATTGGTAGCACGGAGATAGGTCGGTAATTGTTTACGCAGGTTTTTTCACCATTTTTAAAGATAGGGGTTACTCTAGCAACTTTGAAGGAGTCCGGAAAAGATCCTAGGAAGAGAGACTGGTTAATAGTATTGAAGATCAGCGGAGCTACAATATCATCAATAACTTTAAGTACTTTAGTTGAAAACGTTTATAACCCTCTCGATTTATTTTTCAGGTTGTTTATGCACGCAATTACATCGGAAGAGTTGGTAGATGTAAAGAAAAATGAGTTGTATTCTCGAATATGATCCATGTATTCCTGGTAATCAGTAGGTTCGGTTGTAATATTATCAGCTATAGTTTTCCCTACGTTTACGAAGAAATTGTTCAAGAGATTTGCAATTTCTTTCTTCTCTTGGTATTCTATATTATCTTGAACAACATATTCAATTTTCTTTTTATCAGCGTTATTCGGTTTATAGCAAGTGTTGAGGAGGCGCCAAGTCTTTTTAACGTAAGCTTTAAATTGAGTAAACTTGAGCGTAAAATAGTTCTTTTTTGATGTTCTTATCTGGTTTGTTACATAGTTCTGAATCGGTTATAAGTTTCTCTAGATAATCGCCCTTCGCACAAGAGGGCTAGGTACGCTTGACGTTTCTTTATAGTTATCACGATGTCTCCAGTAATCCAGGGCCTTTGTGTGATTTTCGGTGTAACTGTATGAGTTACATTTGGGCAACACTTATTGTATGCGGTCATTATTGTTTCAGTCAGCTTTACTACTGCTTCATCAATGCTCGTTGCATTATTGTTTTGTTGAGAGATGTGCAATGCTGGTATTGATTCTTCTAGAACGGTGTGCATTTCTTCTAAATTGGATTCGTTTACTTTACGATATGAGTAAGTTTCAGCCAGTGTCTTCGTGCAAGCAATATAGACATTTTTCTTAATGACGAAAACTGGAAAATTATCTGATAAGTCAGAAGTGATTATTCCAGCAAGAAAATCAGTTGGGTCTGTCATAAAGATGTTGTCAAGCAGCGTAGCAGTTTCTGAGGATACTCGTGTAGGCTTTGCGATGATCAGAAGGAAAGATTTAGACTGAAAGTCATTTAGGAAGCTAGAGGTTGGTTCATAGCTTTCATGTTTCAGTAGATTATAATTGAAGTCACCTCATATTATGTCGTTGTATAAGGACTTTTTGAAGTTAGAAATGATACGATTGAGTTCATTCAGGAAGGATATAGGACAGGCTGTAGGAGGCCTATACACCGTTCCAAGCACAATTCGTTTGCCATCTTTAGACAGTTCTACGAATAGTGATTCTATATGATCCCTATTCATAGTTGCACTTGCTATGATTTTTGAGTCTATGTGCTTAGCTATGTACGTACTGATGCCACGTCCTCGCTTGTTTTTTCGTAGCGAGAAAACCCTTTTATGAGAAAACCCTGAATGCTGACTGTGACTAATAAATGGTTGGAGGGAAGTACTTCCAACATACGATTACTGGAGGCTACTGCACATATGCGCTTGCGCAGTAACTTTCCAGGCATTTAAAACTTTTTGATGATAGCTGAAATATTTAGTTTAAGGGTCACTTTCATGTGCAGTTACACCTGAAATTGTTAGCTTCCATGCAGTATTCTTACATACATTTGAATAAAACCCATAATTGGCTACTTCTCTTCCTAAGGTTTATACTAAAAGTTTCGAAGTGTTCTAGATGGAAATGCAAGTTTGAAATTTTTTAAAGAAATGGATTCAAACAAATTGGTTAAAAAACTATACATAGTGTTCATATTCATTCATACCCATCTCAATAAACTGTAACGAACCCTTCATATTTAATAAATACTACGAGACGTTTTCTGCAGTTCACTGCAAGGATTTCGCAAACATCAACTACAATGTTGGACCACTCCACCTTTACAATTCATTCCATTTCAAATATTCCTGAGTTTTATTGCATTGGCATTTTTTATAACAGTCCTCTCAAACTTTCGAGGCGAATCCGATCTGGACTTTGGCTTGGTAACTGAACAAACCTTTATTACATTGTCTTTCAAACATTTCTTAACAAATTTTGTAGTATGCCTGGGATTGTTGTCATGCTGAAAGACCATATCTGAACCCATATCGGAAGTTTCGCAAGGCTGTTTGATTTTTTTATAGCGAATTTTGATGTTTTGATCTCGTTTCATACTTCCTTCAACCGTTACTAGGCTTCCAGTTCAATTGTCAAAGGAATAATCCCAAAACAATCGACTTCCGTCACCATGTCTCAAAATTGAAAAACTGTTTTTGGTTTGAAACTTCCCCCTTTTCGTTGAACACAAGAAACGTCCGTAGGACCGAAAGTTTAATTTTAGTCGCATCTAACCACAGAATTGATGACAGCTGCATACACGGGTTGAAGAAAATGATGGAAATACATTGGAAAATCAAAAAATATATATTTCCATATTGTGTAGGTCCATCTTTCGAGGCAATTGCAGCCTAAATTCTCCGAGGTATTGATTCATACAAATTGTGAATCATTCCCAAAGAAATTTAGCCCATTCTTCAGCTAAAACTCCCTCCAGTCCTTTTGGAGACGATAACGGTGTAAATCGCCTTCTTACTTGAATCTTTAAAGCCGACCATAAATGCTGAATAATGCTGAGGTCTGGGGAATGTGGAAGTCAGATGAGTTGCTCAACTTCATTAGAATGTTCCTCGTGTCATTCAACATAAAAATATTATTCTATCTGTGTGGATTGGGGCATTATCATCTTGAAAGATGGCGTCTCCTTCCTGAAACAGTGCTTGAACTATAAGATGAACTTAGTCGCCCAAAATTTATAAATAGTCTCGGCTATCAATTCTTCCACGAAGGGAAATCATTGGCCCGGCGGATTTTCAAGAAATAGCACCCCAGATCATTACAGAACCTCCGCCATGTTTTACGGTTGGGAGGAGGCAGTCTGAATTAAAGGCTTCTTTCGGCTGTCTCCAAACGCACTCTCGGTCGGAGGTCGGAAATAAGGTAGGCGATGATTCAAAGGAAATCACATTTTTCCACTGCTCAACGGACCAAATCTGGTGGTTCCTACACCACTTTAAACGCTTTGAAACATTAGTCTTTAAAGCACAGGTTCTCAAATTGCAACTCTTACGCAGAATCCAGATTTTTGCAGCTCCTGAGGAACAGTTTTTGTTGAAACTGAGTTCTGTAGGTGTTCACTGAGGTCTGCTGTAAGAGCCATGGTCTTGCGACCTTTTTATAACTTTGGTGTCCCTCAAGGATCCATTCTGGGTCCGCTATTATTTTCAATTTTCATTAACGATTTCCCTCCAATGCCTTCTAACACTCGAATCTCTATGTGTGCAGATAATATTCAAGTTCTGTATCAGAAATACCACAGACGCAAATTAGAGCTGAAGCCCTATTGATCAGCCTCAAGTCATGGTATGACCAAAATGGTGTTAAGCTAAATGCGAGTAAAACGCCATTCAATATTATTGAGTCAAAAGATGCAATAAAAATATTCGAAATAAAAATCTAACTCTTACGGTTTGGAATGATCAAATTCACCCATCAGAAAAAGTGAAAAATATAGGTTTTTGGTTTTCTAGAAACATGTCCTTCAAATCCCACATTGATCAAACCTGCAACTCAATTTACGGGACTTAAATGTTTTTTAATCGAATAAAAAGTACGTTTGACGAAGAATCTAGATTATTGGCCGTTCAACATTTGATTTTATCACGTATTGACAATTGTAGCCTGGAATGGGGAGATATAATTCAATATTAAAAAAAAAAAATTACAAAAATGAATGAATTTTATAGCCAAGGTTGTATGCAAAGGTAAATTCAAAAATAATGATACAGTAACACCTCTCTTAATAAGCTCGGCTGGAGTCCTTTTCAGGAAAGGTTTCTGGTGCACAAAGCCCAATACGGATTCTCCTCTTTATATCTTTCTCAGAGCAATGCTGAAATAGTAAAAATTCATCCCCCTACCGTCACCAACCTAAAGCCGAATAGGAGACATGATGTCTTAATCAAATACCGTTCATATAACATTGGGCAGAAAGCTCTGTCAGTATCAGGCACCTTCCTGTGGAGCAAACTCCCCAGAGCATCAAAACCCCTCAAACATTAAGAGAATTCCAAACTAAAATAGCTCGTTATCTTGCGTCTACACAATAAGTGTGAACTGCAGTACGTACTGAAAAAGAAGTCAGGAATTTTTATTTCTAATTATTCTATCGTTCACTACATTATACAACAATCAAGACATATTTGTAATATGCATATGCAATATGATTGTTTGTATTCGATTATTAAGTACATGTATGTACGAACTTGTGACGCTTAATTTATTGCATGTATGCATATACATGTGTATGTATATACTGTATATGTACTCGTATGTTTGTGTGTATATATATATAGGACATATTCCTGTCCTTAAATAGTCTTGTTAATCTTGTATGACAATGTGTCGACCCTTACACTTTTGAAGTAAAGTTTGACCACACATTTTTAGGTTGTTTAGACTCTCGTTTTGTCCCAGCAATGTTGCAAATGTTATGGTTAGCATTATATAACAATCCTCATGGATTTGAATACAGAACTCTTTTGTTCCAATGTAATTAGCATAGGAAATATAATTTTTGTTTTGTTGTACAATATTTCCATTCTATCCGAGCTGGTTGTTTAGCTTACTAGTTGATACGAAATAATGGAAAATAGCCTGTAATGTCAACCTCACAGTCTAAGACGCAAATTAATTTGGATCTACCCGTTTTACTTTCAGCCTTAATACCTCATTTCACTAGGTCATACGTTCGTAGGCTCAAATTTCAATCTGGGAATGCGCTTACGAAAGTGTTTTCAACAGTGCATCGCATGGATAATGTTTTCTTGATCACTTGTTATAAAGTGTATAGTCAAAATCAGACCAACGCAACAAAGGAAATGCATTTTTACCTGCTTTTCTCCCAACCATTTCTTTCAACAATTAACCTGCATGAGTATTACGATCCCCATGTGTAAATATCAAGTCAAGGTCTAAATTTTAAGATATTTGAAAGCATTTTTCGCTCATATTAAAATGTTTGAAGATTCGACGTAATTCACTGGCAATTTTTACTTTTTACACCCTTACGCCCGTGAGTGCATTTAAGACAAAACTATTTTCAGTAGCAACTTTTCGTACTGTTCCAGCTATGCTACAAATGTTTTGGTTACCACTGTACAACAATCCTCATGTCTGTAACTCCGGTGAATTTTTTTGTGCCAGTATTATCAGCTTAGTTAGTAAATATGACAAATTTTTCTTTTGGTAAAACATTTTATTCTTTTCGAGTTCATTATTTTGGCACACTAGTCGATACATAAGAGCGAAAAAGAAAATTGTCCTAAATGACGATATCATAGTCGTAGACGCGAAATAATTTAAATCTGCCCATTTTACTCTTAACATTAATTTCTCCAATCACTAGTTCTTATATTCGTTTGGTCATACTCCAATATACACTCGCCTATCGAGTGTGTTTACAACTGTGTCACACGGATTTTTTTCTTATTTACTTATATTTACTAGCCTTTTCAGAACCAAATTAATTATCGCGAAGAAAGAAAGGATGATAATGGGAAGGTATTTTAGCTTTTTTCTTTTTTCCTACTTTTTAAAACACTTTAAATGACCACAGATTCGACGACTGTCATATCTTTAACGAACATCATTGTTACAAATTTTTTCTAGTCTCAAATTGTTCTTGTTAATACTGACAACACTATTTAAGGGAGTTAACTTTTTGCACGGTTTCAGCTATGATGAAAATGGTACGGCTAGCATTGTACAACAATCGTTTTCATATTTTTGACTCCAGTGAACTCTTATGTGTCAGTTCTACTAACGCAAGTAGGAAATATCATATTTTTTTATCATAGTGAGTATTATATTCTCTCAGAGCTCATTTCATGGCATACTAGTTGATGCGATAGTGTGAAAAATTGTCCCAAAATCCGACTGTCGACCTTAAGCTATAGCTCTAGACGCCAAATAAATCAAATCTGCCTACTTTACTTTTAACATACAGTAGATCCCCAATGCTCGTATCACTAGTTCCTATGTTCGTATGCTCATATTTAAATATAAGTACGCACTAACGAGAGGGTTTCTAGCAATGCGTCACATGGATTATGTTTTCTTAGTCACTTGTATGTAAATGCATTTCCAAATTCTGACTACCGTAACGAACAGTAACGCATTTTTTCGTGCTTTTCTCTGAATCATGTTTCTACTATTAACATGGGCACTACGAAAACCATCTATGAATAACAATTAAGGATTAGAATAATTTTTTTTCAACAATTAAAGTAGGTATTACGATAACCATGCATGAATAGCAATTAAAGATCTCCATGTTAAGGAGGCCGTCTGGGTAAAAAAAATTCCGTTATTTATGGATGGATTTCTCTGAAATTTTCACGGTAGGTGTGAAATGATGCAAAGATCATTTGTTAAATCGACAAAATTTTTGTATCTGCACTGTTTTTTTGGAAAAATATGATAAAATAGTTTTTTTTAAATCTATCTTCTACAATTAAGTTACAGAACCAGTACTTCGTTTTTAGATTGCTTATATGTCTATATAACCATAAGCAATAGGGAATTTTGATAACTTCTTTTTGTGGATTTTGGGAATTGAAAAAAAAATTACCTTTTTTGCATTTTTTTTCCATGTGGTGTAATTTTTAAAATAACAAATGTATCAAAAAATGCTATTGCTTATGGATACACATTGCTAAGCCCTATCGAATGGTATACAAACCATTCTTGTAGCTCTAAAATTGTGGAAGAAGATACATTTGAGAAACCAGTTATCAAGTTTCCAGAAAAACGTGTTTTTTCCCCAAAAAATTGTTTTTCTTTTTATCTTTTGAACTACAAGATTTTCTACAATCAACTCTTGAGCGTTTGTAGCTCTTTTCAAGCCCTTTCGATTGATATAATTTACATTGCTGTAGCTCTGTAACTCCGGGAAAAAATATACAACAAAAGACAATACATGTAATTCTTCAAAACAACCACTTTTTTATTTTTTAATTTTTTTTTCGACCAAAATACGGTTTTTTTAAGTCAACTCCTTTGTTTTATAGCTCTTTTTAAGCCCTTTGGATTGGTTTGCTCGCCATAGCTGTAGCTATGATACTGCAGCTGTCATCGAGCTATGAATGAAAGCTGCGGTATCTTTGATACGGCAGAACAGCTAAATTCTGAAATTGTCAAAAATTATGTAAAAATATTTACTCAGCGTTAGAATTTTTCGTTTGAATAATGGAAGCACTTTGAGTAGCCCATGAACGAACTATAATGCCATTTCCGCAGAGAAACACGCTCAATTGACCCCCAATAATGAGAGGGGGAGGGGTCAAGGTCACGTCACCCCCATCGCTCTCCCCCCTCTGGTGGGCGCCTATTCGGAGTAGACGTAAACGGAAAGTACCAATGGACGCGCAAGAAAATTCTCTATAAGATGCATATAAAAACAGAAAATCAACACATATCCTGATTTCTACCCAGACGGCCTCCTTAAGGTATTTGAATGCGATTTTCGCTTATATTTCAATTCAAGTGTGCAAAAACGAGTGCTTTTTCAACTAAGCGTTACGAGGATTGTGTTCTCTTAGTTACTTATATTTAAATGCACTGTCGAAATCAGATTACGCAACGAAGGAAACTAATTTTCGTTGTGCTTTTCAGTCAAAGATTTTTTGTTTCATCATTTTACATGGGTATTTCTATACCAATGTGTCATTATCAATTAATGATGTTAATGTTAAGGTAATTTAAAAACTAATGTTTCAACATTTTAAATTTAAACATCATTGGAAATGAACTATTTTTCTTTTCTTTCTTTCTTTCAAACAATTCGATTTAGAGTCCGGCGGTCTCTCTTAGACAACTTTGAATTTCAAATTTCAGCCACACCTGTGCTTTGCTGAGGATGTTTTTCCTCTTCATTCAAAGGCAGCCCTTACTTTTGAGACTGTACCTTTTGAAACGCCAAGCATTCGAAAAGGTTCGGTTACACTAGCACCTGCCATACATTCGCCAACAGTTTGGCCTCTTTGAAAGTCAGAGAGGTCCGCCATTTTTATAAGGTTATAAGAAAATTTTTCTTCTAGATACTGTATTTTAAAAACAGTAAATTTTAATAGGAAATCAATTCGCTAAGATGATGAACAATAAAACACTAAAATATTTCTAGTTTTATTTTTTTATAACATGTTCAATCATAATGATTTCAAAATGTTAGGTGTTTACATTATTTTGTGTTACCTCTGTTGTTTCGATATCAATATATTCACTAATAAAATCAAGTCGGGTTTCAACGCGCCTTGGCGTATAAAAGGGTTTTCCTATGTTTGCAACCATTCACTCCTGCCCGCTGAAATATTTTTTGTAATGTTGATCAAAAAATTGTAATTCCCTACATTCTTCAATTATACTACAACACATTCCTTGTAATTAATGAGATTTTTTGTTAACTTCTCGTACTATTTGTCTAACTGGTCAGAGTGAATGCTTCTCTGGTCTTCCTCGACCTGAAAGACTCTGAATGCTGCTAATTTTTTTATGCTTTTGAATTATGCCTTGAATTGTTGGGACAAAACCATCATATTGCTCCAATGTTGATACGAAGTCAGTCCAATTCAAGTGAGCATCTACAATGTTCTCTGTCAACTAGATAGCTCATTTCTCTTCACTGTATTGTTTTGACAGTTGCTCGAGTTGGAATGAGAGATTTCACAAAAACTAGCGTTACAAATGTGCAATAGGCTACTCTAGGGAAAATTGCAATACCAGCGTTATTAAATTGAGTTCACAGGTTCCAATAATATCCTTATTAAATTAGTTTGTTACGCTAGCAGAGATGGGTGGAGATTAGTATGAACATGATGACCATATTATTTTCTTCTTAATTTGTTTCAAATGTCATTTTATCAAAACCTTTGAATTAGCATTTCTTTCCACAACACCTATGATAGTTTTATACGAGTATTGCGAAGGAAATTAGACTATTGAAACTGTGATTTAAATATGCAATATTTGAAAAGAATACAGGGGTAAGAATAACTTCGGGCATAACTGTACATTGTTCACTAATTTCTACTCAGCACAATGTTATTTCCCATCGAGATATTTTCTAAATGAATTAGATCTTGAAATAAAAATTTCTTATCGGAGAATAGAGGAACTTGGTAAACCTGCGAAACTAATTTCTAACTTATCGTTTATATATTTATGCGTTGACTAACTGCTAAGAAATACTATTTTTGTCGATAGCGCTGGTTGTTTGATCTAAATAGTGTGATATTTTTTAATTTTCAGGAAGAAGAAAAATTTCAGTGCTCCAAGTTTGGATAAATAATTCCAGCGTCATGCCCCACCAAACAGCTTAGTTTAAAAATGGAGCGTTGGGCTGTTAAAAGTCATCACAAGGTCGATCAAAGAACGATGAAGCCCTGAGTTGTTGTCAGCACCATTCGCGTCGCTTTAAAATTAGCCCTTGAAATAAAAGTTGGCTAGGGATCAGACCAAGGATTTTTCGTTGGCGGCACTCAGGGAGTTATTCCAGGAGGATAGTTTGTCTTTCAACTAGCTTTTACGAAAACGAATAATCGGGAAATTCTTGTGCTCTCGTGGGCATCGCAGCCTAGTGGTTGAGAGCTCTTGCCTGCCTTATGAAAAGGTCGAGAGTTCGAGATCCACAGGGTGAGCCTGACTTGTGTAATTGGTGAAGAGAAGAAGTTTCTTGCACCTCCCAGTCATTGCATCCTGAAACCGTTTGATCACAATGCGAAAAGACCATTCCTTACGCCCTGGCATGAATTACAAGAAATTACAAAACCCAGTGTTCAACATGATATGTATAGGCATGATTGGAATAAAACATCCTTTTCACGACCTACTTTCGTTTTAGTTTCCGCAGCCTGCCTTCCTTCAGAGATTACCCGTGTTTATTTTCATTCGAAATATCTCACTGGACCAACGCAAATTTTGGAGTTAATTTTAGTTTTCGTTCAAGTTAATCACTATTCATCCTTGCATGTTTTTGTGGTTTTCGAACGGGAATGTAAAATGCATCACGGAAAAGGCACCACCAAAGTTAATTGTAGTTCATTCCTCAATCGGAAGCTCTGCTAACACAAATTTGGAACTATGACTAATTTAGGAGTTGAAAATTTTTTCCCATCAACAAAATTGAATTCATTTGGACTGTTCAATGTGCATTATTAAAATGCTGAAAAAAATTAATTTATCGACAGTTCGACTGCATAAGCTTTTGTCTAGAACATGAATAGATATGTTCCACATAAAATCATTATTTTGTTATCGTTTACGAGGTCACCAACTCGGGTTCGGAAAATAAGCCTCAATAAATAATTTTCCCAAAAGTCATATAGTACGAAGCGTCATTTACTTGAAGGCAGCGTAATCCAATTGTTATAACTATACGAGGTGTGATCACTAAGTGTATTTATCCAGTCAAAAAGTAGATTTTCACTTTACGGTCTTCATTAGGGTCACTATTAGTCCTTCCGCTTAGAGTTGTTTGGCCCTAGCGATAAATCCTAGGATTTTCACCTGACAAGCTCAGAACGTATTTACCCTCCCAGCCGTTTCTTGAATTATTCTTTGCGCTTAGATGGCTTTTTCCCAAAATGCTTGGTTTTGGAGGACAAAAATGGTAATGGGGCGAATAAATGCTGGGGAATTTGTCGGAATTGTGCGACTCGCAAATTTTGTGCTCGGCCAGAATTTGCTGTAGAATCTGACACAGTTCGCAGCTTCTGCACAATTTCACACAGTTTACAGTTGCTTCACAATCTCACATAGGTCACAGCTGCTGCACTTGATAACTCAGTTAAAAACTTCTGCACATTTTCACGCAGTTCACAGCTACTGAACGATCTCACATTCTTCATCGCTTATGCACACCTTCCCCAGTTCACAGCAGGTGCACAATCTCCTCAGTTCACAGCAGGTGCACAATCTCCTCAGTTCACAGCAGGTGCACAATCTCCTCAGCTCACAGCAGGTGCAAGATCTCCTCAGTTCACAGCAGGTGCACAATCGCCCGCAGTTCACAGCTGCAGCCGAAGTAATGTTGAGATTTTGAAATGATTTTAGCAAAGCGACTGTAGCATTTTGAGGGAAGAAAAACTGGTTTCGTCTCGAAATGATTTAGACTGCTGGCTAAGGGTATGGCAGATCGCCATCAATTTTAACTCTAGGCATTTTACACACTCTTACAGTTGCATGTTTGAGTATAGCTTATGCTCTTTCATCTGTGTGACTTGCAGGCCTATATTAATCTCGTTCACGATGCTGGTAATGAACGTAATTTGACACAGTGATACTTTTCATTTTGGTTTCTAGTTATTGCGATGATGAGGACGGACGCGCGTCACACCAAAGCCCGGCAGCATCCCCTCGTCCTCACGTCGCCAGCAGCGCGCCAGGTCACACGAGGCGTTTGCAGCGCCGCTCCGTACTCTTCACGCCCAGAATTTATTGTTTCTCTTCATTTTACAGTTTGCGTATAAGGAAAAATACCAAACGTAATGCATTTCTCAATGCGTAATGTTTTACAATGCGTTTACAATCTGGTCTTAAACCATCTGTGTACTTTTTTGGGATTAGAGTGCAATTTTGTGATCATTTTAAGCCTTATAGGTTCGTGAATGTACAATATTTACAGGCAGCGAACTGATATGTGTTTGTATTTCGGGGAAAAATAGAATTTAAAATAATGTGACTATTAAAGAGGAAGCTGGTACTAATAGAAAACTTCAAGGTAAACATCAGTATTCAGGAGACTTTATGTCCTTTTACGACAGTTATTTGACCGGAATTTTACTGAATTTTCTCAACTTTATGCTATATTATTTATGACACCCATTTAAACTTTTATTAGGCACCGAATGCCACCTAGGTATCCTCATTTTTATTCCATTCGTTTACCGAATGATGAAGGTAAAAATTAAACTCTAACAACGTAGTTTTAGAACGTGTTTTCTTTGGCACCGAGAAGTACGATTATCTTCTCACTGACCAAAACCTCTTCCATTGCGTTAAATAGCTCATTTGAAACTGACCATTGATACCAAGTATCGGTATCAGCAGGGAAGAACCCACGCTAGGGCAAATTCAAATATATGTATATATATGTATATAAAGGGGCTGAAAACTTCGAGCCATGGAGAATTTTTGCTAGAGTTTCAAATATATCGTACCGGATATAAATTAATGAGAAAAATATTTTTCAACGCTAAATAGATGCAAAATTTCTCATGATGTATTGATCTTCATTTGACTGCTAATATTTTTATCTTAAGCAGAAAATAATTATCTGATTTAACTTCTCATCTGATTAGGTGTTTTTCTTGCCGATGACATACTTTCTACGATCTTCCGGAGTGCGTCAGTGAAAGGAAAGTACTGAGTGGCTACCGCTCTTGAGCCATGAAAGGCTATTGAATTATGGCGGGTGAACAATGGTGCGATAATTCATGCTGCGACATCAATCAACAATTTTCAGCCAAACTGCGGGCTGACGCTGCTGAGAAAATTATTTCCCGAGACGTAATTTAGAGTTTGAGCTTCAGCGAAAACGGACTCCAGTGGACACGCTAATTTACGATATATTCATGGCATGCAGAAACCTCCGCTGTACCGCGGATTGACAGTGATATTTCATGGCATGATTTACTTACTAAGCAGTCAAATAAGGCAGCTAATTCAGGGAATGCGAGAACTGCAGTGCAAGCAGTGCAGTGTGGGCCGTTCGGGTTCGAGTCCAGCGGAACCTTCCTGTGAGTTAGTCGTACCTTTCTTCTCGTGCAATGCTTCCATTTTTATGCCATTCATAGAAGAAAATTATAAATCTTAGCATTGGTGTTTTACCATATACGAGGGCTAACAATATTCGAAGACAACAGTTTGCCCGATGTATTACCTAAATATTACGCTCAGATATTTTTACTTTTTTAGAAAAGAGGATTTCAAAGAGAAAGATATTGATATTCATGAATGCGTCTTTTTTTCTTGTATTTGATGAAAGTATGTGTCACGAGAAGGCTGTCTGCCTCGTCTCTCATTAATTTACACTAATGAGAAGACCAATGCTCGCTTGAGGGGTTGGCATACCTCAATGAAATGCACAGGAAACACAAGGAAAATTTATGGGCAAGCCCAAACAAATCAACACTACTACAAAATGTGTATACTAAAATTGGGCAGTACTCACCGATGTACGTGGAACTCGACTTACTCAATGCGCGTTTTCCAGAGCGCATCAATTATGATGAGGGCTGCTTGCTACTAAATTTGGGGGGAATTTTATACACGTGAAAATTCACTTAATTTATAATTTACGGCAATACATCATACAGAATACCGAGAAGCACACGCAATGTACGGCATTAGAACTGGTGTAGATTGAGTAACGGAATTCTAGAAATTTCATGTGTTAACAGCTTACATAACAGAATGACAATAAGTGCTACCGCTGGCCAGCTTCCCCATATATTGCTCCTACATAAAATGCCACAAATGAGGCCTGCCAACATTTGCGTTCCCGCAGCACAGAAGGTGGTCTCACTTCAAACCACAGAATTGTTCTTTTACAAACAGCTTCAGTTCAAAATTCTGTCTTGTGCACAGTACACAGAAAGTCTGTTGCGAAATGCTGATCCCGGCACTCCCGAGAATCTTCTCGCCTTGTAGTACGTTTTATCCAGTTAATCCAGTTAATCCAGGTTTACCTTCCCACCTGAAATTTGAATTATGACTTGTTACTCATTATAGCGTCAATCACGTTTCCTCAAATATATTCATCTTTCATTCAATAAAGGGGCATTAATTTTGTATTACATCTACCTCACTCATATTCACAATATTTTCTTGCCATATTTAATTGAACGGCGCAAATTTATCATCATATGTATACATCCTTTTAACAGCATTTATCGCGAATGAGTAACATGAGTCTTACCCGGCCCATCGACGTTTAAACTTTCTTATAACTTTCTACATCTCATCCACAGTGGTCTTGTGTGAGATTTCTTCTCTGCAAAAATGGAAAGAGAAAATTTTGGATTAGCAAATTCCCCAAAAACGATTTTACCAAATTAACTACGTATTGCTCATTTTTTTTTTTTTAAATTATATTTCCAGTATTGCACTTGATAAAAGAAACGCACTTCTCACGACGCTCGTCGACGCAGACTGAATTCACTCCCTCAGTAATGACGCTGTGCTCAAGAGCGCGGTTCTCTCCTTTTCCGTATCGACCAATCGACTTTTGAAAGGGTATTCAGGGTCGTTTGTATTGGCTTAGAGTCTTTCGGCGTGAACTTCTGACTCCGCCCTTATGAGGTTTCCCGGGATTCTCGCTGAGAGCCGTTGGCCCTTCTACATCTTTCCCCTGTATTTTTTTTTTTTTTGACAACACTTCTCGTGGAAACTGTATCGCTCTAAGGGTTCTCATGCTCAAGTGTTTGGACCCTTAAATCTGTCGACCACTGTGTTTGTAGTTTCGAGGCCTGTGCAATTAACCCTCACAACAGGCGGTTCTGCCGAGGCCTAGAGGACTGCTTACACCGTCAAATTCTTGATAGCGTAATCTACCCACCTCGCCTGAAACAACACACATCTAATGGTCGCCTACCCCTAACATTTATTTTAACCAAACATTTGGTGAAGAGACCCCTTCTGTGCCGCTGGGATTTGCAAAGACATTTTACCGAACAAAATTTTAGGTAAGCATTGAGTGAGCACCAAAATTTATAACACACAATTACAAAAAAAGGACATAAATTAGTTAAATTTCCAAAATTAAATCTTTCCCAACATCCCCGCTCCTTTACATAAAAAAAAAATTGACTCGACAATTTTTTTTTTTTTTTTGTATTAGCGTTATGTTATTCATTTGAACAATTTGAACTGAATTATTAGCCAATTTAAGACACAAATGGTACACATCTACTTAAGCCAATTATGTTCTAAATTAATTCCGCAGAAACATGGTACATTACATTTAACAATCTTATTTGTTACAATACAATCAGCCACAGCGTAATATATTGTGTCATCTTCATCTAACCGATGTGTCTGTTTTTCCCCCCAACTGAAGTGCGTACTAAACACTTGAGTACTAAATCCTAATAACATTCACAAAATTTAGTGTACACATTTCCTACATTCTCAAATATCCTCAAGTGTCGATGTTTTTGTCTTCCAGATCTCTCTAGCCGTTGGCATCTTCTGTTCTATAATTCCTTGACGCTGCTTTTGACGATTCGCTGTTCACTCCTTGGGTATCGTTGACGGAGTTTGCTGTCCTTCCATTTTTCTCTTCTGGCATTCCAATGTCATCACACACGCGTTGAAGATAGGTACTCATTTTCAGAAGGAAGGATTGTGATCCCAATATCCAGCCTCATATAAAATTTCTATACACCACATTACTTGCACGATTTCATTCGGTAACACGGATCATAATCACGATTCAAGTTACCACTAAATCATCTTAAGTACAATCTTTCACATACATTTTAGGACGTATATTCGAACTCAAATTTTAATCGTCAGACTACTCGAGAATGCCGCTTCGTTGATCAGACGAATTGGCGAATCAGGAACTTATGTTGGTCTGTCGAAGAGTACGAGTTGAAGCGTCGATAACTCTTTTTTTTTTTTTTTCATTCGATTAAGTCTCCCCTCGCGATGGGTTCCAATCCCACGAAGTAAGGCTGAAGTGTTCCGAGGCATAATCCTGCGTAGTGCACACTGGTATCCTGCAGAATCCCCCTCAGCATCCCTTGACGTCACGTGGAATCTGGTAGACACTAGATGCTGTTTTATTGTATTCGAGTGAACACTCTTATTTATGCGAGAATTCCGTGGTTAATATTCTCTGAAGACCGTCCGCTTCATTCAAAGCCTATCCGACGAAATCTCTTTTACATTTTTATTTCACGTATAAATAGAGATGCCTCAATGCGGCTTCAATATTCCAAGTGATTATTTGCCTAGTAAAAATTCACAGGAAAATTGCATGCGAGTTTCAGGAATGCCTTTCCAAGCGTTCATGTCACAATGCAAATTCTAAATAAATCAAGTTAGATTCCATACTCAATAATATAAAAGCATTATCATTGGTTCATTTGGGTACCCATTTATAAAAGCATTTTTGAACACTATTACATTACGGCGCCCTAGAACATTATCTGCTTTATTTTCGTATTCTCTTCCTTCCTTCCTCACGCTGTTGCTGTGTCGTTCTGTGGTGTTTTCCACTTCGATGCATGGGCACCAATTACTTGAGATGCCCTTTCCTGGCTCTGCTTGTTAGCGACCCATGTCTACAGCCACAGCTCGACCGCGAGTGGCTCTGAGGCAATTACTTGTGCTCTCCGCATTCTTCTGAGCTTGCTCCAAGTTTCCAGCTATACATTCGTCTTTGTTGCTTCTCACTGCAACGCTTGAATTTGGGCAATCCTTTAAACATCTCCAATACAGGTGCAATGTGTCCCCTATGTTGTGTTGTTGTTCTATCTTCTTCGTTCTTGTAAATAATTACTTGTATTCCACGTGATTCTTCCTTAATTGCTGCTTACACGAGACGCATTCGTGTTATGTAATTGTTCTGACCTGTTTTGGGCTGAAGTACATACTACGCTAATCTACCAAAAAATTAATTCCTTAAGTCTGAAAAGAAATGTACTACACTCTACAGAGTAAGATCAGAATAATTCCTTCCGGAATACCGTGTTTACGATATTCTTTCAGGGCAAGAGAAAGACACAAAGTCAGAAAATTCAACACTACAGCACGCAAGAATTCGCAAATTTTAATCCGACACTAAACATATTTTCCCCGTTATGAAATGAACGGTCTAACGGTATTGATAAAATTAGCAAGCCTGAGATAGCCTCAGCCTAAGAACTTCAGATTAAACTTAATTCATTCGCTAGAGCTACGTGCGCTTCACGAGGAGCTGGCGAAAAATATAAGCATCCTACAAATGAAACAAAGTACTCCTCTTGAGAAACACACGAAGTTAACCTAATAAACTCCCAATCTCCCTTCACTTAGCAGGAAAGAACATGAGAATTAAGCATAGGGCAAACTAGATCACTCGAACAAGAGTTTTGTTATGCACGAGATTTCTTGTGAGCACAGAAAGTTGGAGTGATATAACCTGGAACACATTCTTACTGAACGAAGCATTTCACTCTAGTGAGTGCGACTAATTTTAATTCACAACTAGAATAGTACAATTCTACTAAAGAACACATTTAGATTAAAGCCTACAGCGAAAAACTCACTCCCACGTAAGAGCTCTGCTAAAATTGAACGCACAAGAACACAGTTCACACAGTTAATGCGACGCATGATCTCAGTCCACTGCAGCTCGCTTCCAAGTGGCAATTCACCTACATCTTGAACGCAAATTGTAGCTTCGCCGCTCCTTGAACGCATCTCTCGCGCTTACGTGGTTCTCTGTCCTCAGGTCTTCATCTTCTCTCTCAATAGTTTCATATCCGTTTCCATTCCCTGGTTCAGCTGCGACGTCCGACGTGCCGGGAAACGCCTCACCCCGTAGGAAAGCAACTTTCAATCTATCCAAATGAACCCTTTCTTGTCGGTTACTATATAGTGCTTTAATGGTCGCATTTGTGGCATTCCTTTCAACGACACGATAGGGCCCTAACCAGTCGGTAGGCCAAGCGTTTGTAGATTCGGCTTTTCCTGTAGGATTGTGTAATAAAACAATATCTCCGCTCTCCACCTGGTTGTTTTTCACACCTCTTTCCTTCATTTGCACCGACTTGTCATGTGAAGCCTTGGACTTGGCCTTCACTACTTTGAACGCATTGTGAAGTCGGGCGCTCACCTCGGCACTGTAATTCTCCCCAAGAGAATAATCCATGCGAGGGGTTTTTAACCAGTCAACAACAGAAATTTCTGCATCCCTACCAAAGAATAAATAATACGGTATTTCTTCAATAACACTTTGATAACTTGTGTTCAGTGCCAAGCATGTCCACGGCAAAGCATCATGCCACGATGGTTGATCGCTGGCTGCGAGGTGAGACAGAACTGTTTTGATGTTCTTGTTCTGACGTTCCGTCATCCCATTTGATTGCGGATGATACGCAGATGTGTTGTAGTATTTTATTTTCAATTTTTCACACACATTTCTGAACAAAGCTGACGTGAACTCGGTACCTCTGTCTGAGACGAGCGCTTTCGCAGGGCCATACGTGGTTACGAATTTAGTTAACGCTCGAGTCACTTCCTCAGTTGTCTTGCTTCTGAGTGGGAAAGCAGCGACATATCTACTGAAGTGATCAACCACGGTTAAGATGTATTTGTGGCCCTCATTCGACACTGGCATTTCGATTAAATCTACGCCTATTCTGTCCAGAGGCTTGTCAATTTCAGGGAATGAACCCATGCTAACACAAATGCGATTGTTGATCTTACGTTTCTGGCACTGCATGCACGAATCGATGTATTTGTTAACGTCGCGCGACATGTTAATCCAGTACCCAAATTCCATGAGCTTCTTCCACGTTTTAGCACGACCTTGATGAGCACCGATGGTACTATCATGCGCTAACGTTATTGCTGCTTCCCTCAGAGCGTCTGGCATAACGATTAAGTGCCTTGTTCTATTAGGCTTTCGTTGTGTTTTTCTGAAATACAATATGCCTTCGTCGGTGAAGATTTCGGGTTTTAGAGCAAGACTTGGAGCGTCCCCTGATTTGTTACCTTCAAGATACCTGAGCACTGGCCCCCAAACGGGATCCTTCAACTGTTCTGCTCGCACATTTTCTTGCCGCAAGCTGCTTTCCGCCTCTTGTACGCTGGGAGTTTCATCTAACATCGTCGTGACGAACACTGTTTTAGGTGCTTCGTCGTCTGGATTTTCTTCTTTGTTGTCGTTCGCAATATTTCTCGACAATGCGTCGGGCACCACGTTCTGAGTTCCTGGCCGATAAATCACCTCAAAATCATACTGTGAGAGAGTTAGTGCCCACCTCATAATTCTATTGTTCTTGGTGTTCTTACCTTTGAACAAATGTTTGAGGGCAGTGTGATCTGTGATCACAACAAATTTATTGCCGTACAGATAAGGTGAGAAGTGATTTACAGCGGCAACCACTGCCAACCCTTCACGCTCCGTAATTGAATAACGTTTTTCAGCATCATTGAATCTTTTGCTGAAGTATCCAATCGGTTGTTCCTTGCCCTCACATTTCTGAGCAAGCACTGCGCCCGAGCCCTCGTTTGAGGCATCACAGCTCAAGTAATACGTCTCATTTAGAGAAGGTTTCTTCAGAACTGGAGCTTCTATCATGAGCTGCTTAAGTTTACAGAAGGCTTGTTCGTGTTGTTCATTCCACTTGAATTTTTGGCCCTTCTTAGTCAGTGCATTAAGAGGTGCAGCGGTTGTGGCAAAGTGCGGGATGAACCGCCGATAGAAGTTGAGCGCTGCTACAAACGAGCGGACTTTGCGTGCAGTCGTCGGCCTAGGGTAATTTTGCATGGCCTCAACATTTTTGGGGTCCGGAATGAGTCCCTCACAACTGATGTAACATCCTAGGTACTTCACTTGTTTTTGCGCAAACTTGCACTTGTCCAAGCCTATTTTGACTCCGGCACATTGAAATTCGTGCAACACTTCCCTCAAATTTTCTAGGTGCTTCTCAAAAGTCATAGAGCTAACGCACACATCGTCCAAATAAATAGCGGCGAATTTTCCAAGCTGCCTTTTCAGAACATGACAAATTACTCTCTGGTACACTGATGTTGAGCACTTGAGTCCCATAGGCAGCCGAGCGTACTCGAAGTTGCCTTGTCGAGTCTGAAATGCCGTGTATTGCTTACTTTCTTCATCTAGCTCAATTTGATGGAAGGCTGATTTTGCGTCGACAATGGAATAGTATTCTTTGCCAGCCACCTCCTCCAGTGTCCCTACAATGTGTGGAATAGGATAATGTTCGTTGATCACCCGCATGTTTACAGCTCGCAAATCAAGGCAAACTCTGTGGCCTCCTCCTGGCTTCTTTACGAGTACGAGCGGGTTTTTCCAAGCACTTGTACTCTCTTGCACAATTCCACCTTCGATCATCTCCGAGACCTTTTTATCAATAATTTCTTGGCTGGAGTATGGAATACGCCACCCTTTCGTTTGAATTGGCCTGTAATCACTCAGCAAAATTTTGTATTTCACTCCTTTCACATGGCCAATATCCATCTCGTCTGCACTAATCGTCTTGTGATATTCCTTCAACAGGTTCCTGACTTGTTCTTGTTTTTCAGCATCCAAGTAACTGAGGTCAAGCTCATCAATTTGCTGAAAGCGCTTCTCTCTGCGGCGATTTTCTGCTTCGCTATTTTCCGCATTGTTTTCTTCTGCAGTTGCAGCTTCATTCGAGATTTCGTGGCATGTTGCAATTATTGCTCCTTCAGTCAGAGCGATTTCTTCGGCAAAAGGGTTAAGTACAGGCATCAAAACATACCCGTTTTGTACCTTTGCAGCGGTGGCTCCGACGTACGGCGCCCACTTAATTCTAGGCTCTAAAATTACTTCCTTCCCATTAAACTTGCCATCTGCTCGGCACTTCACCATGGTTTGCACGCGAGGCTTTACTGTAATATCCTCAGCCAGAGTGATTGATGTTTCTTCCCGCGTTACACACTGAATTTTCGGAGAAGCTTGTCCTGGTGCTGAAAACATGTTCACGTAAGTGCCAAAGAATGATGCCCTACATTTTCCGAAGTCTAGCTTTGCGTTGACTTTGTTCATTACTTCCACTCCTATTAGCAGGTCTCCTGGGAATGCATTTTCCCGCACAACAAAACATCTCTGTACAATTTTCTGACCGTTAACTTTGATTGGCACATTAATCTTTCCCAGCACCGGCACGGGTTCATCTCCAATTGTTTTTAATGCAGTTGATGTACCTTTAACACTAGCATTTTTAATTCCCGCAACCACACGCTCTTTTACCAAGCATATATTTGCTCCGGTATCAAGAAGCGCGGTAACGGGTGTGCCATTCACTTGGAGTGTCACGCTGGGATTTATTAGTGGAGCTAACGGTCTCCTATCCCGTTTTTTGGCTGTCCTGCAAAATGTTGCACTCTGCAATCAGCTCTTAGGTGCCCAAATTTTCCACAGTTTACGCACGGCGGTGGCACCGCTTTATACTGTGCCAAGTCCATTGCAGGTGCAGGTGGCACTTCCCGATGCGGCTGTGGCTCCCTTGCGTGGTATATTTGGTGCTGATGACTCCTAAGTCTGCCTTTTTCGCTCCAGTGGGGTGCTTCATAATTTCCTCTTCGATGATAAGGAGAGTGTCTTATCTGTCTGTTCCTTTCTCTCCAGGGTGGCACTTCATGGCGGTACCCTCTAGGCCGTTGTGGTGAATGCCGCATCGTATGGCCGACACGTGCAGGCTCATGCTGTGGCCTCCTCTCGCTTCGCTGCGCTCTCTCTCTCTCCGGTTCCCTCTTCTCTGTCGTTTCCCTTGGTACTGGTACTATCCGTCGATTTTCCACTTCGATTGCCATGTCTCTCAGTTCTTGTACTGTCGTAGGTCGCGCATCACTTCGAAATGGTCTTGTGATGTTCTCCCTTAATCCGAGCCACATCAAATCTACAAGGATTCGTTCCGGATTTTCTAGATAATTCTCGTTGTACAGCCTTTCCAGGCGCGTCAGGTATTCTGAAACTCCTTCTCGGCTTGTTTGCTTCTTGGTCACTATTTCAAACAGCGCTTGCGTCGGATGTTCAACTTGATCGGCGTAAGAGCGCAGCCATGTTTCTGCTTCTCGCAGGTTCGTTAGTGTATCAATTATTAGATTGCACTCCTTTGCCTCTTGTTGACCTAGGCATAGGAAGAAGGCTTTCACCTGCTCGCTGTTATTCAGATTGCCCGTCAAAAACTTCAATCTTGCCATATGTTCCCCAACATCGTCGCCTCTCCTAAACTTGGCCCCAATGGCACCCACGCAACTCGTTACCACGGGCATGTTAACTACTTCTTCCTCTTCAGGTTGTGGTGGCGCCACTCGTCCGTTCCCCCTTGCGTTGTTCCTTCTCCCCCGTGCAGGCATGGTGGCTATTTTCTCCAATTCACCTTTTCCAAAACTCAAAATTTTGCGATCACTCAAATATTTTCAAACCTACTCACTGTAAAATCTTTTACTGAAACTTTGAAATTATCGTGTGAACACACCAGAATTTTCTTACTGAATCTTATCACTTTTATAAACACTTTCACTTTCTTTATCTATATGGCAGCGTGCTTGTTGGCTTCTCACACCGGAACACAGAAATAATCACTACGAATTATGTACCTCTACTGAATTTCTGTACGTTTTTGCACATGAAATAATCACGCAAATAAAAATACAATGCACTTGTTATACTACACTCACAAAAATCAAAATATTACAAGGCGATCGTGTTGATCTCAGCCAAATGGTGATGTCACGAGAAGGCTGTCTGCCTCGTCTCTCATTAATTTACACTAATGAGAAGACCAATGCTCGCTTGAGGGGTTGGCATACCTCAATGAAATGCACAGGAAACACAAGGAAAATTTATGGGCAAGCCCAAACAAATCAACACTACTACAAAATGTGTATACTAAAATTGGGCAGTACTCACCGATGTACGTGGAACTCGACTTACTCAATGCGCGTTTTCCAGAGCGCATCAATTATGATGAGGGCTGCTTGCTACTAAATTTGGGGGGAATTTTATACACGTGAAAATTCACTTAATTTATAATTTACGGCAATACATCATACAGAATACCGAGAAGCACACGCAATGTACGGCATTAGAACTGGTGTAGATTGAGTAACGGAATTCTAGAAATTTCATGTGTTAACAGCTTACATAACAGAATGACAATAAGTGCTACCGCTGGCCAGCTTCCCCATATATTGCTCCTACATAAAATGCCACAAATGAGGCCTGCCAACATTTGCGTTCCCGCAGCACAGAAGGTGGTCTCACTTCAAACCACAGAATTGTTCTTTTACAAACAGCTTCAGTTCAAAATTCTGTCTTGTGCACAGTACACAGAAAGTCTGTTGCGAAATGCTGATCCCGGCACTCCCGAGAATCTTCTCGCCTTGTGGTACGTTTTATCCAGTTAATCCAGTTAATCCAGGTTTACCTTCCCACCTGAAATTTGAATTATGACTTGTTACTCATTATAGCGTCAATCACGTTTCCTCAAATATATTCATCTTTCATTCAATAAAGGGGCATTAATTTTGTATTACATCTACCTCACTCATATTCACAATATTTTCTTGCCATATTTAATTGAACGGCGCAAATTTATCATCATATGTATACATCCTTTTAACAGCATTTATCGCGAATGAGTAACATGAGTCTTACCCGGCCCATCGACGTTTAAACTTTCTTATAACTTTCTACATCTCATCCACAGTGGTCTTGTGTGAGATTTCTTCTCTGCAAAAATGGAAAGAGAAAATTTTGGATTAGCAAATTCCCCAAAAACGATTTTACCAAATTAACTACGTATTGCTCATTTTTTTTTTTTTAAATTATATTTCCAGTATTGCACTTGATAAAAGAAACGCACTTCTCACGACGCTCGTCGACGCAGACTGAATTCACTCCCTCAGTAATGACGCTGTGCTCAAGAGCGCGGTTCTCTCCTTTTCCGTATCGACCAATCGACTTTTGAAAGGGTATTCAGGGTCGTTTGTATTGGCTTAGAGTCTTTCGGCGTGAACTTCTGACTCCGCCCTTATGAGGTTCCCCGGGATTCTCGCTGAGAGCCGTTGGCCCTTCTACATCTTTCCCCTGTATTTTTTTTTTTTTTGACAACACTTCTCGTGGAAACTGTATCGCTCTAAGGGTTCTCATGCTCAAGTGTTTGGACCCTTAAATCTGTCGACCACTGTGTTTGTAGTTTCGAGGCCTGTGCAATTAACCCTCACAACAGGCGGTTCTGCCGAGGCCTAGAGGACTGCTTACACCGTCAAATTCTTGATAGCGTAATCTACCCACCTCGCCTGAAACAACACACATCTAATGGTCGCCTACCCCTAACATTTATTTTAACCAAACATTTGGTGAAGAGACCCCTTCTGTGCCGCTGGGATTTGCAAAGACATTTTACCGAACAAAATTTTAGGTAAGCATTGAGTGAGCACCAAAATTTATAACACACAATTACAAAAAAAGGACATAAATTAGTTAAATTTCCAAAATTAAATCTTTCCCAACATATGTAAATTAATGTAGTAAAACTTGTCGTTTGTATTCACTGTTTATTTTTTGGATGATCTGCCACATCGGCGCGACAGACCGAAATCGCCTGGCGCTTTCGTTGCGTCTCTCGAAAGTAGCGCTAACTCACCATGGAAGCAAACATGTAACGGCTCTAATATTACTGACAATGTAAAAAACTTTGCACTATCATGTCCGTGAGACGGTTAATTTCATTTGTTAAAATGAATGCACTGAAGCATGAAGAGCAATGCCGGAGAATGTGACGGGTATTTTGACTTTTTCTCTTGAGCCTGTGTCTCATAGAATGCACCTGTCTACCTGCATGTAGAGCATAAGCCCGTAAATTTGTGCAATCCAATATGTTTTGTGGCAATATTCTACTCCATTCCCTACCACTCCCATCCCTTCCAATTCATTGCATTGCAGATCATTCCCGTGCAATTCACTCCATTCCAGAGCACTCCATTTCGTTCCATTCCAGTTCCTTCTATTCCAGTTCGGTTCATTCCATTCCGTATTAGTGCTTTCCAGGTCATTTCGGGATATACAAGTCCGTTCCACTCCAGTCCGTTCCAGTGCATTCCATTCCAGCACATTCAGGTTCATGCCAGTCCATTCCAGTTCATTCCAGAGCATTCCAATCCATTCCATTCCAGTTTATTCCGGAGCATTCCAATCCATTCCCTTCCAGTTCATTCCAGAGCATTCCAATCCATTCCATTCCAGTTCATCTCAAACCAGTCCATTTCCAAGCTACTCCATTCTGATTCATTCCGTTATTCTCTTCTCTTCGTTTTCCTGCTTCTCTTTTCTTTTTATTGTTCTTCTCCTCTGTTGTGTCATTTTTTGATCCCATATTTTTCTCTATTCTCATCCTTTTTCTTTTGTTCTCATTTGTTCAATACCACTCTTTTTATACTTTTTTATTTCCGTCCAGTTCATTCCATTTCCTTTCATTTTTTATTCTATTTCATTTGATTCCTTCAACTTTTTCCATTCCATTTCTTTCCATTTTCTTCTTTTCCTGTTCATTTTACTTCATCACCTCTCATTTCCTTCCATTCTTTTTGACTCTGTTCCCTCTATTCCATCCTTCCTCAGGAGGATGTAGGGACTTGGCAGCACACCTTGGGGACTTGCGATACTTGGAAGAACATATGACCGCAGAGCTGCTAATGACCACTCAGCTGCATTCGGCAGGGTTTGCTGCTAGTGTGCGAGCATGAGTTCTTTGGAGAAATAGCCTTTCATAGCGATCACTCACGCTATCGTTGCAGAATCAGCAGCACATATAGCAAAATATTGTTGAGGGCTTAGATTTGTACTTATCATAATAAATGAAAGTAGAGAATTGAATCGAACATTTCATCACCATTCCTTCCAAAACATACTTTAATTTTTTAGATAAGGTTTTGATTTTGGCTTTTTAGGAATATTTCATCATAAAGAGAGCGTTAACTGTTGGCAAAGCAGCGAAGCTAATATCAGGATTTTGAATTTCAAAACTCGCTCTCGCTGTCCCGAATGCGATAGAGGAATTGGACTTCCTAATTTTTGGATTGTAATAGGGGAATTAATTTTTCAATTCAATTTCTGCAGATTTGAAACTTCAACGCAGTTGCGATTGACTGATAGATACTGTTAAAAATATTTGAACTTACTTCTATGTCTCTAGAATTTGCTTCACTTATTTGAATACAGAGAGAAAATATTAGCTAATGACAGAGATGGACCATCGGTTAGAACACGAGAAGCTATTTGATGACTGAGTGTAACGGCCTACATTTCGCAATCACAAAGAAAACTTCGCTTTTAAACCGAAAAAGGAAGAGAAACAATTTGTTTCCAGTAAAGATAATACAATGCACACCATTGGTTTATGTCTTAACATAAAGATCCTAGTTGATACACACACATATGGGTGTCGTAATACCCATGTTATTGG